>JAZDUH010000040.1:12880000-13480000 GCA_036419115.1 Scarus forsteni
CCCCCTGTGCGTTTACACAGCAGTACGACCATGACACAAAGGTTAAGACCCAAAAGACTGATCAGAACAGTTTAACAGTCAGTTTTATATGAAGTACAAAAGTTTGGCAGCAATGTTTTGCAGAGAAAGGGAATATTTTAGCTTTCTGTAACAGATGTGTTGTAACCGCGATGTTGGTGAGACAAAATATTTTATATATTTTGCTTACCCAATGTGCTTGTGTACAAAACCAAGCATAAGAGCAAAAGAAATGAGCGTTCCATGAGAAATTATGTTATACATCGCCTGAAAATCGAAGTACAGTGGTGGGTCATTTGACCATTGACCTTATGCTTCCTGAAATTACTCAGTTAAATTCTCAACTGATCCTTCAAGGGTTAGTTTAGTTTTCGAAAGCGGGGTTGTTTGAAGCCCATGACACTAATAAATATGAGTGCCAATGAAAGAACTTGTGAGCTTTGTCCCCGGGAGCGGACAGTTGTTCGTACATAGCAGCACATGGTGCTACAGAGAGCCTTGAAGTTAACCCACTTACAGGTTAAAACTACTCAAACAAAATAAAACAGTACAATTCCTCACAGTTTTTAATTTTTCCTCGACCGAGCACCTGTGTTTAGAACTTTTGTAAGATAGGACGCAGGCATCATGCATCCCCAACATCAGCTGGTCACGTAGTGAACTAAACATCCATGATACTTAATCAAGTGATAATGAAATGCCCTTAGTCATGAGTACGAGTGGTTATGTTGATAAACAGGAAAACAACAAAAAGACCTTTAGCAGCTGGATGAAATTTTGGTAAGCCTTCAAACTGCTGTTGTGTGCCGTGGTCCTGATCGACAAAATGGACACCTCAAACACAACGCTTTGTTGCTGCAGTCAGTGGAGTCCTGATGTTCATATTTAAAACATCAAGTCAAATTTAGCAGTTGTTTTGTTGCCAGACCCACTCTGATCTGATCTAATGAGGGGAGGTGCTGGTAGATGATATATAGTCCTTTGAACACCATAAAATAGAAGCTTTGTCTAGGAAAAGTGAAACACTAAAACTTTTTTTGCTGTAGTTTTCAGTTGTAGTTTTGACCTCAGAGTGGCAAGTACAAGTAATGATGAACAATATTATCCGAGCAACACCAGTATCAGCAGTTAATAGCCTCAAAAGGTGAAAATGTGTGTCAGTATTTACAGCAGATAATTTAGCTGTACAAATTGGACATATACTATCTCCTATATCTTAGCTGTTACATTGGCAGAATGTACAAATTAAGCAGCATCGTCACACTGAAAAGTAAAGTGCTATGAGGACCCCTAATGTGCTGTATTGTTTATCCAACAGTTTTTGAGTGGTTTTAACCTTTACGTGGGTTAACTGTAAGGTTTTTGGTGGCACCATTTACTGCCCTGCACCGACTACCGCCAGCCCCCCGATATCTCCCCTCGGGGACAAAGCTTGCAAATTCCTGCACTGGCACTCATAAACTAGTGCCATGGGCCTCTAGTGACCCCACTTCAATAAACCGGCCCTAACCGTTTACAACAACTACAACAAACATACTGTGTGTGATGGTAGTGTGTAGTATGACTGCCAAACGCCTGTTATTTTGTAGTATGTTAAATGACATCGACCTTATTCTTTTTCTTCCTCATTTTTTTTTTTAAACTATTGTATATGATGCATTATTGACACAGACTGGGCTAAAGTTTGGAAGAGAGCAACAATTTCTACAACACATAAATAACATTAAACTCATTTAAACAATCATTTTTCTTGTAAAAAAAAAAAAAAAAACTTTACATGTGACTGTTAGTCACATTCTGAAGAAGACTTAGCTGAGTCTAAACTCCCTGACTTATCCTGTTTAAATAAAGGATTTTTAACTTCATCGGAGTGCCTTGATTTCACTGTGAGTCTGTTTTCCTAACAGAAGAAGGTTTGCCTCATCAGAGTCAGGACACTTTTTTTTGTGTTACCTCAATCCTCCATCATTGAAGAGCACCCGATCCTTCATTCCCACCTGATCCAGTGCAGCACTGACCCCAATAGTATTTTAAGCATCCCTGTAAACTTGTGACTTTCAGTTGACTCTTCCTAAGGGGGGTTGTACTTGTTTAGTTTCTGGGCGATTCCGCCAAAAGAGTGAAATTTCTGTCCCCAGCATATTATTGTATATTAAATGTATAAACGTAAGTAATAATAGACTACAAATTATATTTTATTATTATACTAAACACCATACACATCAATCTTTGTAGAAATTACAGCTATATAGATATATATAAATATATTTTAATATGGCATCCAAAACACTTATACATAGCATTTCTTGCCCACAGCCAAATGCTACACTTTACTACAATTCATCATGAACAAAATCCTTCCAAAGCAAATTTTCTTTTGCATTTAAGTGTGACTCCATATTCTATCTACACTTTTAAAACAAAAGTTTTGCAAAAAAGTCATTATATTTTGGTTAAAATTCACATTTTAGTGCTGTCCCCAGGTTTTCACTCATTGCTGTTACCCAAACACATTCCCCCCTTTGATATTTTGGAACATTTCACCAGTGACATGTTCTGCAGGAGGTGACATCATTTAGGTCTTCTGCATGTCATGGGAAGACCAAAAGTAAGTTATCTCTTTTATTTTTCCTTAAATTTAATGATATATTATCTGTTTTAGAGATGGTCAATCTAAAATAAAGAGTAACAAATAAGTTACTCAAATAAGGAGTAACAGCCAAAAAAAAGTTTTTGTTGTAAATATTTGTATTCTCATCATGTAACCAACCATTTTTTCTAAATTAACTCTTTTTCTAAGGGAAAACATTGTATGTGGTTGATATTCTTTTAAACATGGTTTTAAAATGGCCTTCGAGTTTTTGTAACAGCAGAGAAAAAATTGCAATGATAATAAACTTTTGAAAGTTGCAATAAATTAAATAAAATAGCCTGAAATTGACCAGTACTAATTTTGAATGACTAAATGTGTATATTACTAAATTCCATATTGAAATGGAATGAAAAATGAAGTTTAATTTTGCAGATTTACAACAAGCAAATTGCTCTCTTTTGGCAGAATGACCCTTCTATTGCTGTTTCCTATAAATCCAATTACTGTTTTTGATAGTGATAAAAAAAAAGATCTCACAATGAAACACTGGACAGTACATCCTGTGTTTTTTGCTGGTGTTGTCAAAACTACAAGATGTATTGGCATTATAACTCATTTGATCATAACACCAAGAAAGTTACAATAAAACATGGAGGAAAATCACATACAAGTGGAGAACTGATAGTGGTGATGATGAGGTCTAAACACTGATCATAAATTAGCAGCCAAGCCCACAAAATGTGATAGTAGACAGCAAAACCTGTATCTAGCAGGCTGCATAGATGTAAACTCGTGGTTTTTGGTGAGTTGTTGAGTTTCTGGATATTCTGTTACGTAAGAAGCATTTTATTTTTGCATAAACCTACATCAACCTGACTGAAATTTCTGTGCATAGTGCCGCCCTGTTGTTTACATTCTAAGATTGCCGTACACCATGTCTAGACCCAAAACCTTTCACTGCTCGGTTGTTGGCTGTAAACAGTTACATACACTTTCCAGCCAAAAAAAAGTTGCCACCTGGATTTATCTAAGCAAATACATACGAGCCTCCTATTGGGTAATTACTGCATTAGCAATTTTCTTTCAGTTGGAAACAAGATACTTAACCTCAGCTGATGCAATGAGTAGCTTCTCATTTCTTAAACAAATATGTCGAAAGACCCATCATGCGATTGAGGAAAAGATATTAGCCTGGTTATGAAAGGTAAAAATCATTGGCATGTATCAAGCAGAGAAAACTTCTAAGGAGATTGCAGATACTACTAAAATTGGGTTAAGAACTGCCCAACACATCAGTGAAAACTGGAAGGATAGTGGGGAACCATCGTCTTCAAGAAAGAAATGTGGTCGGAAAAACATCCTGAATGATCATGATCAGTGATCACTTAAACTTTTGGCCAAATCAAATCAAAGAAAAACAACAGTAGAACACAGGGGTATATCTAATAGTTAAAGTAAGAGCATTTACAGATGCACTTTGTGAAGGTAACTCAAGGAATTGGGACTGAACAGCTGTGAAGCCTTAAGAAAACCACTAAGCAGTAAGGGTAACTATAAACAAAGGCTTCAGTTTGCTAAGGAGGATAAAGATTGGACTGTGGAGGACTTGAAGAAGGTCATGTGGTCTGGTGAGTCCAGATTGACCCTGTTCCAGAGCGATGGGAGCGTCAGGGTAAGAAGAGAGGCAGGTGAAGTGATACATCCATCATACCTAGTGCCTACTGTACAAGCCCATGGAAGCAGTGCTATGATCTGGGACTGCTGCAGTTGGTCAGGTCGAGGTTCAGCAACATTATAGCACAAAGAATGAGGTCAGCTGACTCCCTGAATATACTGAGGACCAGGTTATTCCATTAATAGATTTTTTTGTTCTTCTGTAATGGCACAGGCATGTTCCAAGATGACAATGCCAGGATACATTGGGCTCAAATTGTGAAAGAGTGGTTCAGGGAGCATGAGACATCATTTTCACACACAGAATGGCTACCACAGAGTCTAGTGCCTAGCCCCATTGAGAAGCTTTGGGGTGTGCTGGAGAGGGCTTTGCACAGTAGTCAGACTCTCCAATCACCAATACAAGATGGAAATAAATATTTTGAAATTGTAGAAGCTTATCCAAACAATGACATAGCACATGAGCGCTGTAATCAAAGCTAAAGGCAGTCAAATTGAGTTATAGTGTGCAAGCTTTTTCTTTTTGATGACAACTTTTATAAGGGGGTCAGGCAGTGTATATCTTCACATATAGACTACAAGCCTCGGAGGACCAAAGGGGCCACTGGATTAATATTATTTTTGAAGAAAATGAGCCAGATTAACACCAGACTGGCAACTTGACTTTTCTTTAAGCGAGGCTCAGTACCAACGATCCGTCGCCAAACCTGATGATGGAAATGTGAATATTTTAATGCTGTGAAGTATTTCTTTTGCTCATTGCTATGAGGTAATGCTAACAGCATAAAGGAATAATGCAGAGGTAACATCACATTCATCAATGTTAATGTTACTTGTTACATTAACATTGATGTTACTTCAAAGTATGAACATTCCTCCATTTGTCAAGAAGAATTTAACAGCTGGCTGGATATAATCAGTCTATTACCCACCCCATTACCCCTCTGTTTCTGCTAATGTTAGGACCGAAGGTAGACTAAGTTGTGGCTGCCCCACTGTGGTTAGTATGTTGTGCGTTAGCTTGTGATGTTTTTGGGGGAAACAAGTTTCACTGTTGTCTGGTAAACGGCATGAATTTTGTGTGTGTTCAGGACTGTAAGCGGTGCCTGGCTGGAGTGGCAGAGCACTCCACTTCACTTGAGATACGTTGCAGGTCCATTGGGAAGTCCCCATATGTTAGAGAGTATGTCGAGGCTCTACTCTGGCTCATTAGCATGTGAAGGGGACCGCACTCAAAACCAGCCGTTCTGAACAGAGGGGCTATGTGAGCGTGGAAAGAATGCAACTTTATTCTTAGGCTTTTTGGACCAAAGCATGTTACTGACGTTTGATTAAGACATGAAGGATCCATGTTAAACTGCAGAAAAGGAGCAAAATATGGGACATTTAAGTTTATTTCTCATACGACAGATAGTCACATACACTATAAGGGCTTTGTGCACCCTCTAGTGGTATCCTTGCATATGCATATGCAAAGACAGACAGCAAGTATGTCTCCATCTGCTGCTGTGTATGCCCAGGTTTAGAATTGATCTAAACACAGAACAAAGATGCCTGCACTTGGTCAGTGGAAGATAATACCATTCAAACCTGGCCGGAGCCCAAAAATGTGTCTGGTTATGCCGAGAAAAACTCCAAACCATGACATTAAGAATGCGCATGAAGCCATTAGTATGTTTATCCACCTTCCCTCCAAAGTAAAGAGCTTCCTCCAGCAGTATTTTCCCCACAAACAACTAACAGCAGCTGACCACCATTTAAAGTCTACAGCATCATTCAGCTCCAATCTCTCAAGCTGCTGATTGAAATCGATAACCTCACTCGGGGCCCAGGCCCCAGTCAATCCCGCTGAGGTGCAGGGCCGCCAGCTTACACCCCACCCAGTGAGAAGCGAGCCCCCGGCAGAGACAAAGTAGACAGCAGGAGAAGGAGGGAGAAAGAGGGAGCACAGGAGACTGAAATACAGGAGGAGCACATTGAACAGTGTCAGAGCCCCGGGGCCTTCTGGGACGCTGATAAAGTACCTGGACATTTTTATAGACAAACTACTTATTTCCGTCCTCATATCGCTTGGGAAGACTGATAACTTTATATTCCTCTCAGGCAGAGGAATGAAAGGGTGGGGGTTCTTTCAGGAGTTTAATTGATCAAACTGTAGCCACAAGGGTTTTTTTCTGGAGATAAAAGAGACTAGCACTCTCCCCAGTACAATACAGAGATCTTTTAGAAAGCAGGCCCAATGAAAAAGAGAATGTAACTCATTATGCAAAGTCATTACAGGCCCCTGACTACACTCCTTAAAGGGGGTGGGGGTTGTTAATGGGGAAACTGTATCTTACAGGATGTCCAGAGGTCAAACTGTCAGTCACTGGGTAACGTTATTTTACAGTGTCAAAACTATGAGACTAAATAAACTAAAATACAGATATTTAATGACAAACTTTAAAACCATAATCATGTTTAGGATTTGGGAGCAGCATTGCATAACTGCTTGCAGGAAATTTGAATTGTCATGGGTAGAGTTGGGCAATTCAGTGATTTTATGAAACTTGAGTAATCAAGATTAAAAGATCACTGTGCCACATGACGTGGTGACCTTTTTTATGCTTCCGCTACTATTATTAGCATAAGAGGGTATTTTTATTTCTTAAAGTAAAATTCTATGTATTCCCTTTTATTGATATTAAAAAGAGAGTGTCAAAAGAATACATTAAGTGAAAGCATATGGTGTGTGTTTAAAGATGGGAAATTGTATTTTGTATTCATAATGTCATTGGGCCTGATTTACTAAAATTTAAAATAAAGGATGATGAATTGCATGTGCATCCTAAAAAAATGGCATATGCTATAAGTCCGGGTCATCTACTATTACTGCGAGCACAATGGATAACAGGCGCATAAGTGGTGCAGAGTGCCCTCTTTTAAGGAGGATTTGCGTGTACTACCAATTGTCACTATGGAGACCTTGGGAGAGCAGAGTGGTTGTAAACGAAGAGAGAAGTTTGAAGCCATGGAGTTGGAGGCAAACACACTTGCAGTAATTTTTTTTAGCCGGCCATCATTTTGACGGACAAGGCCGTCAGTTTTCTCTCATGCTATATTTTTATCCCTCATTTTTAATTTTCTTTTTCTGATTCTAATTAAACATAGTCTAAATGGCAGCATTCACATACTTAAACAGCTTCATCATCAATAATCTCTCATGTTAAGAGCAGTCTTACAGTCACACACAGACTGAGCAGGTACTCTTGCCTTTTACACACTGACAGCGTCAAACTCTCCACACCATAGACTGTATATAGTGGACAGCGTGGCTCCGCCTTCTACCATTTAACGGTTTTGAAGCCATAATACCCCCCGTCAGGGCGCCGCCATTGTGCAGCCAGTAGAGAATCTGGACCATATTTGAAAGCAGCTGTCGTAAACGGTCGCAAAACTCCGCAGCATACAGCGTACACAATCATTGTGAAACTGCCGTAAACCGGGGTTATTTTTTTAAACTCTAATAACTGATGAAAAAGAAACTTTTCAGAAAAAAAGAGGACTTGGAAAAAATGCAGCCCAATAATACTTTCATATCACCACAGCATACGGATGGGAGAAATATTTCTACGAGGTGTATTAATTTTTTTGAAGTTTCACTGTGGCCCGATTCAGATGAATGGGGGAGACGGAGATTTGACCTATACTGCAGCCAGTCACCAGGGGGAGCAGTTTTTGTGGCAACTTCAATTCGAGCCCAGCGACATGACGTCCATGTTTTTTACAGTCTCCACACACATTAACAGGCTCAAAACTAGCTGTCAGTGTGTGGAGAGTGTGATGCAGTCAGCTCTGAGTGACAAACAGCATGATTATGGCTATGAAGTTGGGGATTTTTACACAGGTTAAATGTAACGATGCAACAAATATTCAGTGGCCGAATATATTTGGCCGAATAATGCAAAAAAAGCCATATTCGGCCTTCGGTGGAGTGAGGTAATAGTAAGGCCGAATGATACTGTGTGAAGCAATGACAAGATCAACTACGTCATTGCGACAGACTAAGGCTGTCCCTTTTCCTAAAAATCAAACTCAATCATGCACCCATATAATTGAAGATATTCTATTACCCCCCCCAGTAAGGGACAGAGAGTCTCCTATCCACCCACACATGAATAAACTCTTGGCAAAGCGCTGCTGCACTCGGCCATATAGCTTGGATGAAAAGCCGATAGCTGAACCCGCAAAAAAGTGGAGGACGAGTGACTAAACTGTATTTCACAGAACACACAGCCTGGTCTTCGATTTTAAGTTTGCCATCAACGGTGTAGAACCAAAACTACTTCCACACAGCTCTCCTCAGAACATTCAGAGCTGTTAATGTCCACTCGGAGTGGAAACTCTTTGTTTACTGAGGTCAAGACAGCACCGGATGTGACTGACGGTCAAGCTGCACTCACAGCCCCCTCTGTTGGACGTAACGGTCCACTGCTCCAGGCCTGATGTGCCGCCACACTCAATATTTTACAGTCAAATACTTATTTACAATTCGGTTACGGATATTCATTCCCATATTCGATCGGTTATGCAAACATCGAATATAAAGTGACAGCCTTAAAGCAGTCTTGTGTTAAAAGGACAATTATTTATTTGTTGGTATTATTGGTTTATTGGTTTATATCCACTTCAATGTACATTAGTATTTTTTCATGCATGCTTTGTTTTGTTTGAAGGCTTAATATGAATGAAAAACCTTGTTAGGCTTTTTTTGAAAAGCAAAGGCTAGTGGAATATTAAAAAATGTCATATTACTCAATAAACAATTACTTTCTTTTAAAAACGTCTAAAAATGTACTCTAAGCTATTAATGCACTATTAAAAAATATAGTGAACTACTTTGCCTCCACATTGGATATTCGGTATTTCGCCAACGTTTATATTTTATTCGGCTTCGGCCACAAATTTTCATTTCGGTGCATCCCTAGTTAAATGACCTCCTCCACATGTATTGAGAGTGTAAAACAGACAGGGTTGAATTTACGCACGTATCCGCATGAGTATGACGGCACACTAAACTGTCCCTCATTTCCAGTCTATCATAATGACAGACAGCCTCTAAGTCTTTCTGTTTTCATTAAAAAAATTCAGATGGTGGTGGAAAATATTCAGTAAATGCGATCCCTGTTTCCCTCGGTGCGTGACTTTGTGCCTTTTTTGCACCTGCCTTTCAAACTTACTAAATTTAGAAGCAAAAACACCGCGCACAGTCAATTGCGGGTCTGATAAATCACATTTCAGGTGCTAAATGATTACATTTGCATCACCTCCACCCAGTATTTTGCGCGCCATTTTTTTCAGCCTACAAAAAAGTGGCCACTCCTACAGTGTTGATATATAATTTTCTCTCACTAAAAATGGGTAGTTCATCCTAAAAATATATATAGTCATAAGTCTGCACTGCCAGACAAATGACTGAGCTGTTAGTGATTCATTATTTTAGCGAGCTTTGTGTGAGGAAGCTCTTTAAACCTGCTGGACCTTTTTTTTTTAATTTCATTGTCATAATATCTTATAGATATAACAGAAGCGTTCATGGTTTGTAGCTCTATTTGTTGTCTGTCTCAGAGTTATCTGAAGTTTACAGTGTTTTCCTCCAAAACTATGACAGCCTGTTGCTGTTCCTCCTCGCAGCTGTAGGTTTTCATGCACATCCTCACCTGTTATTATTAACGTCGTCACTCACGTTTCTTCCAGGTAGCAGGTTCCTGCTCTTCCTGCTCCTAGCTGCTGGAGCTAACCCTCCTATCATGAATGTTTACCGAAGTGCGACTTTTGACTTCGGTAGTTGTGGTTCCAGTCGAAGTGGAGCTATATAAGCTGCCTCCTTCTCGTTCCTTGCCATCATTCTGCCCTCACAATTGGAAACAACTTCTCATATCCACTGTACTTGCGCCCGCCAACCATAAGTATTTGGGTGTGTTCGAAATGGCGTACTGCCTACTATCTACTTACCTACTCAATCAGTATATACTGCATACTGAATACTCAAAGATGATCTGAGTATGCAGCGGCTGCCCGAGCGTTTACACACAGAGCATACTCAATACCCCAGAATGCATTTCGTGCCGGCCGGGAAGCAGCGCCGGGAAAATTCAAATAGGCTGTGTCCGAAATGGCATACTAACGTACTACTCATACTAAGTGTGACGTCAAAATGAGTATGTAGTGTGTTCACACTGGATAGTATGAAAAGATTGAGTGTGCGAGAAATACCCGGATGTATACTATATTGGAAAAAATGTTAAGTATGCGAGGTGGGCATACTACTCACACTCAACCGCCCCATAATGCATTGCGAGCCCCATAATGCATTAGCCATACCACGACCGACCGGCATTCAGCTAAAATCGGCCACTAGCAAACTTCCCATTTTCAAAATAAATGCGTCTTTTATGATCTCCTTTTAGTTCTTTAACGCTTTTGTAAATGGGCTCTTGTTTTGGAGCCGACCGGAAGTTTCGTCGATAGCATAATAGCGGCATAGCGGAATGTCCGAAATGTCGAAATGAAATTTGTATCCGTGCGTTTTATGGCTCAAATGACCACATTTTGGTATTCTACGTGGTGACTTTCTCGCCTAAAATGCTCTCTGAACTTTCAAATGTGGCGAATCAACAGAGATATTTGATAGCCTGGTGTGCTTCTGATTTTTTTTGTCAGAGGTTTGAAATGCATCATGGGAAACTTAGTAGTATACTACAGTGTGAACGGTTGGCATTCTAATCATACTTATAGTATGTAGTATACAGTATATACACAATGGGTTTGTAGTATGTAGTATGTTAGTATGCCATTTCGGACACAGCCATAGTCCGACCACAAGCAACAGAAAACGACTGCATTCCGGAAAAAAAATACTAATTCATTGAGTAATGATATATTATCTAGCGAGAACGTAAGTATTTACATCACGATTATGAGCCCAGTTGTTTGAAATAGCGACTGTTTTTAATTTGTCTCGCCGTTTTCGGAGACCGAAGCGTCCCCTTGGTCGGTGTTTCCGTCCATGTACAGTAAACACCGGGCAGCAGCAGCCCCCCCTTCACGTTTCCAAGTTATTGCGAAGTGTTTTCATTATCAACAGCTGTATGACACAAACCGAGCAGCAGTGGATGAATAGAATTAACACAAACATCTGTGTATCCATGGTGATCTGTCTCCATTTTGTATTTCGTCTTTCCACGTCAGAGGTGCGCAATGCATTGTGGGGCAGAAGCAGTACGTGAAGCAAGCTCCGCTCCATACTCAGAAATCGAAGCCGATTGAGTATACATCCGGGCATTTCTCGCATACACAAAATTCGCATACTGTACAGTGTGAACGCACTGCATACTCAATATGGGGGTGGGGTTAGTATGAGTAGTACGAGTAGTACGCCATTTCGAACACACCCTTTGACTCGGAAATCGCTATGACTCATTGACCCGCCCCCCTCTCCCTCTAATTGGCTAACGCGTTGCCTTTGTTTGGTTGGATTGGTTGGATGGACTGGAATATCAAGACAGATAGGATAAACTGAAGATGGCTACTCCGACCAAAAAACCAGAACCCAAATAAAATAAACAGAATAGTTTGCTATTAGTCCAGGGCACGCACAGTTGACTCCATGGGTGGGCACTTCCTCCCAATGCCTGCTCATGCCGACGGGTCTGCATATTCATGAGAGCAAACACGCTAAATAGACTGCACATGCTATTTTGCTCATTTGAGGGACATCTTCAGCGCACCCTGTTAGTAGATCAGCTTTGCACACGCTATCAAGTTTGCACATTTTAAACAAACAAACCTTTAGTAGAACAGGCCCACTATAATGGCAACTGTGATTTTGCCATATTGAGCAGCCCTACAATGAAACATAAGAAATCCTTTGTTTATGCTTTTAACAAAGAGGGGAATAGGACATAATTAAGACCACCAGCCACAATGGGTCCCTCAACAAAAAATAAACAAGAGACAATGAGTTAGGGCCAATAATTTAAGATATACATAGTGACACACTATCAACTCAACCCTCCTGGACAATCATTTTTGCGATGTATTTGTTACATTTTTCATACCTTCTGAGTACTGAGTTAAAAAAATAAAAACAAAAAGCTAAACCAAACCTTTCCAAGCATCTTGTGTCTTCGTGACACCAAAATTTAACTTTCAAACTAATACAAAGTTTGGGTTCACAATATTAAATAGTGAAACTATATTTGAGGTTCTAAAGTGCCTCTGGTTTTCTTGTCCTGTAGTCTGTGGGATATTAGAATATTTTTTTGGATAAATACCTGAACAAGGTTCCAAGGTGATGTTCCATTTTGCAACATAAAAGGCATCTGACATTGTTCCATTTTCTTTTTCACATCACAGCTTTATTGTATTTTGAAAGAATAGCTGCTAATGCATTGCCATTTACATCCATTATTTTGAACATACAATTTGGCCACTTATTCCCCATATTCTTGCTGTAATACTGACAAAATGTATGTGTACCATGCTGGTTTACTTCCCCATTACCCAGAGCTCACTTTTACAAATCAATAGAAATAATTCATTAAAAAATAAAATGTTGTTTTTCTTGCTTCACATCTGTTTCTGACACAGATAGACTGTAACCAAGAAACAGACTTATTACAGAATACAGACTACGTCCTGTTGATAGCCAGTGATAACCCTCATAATTTGAAAAAAATCCTCTCGTTAGAGGATCATATGCAGATCTATTTTCCTCCCCTTTGGAAACAGATCTGAGGTCCCTGAGAGATTATGCAAGACTACGATAATGACGTATGTGCTGATTGGCTGCCCATATGATGCCTGATGGGAGAGGTATGAGGGGTTAACAGCTGCAGACCAGACTTTCAAAACTGTCTTGCTGTCTGCCTGGTTGAGCAGAAAACACACGTGTAGGTGGAAGCTGTATGGCTGTGGCATAATAAGACGAGAAAATAAAAAACAGAGGGGCATTTTCTTAATAGGGGTGTACAGTATTATATAGAGTTGAGAAAATGTTTTCATATTCTTTTTTATCCTCAAGCCCCTTCTAACAACGTTAAAAGTAAAGAAAATTGTTTCTGCAGGACATTTAACTTTTAATTATTAAAGTTTAGCCAATCTGAGGGGCTCTTACTCATGTGGGGCCCTTGGGTTGCAGTCATGGTGAGCCTGTGCATTAATCCACTTAAGGTTATGAGAGGAGTTTGAATGACAGAACAAACAGTAGCTTCAGAATAACGGTTGTCCATCACAAATAATAGAATAAAAATTAATGAAATACAAAACTAGAACAGCAGGGTTAAGTAGCAGGTCCTGCTAAATTGTACAGCAGTATTTGACATAACCTTGCATGTGCCCATGGCAAAAATAAACAAGCCATGTCTGTCATGGCAGCTCAGACAGACACACAACCTATGGCCAGTGAGTAAATCACCAGTAGTACCATAATGGATATCTCATCATCACTGAATGTCCATCTGTTAAAACCGTATAGACTCTTGTGATCTTTTCAAAATAAAGTATTTATAATCAATATCAGTGATAGTAAGTTGGGAAATATCAGCAAGTTGGATCTCAACAAAAATACTGTTCAATCCCTAAAGTGTATGTTCATTTGCTGTTCATGGAAGAGAGAGCACCAAAGTATTTCACTTATAATGTACAAATCTTCAGATGCCATTTAATGTCATATTACAAATGTTAATGTTCAAAAGAAATAAATAAATTCTCTTTAAGAAGTTCTTTTGGAAAAAAAAACAAAAAAACTATGGCATATTGGTTCAACAAGTGACCATGTAAACTGGTAAACTGAGTTTCCTGTTTATATGTGATGATGAAAAGCAATGAAGCATTGGTGGGTACACTCTCTGTTTTTGCTGGTGCTTTATCAACATTGTGTACTGGCTGGAATTCAGTGATTAATACAACTGCTTTTGCCATAATGGTAAGAGCGGTTGTATTAACCGCTCTTACATGTTTTACAAAACATGTTTTCAGAGTTCAAATAAAACATGTTTACTGATTTTGGCTTTTGTTGTTGAGTTTTGTTCCCCCCAGCCACCGTAATAATAGAGACCATTTCAACAGCGCATGAAGGAAAATATTGTAGAAGTGGAGAGCAGACACTGCTGATAATGACGTCTGATTGTCTGTTACCAACACATGTTTGATAATGACAGTGTTGGTGGTTGATCATTTGAGACTATTTCTTAGGATTTACTCTCAGAATTATTGTAATTGTTACTGTGTTTAAAATGTATTTCTCACACCCCAGGTAGATACAAACAGCCTGGGGTCTTGTGTTAGGGATGGGGTATAAATATGGTGTATTGAAGTATTGATACTTTCACAAGCACTCTTTTGGTATCCACTTCTCCCTTAAAATATTGAACCAAATCAAAACTCTTGACAAAATGTTTACCTGTGAACATGTACAGACTGTTTTCAGTCTTTCTCTTTCTTTGTGCCAATACAGCGCCACTTTCCATGTCATGTGACTGTGGAGACCAATCAGACTCAAGCTGCACCAACACCCCTATGTACAGAAACTTAATACAGTTTAGTGGCAAACTAATGTGGGAATGACAGAAAGTGAACACAATTTAATGGATTTTCAACAAAATAGGCCTATTGTAAAGGTGAGGTTGGTAGTCATGGAAAACTAGCGTGAATTTAAATGTAGGATCTCCTCAGGACTCCATCCAGCAATTCGATGTTGACTCTCTTTTTTTGCACAGTTACTAGTAGTCCGGGTGTAGGTAGTTTCTCTGCCATTCTCCAGCGTACGTGGATCCTTCTTAGCTCGACTATGTGCTTTGAGTCAGGGTCAGTGCATGCTGGCAAAATATACAAAAGGTGGGCAGAACGCAGTAAGGGATATGATTGTTTTTATGGCTTCAGTCCGAATCGCTTTGGGAGGTTGGTGTTTTTCCTGCTTTACTTAATGCCTATTTTTCGCTCTCTTTAAAGAACACATCATACATAGATTTCCATCAGGACATAATCATTTTAACAATTATAACAAAAAATGTATCTAAATCTGTTAACCAAACCTGCCTTTAATGTGGTTATTTCATTTGTTCTGAATTTCTGGAATACATATAAAGTCATTGTTGCCCTGTGATCGACCGGTTCAGGGTGTACCCTGCCTCTCGCCCAATGACAGCTGGGATAGGCTCTAGTGCCCCTGCAACCCCGAAAGAGATAACTGGTGTAGCAAATGAATGAATGAATGAATATCAAGTCATCCAAAATAACACATGTAACTTACGTTTTTAATGGTGTAATATCTGCAAAATGTATTTTCGACTTAAAACAAACTCACTTCAGATCTGTTGGCCGAGAGTTCCCTTTATGTAATTTTGGTCACTGAAAATTTTATAAAAGTTAAGCTACATTTTGCATGCGTTTCAAGAGATGATTGGCATCAGTACCGTTGTTGGAAAAATGACAGCAAAAGGTATTGTATTGATTTGAAAAAGTCTGTATTGCCCATCACCACTTTTGGCCCTTTTCCACTAGCACACCTTGGCCCTACTCCACTTGGCCCTACTCGATTTGCAGCGGGTTTCCACTAGCCTGGTACCTCCTAAAACAAGCTAGTTTTAGTACCTACTCTGCTCTGGTTCCAAGCGAGCTGAGTCTATACTAAAAGATGGCGTCACCGTCTGCCAGTTACTGATTGGTCAGACAATGTCGTCATCGATGTCATGAGCGTGACGACCTAGCATGCTAGCGGTAGCTACCATTAGCTTACCCTCATACGTCTTTTCTGTGCAGCTCCATTGCTCTCGTCCTCGGCTTCATTCTGTTGTATAGCTTCCAAAACTCTCCTGTGCTTCTCAAGTGGTATTTCTTCTTGCCACCTGCAGCCTTCTTCTGCTTTCCTTTTTTACTCGGTTTGTGACAAAAGGCCACAGAATGTTGTGTCGCACTCAAAATGACGTCACCACAGTGCCGCTCAGCTGTATACGGTGACACTGCACCCCGTTGGGCAGGGGACTAGGGCTAATGGAAAAGCAGCACAAGGCGAGTATAGAGCCAGGTAGAGTCGAGTAGAGTAGAGTAGGGCTAATGGAAAATGGCCATTTGTTTGCCCTATAGTGGTACCCAGTAACAAGTGTCACATATGTACAAGTATTTAGACAAAGTCCTCATGAGACCAACAGACACACATGTGACCACAGGGACAAACAGCAGGTCTATCTCTGGTCTTACTTCACCTTTTGCTGCCGTGGCTCCAAACCAAAGCACCTGCTTTTGGTGGGTAGAAGATACTAACACCCAACCCTGACTGGAACCTCAAAATCTGTCTGCTTATGTCCTGATACTATTTGCATGTTTATTCAACTTTCCTTATAAGTAAAGATCCTCTGCCAGCATTTTCCCAGCAGCTGACCACTATTTCAAGTCAACAGCATCATACAGCTCTAATGATAAGGGTGAAAAATAATCTTCACATACCTTTATAAAAATACTGAAATAACTTTAAAATAGTAGCCGATTAGATATTCAAGTACATCATTCATTATTACCCTTTGCAAGTCAATTTATAACTTATTTTCAGTTTAAAGGAGTAGAAGCAGTTTGAAGACATTTCAACAATGGCTTACCTTTAACTGTACCAAAGCCAAGTTTGGGGCATGTTTGGTTGGATATTTTAGGGAAATTTATTTTGGAGGTGTGCAATACTCTAAAAAGAAGCCTCATTGTTAGTCACCCAGAAGTTTAACACCCTGTCAAATATAAAGCAGTAAAGTCTAAAGTGAGCACAAGAATTTTTACTATGACATATCAAGCTTTTAATATAAGCACATAAATCACCTCATGTTGGTGAAGGGCTTAGAGAAAGCCTATATCCTGAGGACAATCCCATTTGCCCAAATTTTGAATCTATAAACAGCTGATTTTATCCACAGACAGGAAAATGTAATCTGGTCAAGAGCCTCAAAGTCTGGAAACAAGGCTACATGTGAGGGCGAGGGGAGGAGGGAGGGACAGGTCCAGATCTCACTCCCTCCATGAGCACACACAGCGCAAAGAAAAGCCTGAATGGGATTGTAGCGTGAGTAAGGATTAAGAAAAGACATTTACCTTTCCCATCCAGGCGACAAAGCCTTCACACAGACGGACTCTGTTCTGCAGAGAGCGGTGCAGGATGTCGATGCATCATAAAGAAAGGAATCTCCCGACGCGTCCATCTTTTACAGTCAGCACTCAGATAATAAAACGTGCAAATTCGCGCATGCAAAACGCCGCATCTATCGCGTATCTCCACAATTCACAAGTCAAATGTGCAGAACGAGCCTCAGAAATTCGGCAAGCCCAGCACATCCACGGCGTGTGGCGGAAGAGGGGATTTTTGTAAAGATGTGAGATTGCATTAGAATGCAAGAAATGGTGTGATGGCGAGAGGGACTGTAGGGAGAGACGGATCTGCATATGGAAATTAGGATAGCGTGGATCAAATTCATGCTAAACGGCAGCATTTATGCGTATTTTGGGCAGAGCAGCTGCAGCAAAACAAAATGTGAGTTTAGAGTTTTTTGAGGACAAATCAGTGCATGTGGAGGAAACCCTGATTCAGTCCTTAACCCTTAGGGCCGGGTCCAATGTGAGGCACACTCATAAGCGCAATAAGACATTTACTATGAAATATTTTACAATATTATATATTCTGATTTAATGAAGCTATTATTACATATGTCTGACCAAATCATTGTAAACAACTATCAAAGATAGAACTCTTTGAATGTCAGGTTTTTGTCATGATGCCACCATGTTTCCAGCTTAATCAAATTATTTGATTCCAATATGCGACATGCAAAGTCATATTTTTATTGGATCATTACAAGATATGTCAATGGCAAGTTATAACAGCGATATTTTTGGATTATCATTTTCTGCTGAGTGTCAAATACCCACACTTACACTGATAAGCACAAAAACATGCTTTTCATAAGATTTCTATAAAAATGCATTATAGATTAATATTATTTTCTACTCCTGTAAGCTTGATTTTAAAACCAAAATCAAACATGTCTGTTAAAAAAAAAGATTCCGACCCTTTTAATGCAAGGACTTTGTCATGATGCCACCTTTTTTTGTAGAACATTTTTAATTGGATCATTACAGCCTGGGATAAGTCAGTGATTTAATGCAAACACTGACTTTCATGCAATATTGTTTTTGAGGCAGGAAAATTGCCATTTAAATGTTGTTATAAGGAATATATTTTTACATTGATTTTATAGCAATCACTTGTATGTTGCTTGATTTTTAACAAGCACCAATCTTTACACACATCAAAGGTTTATGAATTTGAAAGATTTTAACACTTTATCGTTACAGTCATGATGGCTCCATGTTGTCAGATGCAAACAAAGTCTATTTCATAATTTGAATTCTGAAAGCCTAGGATAAGTTAAAAATGAGCAACAACACTGATTTTAATGCATTATTATTTTCTGCACAATATCAAATACTCACAATGATACTGATAAGCAAGAAACAATTTGTGTTGGATTAATACAGCCTGAGATGTATCAGACATTAGCAGCAACACTGACTTTTAACCTTTAGTATTTTCTGATTGTGTCAAATACTCATGTTAAGCAAATATATATATATATATATATATATATATATATATATATATATATATATATATATATATATATATATATATATATATATACATATATATATATATATATATATGTACTGTATATATGAAAAATGAATCATTTTGAATATATGCAAAGCATCTTATTTTGTGTTAGATTTATACATATTTTATACATTATACATATTTTAATAATTCGCTGCAATACTGATTATGATGTATTAAAAGTTTCTGCTTAATGTCCAACGCTCATCTCCTAATGTTTAGCAAAAAATATCCATTTTATATGGAAGTTACAAAGAACTGCATACAATTATATCATTGGCAACTTTTTAAAGCTTCTTTAAAAATTAGCATAATGCTTATGTATCCACATTGAAAAAAAATCATATATTTGCAAAAAGTTAAACTCCTTAAATGACTGGTTTTGCCAAAACGCCACTATGCTTTAAGAAAAAAAAAACAAACATAAATCAAATCAAAAATGAAAATGAATTATTTTCAACACACTAAATGCAAAGTATGTTTTTGTTTTGGAATATTACAGCCTACGGTATGTCACTGATTAGCACCAAACGAATTGTTTCACATGATTTTATTATGTGCAATGTCAAATACTCACACTCATATGGTTTACATGACGCCATCTGGTGGAAAGCACTAAAATGACCAGTTCGAGAGCAAAAGCTCAGAATGACACCCTGATATATTCAGATGCATGTGTGATGCAAACACAGCCATAGTTGTCCAAAAAGAACAATAAGAGTGCTTATAATGCACACGACAGGCCCTGATAGGGTTAAATAAGCGTTGTGTGCTATGATATTTTGACTGACTTGAATGCCTGTTTCTTCTGAAGCCCGGACTTGTTATTTTCGGTCAGCTTTACTTCAAAATCGATGCACCTTAATCAAACAGGCTTTGCAGCTGTATTTAGAGGGGAATACATATAGTTTTCAGACTTTCAAATACATCATATTCATCTTTTGCTCCTCGCCTTTTTGTTTTCTGGGAAATAAAGTTCATGCAACAAGCCCGGAACGGCAAACTGCTGAGAAGCAACCATAGGGAGCCGCTCTAGTGAAAGAAGAGTGTGTTTCCTCTTATCCTCTTGTCGAGCGTCAACACTAAACCCCGCCCCTTGGAGAACTTTGGACCAATCATTGAGCTCCTTCCCTAAAATCAACACTGCGCATGCGTACCACTGCAGCGCGGGAGAAGCTGAAAACCCAAACAACAGAGACATGACAGCGGAGTAATCCTCATACTTTGCCTTCATTACACGCGACTTTATCAAGAAACAAGGCTGAAATACAAGGTATGGCAACACTTCTTTACTGTTCACTCACTAAGGGACGCGGTGTTTATTTTTTTTTCAAACGTAAAAAGCCTTTGTTTCATTTTTAACATCGCTAATGTTTAGAGTGCATTCAGGTTATAGTTAGTATCACTCCTACTAACTCAGCTACGTCGTTTTTATTTCATCCTGAATGCTCCCACAAACACTGTTTAAAACATGAATATTGCACACGTGTTGAGGATTATCTGTTGTTTGTGCTGATACATATGAAATTAGATATTAAAGTTATCTGCGAAGAAATGTTTGTTTGCACTCTGAGTCACAGTGTAGCAAAGACACACTATCCTCATCTTTGTATAATATAAATAAAATATAAATGTAGAATCCTAATACATCCGCAAAGCTAACTGATGAATACCTAAAACAAATTAATTGTTAGTATATTCTTTACACTTGCTGTTTTTCCATAAACAGATCTGTAATGTAACCAAACTTTGAGGACAGTCTGATCAGACAGTGATCCAGTAAGAAGTGTTTTTCAAGACTGATCATCAAACTTGGTATTGGCATTTTAGAGGTCAGAAAAAGACTGTAGTTAATGGAAAGCTTTGACATGTTAATCTTTCCATATATACACAGATGATTTGACTTTACTAATTTTAAAAACTACTCAATAGAGTACAGGTGTATTAAAAGTTACTCTGTCATTGTAACTCAAATAAGTGTATTTGTTTCATTTTCCATCCTGTTTGTCAGACTACAACATAAATTTTAAGTATGTTATGCAATGACACACAGCAGTTATCAACAGTGAGATAGATTGTGGGCTACCATTCTTGGTCAATGCACTTTGAGTAGAGATGTTTAACTTGTTATAACCTTCTTCTTGAATATTTTTCACTCAGTGTCATTGTTTTTTCAACCTGTGTGGTTTTGAAGAGGAAACTAAGGACAGAGTTTCTCTTCTGTAGATTAAGGTGAAAGCAATCAGAAAGATGTGGAAATAAGAGTAATAGAGCATTTGGCAAAACTTCCCAGAGCAAGTCCAAAATGATGGCAGCCTACATTTGAGTCCAGATTTAGAAGTCTGGTGTCAGTCTTTCTCAACAGAGGTGCCATGACACCCTGGGGTGCCTTAGAGCTTGGTCCAGGATGCCTTCAGTATTTAGAAAATTTGAACAAGGCTTATTGTAATCGTGCAGACCATTAGGATATAATAGTAACAGGCTCATAATTACCATTGTTATGGACTATGATTTGACATGGTGACGCAGCAGGTAGTGCACGTGCCTCACAGCAAGAAGGTAGGCGGTTAGATCCCTGGGTTGGGCAGGGCCTTTCTGTGTGATTGCATGATCTTCATGTGCATGCGTGGGCTCTGTGGCAGGGTGTACCCCGTCTCTCGCCCAATGACAGCTGGGGTAGGCTCCAGCCCCCCGTGCAACCCCAAAATGGATGAGCAATATGAAAAATGAATAATGATTTATCATATAATCTGTCCCATAACAACTGCTGTGTGTCTGTCTTGGTGGTCAGAGGTGCAGTATGTAGAGTGTTCCCCCTTCCTGTACATTTTGACTGGATTGACATGAGATTTCTCTTTTTTAATAAGATTGTCTCCACAGAAAAAGAGAAATGCTGGTCTAGTGTGTTTGGATCTTGAACTGCACATGCTTTTCACTGCATTATGACTCTGTGTTTGTCCTTCAGGTGCATTAAACGTTCCTCACTAGCAGCATGGCGGATGACTTCAGCCAGTCGCTTACCCCGCCAGTTTCACCTTTTGCAGCAGACAGTTTTTGTGAGCTGACTCCAGCCCTTCCACCATGTTTCTGCTGCTCTGACACAAAGGATGACCCCACAGGAGTGCTCTCTACAGAGGGATACACCACAAGAGGCTCCTTGAAAAGGTATTTTCACCATCAGCGTGAAAGTAAACTACTACAAATCATAAAGCTGTTTGTGTGTTAATGTAATTGTTCTGTTTGTCTTTAAATTTGATTACTACATCCCTTTTTTACCAAAGTGGAAGCAGATGTCTCACGCCTTCTGAAAAGCAAACAAAGTGATCTGTTAGTAGGAACTGAACTGAACAACTGTGTGTAAAGTGGTTTTCCATCTTTTAGGCTGCTGTTGCGTCTTGACCCAGCCCCTGCCGAGTTTAAGACGGACACCATCGAACTCTTCGGCTTCTCCTGGGTAACAGAGACAGCACTGGTAGAATCCACAAAACTACTCTTTGGTCTGCTTAGGTAAGCCATGTTGTAAGGAAATCTTTGGACTTTATTGGTAATGAATATCCGCAACATGTTTTTACATAACCACCCATTGGTGCTGCACAGGTCTAGATCCTTCAAAAGTAAAAAAAAAAAAAAAAAGATTTCAATCAGTTCAAGGTCATTTAAAGTCTTTTTCTTACTCAGGAAAGGTCTTAAAGTTTGTATGGCACTTTGATAAAGATGTCTGTGATTTCTTTTCAAGCTATTTTTCAAGGGGTTGCTTCAAAAACACTCTTAAAAATAATGTCAGCATTGTGGCACTTGTACAGTCATATCTTTCTCATGTCAGTGACCTTTATGCTTCAGTATCTTATTGCTATTCTGATATGCAGTGCTCTCACAAGTTATATTTAAACAAATAGTCAAATTAGTGTTAAGACTCGTGCCCTAAGTAGCATTTTAGGTTTTTATTGAAAAAAATCACAAACCTATGCCATCCTTTTGTTGACATTTGTTCTGTAGTGTATTATATCTTTTTCCTAATTCAAGTGTTGAAACTGTCTTGAAAAGCCTTGAATGTGATTTAAAACTGTTAAAGAACCCTGAAGGCAGCAGAAAATGCACCCCAGTCAGAGCTTTTTCGCTTAGGAAGAACAATCACAGGTTTAATTGTGTGTCACTAGTTTATTTATTTTTTTTTTTTGTAAGCCGTATTTATTTATCTTTTCATTCATTGTATTATTTCAGACAAACAGTTTACAGGCTGGAGACCTTGGTGCAGTCCAGCTCACATGACTTTGGTAAGTTTTTGAATATGAAACCAGTCACTACTTTTATCTGACAAAAAATATATTTAGAGGTAGTAATCATTTTTGAAATACCTGTTTATCAGAAATTGGCAAAATCCCATCATTCATACCTAAAAATGGTACTTTTGATTCATAGAGTGGAGCTCAGGTCTCTTTTGAAGGTACACTGAAAATCAGCCTGACTAATTATTTATGTTTGTGAAAACAGACAGTGTTTAAAAGAAGATGTAATCAGGCTAAACGTAAATGATCAAACTAAATGTGCCAGTAAAACAATGGTGGGGATATCAGGGTAGAGGGAGTTTAAGAGGTAGAGGGTAGAAAAACTCAAGGCTGTAGATCCAGTGGTGGAAGAGGGTGAATGAGAGATGGGGCCTGAGAGTGCAGTGGTTGAATTAGTGTGGGGGAAATCAGGAATGTATAGAGGAGCGAGGCTTTGGGTGGCCTTAAAGGCGAGGAGCAGAATCTCTTAATGTTTTAATTGACTGGGAGCCAGTGGAGCTGATGAGAAACAGAAGTGATGTGGTTAAATGAGGGAGTTTAGAAGATGGTGCAAGTGGCAGAATTCTTTAAAAGTTAAAGTTTAAGGAGGGATTTTCTGATGAGACAAAAGAGAGGGTCTCAGCAGCCTGTCCTGTTTTAGATGTTTACAAGTCACAACTTCAGCTGCTGTAAAACATAACAGATCATTATTTTTTCAAACTTTTTTACTCATATCACTTCATCAAGCTCATGCCTGATCCAAACTATTTAAAAGTTTTCTAATATTATATGTTTAACCCTTTAAATGCTAATTTCATAGAAGATGTCAATGATTTGGTCAAAAAACACACACAAAATGTCTGATTTTCAATGTAAAAAATATCAGAGCCTTGATATTTTTACAATCAGCTCCTGTCAGCAGTTTGAAAGGGTTTAATCGGCATTTTGACCCAGGTTGTGTGACCCTGCTATTTAATGCAGGTTTTAATCGACTCATCTCCGAATGGCTTTAATGAGCACATCATACCTGGGTCGACCTGCTAATTTTTGATGACGTCGGCGTAACATACCCTCAGCATAACATCACGCCCACCCCCTCCATCTGTAACTTTTGTGATTCTTAGCCGTCTCACCAGCTAATTCCATCCACCTTTGAATCATCAGAGCCGAGTTTGTACATTTTTAAAGAGGGACAAAAGTACAAAGTAAAGAAAACCATGTCCACGGCCTCTTTTCTATTGCTAACATGGAGGGGCTCTGTCGCGCTGATGACGTTATCGTATATGACACTGGCTTGATGTGCCAGTGGAAAACAAACAGCCAGATTAGACCTGGGTCAGCTGGCAGTGGGAAAAGTGTCACTTGCTGATTGTTAACGCTTAGTGTTGACACGTTAATTTTAGTGTGAAAGCATTAAAAGAGACCGAAGGGTTATTACTAGTGTGTAATGTGTGATACCAACCACATTTTGGATCAATTAACTGTGAGAAACTAATGAATCTGTGTATTACGTTTAATGTTTTAAAAGCAGGAGGCATGTTATTTAAAAAATCTAAGAGTATTCTTATAACATCTTCATTTGCTTTAGGTCAAGCAGGCAGCCTCCACTATGAGGCAGAGGAGCTCAGACAGCAGTGTGTCTCCTTTCTTCAGTATGTCAAAGTTTTCCTGCACAGGTCAGTCATCACACACAGAGATCATTCTAATCACTGATACAACTGCTTTCACATAAATGTGGGGTTTTATAATTTTGTCTATTCATTTACTTTTGTCAAGCATCTTTATTCTGACATGCATGGTCTCTTGCACACATTCAGAAACTTGGAGCCTTCCAGCTCCATTGATGCGGATCAGTTACACCCCTACGAGGAACTGGAGGCTCAGCTGCCCTCGGCTCTTCTGGAGGAACTGTTCAGTGTCACTCTGCTCATAGGAAGACTCAAAGACGTCCCTGCCAATGTTCAGAGTGCCTTCACAATATCCAACCATGGAAAGGTATGTGTCTCCCTGAGGCAACAGAGATGCTCCTAAACCTGATGCTATAGCACTTCGGCTTGGGTACCCTAAACTGGTTCCGGTCAGGAACTAGTTTCAAGTTTTCAAGATTTGTGGATGAATAAGGTGGATGACGTTTTAGTTCTGCTTTATGGATCCAAACAGGCACATCAAGCTTTTTAAGTGATCAAACCTCAATGAGAATACTGCTGTTCATAAAGGTTTATGCATCTTTAAGGACTTGCTGTTTCCGTGGCTTTATATCATGAGTGACTCAGCACATGACACAAAGTTTTCAGGGGAGGATCATGGTAGAGCAGCAGAAAATTGGACTAAACTCTGCAAAAAAAACAATGACAGCTCCTGCATTAAAGGCAAACTTTATATAAGACCTTATTTCCCAGCCCTACAACATAAACATTTACAGCATAAAATATGTCAAATCTTGTTTAATTAACCAGTTATCTTTGTTTTCTCGGGGGAATCAGAGTAAAGAAGAGCGGATATCTCATAAGTTTCTTAGGGGCTGTCATGGGATGGCGATCAATAACAACTAAGGATGCACTGAACATTCGGTGGCCGAATATTTTCGGCCGAATAGTGCAAAAAAAGCCATATTCGGCCTTCGGTGGAGTGAGCTAATAACAAGGCCGAATAGTACCCCCCCTCAGTAAGGGCCAGACACTCTCTTATCCACCCTGCTGACAAAGCTCCGCTGCACTCGGCCGTATAGCTTGGATGAAAAGCCGATGGCTGAGCCCGCAAATAAGTGGAGGACGAAAGACTAAACCATATTTGACGGAGCACACAGCCTGGTCTTTGAATTTAAGTTTGCCATCAACGGTGTAGAACCAAAACTACTTCCACACAGCTCTCCACAGAACAGTTAAAGCCCAAATTAGAGCTGTTTATGTCCGCCGTCCGCTCCGTCCGCTCCACTCGGAGCGGAAACTCTTTGGCTCGAGAGAGCACCGGATGTGTCTGACGGTCAATCTGCGCTCACAGCGCCCTCTGTTGGACAGAACAGTCCACTGCTCCAGACCTGATGTGTCACCACACTCAACATTTTACATTCAAATATTTTTTTACAATTCCATTACGGATATTTATACCCATATTTGATCGGTTATTCAAATATTGAATATAAAGTGACAGTCTTAAAGCAGTATTGTTGGTATTATTGGTCTATTGGTATATATCCATCAGTGTACATTCATATTTTTTAATGCATGTTTTGTTTTGTTTGAAGGCTTAATATGAAGGAGAAACTTTGTTGGGCTTCTTTTGAAAAGCAAAGGCTACTGGAATATAAAAAAATGTCATAACATTTAATAAACAATTACTTTCTTTTAAAAACATGTCTAAAAATGTACTCTAAACTATTAATGCACTATCAAAAAATATAGTGAACTACTTTGCCGCCACATTGGATATTCGGTTTGGTATTCGGTATTCGGCCCAGCATTTATTTATTATTCAGCTTCAGCCACAAATTTTCATTTCGGTGCATCTCTAATAACCATTTTAGATTCTCCTACAAGTCATCTGATGTCCTTATGGTCTGCCTCCTTTATGATTGTTTTTTCAAATGGGGCCACAAAATAAATTCATTATGGTGGCCCAAACTTGGAGGGTGTGTGTTTTAATAAGTCTCTGCAGCAACATCAGCCTTGGGGACATTGGCGGGGCAGTCTGATAGTGCACTTGAAGGTTTGAGCTCAGCTCTGGCTGTCACATGGCGATGTGTCCTTGGACAAGACACCTAACTCCAAGTTCCTTACACTGCTGTGTCAGTGTAGTTTGAATAGGCATGAAAGTGTTTGAAAGTGTTAGTTAGTACTTATGGACAACTGGTACAGAAACTCCCACCATCAGTGAGTGAATGTGAGTGTGAATGGTGTGAATGTTTGATGTGACCTCAGATGTAAAGCAGCCTTGCGTAGTCAAAGACTAGAAAAGCACAACATAAGCTAAAGTTCATTTACCATTCATGCTCTCTGGTTAAACAGATTTGCTGTGTGTCTTATCCTGGTTGGCAGCAAACGCTGAAGCATGTTGCAGATGGACTTTGTCTGCTCTGTCATTTTTACATTATCCCACCACACGATTGACGTTGTGCAACTTCATCGTTGTTCCCCTCGGCTAAAATTTGCTAATTCCTTCCCTCTTTTACATTTTCACTTCTTCCACCCAAAACAAGCAAAACAAACTCTGGCTGTGAAAAACAGGCAAAACCATCATGCAGACCAGCCCTTCTTCTGTTTCAGTGAGCATCAACCAGCGTTATGGCTGCATTACCTCCCACAGACTGACAGTTGCAGCATCTTAATCCTGCTCTAACATATCGAGCTAACATATATCATATATATCTGTCATATTTTACTGCCTTGTCAGATTTTGCTACTCTCACCCCAGTCCACACCCATGACGTAGTGGTACAAGCGCAGAACAGAACTACATCCATGGATACTAAAAAATGGCAGAACACATTCCCAGACCCTACAGTTTTTATCAACATGGATTTTATTGCCCTGCTCTAAGCTTAGGTGTCAATGTAGACCAGCCTACTGATGATCCAACAGCAGAATGCATCTTTGACAGCAAAATAGCAGCAACTACTTTTGTTCTAAGATTCAGTTGAGTTTCCTGACACATTATGATCAAATTATGGCAGTATATAGTCTCTGGAGACGGAAATTGATGCCGTTTTATTGATACCAATGTCATTACCGATTTCACTTATCCACACAATTCTTTGACGATTCACTTATCAGTTCCTACTGAATATCTGTGTGGACAAAAGTTGGCCTATAAAGGTTTTTAATGACAACACTGTCAAATATGTCACTGATATTCAATGATGTGCCACATAAATAATTACCTTTGCAATTTTTTTGTGTGCTTTCACTCAATAATGTTGTGCAGTTACCGTCATTTTGAGGAAAATGAAGCCAGAATTCTGACATATTCTGTCCTCATTGTCACTCCTGCTTTGATTTTTGACTTCTTTGTCATATTTCTGTTGACTGCCTCTGATAAGAAAGTGACAACCTTGATTTGCAAGGCATACGGGACAAAGAGGAAGGTATTGACAAGACTTCAGATCCATTTCTTTTAGAGAGTTGTTATCAATTCTCAGTCTGAAGTAGTTGTCATTTCCCATTCCTTGCATTTTCTTTGTCATTTAGAGTTTTTTGTCTTTGAAAGAATTAAAAGATTAAACCAATGAACTGAGTGTTGTGAGGAAAAATCTGTGGGGTTTTTTTTGGCCACACCTCAGTTTTCCCAACAATACACATGTTCAACTTCTTAATCTGTTATCTGCTGATGTCATGATGTCAGGGTCATGCTGCTTTCTGTGTGATTTTTTTTTTATAAGGGACTGACTGATGCTCTTGTTCCTCCCACAGATTTTTCCTCCCTCTTGGCATTTGTTACACCTCCATCTTGACATTCATTGGTCAGTCTTAGAGATCCTTCACCAGCTTGGTCAGAAGATGCAAGGTATGGCTACAATCACGAATTTGACATTGAGTAAAGTTTAAGTTGAAAAGTGCAATGATAGCACCAGAAAGATTACAGTCCTGTGAAAACACTGTTTAACAAGCACATTGGACAATAAGCTCTTAACTTGCTGCTCTCAGTGAGTCATTATCATGGCAACAGGCTTTTTAGGATTCTGCTTGCTCTTCGCTTCAGGCCAAGTGGTGTACGCCCACCAGTTTGTGAACCTGACAGGAGAGAACCTGACTGATACCAGCCTGTTTGAAGAGCACCTGTGCAGTCTGCTGAGCGACCTAACTGGTTTGGCCATGGGCAAATACAGCAAGGTACGGAGCCAGCCACAGCTCATTCCCTCTCTCTGACGGCATGAACCAGGGTTTTTTGTTATGTTTTAGTTGAACAAAATACAGGTCTGTAGTCCAGTACATTCATTTTCATACAGATATAAGAGCTACGGATACAACTACTGAATATTGTTTGGCCTCTTTAATTGTGATCAAATGTTGAATCCAAATATTGTTTTAATGCTGGACAATATTGATATTTGATATTTTTGAATTCATATTTTTCCAACTCAGAATGTGCTCCCTAAACAATCATGTTTTGTTTTGTTGACCTACTTAGAAGCATGTCCACGGTGGTTTGCGCATGAGCCCTGTGGTTATGTTTCTTATGTATTTCTCTCACAAATTACATAAAGTACTAATCGTAGTCAAAAATAGATTAGTAGCATAATTTGTTAAGAAAAATTTGTCATCACAAGCACACGGGACTGTTTAGAGCTGCTGAGGAGTTAATCTGATTACTAGGCAGATCCAGGCTAACACTTCCCATTGATTCCCAGTGTTTGAGCTAAGCTAATTAGGGTGGGTGAGCTTTCTTTTAACTGCACACAGTTGAAAGAATGGTGTCTATCTGCTTGTCACGGACTTGGCAGTGACGAAAGATATGAAAAAAAATGTTATCCAATCCCTGTAACATTTGCAGCAGCAAGTGTTTTTCTGAATCTCAAAGAAATCAACTGCATCTGCAGAAATTAAGTAAAAGGTAGCCTATAGTCATGTAATGAAACATCTGCCGTTAGAAAAAATAAAATATACCCTGAAGGAGAGGTAAATAAGTTTGACTCAATATGACATCCATTTATAGATTATTTTAACTAAGATCATCCCAATAAAAAATAATAACTGGGCCCGGAACGCATGTTGTCCTCCAGTTTGTGTTGTGTTATTATTAGTTTTTAATTTCTTATTTATTCATTTTAATTTTTTTATTATTATGATCTCAATTGCTATTGTGATTTTTTTGTGTTTACTTGTATGTACATTATTTATTTATTTATTTATTTTTGTTTTATTCATGTATTTGATTTGCCTTCTTTCTATTTGTATTTGGAAAGAAAAACCCCAATAAAAAGAAGTTTTAAAAAAAGGTAGCTTATAGTCAGCTGAGCTACAGCTCACTTTACGTAAACGTGTGAAAGCTGGCCAGTGTAGCAGAGAACTGACATCAACAAAGTTGTTTTTAATTTCAAATCTGATAAATTCAGACTGTATGTGTGCGTATATTGCAGTGGCTATACTGTGATTACTTGCACAGCCCTGTATCGAGGGTATTGGAGACTCTAACTTGTTATTTACTTTTGTCATGAAAAATTTGACACTAAAAGCTCCTCATAATCATTGGTAAGCACGCAGTCAGTAGGTCACCAGTAATCATGCTAAAAAGAAAGTAGTTTGTTGTAATTGTAATGTTCTTTATTTAAGCAGCCTTTTACAACAACCCTTTCAGTGAACCAAAGTGCTTTACAATAGATAGTAAATTAAAAGTACTACATAAATGCAATAAAATAGGAAAAAATGTAAAAAATAAAAAATAAAATAACGAAAAGTGTCCTCACTCTACTGGGTATTAAAAGCCATCCAAAACAAATACGTTTTCAGTCTAGATTTGAAGAGGACCAGATCAGAAATAACATGCATTTCAAGGGGGTCTTATTCCAGAGTCGGGGAGCAGCAACAGAAAAGGCTTGGTCACCCCGTGTCTGTAATTCACAGAAACAGAAAAACAGTGTCATCAGTGAAACTTACTAGATCAGTAGGGTAACAACAGATCAAATTACATGTTGTTAAAAGTTCTGCTGTTTCCAGGTGAGGCCCACAGAGGCACTCAGCAGCCATCACTACTTGTGTCCCTGCACCAAAGAGCTGTGGATCCTGCTCATGCACATTTTGGAGCAGAGGAAAAAAGTGCTACACACACAGGTAACAGTTGACTAAATCTTTAAAGCTGCAGGATAAGATTTTATCCTATTTAAACTAAGTTTATCATTGTTACCTTCTAGTCTTTCTGGGGCTACATGAATGCCCTGTTGAGGCCGTTGGTCTCGGGGAAGCCCGGAGCAGAGCAGTTTGGTGGCCTCCCAACACACTGCAAGGACCCTCTGGGATTCACATGGTGGCTGGTCACTCATTTAGCATTGCTAGGACAGTACAACCGCAACGGCACACATCAGACGGAGGTAAGAAGCTGGAGATAATGATGCAGACTCTGCTATTTTCATAGGGGGAGATCAGGAACATTCATTTATTACTGAGAATAAAACGTATGTTCTTGTTCCACATTTAAAAATAAAATTTTAATGCAGTTAAACTAAACTTTTAATTCAACTATTATACATTTTTGGACATTTTAAAGGATATTGTGGTTTCATAATTGTATCTAAGTTCTTCAGTGTTTGATTTTAAAAGGATGTTGAAAGATTTATTTTTGTATTTTCGAATGTCTTTTACTTATTTTCTTGAATGCAGAAGCACCTCGGGGACAACTGGACTCTGGTAGAAGAGTTGCTCAAGCTAACATGTAACACCAAGGTCAGCAGCTCCTTGTGTGAATGCATTTTTTTAACCCTTCAAAATGTAAAAAAATAATAATAGAATGAAGAAATTCTAACAGCCGGGGGGTTTGTGTGTTTAAACTAACAGGTAGTTGTTGCAGAGGAGCAGGTCAGGATGCATGTCCACTGCTGCCTCAGTCTGAGCCTGCTGTGGGAGCCGAGCACCAGCGCTGTGTCCACCCTCTGGGATTACTACAGCAGGAATCTGGTGAGGAAAAGGCTCAATAGATGCCTGCTTCTCTGGAGCATATTGTTTCATTAAGACAATCTTTAGCAATCAGACAACATGTATCAGCTTTGTTTACATAATCACACATAGATTTTAGAAAAATGTCACATTTGTTCTTAAATATTCAGCTGTGCAAGGTTATTCTAAAACTTTTTGTACTTATGATTAATTTTAAGTTGGATTTTAAAAGCAGCATCACTTGTTTTTCTTTCCATTTTTTAATCTTTTATCCTGTTGACTAAAACCTATCTACTGTACAACAGGATATAAGTGAGCCTTTTTGCTTCTGTAAACAGTGGAAAGTGTTTTAATAGGACTTGACACCAAAAACTGATACTTCAATTCAGAATCAGTTTATAAAATCCAGAAATCAATCTGTTAGAACAGTATAAATCCTCTTGTGAACCTCGTCCTGTGTTATTACATAGAGTCCAACAAAATGTGACTGTGAGCCAAGCCAGTGTTACAGTTAAGTATATTGACTATTGACTGATGTAGTGTGTTGGTCATTTTGTTTAACTAAAAGAACAACCATGGGTTCAATTTTGGTTCGGTAAGATTGGATTGGATAGAACTTTTCCAGTAGGTAAAAATAAATAAATACAGGGTATCAAAATTAGAAAATTAAAAACAACTTGCATATTAGATTAAGTAAACAGGAGCTCAGACTGAAAGGAAGCATCGGCATATTGGATTTAATCTGTGGTACCTCCCCATGCCCCTGCCAGCCTGTGGTGGCGATTTGTGTTTGCCTCTAGTTTTGCTTTGTTTTGTCTTTGAGGAAATGCTGTGATGCCACTTCTAAGTCAGGTCTAGAAAGTGTGTTTAGAGTAAAATCTTTGAGGCTATGTGTCGTGACGTGCCTGAAAATCAGTATTATAACATGACTTTGTCTCTGTCCACTCCAGAGTTCCTCCTTCAGCGTCCCCTGGCTCGGGATGTCCGGTGTTGGCACATTGTACAAGTCCCCCCTGGCTCTGCTGGAGCAGGCTCGCAGCTGCTGCAGCCCCCGTAACCTTCACTCCACAGGACACACCCAGCTCTACCGCTCAGCCAACTCCTTCCACATCTTCCTCCGAGTGCTGGCCCTGTGCCTCGCCCAGGACGGGGTCGGTGGAGTCCCCCAAAGACAAATCAAAGGAAGGTAAAGACAGAGAGAGGGATTGTGGGAATGATAGTTTTGGATTTTAAGCTTTTATTATGAAAGTGATTAAATTCGAGGCAGTGAGCAGAATAATTATTAATCCACACCAAGCTTTGTTGGAATCTCTCTTCTTCTTGATCCTCTCGTGTGTGATGTGTTCAGCCGTGCGTGTTGTGGTGAATACTTGCATGAAAACACAAACAGCATGTGTGTTTACACACTAGCATGCATTTTGGTGTGTTTGTGTGGGTGCCAGGTGCACCAAGCCTCCCCGAGCATCTTTGATATTTACTCAGGCCCCCAGTGGAGCAGGTGTCTCAGGAGTCAACCACCTGCTCTTCAGCATAGGCCCGAGCCAAGGAACCTCCTACTGGTGCACACACACTCATAAACACGTGCTGCACCTGCTCCCGAGAGCAGTGACACCAGTGTGTGAGGCCACCGGATGGAGGGAGAGAGCACCTTTGTGAACCAAAATACAAATGAAGACAGAAAAGATTACAAGCTCACATGCCAATCAGAAGTGAGCGCTGGTCCATCCCGTATCTCTCTCCGGCTGGGCGCCAGAGAGAGGCAGCCATAGATAAATCCGCCTAATGACTTCCCTCTGTCTGGAATGTGCTCAGTAGCACAGCAGACATGGGGGCTAATTAGCTAACGAGCGTGGCGGTTAATTCGCCTTAACGAAGCTGTGTTGGTTTCCAACATGGATTGGGGGGAGACTGTGGGGACGTGGGTGGTAGGGAGTCTGGCAACAGCAAGAATGGGCTGGGACGGGTCCAGATCCCCCTCCCCGCCCAGCCCCCTCACCACAGCCACGCTTCCCTCAGGAGGCTGAGGGCATGACGACCCTGTAACTCCAACATTTCAGCAGGGTTTCACCAGGGCTGGGCGATGTGGCAAGAAGTCTGATCACTATACCGATATACTTTCCAAGATTGATCGATATATTTATCATAATATTCTTTTTCTCTGTTGTTACCAAAGATTGATTTAGTTAAACTTTATGATGAAGTTTGTCACATCAAGTTTAAAGCTTTGACAATATTCATTACTAAATGCTTTTGATACTATTTTATATTAAATGACTTCCAGAGGTCAGAGAGCAGTAGTGACATCTACAAAGCAGAGAGAAAATAACCTGCCTGTATATATAATTGCCAAAGTAAGTCTCCACCTCTCCATAAGGGAGCACCACACATTACAAACTTTCAAAACACATGTCAGGCATTGGCTGAAAGCAAACCAGTCTTGTAACCATCTACAGGACTGGTTTGCTTTCCTAAAATCTAAGGTTTTAGGAATGAACTGTCTTGTAATGTGCTAGGGATATAAATTAGCATTGATGCTATAATCTGGCATATTTATATCTATTGTTTTCTGAATAGATGTTCATTACTGTGCACTTTTCTATTAGATAAATAAATAAATACATACATAAAAAATATATAAACAGGGAAAACAGAGTAGTCTGTCTTAGCAGCATATATAAAACAATATATTTATATATTTTTAAATGTACTTATTTAACTCAAACCGATGTCAACCTAGAACTTCTTCAAAACAGCATAGCAAGACATAAACAAGACTGTTTCAGACGAAATCTCTTGAAAAGAATGACCATAAAACAGATCAAACTGTTAACAATGATGGTAAAATGAATAAAACTGTGTACTGCCAAAACTTCTTAAAATCCATTTTCATAAAGGTTAGTATTTTGGGAATATTTTAAGCTCTGGAGTTTGAACCTGAACCCCGACACAGGCATAATGTCTTTAACTCTGCAATAAAAAAACCAACCCATTATGGTCTCACTCCTTTATGAATGTTTTTCTATATGGGTACTGGTCGTTAAAGATGACAGGAATGATAGTTTTGGTAGCACTTCAACTGCAAGGTGCAGAAAAGCAACAATTTTGGCCATTTTTGTAGGGGTTTGTGTATGAAGTCGAGGCATCATGAGCCGTCTTTTTCATACTCTCGGTGTAGTCACTGTGATGGCACTTTTCTGGTGGTTAAACAGACTTGCCGTGTTTCCAGTACGTTGGCATCAACCGCTGACAAATTTTGCTCCTTGTTGTTTTTGGGTTCTCCAGACCATCCCCACACAATTGATGTGTAACATTTTTTTAATCAACAATATCCTCAGCTTGGCACCACTTGGCTCCACTTTTGCACATTTTTTTTTCTCTCTCTCTCCCAGTTTCACCTCCGTCCCCAGCAACCTAAACAAACTCTGAGTTAGAGTCCTTGAAGGTGCTGCTCTGTTGTGGAAAGTGGGCTTAACTAATCAACTGGCTCTGCCTTCTGTTTTGATTGTTTTCCTTCAGAGAAACTGGTGTTAAAGCATCTCGGAGCAGGACTTGATATTTTGTGGAAATGTAATACAACATCAAGCTTCAATCTGCCATTAACCAGGGAATCCTTGAACATTTGAGAGAGAAAAAACATAAATTCTGGTAAATCTTGTCCTAAAACAGCTTTTTTAGAGTCACGATAATTTCACCGGAGTGTGTGGGTGTGGTCATTATTGCCCTGACGTGTTTGGACAAGAGTTAAGAAGTTTGCTTCCTTTGCAGGACAGGGTGTTTATTTTTTATTTTTATTGGCCAAGTTATTTATTACATTATAAAGTGTTGTCTAAAGCCCACTCATTTACATTCAGTTTCTGAGTACCCTTAAAAACACAACTGCTGATATTTGGAAAACAGAATAAAGATCTGCCCTCAGGTTTTTAGATGGCTGAAAGTGCATACAGGGTGTAACTAATTTATTAGACCACCAGAAGTCAGGCTTATGCCACAACTTACCAAAAGACAAAATATGTTTCAGTAGCAGTTTAAACATCAGTATGTAGAAGCTCTTTGACAAAATGACATTTTAAGGCTAAAATATCATTACCTCCGCCAAGGAGGTTATGTTTTCTGGAGAGTTTGTTTGTCTGTCCGTCTGTGAACAAAATAACTCAAAAAGTTATGGATGGATTTGATGACTTTTCAGGAAATGTTCAGCATGGGAAAAGGAAGAACTGACAGACGTTGATCTGGCCATGGCGGCCAGATCAGCATCTGGCCGCCATGGCGAAAAATGTGATTTCTGTGAATAACTACTGAACTAAAATAGATGTCATTATGAATACAGTCGCTAATGGTATGTTTTCATGGTCAATGAATCTAAATATTTCGGTGAAATAAAGGTAGGACTAATATTTATGGTCAAAATCACAATATGGCTGAGGACTGCAAATGATATCATGAATACAGTTGCTAATGGTATGTTTTCATGATCAAGGAATCTAAATATTTACATGAAATAAAGGTAGGACTAATATTTATGGTCAAAATCACAATATGGCTGAGGACTGTGGCGCTGGCGGAGGTCTGCGCTCTCCAAGTGCTTTTCCAGTTATTATTGTTTTCCATAAATTTTGAAACTTACTGTTTTACTAAAGACTGGAAAAAAATGTAAATCAAAGTATTATCTGTTAATTAAGATGTCAAATACAGTTATTTACTTGCATTCCTTAATAGAAAAAATAGCTTTAGTGGTTGAATGCTGTGACTTCATAGAGAAACCCAGTGAGCATCTCAAATTTGGGTACAAAAAAGTAAAGTCAGTTTAAATTTTTTTTTTTTTGTTCAGAAGGTAAAATGTTGAGAACTCACTGAAAATGAAAAAGTCTGCATTAAAGTGCTTCATGATATTGGATGGTTTTCTCATTGTTACGTGAAGTAGTGTTATTTATTTATCCATTTTATCTTCATTTAACCAGATAAAAACTTAATAAGGTCAAGATCTCTTTTACAAGGGTGACCTGGCCAAGAGGTCAGCAGCATACATCATGATAAAAAGTAATTGAAAGAGGACAATATACTGTACAGTCTTTTCGAATAAATCATCATGTACCTACAAGTCCATCAATAACAGGGCTAAATCAACATCACACGGACATCCCTCCTCTTCTTTCAGCTCCCACCATCCAGTGAAGTTACTATCCCGCTTTCCTTTTTTCATCTCATCTGATAAAACTTTTCTTTTCTTCAGTTTTTTCCCTTCTTCCGCCATGATAACTATGGTACATTTAGCTTTCTTCTTCTTCCTCTTCTTCTTCTTGTATACAGCAAGTGGTTTCCAAGATCAGAAAAGCATTACTGTCACCTACTGTGCAGGAGTGTGAGCCAGTGGTCGCTATTTCCATTCAGAAAATCAGTGCATATTTAGTTTAAACTAAACTCTGTTCATTAAACCTCTTTTAAAAATTCAAAAACTGCTTTATATTTTAGCTTTTGCCTCGAGGCGGAAGTGATGTATGCCATAAAGAAGTCAAAGCAGGAAAAATTTGTAGTTTTTTAGTGTGGAAATGTTCCCACCATCCACACTGAAGTTACATTACGTAAGCCATTGAAGGTGATCCAGACCCCTCAGACCATGACAGAGGGGTCATTCAACCTGTTTTAAGGTGATGTACCATCACAATGTCTGTTGAAATATTATATTAGGTTGGTTTAGGGGGGTAAATACACCCAACGCTTATCACTGGCCCTGTTTACATGGGTCAAAAAATCCTATTTGCAATCAGATTGAAAGGTCAATCAGATTAGAAATGTCTCATGTAAACACCTTAGCCAATTGGATTCACCCAGATCTGATTGTATTTCGGATCTGATTGTAAGAGGTAGTCTACGCCGATTGATAATCCGCTCCATACTTCATGTAAATGGCTGAGTGGAGCAGATTGGGTTGATAGAGAGGATGGTTCAGTCTGCGCAGGCGCTCCGTAGTACGTAAGAGGCACGTAGTGATGTATGCAGAGCGTGGCCAGGAAGTGCACCTCTTCTTCTCTTACACATTTGCAGGTAGTGGCAGAGTGACCTTCTGCACATGTCAAAAAAACAACATAATCGGATTCAGCTGGGGCCATGCAAACGCGGATTGAACGTGGATCTCTTTACTCTAAGTTCATGTATACAGATCGAATCAGATTCACTTAATCTGATCGATTTCTATCAGATTGAGGACAGATTCAGTCATCATTGTAAATTTATTGTGATCCTGTTTTATTGCCCAGCTCTGGTTTCTGCTCCTGGCATAGCTCTGCCAGTCACCCCTGACCATGGCATCAATGGGATCAACAGCAAGCATGTTCAACTCAAAACTCTAGGACTAAGGAGCATCTGCTCGCCCAAGAAAACAAAGAAACTGTCCATGATAAACAAATAGACAAGTTTCAAGAGTGCGGAAAAATCCCTTCTGCTGCCTCCCAGTGAGCTGTTTATGTCTGTGTTATGTATTACCCACTCATCTATTTAAATCTCCCTCCTTCATCCGCTGACTGCACGCCTGCTCACCTGCTCACCTTCTCCTCTTACAGTCCTCTGTGGGAGTTACTCAGCTGATTTCGGAGTTAACCTGGTCTTACTCAGTTCCTTTCTCCCTTTTCTTCTCTCCATTATATCAGTCATACTCCTTCCACAGAGTTTGTCTTGGAATGCTTGCTGCTTGTGTTTTGACCCAAACAGCAGCTTTACTCACCTGTGTGGGCTGCATCTGTGTTTGGGAGTTAGGGTGTGAAAGGAGGGGGCTCCAGCCCTCTGTGTTTTCCTGCCAGGCGAACAAACGTCAAGCTGGATGTGTGGCAATGCAAGAGTGTGTGTGTGTGGTTTTATTGATCTCTCTCTGGTGTTGCAGTAAATTGGTTTGGCTGTAGAGAGAGGGACTGAGCGCCCACTGCTGTGTGTCTGAGTGTCTCTGACATTTAACATGATCTTTAAAGGCATTTCTCCACAGTGCCCGCAGGATCTAACAGCGTGCTGGGTGGTTCTCTCACCCAGCACGCTTTTAAATCCTGCTTACTCCCTCTCTTTTCTTATTCTCACACACACACCTACGCACACACACGCGGTCCAGGTAGTCGAGCCTCCCCCCTGGAGCCAAGCGGGTGATGGAGGCAGGTGGTCTGCTGCACAGTGGGGGTTCAAAGTTCAGTTAGTCAGCATTTCAATTCGGGGGTTTGAAAAGAACAAATCGTAGAGACTGAGTCAGTTTAAGTAAAAGTAAATCAAGTGGATAATTACCAAATAAAGCTTTTGATGATGTTGCATCATTAAGACTGTAACCTTAATGTGATAAGATCCTTTGTCTGGCTGCTTTCCTGCTGCTGACAACCGCGTGTCTGCAGGACAAAGGCCTTGAAAAAGTTATACACAGCGCCCCTGCACCACGAAGCCGCCTGGATTGGTCTGCCGCGCTTACGAGTGCAGGGAGCGCAGACGGCACCGCGGAAGTACGATATAACACTGTTTAAGCTCGAAAAATGTACTAAATGACCTCGCTTCAAATTAATTATGGACGCATTCGCCAGGACACTTGGATAACAGCGACGAGCAGTATGAAGGAAAATAGGCACGCTTTTTGTGGACTTTTATGGACCTTTTTCTTCGGGCTCCTTCGTCCCCTGTTAGATGGACGTTTGTTGACAGCGAAAATCCCCCCGGACCCCCGGCTGCATTTGAGACATCAAAAAAGTGCTCCAGAGTGTTGCTCAGCATGAGGGTGAGTAGAAAATGAGGCCAAATTGTTGTTTGGGTGTAGTGTTCCTTTAAAGTTATATGGTATTGAATTTAATGGCATGTTTTCAAATTATATACCTGCCAAAAGTAGGACCTTATAAAATCTGTTTTATTTTTTTCCCATATTTTGTAATGACATATAATCACTCACTTTTCAGGTGGTCCTCACATGTATCTTTTAGGGTCCAGTCAACATTATGTTGACAAAATTTGCAGAAAATTTGATCCCCTGACACATGATAATCATTGGCTAACTGCTCTGCCCTGTATTCTGTAGTCAGCCTGGAGTTTCATAGCTTCATAGCTAACTTGCACGCTGCTTGAAGTAACTTGTGTCACATCTATCGTGCTGCTCATCACCCTTCGTCGCCAGCCATCATTGAAATTGAATAGCAGTTTGATGCCGAGGATGCTCAGATCTCTTTTGGTGTGAACACAGGGTCAGCCAGTGTCTCAGACGGCCGCTGTGACATGGTGACATTGTTAAGGAAGGCGAGAGGAGGGGGAGAGGACATGAAGCATGCATTGCCAGCAGTGTCAGGGCATTTCCTGAGTGACACATTCCTTTTAAGTCAGGAAAAATCACTGTTACATAAAATGTCAGCCATTTCTGTGATGTATTGAATTCCGTGTTTAATGCCTAATTTTGTGATTCTGTCCGCTATTCCGTGATCGTGGATTTTGTAGGACCCTACAAAAGTGATTGTAGTTGTCTGTCTCAGTCTAAGTTTAGTATGTAAGTCAAAGATATACTGTAATTTTGTCCATGCACTTGCATTTGTTGGCATCTTGAGGATTTTTGTTTATGTACTAACCAGAGAGTAACAGGTGTGCTCAAAGGATGCCACTAAGAGAGCAAAATGACCTCGTGCTGTACAGTGTACAGCTACCTGTTGCTTTAGAAGTTAACTGCAAACATGGCAGCAATCCTGAGTACCATTTAAAATGGTACTTTTGCAGGCACTTAGAGTGTTGGACTGCTTTTGCTGTCTGAGTAAATGTGTTTCCACACTTGTTAACCACAGGGTTGCCACTGCTACATCACTCATCCTTTTATGGCTTTCCATAAAGTGCGCTCAAGGAACGGAAACTGATCAATATAAAAACTGCATGGTCGATTTTGTGACATCGTTTGTTCAGCTTATAAGTTAGGTTTTTGTTCTATCTTTATTATGTGTTAAACAAACTCTGCATTTTGTTGATTATTCAACTCATTCTCTATTACTTTACTCCTTACCAGAACTCCACACAATGCTGCCATCATGGAGTTATTAAAACAGCAATGTTAAGGGTGTATTGTCTAAGAACTGATATAAAAAGGGTGTTTCTGATGTACCTACTTAGAAATTGATGATGCAGTGGAGTAATGTAAATTTAAGAAAATAGTCTTGAAAAGGTCATAGGAAGTGTTGAGTGTAGATCACTATTTTGCCACATTTTACTTGTCCTCACATTTTGTCCTATTTTCTTTTTCTTATGTTTTCTAGGATTTATTCCAAGTTCTCCTCCAAAAAGATGCAGGACCTGTCAGAAGCCGGCCTTATGAACTTTCTGCTGCTATTTCTGGTGGTCGCCCGGCAGGTAGAGCTGGAGGACGTAGCGAGCAGAGCTTCTGAGCTGCTGGGCTTCCTTCCCTCTAACTGCCCCCCTGGACACCGCACCCTGGTTTGGAGAGGGCAGCTGTCCCTGCTGATGTTATTCCAGGTTTGTTAATCAAAAGTCTACCATTAAACTCAAATATAGTCAGGGAGCTTTATTTACAAAATTGCAGAAAGTACCAGACCTTTAAATGAAGGGGGCTTTCAGTTAAGATGCCCAAGTCCCACTTTCTGAGAAGTAACTTTTGATTGGTTCAGTGTCCGTATTTGCGATAATTACGATACTTTTAAACACGTAGGTGACGACCTGCCATGTGTTTGAGTCTGGCTTACCATGAACAAAGGCATTAAGAACATTAAAAATCACGTTATTTCTTTGATAATCTTTAGTTTGTGTAGGTATGAGTGCAGCTCTGTCGTGCCACAGGTAGTGTCTGTGCCGCACAGCAAAGAGGTTGCTGGTTCATTTCAGTCTGGGCCCTTTCTGTGTGAAGTTAGCATGTCCTCCCCCAAGTTGCTCAAAGGTATGAGCGTGATCATCAATGGTTGTCTGTCTCTCTGTGTATCCCTGTGATTGGCTGATGACTGGGTCAGGGTATCTTTTTTTGAGAATCACTAAATGCACTTTTCAAAAAACACTCAGTTGAATAAACTTAAATAATGAATGGTTTAATAAATTTAAAAAAAATCTGAATTGGCTTTGATTTCATGTTTTGCTAATTAAGTGGGGCTGGGTTATAATAATCAGTTTAATCGATTTTAATTGATTTCCCTTTAAATGGTTCATAATCGATCCATAAAATCCGAAGATCGATCTTTTAATGTTGGTAGTTTTTTCTTAATTGGACGATCCGAGAAGCAACCTGTGGTATCAACTCTGCTAGTCTCGCGTTTAGCTCTACTTCCCACTGAACAAGATCTCGTGATGTTACTGCAAGCAGTCAAAAAATCATGGTGGAAGCGAGTAGCACCACATGGGCAACACCGGAGAGCTTAAAAGTTAAAGTTTGGACATATTTCAGATTTAACAAGCATTAAAGAAAAGACGAGTTGGACAAAAAACAAGTAACTTGCAAAATATGCATTAATGTATATCATTAATATGTGATTAATGTAACTGCTTTGGGTTCAGTTCTTAATGTAAGACAGTTTTAATAATGTACCAGGTCAAAAAGTCATTTACATTATTATTTTTACTGAGATAACCCAGACTGAACAAATTTCGAATCATGAATCAAATCGATTTGAGACTTCTTAATATCGAATCAAATCAATCCAGAAAATCTGGATCAATACCCAGCCCTATAATTAAGTCCAGCTAAACTTTGAACAAAAAAATGCTTCAGAAATTCTGATTGAAACGATTTTTACATCTGCTGTTAGGCAAAAATCTTTCAGTCCCAGAATTACTTTTTTTTTTTTTTTTTACAAATTGCAACAATGCAATGCAATGAAAAATGTCAGATAAAAAATGGTCAAAATATTATAATTTTTTTTTTTCAATTTGTGTTATTTGGTTTAGAAAATCCACTTACAACAGTAAAAGATGACTTATGAGCAAAATCTAAATAAGCCTCCCCGTAACTCATATCCATCTTTTAATAGTCCTGTTGAGAGTACGCTTAAGTTTTTTAAGTTTTGTCCTCTGAACATTAGAACAATGCAGCCCTCATATTTACCAAGGTAGCCCATCCCTGACCCAGGGATTTTGAAACAGCCACATGATTTTAGATTACAAGGATATTTAATATACACAACTTCTTTATGTAAAATGTTTTTTTTTTAAAAAGTAACACAAGAGAGTTTAAGAAAGTAACTTTGAAATAAGAATACTTGAAAATGAATTTAAAGCTTTAGTTTAGCCTTTTCATCAGTTTTTAAAAAGTTGTTTTGATTATTTTCTTTTTAATGAACAATCTTTAATATGTAGTAGCTTTGCCTCACTTTCTGAATACTGGTTTTCTTTGTCTTATTGAGAGAAGTGAGCTTTAGCTTGTCCTGTCATGATTTTAAATTAAAGTAGAAAACCTTTTGTTTCAGTAAGAAATCTTGGAAACACTGTCAGGTTTTCGTCTCGTTAAGATTTTGATGAATCGATTGCAAGGTGAAAAATGTCCTTGTCCTCATCAAATCCAAGTCAATATGGTGGTTCAGATGACATGGGTTTTGTCTCATGTTTATGTTTGACATTTAATTTAATAAATGCAGCAGAGAAGAAATAAACTAAACACAGTGGAACTAAGCTGCCCATGACACAGGGGAATATGAGTGTGTCCAGTCTCCTCCATTCTCTGTTAAAAAGTCTGTTTTCTCTGTCTTTTTTTTTTCTCACATTCTCTCACTGTGTTGTCTGTCTCCCTGCACTTCTGTGTAATATAAAACATACCATGCTTTAAAAGTGGTCCGACTCTTTTTTACTTCTGTGAAACACGACCCTGACTGTGAAAGGGGGTCCAGCCAGTAAGTGACTAAGTCTACATTTTAGGAAATGCAGTGATTAACAAGTGTTTTAATTGTTTGATGTCACACAGTCTCTTCTGAAACAAAAGGTTCGCTGCACTGGCTCACAAGTTAAAAATCAGTTTGTTTTCCTTCAGGAGCGAGGTCTGGATGTGGGTGCACAGGCCAGTTGGCTTGCCTCCTCCTTTAATGAGACGGCAAAGGAGTTCTACAACAAGACCACAGAGGTGTCTCGCAGACTTGCCCTCTGGGGGCCCCTTGGCTCTTACCTGGAGGGTGTCGCTGAAGTGTTTGAGACCAGCACCATGCTCAGCCTATCAGAGGAGAAGCTGCTCAATGGAGGTTTCGATTGGTTGCTGCCTGCCTGCCGCCTATCAGAGCTGAACTCTGCTTTGGGTTTTCTGCAGATCGTCCTTGCCCAACTCAGGTGAGACTGCTGTTGTAGACATGCTCAAGGTTCCAGGTATTTCCTGTTTTATTGTTTCTCTGGTTTTATTCTCTCTTTTGGCTACTTAGGGATGACACAAATCCTGAAATTTCTTTAATCAAAGTTAAAGCAAAGATGTGGGATTTTTCAGCCACAAACTAGTCATTTTAAAATGGCTTTTTAGTTGTTGTTTTTTTTTTAAGTTTTATATGCCCTTTAGTATGTTCTATATGTTTCCTCTGCATAAAAGAATACATCTGTGCACAAGCCAAAAAGACCTCTCCCCATCTCCTCCTCTTTATAGCACCAGTAACAGCCTAAAACGGCTCATTCCCAGGGCCTCCAAAAAGATCTAACAGCAAGACCTTCTTCCATTGTTTTCTTAGCAGTTTAAGCCCATTAGCTCGGAGTAGAAAGCCTTACACTGAGCAAAGACAGAATGAATGTAGAGTGGATGACAACATGGAGTTGCTGAACTGACCAACTCCCACAGAGGGGTCTCATAAACAAATCAGAGCAAACTGGTCCCACCTGGGAAAGGTGGGTTAAAGTGACAGGAGCTCCAACAGAGTCTCAGGGCGTTTTCACATTAGGTCCACTTGTTTCGAACCGTGCTGCGGCGCGGTTCGCCATGTGTTGGCCTCCCTCCCTCTCCCCCGCTGGCTTGCATTCACACTGGCAATATCGAACTGTGCCCAGACCCACTTGTGTATTTACTCAGTTTGAAACAGCAGGGAGCAATATGCACGTAACTGGTTACCAAACCTGCTACGGAGGAGAACAAAGAAGAGGTTACCATGGTAACCATTTCCTACACCAGACAACCAATGTTTACGTTTCGCTCTCTTCTACATTTTCCTTCAAATGTGTTTTTTTTATCGCGTTGAGACGGCATCAGCGACCTTCTGGACCCTCGTAAATCATCGTAATCCTCAACCAGAATAAACAAATCGACAAATTGAGTAAGCAAAAGATTCAACCGCGGAATTAACAGGAAGTAATGCGTCAAAAGTAGATCGGTTCGGATCACTTTGTTTCACACCAGTGAAACCGCACCAAATGTAGGGAGATGGAGCGGATCGAGACCACCCCTTCATGAAGGTCGACCGGCTGATTTGGTGGTCACCAAAGTGCGGTGGTTGCATTCACATTGACACTAACGTACCAAAACCTGGGCCAAAACTTCTTTGGTGCACATTAAATGTGGTTGGTGTGAGAACGCCCTCAGACATGAGGATCAGGGCTGTATGTGAAACCTTTAAAGTTTATGAGCACTGGCGATTGAAAACACACACAAGCAGCCATTAAACTTGAATATTTGAACCTAATTTCAGGAGAATTGTGGGCTGTTTTGAGGGGACCTAATAGTAGGAGGGCTTAAAAAGAAGATAGTGTCATCTATCCACTCCCTTAGAGTGGATATAGCACTTGTAAGTTTAGCAACAAGCTGCACTTTTTAATCAATCAATAACAAGATTTTGTTATCTAAAAGGAGAGGTACCTTGCTGTCTTCATACAGTGTTCAAAATTGTTCTTGACAGGGTCTTTATTGGTCTCCTGGGTGCAGGCCCTGGTGTCTTTATCTTAGTTGTAGAGCTGGGCGATACCCCCCCCAAATATCTTTGATTAAAAAAAAAAATCAATTCACGATTCGATTTGACTCGATGCCCCTGCCCCATTTAAAATAAAATAACTACTCACTGTAAATTTATTTCCAAAAGATACATTTGTTTATACTTAAAACATACATTTAAAGTGCCTCCAGGCCAAAAATATCAACACAGAAATCGACACAAAGTGCTACTACCACTGACAACAACCGCCTTTAGACACAGTTTGCAGCGAGGTGTCATTTTGTGTTCGTCAGACGCTGCAAGACCAAACCAATTCCAAATTACGGACATTGAGGGACCTTTCTTGGGCAGAAGCCCCTCTTTCTCCTCGCCGGTTATGGCCGCTGCCGCCATGTTGTCTATGTGTGACGTCTTGAAGGAGGAGAGTGACATACTGAAGGAAGTGAACTACAGAAAGCTTTGGGTCCTCGCGAATGTGAAATGAACGGGTTGGATTGAAAAAAAAAACCCTTTATGTCGAGTTTCAGGAAAGACGAATCGATTTGACTTGACAACTCGGTTTTTAAATCTTATCGATTTTTTTGTCCAGGCCTACTTAGTTGTATCTCCTGGATCTTCTGAATCCACAAAAAAGCTAGGAGAAGATTAAGTAAGAGTGACCAACCAGGAAGCCAGACCTTTTTTCGACTTGTCTCAAATGTCTTCTGGATCTCTGATCAAAATCCAATCTCATTTAGAGAACAAATACTAGCCTAAACGTGCTTGTGCAGAACCTGAAAAAGCCAAACACTCTGAAAACTGCACAATTGCAGTATTTGTACTTTCAAACATTTAAACAACTAGTGACACAAGTAAAAGTAAGTTGAGAAAAAGTCTTGATTTTGTAAATTTTAAATCTTCTGAAGAAAAATATTGCTCAGCTCTGATCTAATAACACTGCTACTGAAGCTGCAAGTATCCATGCAGATTTCTGTTAGAGCACTTCCTGCTGTCTTCTTGCTTGTAGCTCCCACCTCTTCCTCCTCTAATGGATGCTGTTTTGGCTTTCCCACTTTTGTTGGCTCACAGTTATGTAGGTCTAAGCTTGGCATGATGTATCTGCCTGATTACAGTCATTAAAACAGACTCATCCATCTGCACTGCAAGGTTAAGCTGATGCAGCAGCCTCATTTCTGCAGATCATGATATTAATGCCCTTTGCCTGTCCTTATAGATTGCTGGCTTTTCATGTCCTAAGTTCTTATGTCAACAAATGAATGTCACAGCGCTGCGTTTTAGTGCAGTGCAGTCAGGTACCAGAGTCTCAAAACCAAATTCTTCCATATCACTGCTTGAAACTTCAGCATAAGAGAGTCCATCACAGAGCCCACTCACCTCTCATTCTCACAATAGGCAGATTGTCCAGTCAGTAGAAACGGTTCCCATAAGCACTCTGTGTAGTATTGAAGCCCCCATTGGTCTCAGTAGACCTAGTGGCCCCCAGGTCACCCTCAACAGGTGTTAGTGGAGCTCTGAGTAGAGTTACAGACTCATGGGACCCTTATGGACCCTCCTGTCGCCATGGGGACAGCAGTAAGGTTCAGGGTGTGTTGGGAGACTGTGGTCAGAAGGGCGTCAAGATGGGTTCAACTGTAGGACACGGGTTTTTGTTACACTCTCAACCCAACAGAAGGTCAGAGATCCAGAGCTGAAACAGTGTCTGGTTATGTGGGGGAGTAGAGGCGGGAACACCAGGGACAGTGAATGATCCAGGAAAACACAGAGCAGGGCTTGACGTTCTGGGACTGACCAAATCTCCCTTTAAAGTTCTATTCAGTAATTATTACATTTGTGTGATACCTTATGGGTGAGGCTGGGCTGTTTAATGGAATATTTTCTGTGCCTCTCAAGCAAAGTTTTCTTTTACAGGCAGGAAACAAAAGCCACACCATCACTACCTCATGATGTTTGTTAAGTGGTGCACAGGTGTGACAAATAAATGATTTTTCCCATTACTCATAATTCTAATTGAAATTTTCATTGTCTTCTATAATATTTGCAAGATGTGGATATTTGTTGCATATCCCTTAAAACATTAAGAATTCAATATATAGAGAAAAACTTTGATATTCATATGTGCAATCAGATTTGTGCTTGTTAAATACCAGTACAGGCCCTTATGGTAGATAGTTTATCGAATTATCACATGCAGGGCCACCATCTCTGTATAACAACTTTACCTTAGAAACATTCATCATTGCTATTTATTTTGCGTTTTAACACGATAGCCTCTTACAGCAGATGCCATGTTCCATCACATCCCTGAGAGGCTTTTTTTGGATTAAGATCTGGTGACTGTAGAGGCCTGTAGAGCACAATAAATTCACTGTCATGATCAGGAAAGCAGTTTGAGATGATTTGAGCTTTTAGACAAGTAGTAGCCATCAAAAGATGGATAGACTGTGGTTTAAATCAATGATCATGGTTGGCAACACTGCTTAGGAAAGCCGTGGCAGATGAAGGGGTCCATGTTGATTATGACAAATTCTGACTCGGCCATCTGAATAATGTTGCAGAAATTGGGATTCATCAGACCAGGCAGCATTTTTTCTAGCTCCTTTTGTCCAAATTTGGAGAGCCCATGCAGTTTGCATTATCAGTTTTCCTGTTCTTAGATGACAGGAGTGGCATATTGTGTGATCTGCCGCTGCAGCTTCTCTAAGTCAGATATTGATGTGTTGAGCATTCAGAAATGGTCTAATGCATACTCTGGTTCTAATGAGTGTTGATTTCAATCACTGTTACTTTCCAATCATCATAAGTCAATTTCCCCTTTTCCTCCTTTGGCATCAAAAAGGCATTTTTGTTAAGGGAACTGCCACTAACTGGATAATTTCTCTTTTTTGGCACACTTTCACAGAAAAAGGTGTGAACTTTCCATTTCTGGGACAGTCCTAGGAATTTCTGTATGTTGTCTGTAGACATACCTGCGGGTGTCTGAGGAATCACTAGGGAATGGAGCTGAATCTGGGGATCATGTCAGGACAGTGCACCCTCATCAGGAGTGGTAACATTGTGGACTACAATAAGAGGATCGTGATGACTTTAATGCTTTTCATTTAGCTATGTTGACAACATGAGGAGATAATACCAGGTTATAAATCCTGGGTTGATTTTGAGAGGCTGCCGCCTTGTTTACTAACTTTTTTGGATTCTTGGCATGTTGACTCCTTCCTGTCTTGTCTGCAGGTGTCCTCAGCTGGTCAGCACACTTGCTTTTATAGGTTCCTAGCTTTCCGTAAACCTTCTACATGTCTTATGTCTGGCTTCCTGTTGTTCAGTTTCACATTAAAAGAATCAGGCAAAATACCTAAAAATGTGTTCAATAGCCTTCAAAAATTGGTTTAGCATAAAAAGTCCCATTTAAGTTAAAGGGATAGTTATGTTTTTTGAAGTGGGGTTGTATGAGCTCCATATGACCACCAAGCACATTAGATACAGTAGAAGGTTCTCTCCTCCGTAAGAGTTGGTGACGAAGAAAAAGACGCTAACAGGAAAGTACTGTACCAAATACAAAGGGTATTTTCTCTGCCTACAAGAACTCAAATCAAAAAGTAATACCACAGTTTAAGAGTACTCTACATATGAGTGTTTTTAAGGGCATTAAGCTTTCAGAAATATGAAGTTTATCTGGACCTAAGCCAACTCATGTCATATATCCCTCTGCTAAAATCTATCAGATGTATAGATCAGTGCACTCAACATGTCAGGTAACAGATAACGAGAGATGCATTTTCTATATGATGTAACCACATGCCCTTGTTACGCAGAGGAATACGGTGAAAGCCGAGTTCTCCATGGTGCACATCTGTTTCTGCATCAAGGGAAGCCTCACAAAAACCCATATCAGAAATGCTTGTCATATAATGTGCTTTCAATTAGTCTACAGCAGGCGTCTGATGCCACTAGCTAACTACGGCGGATTGATTTAGCGGAGGGACACACGACGTGAGTTGGCTTAGGTCCAGATAAACTTTATATTTCTGAAATGTTAATGCACTTAAAAACAATCATATACAGCGTACTCTTAAACTGTGGTATTACTTTTTGATTTGAGTTCTTGTAGGCAGAGAAAATACCCTTTGTATTTGGTATGGTACTTTCCTGTTAGCGTCTTTTCTTCGCCACTGACTCTTACAGATTGTGGCTTACTGAGGGTGAAGAGAGAACTTTCTACTGAATCTAATGTCCTTAGTGGTCATATGGAGCTCGTACAACCCCACTTAAAAACAAAACTGAATTATCCCTTTAAATCTGAGGAGGGCCCAGCCTGTTCTGTTGGTGGGTCTGTCTACTGATAATATTGTCTCTCTGTGAGGAACATAGTTGAGTGTGTTCAAATACCTACCCGCAACAAGTGCTTTCTAGCATAGGTGCCGCATTGCAGAACCTTTTTTCATTTTAATGTAGCAGCCCTATTTAATTTAGTTGCAGGGAAACAAAAAGTATAGCTACTGAATAAGGAGGCTGTCAATGAGTCTCGATATTCTTCATCCTCAGAGCCATTATTACCACGCCATCACACTTTTAGAGTTTATTAAAGGGTTAATACACGAGCTTAACCACCAGAGTGTGGACATTTTAAAGTTGAGTGTTATTGAGGCCTCTCACTGATTCATGTAGGTGTATGATTACTTTAATTCTCCAAAGTATACATCCAACCCTCTCCACCCTGCACACAGACAGATGAACCTGCACACCTGCCCACACACCACAAGTGAAACTACATCAGAGCGCTTCTTCCTTCTCATTTCAACACTATAAGCCCATAACATATCTTGCTAGCTTTGCTAATTCCCAAACTTCCCATCTCGGATGTCAGGGTTGGAGGGCACGCATTTGCACATAAATGGCCAACGAGAGAACAAGACAGTGAGAGAAGGAGAAGAAGAAAACTCCCAGAGGCCCTTGCTGTTATGGCCCAGACTGCTCTGACCCATTTAGCCATATGAGAAAGTACCATCCTCTCTTTTTCAAATCTGACCTGGCAAATTAAACATAATTCCTCGGCCTGGCAATTCTTGGTACGTCTTTGTGATTAATGCCTTTTCTGTGACACAATTAATGGGCAATTATGTAGCCTGGCAAATTTAGCCTGTGCATCATTATGTCCACTGAGAGCAGTGTGGAATCTGCACACATTAAGAGAATTATTCTGCCAATGGCTGAGGCAGCGGAGGGTCCGAACATTCACTCTTGATAGCCATTGCCATGGTGCCGAGGCAAGAAGCCAGTGCCAGGCATAATTCCTCAGTTTTATTCATTCCCATGACCCCTAAGTTGCAGGATTGTGGGGGTGTCACTGGTTGATGAGGTGAGCTGGCTTTGGCAAACTACGTTCAGTCTGTTTTCAGCACAAACAATTAATCCCCCTGTCCTCGGTTTGAAAGAAGCCAGTCTCACTGTTCAGTGTTTTGCCTTTTTTTAGCATTGAGACATTTAACCAGGTATTAAAGGTTCTATGTTCTGTAGGGTTTGACTGTTCGCATCATGTCTTTATTGTCCATGAGCAAGGACTTGTTTTAAATTTTTTAAAAAAGGAAAAGAGCATTGTTGTCAAAACTATGGCCTGGGGGCTACGTGCGTCCCTTGGGCCACTTTCAGTTGGCCCTCAGCAAACTCCAAAAGTTGTCTCACATTCATGATGAAGGCTTTGCTTGTCTGAAGGATGAATAGTAATGTACCATCGCAGCAAGTCTCTCAATTCACACTTATTCCTTTATTGTCTGCTGCATGGTCAAAGTTTAAAAAGCATATGGTGATATCTTTTTTTGCCCTAGACACTGGAAATACTGAAGACAGTGCTTTCCCTTATGTGATGAACCTTTTCTGTGTTTATGGAAAGTTCTTTATTCATACGCAAAAGTTTGCCATATCTTCTCCCAAATTTTGTTTCCTTCTTCAGAGCTGAATTTCCAGAATAAATCAGTAAACTTGATGCAGAACAAAAATCATAACATCAAACCTTCTTTCCTGAAACCCTGACATAGTTGCTTAATAGCATTCCCTACCTTCTTTTAACCATTTTTAAGCACCAACATGTAGAGAGTTTGGCAGCTTCATGGAGTTTGCTTTGTTTTTGTCTGGCCATTATGTTGAGCTGTCAAGGCAGCTCTTTCTTGTTCTGATCAGGGGCAGAGCTCATGGTCTCCTGGGCGAGCCAGGTCCAACTGAAAGTTAACTGACTATCTCAGGTTTCTACACTTTTTGCCCTTAAGTCGAGGTATAATGTGGCCCGGTTATCCTTGTACCTTTCTGTATGAGGCCCTTGATTTAAAAAAGATTGGACATCCCTGAAGTCGAGGATAAGCAGCTCTTTTCGCCTCCCATTTGCTCAGACCTGAGGGAGCGGGAAGGCTACAAGAGGCTACGAAAATGAGGTCTGCACTGATTGGTTGCCCAAACATTGTCTGATGGGAGCCAACAGGAGGCGCTACAGCACACGGAGTGGAATTTAAAAACAGTCATAGCATCTTTCTGTGACCAGTATAAAGCATGTAGGTGGAAGCTGTATAGCTGTTACATAATAGGCCAAGCAAATAGTGAAATTCCCCAAGCTCCTTCTAACAACAATTAAAGCAAAGTAAATTGCATTTTGCAGGTCATGGGACATTTAAAAGGGATAATTAGGGTTTTTGTGGTGAGGTTGCTGGACCATACATAGCATGAAATGGTTCCAAATCCTTGTATTAGCCCCACTTATAGGATAAAACTACACAAAAATTTTTTGAAAAAAAGATACATTGGCTTGACTGTACGATACAGTAAGAAATGTTACTGGGTAGGGCTGAACAATTTACTGATTGAAATTTTAGACATGATCATCGATGGCTGAAGCTGCAATTGTTGCAGTGCTCCTGACTGACCCAGGATCTGTTGTGTCTGTTGTGTTACTAGTGGGGATGTTGTCACATGTCAGCACTCATGTCCAAAACCATCAAAAAATGACATAATGGTTTGGCATGGCTTTCTTTTTTCCTGTACTGGAATTGTTTACTTTTGTTTTCTTATTTACTCAACATTGTGGGTTTTTTTTTTTGGGGGGGGGTTACTTTTTAAACTTTACACTATAAGGGACTTTTTGCGCTGCATTTTTTAAGTTAAGACAGTCAAAGAGGCTCCTTTAGTTCATCAGCTGCTTTTGGTCAACAACTTTAAAGAATTTACACGCATCTTTCTTGTTGCTGAATATATTTGGAAGCAATTCTTACATTTAGTTAGATTTCATCCTAGTCTTAGAGTAAAAGCTTCAGTGTCAGATGGTATGTATTGCACTGATGCTTGATTTGGAGAAACTCTTGAATCAAACTGAAATCCCAATATCTGCCAGAAAAAATGCAATTACATCTTTTCCTGAAATCATTCAGCTGGACCTGTCATGCTAATCAATAAATTAATTAACCACACAATAAATAAAAACATCCTCAGTAAGTTTGCCGGCCTCGATAAATTGACACGTTCATGCATGTTTGTTTTCCTCCTCTCTCTACCGAAGAGGCTGAATGAGAAGATGGGTCACTCTGTGCAACTTTCTCAAGACCTGGGTGCGTTGATTCTATAGCAGATTTAGGGGATTTATAGCGGAGTAAGCATCTGTCATTCATTCAATCTTTGGGGGGAGGCGGGGCCACTTGCTCGTACACACGGAGAAGACTGAAGTGAGTGTCCTGAGGAGTAACGAGAAAACAAACACTGAGATGAATGATGGCATGAAAGCTGTGGTTCTTAAGCCGGGTGCCACAGCCCAAGTTTGGGAATATTTTGGTTTGAAACAGAATGAACAAAGTGTGAGCCCATGAACACAGACGAGCCGATATGTCGTCCTGACAGTCAACGGTTACTGAGGCGTTTGGTCTGCAAAGGAAATACAAATAAAAACAGAAAATGGTGCGCGCTCATAGCCAGTGTCGTTCGCTACATTACAAAAGAAATGCAATCTTTCAATATGGTTGAAAAGCCAGCAATGTTACAAACTTTTGACAGAAAGTACAAATTGACTGGGAGAGAGTACATGTCACAAACAATTCCAGAACTGTGTGAACTCCATTTTATTTATTGTTTTTATTGTTGTGTGTGTGTGTTTTATTGGAGTTTTGTTTTTTTTTTCTTTACAGAGAGAGGGTCAATTTTTTATTGTTTTTAATTAGTATAATTATTTTTATTTACATGCAATTTTTCCTAAATGAGAGTCAATTTCATTTTCATTGTTTTTTTTCTCTTTTTTTGTTTGTTAACTTCATTACATGTTTTTTTATTATTTAAAAACTCTTAAACTTCCAATTACAGTTAAATACTCTTAAGAAATTAAAGTTTATTGCTTTTGATACTATTTACTCACTTAATTATTATTTATATTATCATAACATTAATGAAAAAATGACGTTTCAAAATAATATTGACAATAATACTGTTTATCAGCGATCATTTTTTGGACAATTATCGTCCAGCAAAATTTGTTATCATGACAGGCTACATTCAGCCCTGCTGCAGGGTTTCACTTTTCCTCATCTCAGCTATTGTGGTTAGAACTTTTGCTAAAGGAGCTTAGTGTTATGTTTGGTCAAGCCAACACAGTTTTTGTGTAGTTTTACCCTGGAGGTGGGATAATCTTTTTTTTTGATAGTCTCTTAGTGGCACCGTTGACAGCTATGTATTGCCAGGTGCTGGCCAGTTGCTTTATTTGCAGTTTAGTTTACTAAACGGACCTTGAGCAGCTCTACTTAATAAAAACACAAGCTTTGTCTTTAAGGACTTTTGAAGGCCTCTTTTCAAAGTCAAATTAACTCCTGATCACTAACTTATGGCACATTGCACAACTGTTTCACCCGGTACTTTTTCAGATTGTTGCGGAGGAGTGCAGGCGTGCTCCTGAGTGTGTTTGTTATGTGGTTTATTTTATGTCCCTGTGTGTTGGATGCAGCAGCAGGAAGGGTTAAACAGGGTCCCTAATGGTTTGTTGGCGCAGTGTGTGTGTGTGTGCGCGTGTGTTTGTGTGTACACATTGTAAGAAACCGCAGAGAGGAGGATTAAGTGGGGTCTCTGACGATGTCTTGTACAATGAGGGTTGATGGGTGTGAAAGGCCTATTCCGCAGTAGTAACGAGGCTAATGAATTCAGACTCTAATCGATTGTCTCAGCTCTCTCCGGATTAGATGCAACCTTGCTGGAAGGGAAGGCATCGCTGAGGTGTGTGTGCATGTATGTGTGTGCTATAGCAGCAGACAAAAGTGCATAGTTTGGGATGGGATGTTGAGGAGGGGCGGTTGGGGGTTTCTGGTTCTTTCTTCCTTTCCTCCTTCCCTTGCACACCTCAGCCTCGACTCCCTACACCCTCATGTGAGCGAATGAGGGGGACAGGAGGATCATCTCCAGTCTAAATGAGATTACAGCTCCTTCAGCTGCTTATCTGGGCTAATGCCAGCCACTGTGGGGCTGCTATAGCGGCTGGGGCCAGGGCCAGGGATGAGCCAGAAGAGCCAAAGTGTAGTCTGTGTACAGGGGATCAGCATTAGGCTCTACTCTACGCCTATAATATCCTCTCCTTCCCCACCTCCACCCTGCTCTGCTCCTCACTGCAGCGCACCGCCGCACCCAGTAATCCCCCAGGAGAGAGGAGAGGAAAAACACATGAAAAAGAAGTGAAAGAGAGAAACAGGGGAGCAAAAGGATTTGAGAAACTAGAGGGCGGAGATGCTGTTCAACAGAGGGAGTCCTATGTTTGGATTTTGCATCAATAGATTTGTTTATCAGCTGTCTTTGTATGTGTGTGTGTGTGTGTGTGTGTGTGTGTGTGTGTGTTTGTGTCCTTTCAGACGGGTCCATCAGCGCAGTGTCCAGTCAGCATCCACCACGAATTGGGCTCCTGCTAACACCAGTGTGGTGAAAGAGCGCCACCTAGCGGTAGCAGCAGCACTGTGGGCACACTTCTTCCCTTTCCTACGCAGCCTGCGCCTCTCTCAGACCCCTCCCGCACAGCTGGCAGATGCTGCTGCAGGTCAGTTTTGGCTACTCAGAGGAGAAATCCAAACTTTGAGAATGGAGGGAAGAACTGAAGGAGGGGGATGTTAAGTATTCAACCCTAATGGAGATATGATGACACAAACTGACAACCTTTATGGCACAATTTGACAAGTGAAACAGTTAAGACTTTGTGGCATTCAAGCACAAAATAATATCAGTGTGAAGAGAATAAGGCAACAGAATTTAAGGCCGTATCTGAATGTCACTGATAATCGTTAGAGCAGTTAGGGATGGAAATGTGCACGATTTTAACACTGCTAATCCAGCTTATCAATTAGTACTCTGTTGAGTCACATGAAAAAGTAGGGATGCATATCAGCAGGAGTCTAACATCAGTGGCTGCTTTGACAAATATCAAAACATGTTTCATACACAGTTTATCTACAGACCAGTGGCGATTGCTCTAAGACTGCAAGGGAAGCTCAGCTTCCCCTAAAATGTCCCCCGAAAAAGTGGTGATATGTACCGCTGTGTGTACATTTCAGTGACTAAATATGCGCTAGAATACCTTCATCTTTAGTTCAGAATCAGCTACTTATCACAGGTCACTGGCGCGACTTCTCTCTCATTCATCCCCGCAGCGTCTCAGCGCTTCAACACAGTCAGACGCTGAGTGTCTTCTGACTTTGATGGGGAAGCGTAGAGTGGGTTGTTCCACTGTGGAAACTGGACGGTCATTGGATAAACGCTGGGCTTTGTCCCGCCCATTGGACGCTCAGCGTCTCTAGGGGTCTATGAGGCAGTGGGCTGACCTGGACGCTCGGCTTCTGCATGATGATTGGATGATCTGTCTGAGGCCGAATCCCTTTTTGATTGACAGTGAAATGAGCCAGTCAGCAATCTTGAAGTATAACCCTCCACCGGAGCATCTTCTAAGTTTCACATTCAGTTGTTCTGGAGAGGAGCTTCTCCTGTTTAAAGCGGCTCAAGTCTTACACCCACAACACAATGGGCCAAGGCCGTTTAAGCAGTCTAGCTGTGCTGGTGGCCATTGAGAGAACACTGGTAAAATCCCTGGAAAAGACACCTAGTTGGTACGACAGGGTCACAGATCATTTTCTTGAAAAGGAAAGGGGGTAGAATTTACAATTAAATAAATAAACAAATTTATGATGTAGGCCGGAAAAAAATGAGCTTCCCCTCCTTGACTGACCAGCAGCCGCCACTGTTACAGACCTTTAAGGTGACACACAGATCTAGCTGTGACAACCTCGGACAGCACCTCCTCACCCTGTTATCTGGTTTGTTTGGAACAAAATGCATTAAAGGACTGACTTGAGCGGTGAGTGGTTTGGTTTGGTTCAGTTCCGTTTCAAACAGCTTGGAGTGGTAGGCTCCTGATCTTTTTTGCGTTCCCAGTGGTAGCTGTTCCCTCACCTGGGGGGCAGAGATGCAAGCTCGAAGATGAGGGTTGTACCAGCTACGTCCATCTCCCTCCACTCTTCCTCCTCTCCAACAATGGTAACTTAGTCATGCAACTCCGAGGGGTCCCATGCAGCATTGTCAACAGTCTCAACAGCAAAAGTGGGAGGAAAGTTGCCTGATTGGATCAAATGGTGATTGAAACATGGCGCTGCATGTTTCCAGTTTAGCTGCTGTCGCACAGGAAGTGACGATTCTTGTTAGCAATCAACTGACTGCAGCATTTATGTCTCCACTTTTTGGAGCAGTGTTAATTTTTTTTAGTTTTGGTCTTTTGCCTAAAATGTCTTTAAGATTCAGTCATAATAAAGTCATCTGAATTGTTTAATTTTAGTCTAGTTTTAGTTGATAAAATTTCACAACACTTTAGTCGATGAAATCTGCTGTAAATTTAGCTGTAAAATATGAAGTGTGATGCGTAAGGCATTTTTTTTGTTTCCTTTAGTTTCTGAAGTCATATTTTACACTTGAATCAAGTCAACACAGAGCTAAGACAGATGTGATTGTATGTCCTTCTTAACTCATCCAACCTTTCCACACAACCAAAGTAGCTGTCATTGGATACATTCCTGACTTTCCGCCCACAACACAGTCCAGCTGCAGACCTCCACTCTCAGCCGACAGTCTTGGAGACCCTGCACCTCCATTGTCAGAAGGAAGTGACGTCATGATCATCCCCGATGTCAGAAGGAAATGGTTTCATGATATTGAAGTAAAATGCTACAAAATAAAATCGAGATCATTGTCTCCAAATCTGCGTTGGGCAGACACCTAAGTTTTTCTACATTTTGATTACCTTGGTTAACTTGATTCCTTAGTTGTGTTCCATTAAAAAACGCAAAGTTTAAAAAGAGGTCATCAGTACAGCAACATAAGTGTGTGGGCTTCTGTGTGATGTAATGATCTCGAGCATTTTTTTTTCCTAGAGACGCAATGGCTTTATTTGCATGACAGTCCTATCACAGCCTCTGTGTTTATAGTCTCTGCTGTTTTAACTGTAAAACGAAGATAAAGGCAGCATCAATTCAAGGTTTTATTAGTTAAGACCCCTTAACACCGCCGCATGGCAACCGCCCCAAAAACAGCCTCCCTGCCGAATGCAAAGCATTTTTTAAAGCGTCTTCTGCCGCCGCGGTACGAGCATCAAGTCTGAGGCGGCAATAAAGGAGAAGTATTTCGGCAAACGTCACAGCAGAGCCTGCCCCAAAAACTGTGAGCGTTCACGTGGGCTGCAACCACTTCTCTGTCCTCCCGCCGTGGTTTAAACTGCATCTCGTCTACCGCCCGTTCCTCATTAAAATGACTGGAGGTGGTTGTTTATATTTTGCACGTCCCTCTCACATTGGAGGAGCCGTTAGCTGGCTGAGAGTGGAGGTCTGCAGCTGGACCCTTCTCGACTTTTTCCTGCGTTCTCTACCCAACAAAATTAGGTCTGATTGGATTTAGACTCTGTCAAACATTTCAGTTTAGTTTTTATCTTTTGACAAAAGTGTCAGTTAATGTAGTTTTAGTTTTTGTCCATGCATCCTTGTTTTTATTATAAGTTACTGTCTGTTTTTTGTCAGGGAAAAAAATGTGTTGGTGAAAACTAGTTGACAGAATTAACACTGTTTTGGGATCTGCACCTTGACAGCGTGGAGTTGAAAAGAATGTGTTGATACAGATACTGTGCTGAGCCAAACTGAAGCAGACTGTTGGTGTCTGCTTCAGGTTTACTCCACCTCGTTGTAATCAGGGAAAGACAACTGAGTAAATCATAAGAACACTAACTGTTTTGATTTATAGTGAATTAAAAAAGTCTTATAAATCAACTCCTCCTAGGCTTCACCCTGTTGGCCTTTGACCTACCTAGCTCCGCCCCCCAGGACCTTCAGCCCAACCCAGTCCAGTCCATCATGCAGTGCTTTGGATGGGACGACATGGTGCACCCGCTTCTGGTGACCCGCTACCTCCCTCATCTTCTTCAGAACAGGTAGATTTATGATTTATTCTGTGTGTCAGTGCCTCAGTCAAAAAGATTTTTATGGGAACACTTGACAGAGGAACACATGAGGTCAGCGAGACAGCGATGATGTAAACAGCTGTCTCTCTGTTTTTACGGTCATCACCACTCAACTGGATTGTTCTGAGCAGCGCTTTACAAGGATAGAAGGATAAAAGTACATATTAAAAACAATATACATAGAAAAACAAGGCAACAAGAAAATACTGAGCCAACAAGAGGACCTACAAAAGACAGAAAAACAGTTTAAAAAATGAGTAAATAAAAGTAAGTATATATTGTTTATGAGATAAAACTGGAGAAATGATAAGTTATGTAACATTGTTCAATGAAAAAGCTAATACAATCAAACAGTAAAGCAATAGACTTTTTTTAACAATATATTTATTGAGTTTTGTGACATTTACAGAGTAAAACATTGTAAACCATTCTTAACTTGATAAATAAATAAAATAAAATAAGAAGAAAAAAAAAGTAATAAAAATAAGTAATAACAAATACTAATATGAATTGATTTATATTAAATATATACAACATAATATTTAAACAATATTGTAGATATTTACACTTCGAGAGTACATGATCAAAGGAACATTTCCTTCTGCAGAGAAATCGAGCATTAGCTAATATATCATTTCTCCCTATCCTCCTCAAGCAAACCAGACAGGTTATTGCCCCTAAGATATTGAATAAAAGGCTCCCAAATGCTGTGAAAAAGATCTTGTTTGTCTCTCAGAGTAGAAGTAATTTTTTCCAAGGGTAAAAACACAGACATTTCATGAAACCAGCGTTTAATGCTAGGCCTCTCACTGTTTTTCCAAGTTAGTGCTATTGTTCTTTTTGCTTGTAAAAGACAGATATCTATGGAAATTATTTCCTTTCTTTGTATATTTTGGGGTAGATTCCTAATATGAAGAGCTTAGGATACAGCACTGCTTGGAAAGATAAAAACTGCTGTATGACCTGCCGAACCTGTAACCAGAATTCTCTAATTTTGGGGCATTTAAGCAATAGACTTTTAGTCATAACATACTAAACTCTTGGTTAAAAATTATTTGACTTTTTAGAATGAAATATGTTCGCACAGAGAAGAGCAGGTTTTTATAATTGTGTGTTTGTTTTTTTTGTGAAGATTTGGAATCTGGCCTTTTAAACTTGTTGAAATGTCATAGGTCATATAATTTCATACAAGAGCATTAAATAATGCAGTGTGGTTGAAATGTGGTCTATTTTATAACTAAATTCTCCCTGATAGCATGGTATTTTCAGCATTAGGGCTTGTTTGACTTTGCTTTGGTGTAAATGTTCTTTTTTTTCAGTGAGCTGTTGGCTTCTGTGAGCCGTGATTCTGGTTCAGCTCAAAGCCTCTCGGTGAGGACCTGGTTCCGCTGCGTGATCCAGCAGCACCTCCACAAGAACCAAGATGGGACAGACAGCAGAACAGGTGAGAGAAGAATCAGTTTATTTGGCTGGAAACATTTTTTATCAATACTTGGACAATAGCAGAGCATCAGGGGAGCTCTTAAATATAAATGGAATAAAATAATCTGAGAAATAAAGGAAATATCTGTTCAATTTTAAAGTCATTGATGAGCAATGACCTAAACTCAGACTTGTAGTTTGAGGAGTTGAATGTTTTGAGAAAATTACAGAATTTTCAAAGTCTTAATTTTCATATTTATTAACTTTAAAATGTAATCTTCCATCTGCCAAGTCCACTGTACTTCTTGATAGACAAATCCTATCTCCTTTTCCAAATCAGTTTATCAATATATCTCCTTCAAGTCTGGATACAAATATTTCTCTATTACTCAGTCCAAGTACAAAGTCTATTTTGACTCATTTGGTATGCTTTTTTCCACTCAAAAGACTATTTCAATTTTTGAGTTATTTTGAGTAAATAATGTGAGTTTGGTTCCTCATAAATTTGCAGCTTTGTAATCCAAAGGAAACATTTCCTCCCTAAGATTTAAATATTACTTTTATTTCTTGCATTTTTCATAATGACCAACATTCAATAACAACATTCAATGTGAGTCAAGGCTTTCCTTCAACTTTTTGAAATGTGAAGTTAAATTGAATTTATTTAAAGGTGCTATGAGGAGAATGTATTTCCGGCAACATAAAGACTCTGCTACCCATGAGCACACGTGGCGACTGTCATAAAGATGTGACCCAAGCCAAAGTGTTTGTTTGTTGTGATGCTAATGAATTCAGCTCGGACCTTCCTCAGAACTCTGCATTGCTTTACAACTTCTTTTTTCAACAACTTACAGGATGCAAAGCGATGAGGTAATGTATCTCTATCTAGTTACGTAGTGGTAGTTTTTGATGTGTGACAACAAGCAACTTTTGGAAAACTTAGTATCGTAGTTTTGTAGCCGGCTATATCACAATGATATAGCCACACATGCATTGTGATAGATATATCACAATGCATCCTTGATGAGATTGTTTAATAAACAAGACTGTTCACATCTGTGTAAAACATGCATTCTTGTATGAGATAGACAGCAGCGCAGACAGCAGGTAGTTTATGGAGGGAGAAAGATGAAGTAGGGACAGCTAAGAGTTGGAAATTGCAGCTCATTTCTGCATAAACTGTAAGCAATGTGTCCAAAAGAATTTTAATGAGGCTATAGCCATCACTACTATTATCTCAGTTATGTTAGTAATTTTTCCAATGCACCACTCCAGCAGTAAGACTTACTGATTGTGATTAAAGTGCAAAACAATAATCTGGCTCCACTCTCCATTCAATGGAAAAGGATAGGTCTAACAAGGGCCGGTCATAACATGCTGCGTGCCACAAAAAGAACCGTTACAGGTCTGCACATGCTCAGTAGTGTTTGTGTTTTTGTTTTAAAGATGACGTGTACGTGCAGTGTGTATTAATCGTCTAACAACTGAGGCTTGCTAGCTTATATTATAAGATTATTATATTTCTACTTTAGACATTTCCAATATAATTAATTTATAAAGAGACTTGACAGACTTGTGGCTGCCCATTAGAGACCTAAGACTTGACTTGGAATTGCACTAAAGCTGCACTAAAGTTTCCACTAAGCAGTGCACTTCAGCTCACTGCAGCTTCCATTTACTGGGGAAAGGGAAAAGTACCCAATCACAGACCTGTGCTGTCCTACTGTCATAAGTGTACAAACAACTTGTAAAGGTGGAGCTGAAGTGCTGTAGGCTGTTCATTGGACACAAAATTGTCCATTCTGTCCATTCTCATGAAACAGTAGCAAACATGAAAACTTATACTTCGCCATGTTCAAAATAAGCTGTGAAAATAGAGTGAAGGCTGTGACGTTAGACATTTACGTAGCAGATGTGACCCTCACATCCAAGCTCACATCCCCACCCTCAAGTGAAAGTACAGCTGGCAGTGAAAACTCAAGCAAGGTCAGGGTATACCACACAAAACCGTACCAAACTGTCTGAACCAAACCAGATCACTCCAGCTTACACACCGGCACAGCTCAATGACTGTTCTGGTTTCTGAACCTAATTTTGAGCCGGTCGGTGTGTTCGGACCGGAAAAAAATGAGTTCAGAACCTGAAAAGGTGGTTCATGGCAAGAATAAAAAAATGGTTTCAGCTTGTGACATCATCTGTGTTCTGTGTTGACCTATTGAGCAAGAAGTCAAGGAAGTAGAGGACAATGGAGGAGCATGTAGTGGTTGAGTGAGGAAACAAAAAGATTCAATTTGGGATTTCTGTCGTTTTCTCTGTCTCCTTATCATCAAAAGTCGTTGCAGAAAACAGGGAAGCACGTCACAAACACATCTTCTGGGATTGTAATAAACTTAACACATTCTGGGAAAATGTACATAGAATGACTAAAAATATTTTGGGATATATATGATACCCAAAGAATATAAAGTCATTTACCTGAGAAACATAAACGATTATGTTTGAGACAGAGATAGATATTTGACTAAAATATAACTGATAACAAGAAGGCAAAATCAAACCCCCTACCTTAAACCAATGGCTTGAAATCATAAGAGAGATTTATATTATGAAAAAAATAACCAACCAGTTTAGACTGAAGAGGGATGTGTTATTGAAAAAATTGGGAAAAATTTACAATTAGCCAGTAACCGTGGCTGTTTTGTTTTTTGTTTTGTGATTTGTTTTTCGTTTAACACAGCTACTTCTGCTGTGGAAAATACATAACCCAGATGTTCACCGTCTTCATTATGATACCACATGAAACTTTAATAAAAATAAAGTAACAATAAAAGTTGTTGCACGCTTGATTGCTGGATAAAACAACCTTCAGTAAAGCAACAAATGCTTTTAGAGTGATGCGATTCATCATTTGCTGGTGTGTTGTTTATTTCCGCCTGAGTAACACAGAATAACCCACTCCAACTTTTATTTTGCTAAAACTGGCGTGAACGCAAGCTGGTTTGCTGGAAAGCACCAGGGCTCTAAGAATCCAAAACTGAATCAGTCCCAGAACCAGAACCATGCCGGTGTGAAAGCCCTCAGTGGAAACAGGGCTTTAGTGACATGTGCTCATATCTGAGAGAAATGCAGTTTCTGAAGCACTGTGATTCTAATTAAGCTTTCAAGAAAAGGCTTTTTGGCTAATTGTTAGTTTGTTGCTTCACATTTTCTTGCTACAGGTTGTTATATGACGTTCTTTTAAAAAGGTTGTTTTCTTTGTCTGCATTTCTTTTAGGCCAGGCTTTGGAGGAGCAGTTGTGTGAACTGACCCGGTTGGTGCTGAGGCTTCCTGAGGTGGAGAGTCTTTTGCGGAGAGCAGCTCTGCAGCCCACGACAACCTGGCTCAAACCAGCTTCAGCTCTGGAAATGTTTGTCAAGGTAAGTCGTGTTCACAGCTATCAGAAGTCTGTAAATTATGTCTATTGAGTTAATACTTTACTTTTCTGTTTGTTCAAATTTGTGTAAAGTTGTGTTTGCTAAGACATACACAGAGCTTAAAATAACTGATGGACGTTCATCTCTGCTCCGTTACTGAAGCCTGCTCTGTGTTTAATGTGTCCTTTGCATATAACTCTCATATCACTTCTTTACTACATCAGCCTGTTTTATGTGCAGATATTTCCATACAGTTGTTTTATCTGCTTCTTGTGGTGTCAGGCTGTAGGAAGTACATACGGTGGCCTGCAGGTTTTGTCCGAGCGTTCAGCCATGGTGACCAGAGCCCTGGACTACATCGGTGACATCATGAAACACATCAAACCCTCTCTGGTCAGCAAGAACCAAGAGGGAGTGCAGCTGGCCTACTGGGCTGTTGGTATGTGCACAACCAACTCTGCGCTTCAGTCAGGGCTTTTGTATCACTGTGTTTGGGCTCTGTTTTGGACAGTCTGAGTCTCAGAGTAAGGGAGGAATCATCACTGTTGTGGTCCTCACTCTCTGGCTGTCTCTGTTTTCATGCTGATACACTTAGGCTGCATCGTAAAGCATTGGAGCCCCCTGCTGGCCACATCTAAAGCCCAGCAGCTGCTGTTTCGCATTGTAGACGGGCTGCTGCTTCCCCACAACCTCACTCAGCAGGACAAAGCACTCAGGGACAGCCTGCCTCTATATCTACAGGTCAGAACAGAAAAACAGCATATCTCGGAATGGCCTGAAGAAAAAGACCTGAAACTTGAAGCCCTTTCATCATTTTGTCTCTTAAATGTTCAGCTGTTTCATTCTGACACTCTTCACTTCCTCCCCTGCAGGGTCTATCAGTGGCCTCCAGTGTGTCTCAGTCCCAGGGCGCCTACCTGAAGCAGCAGCTCCGCTCTGTAACCCGCAGATATCTGGACCATTTCCTTCCTGCCTCACCTTCCATGGGTATCATCGCCAATCACCCAGTGCTTCTGAGTGCGTGTGAGGCCAACCCAACTGCCCGAGGGGCATCGCTGAGGAAGACCATCCTGGAAGTCTTATGGTACGTCGCTCCGGCTCAGGTCTTCAGTGCCTGTCATTGCCCCAAACCACTCAGCAATTCTGTGCCAATCTACAAATCACTATTGATGTGTAAAGAGATGTTGAGGCCTGCACATATCAGTGGCAATGTGAATAAATGGCAGATATTTTATAGACAGGTTTTCTATTTATTTCAGGAGTGACGTGATTTTATAATTAAGCTATATACGCTCAAAAAAAGAATTGTGACATCAACAAAACTGACTTGATATCATGTGACTGTTACTTGTACAATAGTAAAATTTCAAATCCTACATCTGTGCAAAGTGTTGTTATAACAAAACTATTGGATGTGTCTGTGTCTGTTTTGGATCCACTGACTCTCCTACCACAAATGAACTTACAATGTATTTCCATCGAACCAGCATAGGTTGGTACTCACCGATCAGACCACAGCTTAAACAGATTAATTAATAAAATCAGGTGAATTTCCTGCAAAGTGTGCAACCCATATAGATGCTGTGTCTACGTGGCAATTGCTGAACATATTTGTTACACAATCTGTCATAAATATGAGAAAACGCAAATGTTTTAGAAATACATCTGTTTTCAAAACTGAAAATGTAATGTTGTAGGACAAACGTTTTAAACAGAAATTATGAATTTCAAACTGACTTCACTTTTTCATTCATAAATTTTGCCGCTCACGAGGCTTCTCTGAGAAGTCAGAAACTAATCAAGCAGAACATTCAACCGCTACAACTATTTTATTCTGTTTAGGCAAGTAAATAACAACAACTTGGCGTTTTAACCAACACATAAGAATGTACTTTACTGTTTCCTTTGAGTTTTTTGTACCATATCAGTAAATTTGAAAGATCATTAATAAAAGCAAATATTGTATTTATAGCATTAGAAATATAATTTTGGTTGCAGGGCTTTTACACACTGGTGTATTAAACTTTACAGAAACATGTGAAATGGTTCTGGTAATCAACAGTGTTGTTAATTTAGAGCAACTGGTATAAACCTGACATTTGTTGATGATTTCATAACTTTTTTTAAGTCCTATATTTTAAAATTAGAGGGTTTTTTTTTAACCAATTTGATTATTTTTATTTTCACAGAAAGACATTTTTAAACATGCTGTAACTGTGCAAATGGCCTTGAACCCTTTCAGATTTGTCTTAGAACTAATTTTTTGCTGTATTTTATGAATAACTTAAACATATGTCACAGATTTGCGTTCAAACAGAAATGTTAGACCTTTCGCTCTTGGTACACATCACCCCGCAGCTCACTAAAGAGTCAATTTTGTTTCCGTGACTCAGTTGATTTTATGATGCATTTTCTTTTTTAATAATTTTTGTCCTCTGTTTGTGTTTTTTCAAAACACACTTTTCAAACTGAGACATTATCATTAACTTAAAGTTGTTTCCTTTCCCGTTTTTACAGTGAAACTTTCCTGCAGTTTAAAGGTCATGCCCCCCCGCCTCGCTTAGCTTCAGTCCTGATGTTCCTCTTGGAGCTCCTGAGAAGAAATGGTGACTCAGACCCCGTCCTCCTCACCCTGCCCCTCCCTACACTGCTGCGCTGCGTGATGCTTGTCAATGAACCCCAGGGTAACTCAACGCTTTGGCATCTGTGCACAACATAATCTGAAACTTTTAGGTGTAGATTTCTGTGAGCTTCTTATTGTCGCCTTCCAGTCATTGATGGAGAAAAACCCCTTAAGCTCACTTAATAATGAACTAAAGGATTAATTTGAACAAATATTCTTTCAAGTATCTTATTCACACATGATACTTTTATTCGTGACTATTATTTTCACCATACACAAATGTAATGTCACTTTTTTATTTCCATTAAGAAAAACCCTGTATCAACAATGTCCTTAAAATGTCAAGTTTTAGTTGGTGCGATTCTGCCCAATAGTCAACTTTGCCTGTTCAGAGTAATTTATTTTGCTCATGGTCAATTTATTGATTTATTGAAGTATCTGTTTTCCTTGGAACAAGATGTTATCACGGCAGACCGAAGGAGACATTTAGAGTTAAAAATATTTTTCTGTTAGTCCAAAAGTTTTCCAAAATTTGAAAAAAATTCTCTCAAGACGTCGTTGAATTTTCAAATCCAGCTCAATTAGAAAGACTCGACTTGAACATACAATGTCTCAAACTTCAGTTATGGTGTTTAAGTTTACATTTGGAGGGATTTTTAATTTTCTGTGCAGTGCGGAAGACCAGCACGGATGCCCTGCAGCTCGTGGTGGAACGCTGTCGTGTTGCATCTACAGAGGGACCGTGTGACCGGATGATCACTGTCTTAAGGTAAGAACATCTGTTTATAAGCTTTACTCTATCTGTATGTAGGGCTCGGCAGTACAAATTATTTGCCTTTCTGTCTGTTTAAGTTAAGTTGCACAATATTAATCTAAAGGTTCTCTTAGAGCACAAACCCCCGCCAAGGCATTTCCAACACTGTGTCAACCTGGTGTCAAAAATGTAGCAAACCTCGGGTGCTGGTTTAACAAACTGTTCAGCAGCCAGATACTTCCCATAGACCCTTTGCCAACACAGGTACAAATCCCTCTCCATCAATAAAGGCGTTAAAAGCCCAAAAAATAAACTTAAAAAGTAGAGAACTCTCAAATCTTGTCTTGATTCCGAACAACACCAAAATCCAATCACTACTTCTTGTGCCATGACCAACATCCCTTGAAAATTTCGTAAATCCATTCATGTCTTTTTGAGTTACTTTGTTCTCACTCGAATGAACAAACACAGGTAAAAACATAACTGGCACAGTTTTTCTGTGTCGCCTTTAGCGTTCCAAGTGAGCTGACCTGAGACTAAACATGGCGTGGAGTCACTGCTGACCTCTGAATGGCCTGAGTATCGCCTCAAGTCCAGGGTATTGATGCAGAAATGAAACTCCTAGTCTGTAATTCTTAATGACTTCCCAACTCTTCTTGTCTTCTTAAATAGTTTGTTGTTTAGGTGTTTGCAACTGTGTTTGGAATAAAAACATCCATTCCCTTACTGTAACAAAGCTACAAAGGGGCAGGCAGCTCTGTTGCCTTTGTTTCCTTCTTTGGTTGTGTAATGCTGCCACTGTAGTTTAACGCAGCTATGGAGGGACAGTCCCAGCTACGTTAATGAAGTACTGTTAGAGTCTGTATTGGAAAACGGAGCAGGTAGTAACCAAACATGTCAGAGTCATGCTAAAATGCAGATGCCACAAATGGGAAAGCACCAAAAGTCATTTAAATTCTGATTTTCGTCATTATCAAGGAGCCCCAGCTTCCACCCACTTTGCCACACACTGCCGGCTAATTTGGGCAATTCACACAAACAAAATAAAGTAATACACAAAAATTGCAAGAATTTTCTTTTTCACTGTTGAATCTTAAGGAGGTTCTAAGTTGAGCTTCAAAATGTAAGAAGAAGAAATGGAATCGTTAGACAGTCAACAAGCTTTTTCTGTTTGTGGTGATTCTTCTTGTAAACAAAATTTATGGTAAATATTGGGCTTCAGACCAGTTTCCTGATCAGCAATATAAAAATAAACTATAATAATATAAACAATACTCTTAATCAGAGTAACTTTCCGCTCTGATCTCCTCCCAATCAGAGTCAACAAAGACCTGATTATCTAGGTGTCCTAAAGATTTTCATACCTGCTTGTCCTGTTCTGTGAGGTGTGCTAAGAGTCATTCTATCCTCTCAGAAGAGCATTAAGACTCTCCCAACTTTAAATCGAAAATCTTAAACAGGTTCAGTATTTCAGACGTCCTGATGTGTGTGCAGTGCACCGAGGTCAGCCAAGCGTGCCCTCTGTGTTTTGTTACATGGACCAGAGCAAAGCCAATCAGAGAGCAAGCTGGCTGATGCAGGAAGCAAACAAAGCCATGGCAACAAGGATTGGCCAAAATAAAGTAAGACAGATATCAAAATGTAGATCTGGTATGTTGATTTGTATAAAAACACAGCCTCTAACCTGTACATAAAAAACTGATAAGGAGAGAAGATGAGCAGAAGTCACAACCGCCAAGGATGCTATAGGAGGTTAACTACTGGCCCCATTTAGTCTCTTCACCTTGTCCGCCATGTTTGTTTACGCTGAAGTCACGTCTGATAATGCCAGAACAAGCTGTGACAGAGGAGCTACCTTATTGATAAATAAATTTGTTAGTTAGGCATCCTGTGTTTCTCTTTGTGGCACACCACACACTAGGGCTGGACGATTATGGTAAAAATAAGAATTATTTTAAGTGATATTGAAATCACAATTACTATACACAGTTATTCATTTATTTAAAAACTTCAGTGTTGATTTAAACAACTTTAAAGAACCAGCGAGGGGCACATACAGTATTATTGATTCACATAAGTCACACAGGAACTTGCACACACGGCACTCCACACTGTGTGGCATATTAATCGTTTTTCTTCGATTATAATGCTTTTATGATTGTCAGATGGCAAAATTGAAATCATGATCAAAATGCCATTAATTGTCCAACACTACAACACACTTCAGGAACAAAAACAAGCCTGACATTACCCGTCTTTATGTGTGGCTCTGTTTGTTTCAAAGCTGATTAAGATTTTTAAAATCTTTGTGTATAATACCTTGCCTTTCACTCTATCATAACATAACATAACTCTAACATAACAAGAATGTATCATTACATCTTAAAAGTAGATATATTTTGTGCATACCTTACTCTATGGCATAGTTAACATGATGTCCATCTTTTGATAAATGAACTGTTGGTCATGACTGAAACTGTATTTATTACTTTAAAACTTGTTTATTGTTGTTGTGTAATCCATGCACGTTTAGGTCTTTTGTGGAGGAGAATGAGGGAGTCTATGACAGACAGGTCTACAGTGTCTTTGAGATGGTGGCTGTTTTAGATCCCCCTGTTGTTCAAGCTCTCATCCCTAACCTGACCCTGAGTCTGAGGAACACTGAGCACAAGAGAGGGCTGGGCAAGAACATCGCCCTGAGGTGAGCAAACCCATGAATCACATCTCTGAAGTCATGCAGCCAGTCTCTGTGGACGGTTACTATTTTAAGTTGTCTAGACAATAAAGAGGTGTCATGTCTATATGATTTCTTTGAACCAGAGATATTCTTAAGCTGAATTCTATCTTTGAATGTTTACACTAACTGAGTACTTCACCTCTCTTTTCAACAGGAGTGCTTACAGGAAGTTGCTGAGCCTCCTTGGAGAGACTGGGCAGGCAGAAATGACCAGTCTGGAAGCAGATTGAAGGTTTTCCTGAAGGATTCAGAGTTGATGCTTATTTATATGAAATATATTTCTATGTTGCATAAATCATGTTTGTACACAGACTCCAAAACTTTTGTCCATCTTTCTTTTTTTCAGTTTAGGTATGAGATTTTATTTTTCTTATATCCATCTGAGTTTTTTAGAGGAATTTTGATCAGGACACAAGGGCTGCTTCTTCTTTTCTGTCTCTCAATCTTTACCTTGTTCCAGAACTTTACTTGAAATACTACACAGTGCCTGATTGGTTGAATCTAAACTAGGGCTGTAAGAACCAAAAATAGACTATTTTTCCCCTCAACAATGTACAATATATCACATTTTTACAAAAAAAAAAAAACAACAACAGGGAAGTGCTGAACCAACAAAATAAGTTTTAATTCTTATCTGCATTTGTTTTAGTCTTAAGTTCTGTTGTTTTCTTATCAGGGAGGTACGTAACTTAGTTTTCAAATCTACACGCTCTCCCTTTGTCTCACACTGAGTGCAGCACTCTGATTGTTGTACGGACACAAACAGAGGAGGGGGAATAGATGGATCGATAAATTCTTCATAGACGCCTAAAGCTGTAAAATAAAAAAGCCCAGCAGTATGTTTGTACCAGTAATGGACTGAGCTTTAAATCAGAGCACTGAAAAACAGCAGGATGAGGTGCTGCTGTCAGAGGGAAAGCCCTCACTGAATATTCGCCTTGCTTTAGATGCCTCAGGCCTCATGTTGGTGATGATTTGACTGACATTGTCATACTTAAGAGTCGGTTTGCAAAACGGAAACACAGAATCCACATGCTCAGCCATTAGTTCTGTCATTACTGAGCCTGGTATCAGACTTTCTGTGATTTTAAGTTATACAACAAAGAAAATCAGAGGAAATGTTGGCTTTACTCAAACACAGAAGTGGCAACCTGATGCTCTTCAAGTTACATGAACATAGCACTTCCTGTGGTGTAGTTACTGTGCATGTTCATTTTGCAGTCATGGTGGGAAATCAATGTATCATGTAGCCCTTAAAGAGTGGTGCAGTGATGAGTCCTAAAAAGGGGGAGTGAGCATTGTGATGCTACTGGTTCCCTTGTCTCAGATTCTGTAGGATTTTTTAACAAATAAATGCATGATTGTTTGATCAGATAGATCAATAAGAAAGTCTCACATAAGAGGTTAGAGCTTGAGATAAAAACTGGAGTGTAATGTTGTTGCAGTGTAATAGACTATCCACCATATTGTAGTTCCATAATGTATTAAAGGGTTATTGTAATTTTGTGGGCAAATCAGAAAGTTAGCTTCCCATTACTTCCCTTGACTAAAAACCTATGGGATTGTTCAATGTGTTATTTGATCATTGCTGTTAATAAGGTCTATGGTGGAAAAAAAAAATAAGAATCTCCCGTTTTGTTTATTATAATCTTAATGAACAAATCTAATTTCCACAAGCTTATTATCTAAAAACTAAAAAGCAGTTTTTTAAGTATTTTGGAACTACAACGTGACAGTTTGACTCAAAGCAGCTACCACGCTGCCAAAGTCTAACGCCACGCTGTGACCTCGTTTGAGAAATTCCTCTTAATCAAGTGACCTGATCCCGTTGGTGTCGATGGCTGCGGCAATGATGTTCATATTATCGTGTATTAAAGAACATCAGGAATGACTGCATTAGGGTCCCAGCTGGCCATTTTTGTTGACTTTGTTAGCAGTTTGTTAGCACCCATCCTGTTAAGAACACAATAATACCTTTAACAAACAAAACTAGGGCAAAATCAGATGCATTTATGTTGTGAACTGATATGTTAATGTGTATGCTTTTACTCATCACATCTTATTTCAGGCATCTATTCAAAGAGCTATCCTGAAATCGCATATACTTAGCTTTTATTTTTTGCACTTGAAGAATTCTGATAGAAAAGTCTGTTTTTCAAGAATTAAACAAACAAAACTGGTTTGTTTCATAAACTTTGTTCTCTCTCGCCACAGACTTCATTTTCAGCAATAAAAAACACCTTGAAAAATCCCATAGAGATGCTAACTTGTACCCTGGCACACCAGATGGACCATATAATATATATCAGTTGTCGATTTGGGAAAGAGCCCATAGAAAGTGTTTCGGAGTGGGCTGAACCTTTCAGAAACATATCTGGCAGGTCATTGGACCAGCGTTCCGTCAGTCACATTCAGACAATTTGGTAGGTGGGCGATACAGCCCATTTGAATGGACAGAAAGATAATTAAACAAACTCTGCAAAACATTTCAGAAGTGGAGCAAAAACAGTTCTTTAGTGACATTTTCAGTGTTCTTTGTTTTTAATGTACTAAAGATGCAGATGTGATAAAGCCGCTACTGAAGCTCTTAGCATCTATGCTAATGTCTGAAAAAGCAGTCACTTCCTGCTGTCGTCCCGCCCATAGCTCCCACCTCTTCCTGCCCCAAAGGACATTAATTCGGCTGTCTCACTTTTGGCCACTCATAATTATTGTAGGTTGGAGCTTGGCCAGATGGATCAGACCAATGACAGATATTAAAGCTAGGGTCTACGATCTGAAAACCAGTTTGGCTGTTGAGACAGATTTGAAAAACTCAGCCTGCCCCCCCTTCACTCACTCCTCCCCTCCGTGTTCCAAGATCCCGCCCCCCAGCTCGTGTCACCCCCTAACAACACGCCCCCTCCGATAGAGCAAGAAGTCGGCCGGCAGAAAATATTCATTGGCGTTTGAGCTAAATGAGATTTCTCATAGCTGAAAGTAACAAACACGACAGTCATCCCCCTTGTAACACACAGCGGTAGCCATTTCAATTGGACTGGCGGCGAAGCGGGTCTTGCGTCCCCACTGTTAGCCGATCAGAGCAGAGCCGATTGTGGGCGAGGATTTACGTTTCTCAGCGTGTCTTCAGCAGCTCAGTTTTCAATGCTAACGATGAGTGGCTAACTTATGCTAAAATCTATTGACAGAGCCTACCCATTCCAGAAGCAGCCTCCCGGTTTTGGTGCTGGTCTTCTCCGGCTCCATGACGCTTCAGTAGCTGTGCAGCTCACCGGTACATGAGGGAGGTAGTGGGGAGGAGGCGGGACGGTGCGGAGCAGGGGAGACAGGGGATTGGATGGACTCACGGACCAATCCCGGCAGTTCAGATTGGTCAACTATTATGCCGCTTTGCAGCGGATATACTGAATGGATTGTTTTCATTCTTTTTGGTCTTTATATTGCGTAGATCGGACCATAGGACCATAACGATCTTATAAACGGTGTTATTAAGATGTACCAAGTTTCCAAATCGTAGATCATAGCTTTAAATCGATCTTGATAGAGAAGGCCAATCCTGCTGTTACACTCTTATAAACCACTGTGGAACCTAATCCTTAGCAAAAAAAAAAAAAAAAAAGCACTCAATCACACACTACTTGATGATCACTTTTATCAGACACAGCAAACTTGCCATTGTAAAGACATCAACTAATCGGACAAAGTTTTAGAGTGTGATACTCCTGATAAAACAAAATGTATGTTGTAAAACGTGACGCTAAGATGGATTTGAGTGCGAAGTCATATACCTGTTGCCCATAGAAAACCCTATTTATGTGTCAAATGTCTTATTTTGTATTTGACGAGGGGTGTAATAATGCTGCAAATAAAATCACATTTTCCTTACCTGTGATAATAATAAAAAAATAAATATGAGCAACTATGAATGTTCAAAAACATTATATTCAGTACCTGAAAATGCCCTGTTAGCATATGTGTTGTATTACAGTGTGTATATTTTGTGTATTTATATGAAAAGTATTAACTTTTGTTTTAGCGTGTTCTTTATCAGTGTAATAAATATAACCATAAATGTGAAAATTCTCATGGTAGTCTCCCCCATTTAATTTTAGTCCTACACAGAAAACTGAGGACTGATTGCAGTGAAGGAAGCTGATAATCTGTGCTTATACCATCAGGTGCTGGATCTGTCTCTGCTCGTTTGGCACTCTAAATTACAGATTTGATGACAGCCGTGGGCGAGCCCAAAGAGTTGGGTTGCAAAAAAAAAAAAAAAAATAGTGAGTAAAAGAGAGGAGTACTGTTTGTTCCTGTTCTCCCTCTACTCTCTCCAAGTCGCAGCAATCTCCAGCAATCCGGCTTTAGTTTGCACCTAATCACATGAAGTCTCACTCCTGTCTCCCACAATCACACAGTCCCATTTTCTGTCATTGCCATTTTCCAACCTCATCAAACTGCAGTGCTTCCCTTTTTGTGAGCCGGCTGCAGACAGCATTCCTTTTCACCAGCAGCGTCGGAGGTGGTGGGATGAAGGCTGGAAACAAGGAGCATTATTCCTTAAATTAGGACTTATTTGTAATTTACTTCCCCTTGTTTCTTTTATCTGCTCCAAGGAATAATTCAAGTGTAAAAGTGGTTCAGTTGAGAGGGTTGTGGACAGTTTACCAGAGGGTCATGGGTTTGATCCCAGATCCTACAGCCACATGTCAAGGTGTACATGGGAAAGGCACTTTACCCCATTTGCTTCCAGTACTCAAAAGACTCTTGAAGGTCTTTGACTTTAAGTGATACTGAGTTCACTACAATGGATTTCTGTGATTTTCATATATATACAGGCCTATTTGGTCACAGTCAAACTCACACACATGAATAATAATAATAAAATGAAAGAACTGGCTTGATTGTATTTTTTTTTAAAGGTGACTTATTTTGACTCAAATTTGGCAACAGGGCCAAGAGCCTTTTTTTTGTGTGCAGGGGCAACTTTTGACTAAATTTAAAAATTATGACTTATTTTTTACTAACTTTGGCAACTTTTGGGGAAAACTGTAGACTCTTTCAAAAGGGGCTTATTTCTGCTCAAATTTGGCATCATGACTCCCTTCAATAAAGTTTAGGCAAAATTTTGATTTTTCTTGAAAGACAGCTGATTTTTGCTCAAATAAGCAATAAGGCTGTTTTGTTTTTGTTTGCTTTTTTTGGGGGGGGGGGGGGGGGGCAATTTTGAATTTATTCAAGTATGTGAAAAAAAGAGTATGTCTTATTCTGCAACAGTAACAGGGCTGAGGTGTTGTTTTTGGGCCAAATGGAGACTTTTTTTTAAAGGAAGCTAAATTCGCTCAAACTTGGTAACAGGGTTAGAGTCAGTATTACAGGGCCTGATTCTAAGTATTTTCAAAGATTTTCACTCTTATTTGGCCACAGGACTGGTGTCATTGAATTTTAGGGCCTAATTTAGACTCTTTTCAAGGATTTCTGATTTTTCTGAATTTTGACAACAGGGCTGAACCCATCATTAATTTTGGCTAAATTCTGACTTTGTTATACAAGTCTTACTTTCTGTAAGCTCTGACAACAGGGCTGAAGCATTATTTTTGGTCCAAATGTAGACTTTTTTTCATAGGTGGGTGATTTTCTCTCAAATTTGGCAACATGGTAGGAGTCACTAAGTTACTGGGCCTGATTCTGGCTGTTTAAAAAAAGTCACTTCTGTTTGGTGACAGGACTGGTGTCAGAACTAGGGGTGTCCCGATACAACTATTTCACCTCCGATACGATACCGATATTGCAGCCTCGAGTATTGGCCGATACCGATATCAATCCAATACGATATCAGCAGGAATCATACAGACTTTTATTACCTATTTGTAGTATGGACTGTAAGAAAAGGCTTGATCAGGTCAGATTACTCAAACAGAGAACAGTAGTCAGCAATAGTAGGTATGAGAACAACTGACCCATTTGTTATTAACCAATAGGTTAAATAAATTTTAACCTTAAACATAAGAATATACTACAATTAAAACAACATGGATAAAAAATATTAGACAACCCTGAAAAGTGACCTCAATCAATTCAAACAAAAACATATTTCACCAATTGCAAAATAACCACTGTGTTGAACTTAAACATAAGCATATTCTACAACTGAATAAAATAAAAAATAAATATATTAGAATGGACTGCTTGTATCGGAGTGCTGATATCGGAGATTTAGGATGCAGGCCGATATAATCCGATATTTGTTTTTTTGACCGATATCTGATATCAATATCGGATCGGAACATCACTATTCATTTAAAGTAACTAGATTATGCTCATTTGTTGCATATGAAGAATTTGTCTGAGAAGACTTTTTTTTTTTCAAATTGTCGACAGCATTCCTGCGGACAGTTGACTTGCTGTGAACTTTTTCTGGAAATACATAATACACCGTCTCTTTGTCCTTCACAAAAAAAAAAAAAATGAAATATTGAGTTTAAATAAGCTTTTATTAAGTTTTCTTCATCTAATTGCATTAGGTTACTTGACTTATAAATTAAGCTGATTTAAATCAAAGAACTTCTGCCACAGCAATTTACCGATTTTGAAATTAACCAACTAGAAATAATTACTTCAGATAAACAAGTATGTCAGTTGATCAAAACTACACTAATTTTTTATAAAACTTAATACTTACCTTTAACATGTCTGTTCATGTTAAATAATCTTTGTATTTATTAAATAACAAAATTATATATATATATATATATATATATATATATATATATATATATATATAGATAGATATCAGTGGCGATTGCTCTAAAACTGGAAGGGGAGCTCAGCTTGCCAAAATACTGCAGCAAAACATTGCAGTTACTAGTACATTTTCAAGACCAAAATTGGACATGTTCAACCGGACTGCAGCTACATTTAAAAAACAAACTAGAAAACTGCGAAGATTTCGGTCGTGTTTACACCACTGCCAAGCACTAGGAGGAGAAGACACTTTGCAGGGTGCATGACTTGCTCAGTTGAAACATAAGTTAAAGCTGTGGTCTACGATTTGAAACCGCAGCCTGCCCCCCCTTCCCTCACCTCCCCTCCGTGTTCCAAGATCCTGCCCCCAGCTCGTGGCGCCTCATATAAGCCCCTCGGACTGAGCTACGAGCGACCAGCATAATATATCAGCAGCAAACTCAACCAAAAACAGCTCAGCTCAACTGAAAGTATCAAACACGACAGACATCCCCCTTGTAACACACAGCGGTAGCCATTTCAATTGGACCGGCGCCAGAGCGGAGCCGATTGTGGGGGAGGATTTATCTTTCTCGGCCTGTCCTCCCCAGCTCAGCTTACAGTGCTAACGATTAGCGGCTAACAGGCCAACCCGCTCCGCTCCAAGTCATTAGCCAGGACAGGCACAGACTAACCAGAGTTATTCAGCAGACATCTCCCACTGTAGTAAACAAAGCCATTACCTGATCAACCAGGGGCGAAACGGCCGATGCTGAAGGTCTGACAGCCGGCTGAGGCCATTCGTTAGCCATTAGCCCGCTAACAGGCCTCGACCATGAGGCAGAGCTCCGTTGGCTCCATGAGAGAGGAAGCGGCTTCCCGGTTTCGGCGCTAGGCTTTTCCGGCTCCATGATAGTTCAGTAGCTAACGCAGCTAGCTGCTCACCGGAGGTAGAGGGGAGGAGGCGGGACCATGACGCACTACGCATGACGCTGCGTAGTGAGAGAGACAGGGGATTGCATGGACTCACGGACCAACTCACGGACCAATTGAACCTTACAGGCTTCTAGGCTTGATTGGTCAGCTAGTATGCAGCTTTTCAGCGGATATACTGAATGCATTTTTTTCGTTCTTTTTGGTCTTTATACTGTGTAGATAGGACCATAGGACCATAACAGCCTTATAAACGGTGTTATTAAAATGTACAAAGCTTCCAAATCGTAGACCATAGCTTTAAGTCATTGTATTTTGGTTTAAAAGTTATGAAAATGTAGGCTATATAAACCTTGGTTCATGATTACATTAATTAAGAAGGTTATGTTTTTGTCAAAGTCTGTCTGTTTGTTTCTTGTCTGTTAACACGACTAAGCAAATGCTGCAGGATGGATTTACATGAAAATGTAACCAGAGGTGTGGTTTGGTCCAACCATTAAATTTAGCCGCTGTTCCAATCCGGACTGACATCACTAAAAAAACATTTAAGTTTTTAATGGAGTCCCACAACTTAACTCCAGGCCATATTTTGTCCCACCCACAGCCCCATCTGATTGGTTACAGGCTCTGGTTACACACAGAGTCAGGGCACAGTGAACGGCCAATAAGCAGTGACCGCTGTGCATGCAGTTCTACTCACAGACATGGCAGAGAGAAGGAAACAACTGATAAAGCCTGACGCTTTTCCTGGAGCCTTGGTTTCTAAGATAAATTAAGGCAGCAGACTCTCCTGAAATTTTCATAGTCCAGTTTTCAGTCCTCTACAAATCACAACTACTAGTGACATTACTGTGAGCTCATTAATGTTATAGAAACATACAGGGCAGCTCTGCTCACTCACTGTCCTTCAAGGCATTTGTACAAGCAGCAGCAAATTGGTTCGTCCACAAGTTAAAAGACCCACTACTGACTAGGTCTTTCTGTTGGATTAAATTTATATCAACACTTCTTGCAGATTGACATTTTTCATTCCACAATGTGCCTATACAACATATATAACTATAAAGTTGGATGAAAATCACAATTTAGGGGTGGAACTGAGCTGCTTGGTGGATGTCTGCCCTCTTGGAAGGCTTTTCCAGTTTCAGAAATTTTACTCTACCCTAAAGTCTGTTCAGTTTATTCAGCGTATCAATCAATTCAAGTCCAGTCCTTTTGTCATCTGACAACTAAAAACACAATCTTTTAGTTGAGAACATTGGTTGACTTAGTCATAGTGTGTGTGTTTTAAGCATCTTCGCCTTATTTGAGAGTTTGGAAGCATCCAAGTGAAGAGCTAGAAGGCACCTCGGTAGCTCAAATATCGCTGTTACATCTATAAGTAATAGTTCCATGATGAAGTTACCATCATAATATGATTCATTGACCCTGCAATCCCACACCTAGCACTCTGATTCACGCTAATGTCATTATTAGCTACACAGTTATGGAACAAAAACAAACGTTCCCTAATAGTGGTTATCAGATCACCATCAAAATTTAGTCATTTTTAAGTTGGACCAATACCACATTTTATCAAAATATGTCAAGTACTTTTTTGTGTAATCTTGCTAACAAACATATAGACAATAAATAACAAACATACGCTGTCAATAACTTGGCACAAGTATTAACTGAAGTTCAGTGCATATATAACGTCTATCAGGAGAACACAAGCACTGGCAATGTTTCCCAAGTCATGCAGAGACTACGATGCCTTCAATGACTTCACATTCATCAGCTAGAAGAGTGGTGACACCACTTGACAATGACACAATAGATCTGTGACCCTCTCAACAGCCACAGCACAGTCCTGCACACAGACTAGAAAAACAGAAAATATCAAACAGTAAAACTATTAGAACCATTCCCTTCAAAAAGGTTACTTTCTCTTCAAGGTTTCTACACAAACACTCCAAAATCTACAAACCAGTCAAAAAACTGAAACAATTTGCACTTTGTACTGTGAGATCTTAAGAAGGTTCTAAGCAGAGCTTCAAAATGCAGAAAGAAGAAATGGGAGCAAGAGACAAAGAGGAAAACATTTGAGCAAACAATTTATTGAAAACAGTTCAACTGAAGCAGGCTGTTCATCAGCTGATGAACAGACCATAGCTCAAAAATCCTGAAAATCACCTCAAAATATAAATAATGTCAAAAAAAGACTTCGTAACGAAAAGCTCCATTGTTCTTGTTGATCTCTTCAAAAATTGTTTAGCCATGCTTGCTGCGAGTGTTTCCTGGAAGCCAGTGGAAATGCTGCTCCAAGTGGTGAAGATGGCTTCACAAAGGGCACCCACTGTCTGGAACTGCTGTCCATTTCTGTAAACTTCAGAAGCAGAAATAAACTGCGAACATGGAGACAGAGACAGTAATCTTACATAGAATCAAAGAGATATAATACAACCATCAACGTCCACTTGTTAAGGTAAATTTAGTTGTGTTAAGTTTGTTTCTACTGGTTAGGCTGCTGATTTAACCGGGTATAAAATTGATGTATTTTCAACTAACATGGCTTTCAACAAAGTCTGGATATGCTTTTTATGGTGGTTCTGAGCAGATGAGGATCATTTTTTTTGCTGCAGGGCAGGCATGTTGTGAGTCTGTTGTGGAGTTAGCAGCTGAACAGGTGAGACAGGTTCTGCTTCAATAAATGCACTGTGCTGATGTGCTTGGAGTTTATGCTCCCCTGCAAAAGCTGATGAAAGTTTGCATCTTTATCTTTGCATCATACATCACCAAGTGCAAATTTTAGAAAATTACGCTATGCAATCGTATGAGGCTCCATAGCTGTATCAATAAGTTCAAATGCTGAATTAACTGATTTCAAGTTTGGCAAATGCTGAACTTTCTTTTTTCCTACTCGGCCACGGACTAGAAAAATGAGGGGTCCATCCAATAGCCAATGTTGGAAAAATAATGCTGCCTCTCCTGTCAAAGCAGTTAGATTTTTTTTGGCACAACTTTAAAGCATAATTACTCCCTGCAGGAGTTTCCTCACCCTTGATTCAGAAGCTCTTACATAACATTGCAAACATGGGATGACAACTGTTTGCCCTCAACACTGAAAATACCACAACTCTTAAGTGCGTACTGAACCACGAACATAGTACTGAACGTTTGAATACAGCTACACTGTATTGCCAAAAGTATTCACTCACCCATCCATATCATTCAATCAGTGGCGGCTGCTGGTCAGTCAGGGAGGGGAAGCTCATTTTTCTTCTGGCCTACATCATAAATTTATTTATTTATGTATGTAAATGATCTGTGACCCTGTTGTACCAACTAGGTGTCTTTTCCAGGGATTTTATTCCCCCAAAATCCACTTTTGACCAGACAACACATTTTATTTGTGACAGCACTTCCAATGAGCCATCTCACCTTGTCATACCAGGAATGCTTAAAAGATCTGATACTTTTCCCCACCTTTTGCACTAAATCAATCTAGGAGTTGATCTGCCCTGCTGTTTAACTCTAGTTTTCTCTTCGTAAGGAAGACAATCAAATGGCCTCGCCAAAATCTGGTCTACAACATTCATACCATCTGCCATGACGTGCAGCTTGCTAGCAGCTGGAGCAGCTATGTGAAACTACTGTTTGACGGGCTGTGAATGTGAGTGAGAGAGAGAGAAGCTCCCCAGCCACAGCTGCTCGTTTGTGAAAAGAAAAATTGACAGGAGAGAATCTTCAAACACAACGCTAGACATTTTTAAGAAAGATAAAGTCGCTGGTGATCGATAAAGCCTCCGGATCAGTCCAGAACAACTGAATGTAAAACTTAGAAGATACCCCGGTGAAGGGTGAGCCTTCAAGATCGCTGATTGGCTCATTTTACTGTCAATCAAAAAAGGATTCGGCCTCAGACAGATCATCCAATCATCATGCAGAAGCAGAGCGTCCAGGCCAGCCCACTGCCTCATAGACTCCCAGAGACGCTGAGCGTCCGATGGGCGGGACAAAGCCCAGCGTTTATCCAATGACCGTCCAGTTTCCACAGTGGAACAACCCACTCTATATTTAAGCGCTGAAGTCTGAAGACGCTCAGCGTCCGGCTGTGTTGAAGCACTAAGATGCAGCGGGGATGAATGAGAAGGAAGTCCCGCCAGTTACCTGTGATAAGTAGCTGATTCTGAACAAAAGATGAAGGTATTCTAGCGCATATTTAGTCTATGAAATGTACACACAGCAGGACATATCACCACTTTTTTGGGGGACATTTTAGGGGAAGCTGAGCTTCCCTTGCAGTCTTAGAGCAATCGCCACTGCATTCAATTCAGGTATTCCTGTCACTTCCTTGACCACGATGTATAAAGTCAAGCGCCTCTCCATGCAGATAGCTTCTACAAACTTTTGTGAGAGAAGGGGTCGCTATCAGGAGTTCAGTGTATTCCAGTGTGGTACCACAGCCAACTGTTAGAGATATTAAAGTGGGAAGGTTGAGGAGCAACAACAACTCAGCCATGAAGTGGTAGGCCACGTAAATCACTGAGTGGGGTCATCAACAAATACACAGCCGTTAGCTATAGACCTCGAAACTTCATGTGGCCTTCAGGTTAGCTCAAGAACAGTGTAGGGAGCTTCATGGATGGGTTTCCCATGGGCAAGCAGCTGAACCCAAGCCATACATCACCAAGCACAGTGCACAGGATTGGATGCAGTGGTGTAAAGCAAGATGCCACTGGACTCTAGAGCAGTGGAGACGCGTTCTCTTCAGTGACCATTTGTGCTTCTCTGTCTGGCAATCCAAAGGATGAGTCTGTCTTTGGCCCTTTAGTTCCAGTGAAATAAACTCTTAACGCTTCAGCGTTACAAGACATTTTGAACAATTTCATACTCTCAACTTTGTGGCAACAGTTTGGGGACGGTTCCTTCCTGTTCCAATATGACTGCACAGCAGTGCACAAAGCAGGTCTATAAAGACACGGATGAGGGAGTTTGGCGTGGAAAAACTTGACTGGCCTGCACAGAGTCCTGACCTCAACCCAACAGAAAATCTTTGGGATGCATTAAAGGGGAGACTGTGAGACAGGCCTTCGCATCCAACATCGTGTCTGACCTGACAAATGCTCTTCAACAAGAATGGTCAGAAACTCCCATAAACACTCCTAAATCTTGTGGTACATGTGGAAAGCCTTCCTAGAAGAGCTGAAACATCATGTTTCTGGATTAAGAATGCAATTTTAAGTTCATACGTGTGGGAAGGCAGATGAGTAAATACTTTTGGCAATATAGCGCAAATCACAGCTTGATTTTCAATTCCTTTGCAATATTTAGTGCACAGACACAAAAAAGAAAAAAAGAGAAAAACTAGTGATGAATGAGGCCCCTGCAGCTGACAGGGCCCCCCACACGACAATGTTCTGTGTATAGGGAGGGACAGGCCTGAGTACAAGTCCAAGCATCTATATAGCGCCTTTATTTTGAAAATTCCTCATGTATTCTTACAGACAGCGAAGTTTAGGGATCACATTTTCTCTCTTCTGGTCAAACTAGAACTACTTTTGATAGTCATAACATCATACCACTTTGGGACATTATAAACAGATATTTTCTGAATGATGGCAATGACCAGACATTCATATTGCACATAAACAGTCTTAGGTCCTGAGAAAAATAAAAATCTCACTTACACAGTTCTATAGCGCAGACACATCTACAGTAGAGTCACTGCTGCTGCAGGGAATCAAGTATTTTTGGCCTTATCTGAATTTTAAAATGACACCGTCATTCATGCTCTGATAGCTTTATTCCTCAGACATCCTGTAATTTTTGACCAGAGGGTAAACCACGAAGCAAGCTTAACACAGTTAGACTTCTTTCAAGTGAGCTGACTCGACAAAGCCTAAAGCTGTATTTAAAGATATCAGCATACCACAACACCGGCTTGAACTTCCTCTACTAGATCAGACTTCCTGTTCAAACTGGGTCCACGTTCACAAAAAAGTGGGTGTCAACGGTATCAGTTGATAATTTTTCTATAAAACTAAAACAGTCAGCAAGTGATTGATAAAGTCAGATAAAAATAATTTAAAGGGAAGATGGCCAGAGTAATAACCAAGTGTATCGTGGTTAAAACATCACTTCTGCATCGAAGGAAAAAGACTCAAGCCATAACATTATGAGCCATAACATCACGACCACTGACAGGTTCCTAGTCTGCAGTGGTCAGCATCTATCTAAAGTGGTCCAAGGAAGAACCAGGACTACTGGTGAACCAGCAACGGGGTCATGGACAGCCATGGCTCACTGATGGAGAGGGGAGAAGACTGGCCTGTGTGGTCCGATCCAACAGACGAGCTGCTGTTGCTCAAACCACTCGAATCCTCAATGACAAATAACCAGTTATAAAAGCCAAATCATAACAATAAAAAATGCAGTTAACTTGAAACAGGATACAAATACAGGGGTGCAGAGATTACATTTCTGTGGTCCAATTGGAAGTTAGCCTTTCTGGTTCTCTTCTTCTCTTCTTGACTGATGGCCTGCGGGAATTTTCACTGTGTTCTTGGATCATTACTCCTATTAGGTTTTTCTGGCAAACAAAATTAATGAAACTTGTTTGTTTTGTTCTGTGAAAACCTTGAGGAACTATTCTAAATTTCAGTTTTTAAAATCTTAAAATTAACTGCAGAGAGCAAAAAGGTATTACTGAACTAATATGGAACTACAAAATCGGACCAAGATGCAGTTACAATATTTTAAGTGAATAACGTCATGTTGTGATTACTTATTCGAGAATTTTCTCATAATCAATTGATCATTAGCAGTATGGTGGCAACTCTCATTTTAAGCAAACAATGCTTTAAAATTTACAACAAACAATATCAGATATATTCATAGTCTTGTGTGCATGTGGTCATCACAAAATATTTAACTTCAGGCACTTATCCATAACCGTATTGTTAGATTACCTTACTTTGGCCTTCAGAACCAGAAGGTGTTACAGCAGGGAGAATCAAGGAAACAAAGCGAGTCATGACACAAAGTTAAAGACACGAAAGACTGCGAGTGGCTGCTACTTTACTAACTGATTATTTAACAATCTGAAAATCTATTTGAAATGATGTCACCTTAGTGCTGATTTTAAGCCCTAAAAAACTAGGCTGGAACCATTGAATGTATCAACTAGTGTCTAAAACCAAATATCTCCCTTCAGAGGGAGAGTTAGTCAGTTTTTTTTTGCCAATATCTTTACTACAGTCACAGATCTCAAGCAATCCCACTTCAAAAAAAGTAAAACTAATCCTTAAAGACCAACTATTCATGTTAAAGGTGCTATGAGGAGAATCTATTACCGGCGACATTAGGATTCTGCTACCCATGAGCATGTGCAGTGACTGTCGCAATGCTGCGTTCCAGTAACCTCGGAACTGGGAGTGAAATCATCTCCGACTTATCAGCGTTTCAGTTGAAGTCGGAAAAAAACATGCCGATCCACCAGGCTATTGTTAGCTGTTGTTAGCTCGGGGGTGGCGAAGTGTCACAGAGTCCCCAGTAGGAAATTCCGACTTAGGGGGATGATCCAGTTGCAGTTTTCTACTCGGAACCTGGAAATTCCTACTTCTGACTACAACTGGAACGCACCAAAAGACCCAAGCCAAAGCGTGTGTTTGTTGTGATGCCAATAAACTTTTTTCAACAACTTACAGGATGCAAAGCGACGAGGTAATGTATCTCTTTCTAGTTACGTAGCGGTAGTTTTTGATGTGTGACAACAAGCAATTTTTGAAAAACTTAGTATCATAGTTTTGTAGCCGGCTATATATCACTACTTACAGCCTGGTGCTCTAAGACGTGTCCAAATAATATAAATTTGCTCTAGTTTTAATTGTCTTGTTCCCGAAGTTGAGCATCCAGGCCAGTCCAGCTCTGTCCGACCCGACCGCAAAGCTAAGGAATAGCATTTATAGATAACCTATTTTGATGCTATAAAACTCATCTTAAAGTGTGTATTTCGATCAGGCATACATCTAAAAGTGAGACTTTTTGTAATTACTGAGAAACTCCTCACAGTCCCTTTAATGTGGCAGAGTTGTGAGAAAGCCAGCTTTATGATGCTGTAAACACTGACTTTAGGCTGAACATACTCAGCTTCACTCGCTTATCTTGCTTCGTGGTACACCCCCATATCTGGAATACCAAAGCACAAACATCTCAGTGATTCAACAGACCTTGTTTGATGCATCCTGCAAAACATGTTTCTCAAGAGAACAGTAGTGATTACAGAGCTATGGTAGACATGTTCTGCAGTGGTTTGAGCTCTGACAGATTTATGATGGTTGACAAAAAGGACAGTTTCTTGAACACTGGTGGACAACTGAGCACTTAAATCATGAGCCTGTTTACAACGAGCCTCTTGATTGTATTGGTGTTGTGACAATCTCTTCTGAAAAAATGATAGTCGGGTGATGTTTCTTGCTTGTTGCATTTTCCCTTGACATCATGAATGGTGCATTGGTCTTCAGGGAAACACAACAAATACAGTATCTCCAATCAGTGAGACAGCTGATTGTTAAATATTTTCTTTGAGGCTTGCAGAAAAGCATGGCTTTAGTAGATCATGGTAGCTCTGTTATTACATCTGGGCCTCTAAGAAATCCCTGTACATCAGTGTGACAGAGATTGCAAGTTCCCACATGATTACTATGATCAGTGCGTACAGTACTTTTGTCAGTCTCAGCGAAGGTCCAGAACTGTGTTGAGTCCTCTCCGTCTCTGGTTATGTGTTCATGTTTGGTTTTGTTCAATAGCATATTTAAACAGCACCGATTCTGTGATGGGGTATCTGCAGAGTCTGTAGGTTTGGACAGGTGAAGTAAGGAGCAGGGAGGAAACAGGTTGCTATGCCATTGGATGCAAACGGCAGAGTTGGTCCATAGAAAACTTCCTCCTTTCCCTCTGAGCTCAGATCCAGAACCTGAAAACAGAACAACCGAATTGTATTAATTACATTTAAATCACAGAAGAGTTGCAAACAAAAAAACAAAGATTTCCTAAAATTATACAGTTTAAGCACAAGTCAACACAACTGCAACGTTCTACACCCAAACTGTTTTTTTAAAGATTGTTTATGGGGCATTTTGCGCCTTTATTGATAGGACTGAGAATGACAGTGGATAGGCTTGTGAAAGGGGATGAGAAAGAGACAGGAGGTAAAAACACTCTGCAGCTGGCCACATGCTGGTTTGAACCCGGGCAGCAGAAGTATGAATAAGGGTCATCCTGGTTTCTTACCAGTCAGCCAAAACTGCACCCTTTACACCCAAACTTTACCCTAAAATCATCCTGCTGACTCCCAGTGTAGCCATTTTACTCTTACAACCCTGACATTTTCTTGTAAAAACCTCGGTAACCAACCCAGAAAATTCAGTGACTTAGGCCCTGTCCACACAGAGACAGACACATTAAGTTTTCTGTTGTTTCATGAAATGTGTCCGTCCACATGAGAACCTTGAAAATGCTATGTTTTAGATGCCAGGTCTAAAAATGGTTCGGTAATGCTGTAGCAGACATACACTACTACCAGGGCAGAATATATGGAGCAAGTGCACAATAAGTGTGATGTAGAAAAACAAAACAAGATGTGGCATATGGTGTTCTCTAAGTCCATGTGTTACCCATTGTGACAGGAGGGGAGAATTTTTCTTCTGTATAAGTCATAACAAGCTCAGTAGATTTTGCAACATGAATGCAACAGCATTGTTGGGGCTAGTGCATACAATTTAAGGGAAAGGCTGGGCTATGAGGTGACTGCATTTTTATTTTACACATGAAATGCAAGGGCAGTGTTTTGAGACTTTTTCACTTCGAGACTCAGTTCAAAAATGGGTGATTTTGGCCTCCAAAACACCAAGATCAATGAGGACAAAATACCCATGCGCTAAAAAAACTGCTGCAGATACGCCACTCAACTCATCTCTGTGTGGCCGGCCCCTTACTTTTTTACACTTGTGCTGTGTTCCAGGCAACCCGTAACTCGTGTTTTTCCCACCTGTAACTCTTGAAAGTTCACTGGAACGGCAGTCGAACTCGTAACTTCCGACCCATGAACTCGTACCAGATCAATGTACTCCGAGTTACGACTTGTGATGTCACATCACTGCCTAACCAATAAGGCAGCCTCTTAATGATAACAAACACTGCTAAGTACAAGCTTCTGTTACATTGTGCACCATTTCCCCGCTTCTGTTTCACTCAAATGAGTTAGTTGATAAAGCATAAATTTTATAATGCCTGCCATGTTGGTTAATTTACATACCAAAATTCCTTGCGCTCAAACCGAAGTCGTATTTTACCTGGAAAGCTTTCGGATCGGAACTCAGAGATTTTAACTGGGAACTATCCGAGTTAAGGGTCACCTGGAATGCAGCATTGGTTTCAAAGATTTCCCATATGAGTCTGTAGGGGGTTGGGGGTTGTAAAATACTATGGAACAGCAGAGTAATTGAGAGTAAAATCTAGGTGAGAAACTCTGCTGTTTGCAGTCACACATGCAGTTCTCTAAGAGGCCGTTTACATGGAAACTCCTGACTTAAAGACGCAAAGATTCTTCCTTTGCGTTTTCAAATTCTTCTGCGTTCAGATGACAACGCTGGAGACGAGTTAATCCCCTGTTAATCCGCTGTAGTGTGCATGCCGGTTCAGTAGATGGCGGTGTAGGTCTGCAGAGAGGCAGCGCTGCTACAACACACGAACGAAGAAGAAAACCTTTCACAAACAACAATGGTGAATAGACGCACAGAGAAGCAGGAGTTTCTTTTATGGAAAACAAATCACTTCGGACAACAAATCTGTCTGGATAACAAACCGAGCATGGTAAGATGCTCACATGTTACTCGGCAGACGACCAAAGCTGTTGTTGTTCCTGGTATGCGCGCGCAGCCTTCATGTGAAATAGTACTGCGCATGCGGGGGACGTCAGTGTTTCACCCTGGAAAGCTCTGATATGGGTTTCCACTCTGGAGCACGTTTTCAAAAGTTTCTGTTTTCAGTAAAAACGCAATGCGTTCCATCTAAACGGAAGGCCAAAACGCAATGAAAGCATATCGGATTTGAGCGTTTTCGGCACCATGTAAATGGCCCCTAAGTTTCCTTAACTTTCAAGGTCTCAAGGTTTTTTGCAAGGATTAGGGTGATATTTTCCCTCCCCCTCTCCTAAACAAGAAAAGCACCTGGAGAGTGCAGACCTTTGCCAGCGCCACAGTCCTCACCCATATTATGATTTTCACCATAAATATTAGTCCTACCTTTATTTTATTTAAATATATTTAGATTCCTTGACCATGAAAACATACCATTAGCAATTGGATTCAAAATGATATCTATTTTAGGTCTGTAGTTATTAACGAAAATCGCATTTTTCCCCATGGCGAATCCAAACGATGAGCCGAATCACTCCCAAAATCAAATAATTTGTTCCTTGTCCCAATCCGGACATTTCCTGAAAATTTTATTGAAATCTGCCAAAAAATTTTTGAGTTATGTTGCTAACAGAGAAACAAACTAACTAACGAACAAAAAAAAACAGACGCCTGCAATAACATAACAGAGGTAATTAACTAACATTCAAAGTGCTGAAAAAACCCTGCTGTGAGGAACAAGTATAAATAAGACAGAAAAGCAGTGTTCTGGTACAGTTACCCATTTACAGGCCTGGCATATGGACGACAATGATTTTCAGTGTTTTCTGAAACATTTCTTGAAACATCTTTACAGAAAATGTTTTAAACACAGAAACATTTTTGTCTCTGTGTTGACAGGGTCTAAAGATTTCATAAATGCATGTGTGATAAAGGACTTTAGTTACTGTACAGCCAGCCGCATGCACACAAATGTGGGCTAAAAAAAGGCTTCAGCACCTGCCACTTCACCTTCTACTTGTTTGTCATTTTTAAAATAAAAATAATTCTAGTGGTTCTAATTATTCTCTTGATGTACATCGATCTCAAATGATAAAAAAAGCATCTGCTTTGTTGAGTGAGACCATCAAGTTAAGAGTTATGAAATTCAGGCCAAAGTGACACCCTCTTTCCTGTTGTGTAGCATGCACAAGCACTTTTCTGTTGGTTTGAAAAAAAAAAACCCTGTTAACTCTTTTAAACCCATCACTAAAAAACACTAAACCAAAGATGTACTTCATGATAACAACCAGCATGAGCTGCCTAAAAAATACACTTAGATCAGTGTAAATAAAATGGCATCATGGTGCTTTCAAATGTACATTGTAGGAAAAGATACATTTGTTTTTGGCAAGACATTAACAGAAGTGAAATTGTACATATTTCATGGGTGATGAAGTTTTTTGTCTTTTAGTACATTATAAAAAATCTGCACATTACTCTGAAGGCCCCTGCTTCACTGTCTGTGCTGCCTCATGTGGTGGTGCTCACACATGCATTTAAACACACACTTCTGATATTAAAAAAATGAAATATGCCAACATCTTTACACTTTATTTTCTTCACATTCCATGATAAATACTCGTTGTCTTGGTTAAATCCTGGTTGGACTTGGTTGTGACAATTAATGAATGCTTTGGGGAAATCAGCCTGTTATTCTGCAGAGATATAAATGTGATATGCATGAGGATTTTGGTTTTATCTTTGGTGTGCCTCGGCAAAAATGTTTGAAAAGCACTGGTTAAATCCCTCAATTTTATGGTGCACCTTTTAAGAGAAGACAAGTTTAATTTAAAATAGTAATACCAGCCACAAGTGTTAAGTGCTTCCTTTAAAAGCCCCTCACCTGTATACAGGCCAGAGGCTCATTGGTCCAAATGGAGTACCCCCCAACCACATAGATCCTGTCATCGTGGACGGCCACTCCAGACTCATTTTGACCTGCAGAGGACAAAGACAACAATGTTTGAGTGTGCCAGGCAGAGGGCAGTCTGTCGATATGACTTCATGTCTCCAGAGAGGCACAGAGGGAGATAAATTGAGGGCAGGACTGAGCTCAAGTTCCCTTTCACTTTGACTTTGTGCCAAACTTTTACAGATATAATACGAGATGATCCTGAACAAAGGAGGAAAGTCATCAGTAGCATGAAGGGATAGAGAATCTTAAAGTCACCTGACTGTTACAGTATTCTTCAAAATCTACAAGTTAGAGGGAGGGAATATGATCAGAATATTCACAATATTCACCATAGATTGTATCTCCTTTGCTTTTTGGCTCCAGGCTGGTGGAGGTGGTACACCATCCCACCTCCACCAGCCTGGAGGCTATACAGTCCATGCAGTATGCCCACGGGTTCAGAGCAGGAATGTATATGTTTTCATCGTACATCATCATAACACCTACTCACAAGCAGCAGGGAGGCTTTACTTTGAACGTTTTCACCTAATGAGAAGAGAAACCTATGTTTTCACAGAGAGTGCTTGAGACAAACTTGCATACAAATCCCATAAAACTTCAGCTACATTTACCACTCAAGAATAAATTTGTTAAGTGACAGCTTAAACTGAGATAAAAACACTGCTGCATAAGGTCTGTGTGGGAGTAATTTGATTACATTTAACTGGCAGCTCAAGCAACTTCTCCTCAATAATCATAACATTTGTGTTACTAAATCCTGACTGGTTGCTTAAGGATGAGATGTTCTTCTATTTAAAAGGGAAATAAGCAAAATATGTCCAGCTTTTGGGTTATATACTTAATATAAGTATATAATAATAATATAAGTATATACTTAATAGAAGTATATAATAATATAATACTTAAGTCCCAATTCCATTTTGTTGCAATTATAATATTTACAATATGTTGAGCATTGTTTTTCTCAAGTTTTTCTTAGGTGTCTCTTCACAGCACATAAGACAACCTTACAAGTAAGCATTAAAACGAACAAAAACTATATATTTTTATGTATAAACATCAACAACAGAGGATTCATAAAGTACTTTTTTGTCAAATCTAATCTATGTGTTTGTGTTATATTGTGATTTAACTTTTCTTGACTGCATTAACATACAAAAAGAAAAAAAAAGACCAAAGTCCTGTTAAATTGAATAAGAAACATAACTCAGTGTATTCAACTTGTCACTTCATTTTTTTTCAACAAAAAAAACAAATTAAAACTCTCACACTGCTGTCTTCTTGTTAATGCAACCTGCTCTGCTGTGCTTAGTCACCTCAGCTTAGCTTCACTGCTCTTTAGAGCTTCAGTGCTGCTGTGTCGGTGAAATAATGCAGTGACAAGAGGCACAGTCCAGCGCTCAAGCCGGCATGTGAAAAAGCATGGTGGTTCTACATCATGGGGAAGCCTCGAGTCTTTGCACACATGAAGAAAACCATGGATTTTCTGTGGGCAGTGTTGACAAGCTTAGCATGTCGAGTGTTGGCTGCTTTTTCAGCAGGGTTAGCTTAGCATTATTTTCTCTGTCGTCGCCTCGAGCTTACCCTGGATGTTTTTTTGTTATTTATAAAGTATTTTAGTCTTATATGTCACACCTTACCAACCCCATGTGTCATGCTTATCTCTCACACCCCTTTTAAAAACCGAAGAAAGTCCCCAGAGTGGATTTAAATGACAGTGAATGTGAAGCATAAAATTAGCTGAACATCAGAAATGCAGAACCAACTTGTTGTGTGCCTAAACAGAACTTTCTATGCAGCATAACCTGTAAATAACCTATTCTAAACTGAAAAGGAGAGGAGCTGAACACAAATGACAACTGCCAAGGTTGTTAAAGGACACTAACTGCGAGCCAAATTAGCTTTAGTTCCTCTGACCATGTTTGTTTACACTTGATCATCAAAATAATAAGCTGTGAAGGTAGAGGCCCTACTTGTTGGTGAGTGAGTTGGCGGGTGTGTGGTGTGCTGTGTCTCCTTTTTTGTTTCCTAAACATATAACAAGAACAAAACAGATCAATCTTCATATGTGCCAGACCTTCAAGCGTTAGTTTGGGTTTTTAAAGAGGAGTTGATCGAGACCCACTAGTAACTTTATGAGTGCCATTAAAGGGACTTGCGGGCTTTGTCTGTGGGGCAAGATATCTGGGGGTGGACAGCAGCTGGTACAAGGCAGTAAATGGTGCCATTGAAAGTCTCATAATTTACCCACTTACAGACTAAAACTATTCAAAAAACTTAACTAACGATATCACCGGAAATTTGGCCAGTTGTTTAAAATATGGACATCAGGACTCACCTCTCTGCACCGACAAAACATGTTTGTAGTGCCCATTGCATCGATCAAGACAACAACACACAACAGCAGTTTGAAGGCTTACAGAAGCTTAAGAGCTCTGATGACAGGTCTGGGAGAGGCCATGTTGCTAAGTCCTGCTCGTGATAGCAATGGGCGCTTGGGAGTTTGCAAACATGGGCTCAGTTTATGCATCTGCACCACCATGTAACTTTTGTTCTGCTCAGCTATCACACATTTTTCATCCCTCTTTCTACCCATGACGAAATCTGCAAGTACTTCCTCTGTGTACAACGGTTCATAAAGATATAGCCTCATACCAACAACTAATGGCACGTTGTCATCAGTGGTCAAAATTGCTTATTTTTAGTTCAGTTTCAGTGAAGTTACTGCTTGTTATTTCCTCTGACCAGCTGATGGTTGAGGAATACAAAACCACTACAACTAAGCATGCAATAGTGGGCTTTGTCTGGGAAAAAAGTCCCTTTAATGGCACTCACATTTACTAGTGCCATAGGTCTCTAGCAACCCCAAACTAGATTTATCTTCTGTGTGCTGTCGTTTTTTTAATCAATTTTAAAAAAGAAACATAACTTGGCCAGTGTTTTTATTTAAACATTTTTCCCACCTGCCTGAAGCTTTTGCAAAGTTTTGTTTATCGTCTTTAAACAACAGTATTTTGCAGACAACTATTAATCATCTCTAGTATGAATTTGTGAGAGTTTCCATGATGGTGTGATGTGTCGTTTCTTTACTTTGCCCACCCGTGAGGAGGCTGAAGGAGCAGCGAGTCCACTGGTCCTGGTCCATGTTGTAGGAGTCGATGTGGCGGACCAGGATTCGGTCATTGTTGTAGTCCAGGTCGTTCCCACCCAGCACATACAACTGCCTTCTCACTGCTGCCATGACGTGGTAAACTCTTCTCTGTAACATGGGACTGCGGGCCAGCCACTGGTCCTGCGAGGGGGTGAAAAGCAGATGGAGGGAAGAAAGAAGAAGAAAATGATGTGATGCAGATGAGAGGGAGGCGAGATGTAGTACGTAGAAAGATGGAGAGAGAAAGAGAGAGGGCGGGAAAGGAAGAGGGATGAATAAGAAGATTAATATTTAAGCATATCCATGCATGGGTAATTGATGTATGCTCAGTGCTAGATAAATAACGTGACACTGGAGCTCTGGTTTGTACTAATGACTTCCCTCCCTGTTTCTAATCATATGTTTCAGCCACTCCATTTTACACCGAGGATCCCTGCTCATTTCACTAAGTGTGTCGATGCTTATTTTGTGTCGGTGTGTGAGTGTGTGTGTGTGTGTTTGATTGAGGAAGAGAATGAGGGTGTGTATGTGTGTGTGTGTGTCTGCTGGGAGCTGACGGGTGGCCATCTGTTGAGGGTAGAGTGGGTGGGGGGTTGCTGTTGCTCTGGCAGGTGAATGCAGATTCCTGGTGAATACAAATGAGCCTCTCCGCTCTCTTCCACTCACTTCTTTCGTCCTCTCACTTACATGCCGAGGTGTACAAACACAGACCCATATGGATGTGCACCTTACACGTACACACATACCTTCATACCGTATACATCCTGGCCTCTTTAACAGCTGGCTCATATACAAACACAAACAAACAGCAGTTTACTGCATTCCTCCACAACTCACTGTGTTTGAGATGGCGACAAACACTAACACTATATTTTTTTTCCACTAGTTTGTGCACAACATGCAGTGAGGACACCAATAACATAGATTTGTGTGTTAACAACAGTAATTTCATCCCTTTCATAAATGAATACTTCGCTCAAATACTACCTTTTTTTAGAGTAGAGACACGAATGAAGAAAAATAAATTATGAAGTATTCTACGTTCATAGTGTTTGTAACAACATAAGCTGTAGTCTGTCCAATTTTCCTTCACAGCTTCCCTTTTATTTACAATGTCACTGATTACCAATAATACCCATATGTGTGAAAATCAATTAGCAGACTCGTGACAGCTGCCTGTTCTGTAGTCCATCACAGTAACCACAAAGCTGGTGTTAATTTCCTATTAATTGTCTTTATTTTTTTTCCAATAGCACTGTTGTGGATTAGAGATCTGTGTTGCTACATTTCCATATTTGTGATGATATAATGAGGGGTTTTTGCCTCTGCTACTGTTAAGCCTCCTATGGACTGTAGGTTGACTCAGTGCTGCGCTCATGGTGGATTCATGTAGAGTTTGGATATATTAATGTGTAAAAATGTGGATCTATTAAATTAAGAGTATGGCTTCACTTGTTATGAACTGGCACTAAACAAAGATTGATTGATTTATGGTAAAGCTAATAATGTGATACCTGTGAGTGTACAATAAGCACTACTGAAAAGCTTCTCTCCTCACACTCATATACTGAAAAGCAGAGGCTCTTACCAACATTTATCTATTTAAGTAAATGTTAGAACAGTGGTGGGCCACTTGCAGCCCTCTGCCAGTCACCAGTCATTTTCAAAAATCACCAATTGCAAATATGAAGAAAGCTCAAATATCAAATCAAAATAATTGTATATAATCTTGACTGATATTTTTATTGGCTTTTGTAAATTATTTACAAACTTACTATGCAATAAAAGTGTCTCTAAATCTCTTTAATGAAGCATTGGAACATTGTATCAAGTATTACTCAATACTATATTTAAAATATAGCAACAGGGAAATCTTTGAGCTTGAAAAATTTGGTAACGCCCATCATTTCATTGAATTGATTTATGTTTATTAGCTAAAATGGCTTGAATTCGATGTCAAATTCATTTAATTATGCATAATAACTTTTATTTGTGTTGTAATATACAAAGTATGTATATTGGTATACTAATTTAATGATTAATTTATATTCTCTTGGTGTTTATCCAACATCCTTTTTCCCCTTGGAGAGTTTCTGAAAATGTGTAACAATGTGGCCCTCAGGCTGAGAAAATGGTTTTATTTGGCCCTCTTGGTAATAAAAGTTGCCCACCCCTGCATTAGAACAACACACAGTTCTGCCAGGGTACACACATGTGTATTAAAAACAGTTAAAGAACTGTAGTATGTTACTGTAATTCACAGTGTTAGCTGAGTGAATGAAATCTGGAATGATTTTGCTCATTGTGTTTCCACAACTCAGAAAGGCACTTTACAACATAAGTAAATCTGTGTGGGAGTTTCTGGCACAAATCTACTTGCAAGGTGCAAAGCTGCCATGAGGGTCAATCTATAGCAACACTTGCAATATCATCAGACCAACACATTCAAGCAGACCTGGTGGCTGGTAGTAGCTCTTCCAGTTTCCATAGCAAGTACGTGTTTCACAGAATGATTCAAGTGAGAAATCGCATTTTAGGCTCTTGTGATTGTAATGAGATGACAAGTTTCCTGTAATTCTGACTCTTAGTATGTTTTGATACTGGCTCCTGATGATTTTCTGCTCTGTTTCAGTCCAACTTTTTCTGTATCATAGTAGACAGTAAGCACCCTCTGGGTTTCTCAAATTGTTTTATACTGTATTTTTTTTTTTTTTTTTTTTTTTTTTTTTTTTTTTTTTTTTTTTTTAACCTTTATTTAACCAGGAAGTCCCATTGAGATTAAAAAATCTCTTTTACAAGAGAGACCTGGCCAAAATAGCAGCCGTACAGAGTCACAGTACATAGAAAATGACACAACACAAACAACAGGTAAAAATAAATAATCAAGTACACATTTGGCTTTCAAGAAAAACAACCACATGCCTCTGTCACCACACTCTTAATGATGCTCTTAAATTCATTAAGAGATATAATTGAATCCAGTTTTAGTTCTTTTTGAAGATTATTCCACGACCAAGGGGCATTAAAAGAAAAAGCCGTTTTCCCCAGGTCTGTAAAAACTCTGGGTACAGAGAAAAGCAGCAAGTTAGAGGATCGTAGCTGGTACCCAGTAGAGCTGCTATACAGGAAGGAACAGAGGTAAGATGGAAGCTTTCCCAGAATTGCTTTATAAATAAAAATCAGCCAGTGTTGTTGTCTGCGAATTGCTAGTGAAGTCCAACCAACCAAATCATAAAGAATACAGTGATGGGTGAGAGATTTTGCGTTGGTTATGAAGCGAAGAGATGCATGATACACTGAATCAAGAGTCCGCAGTGTGGAGGCAGATGCATGCATATAGAGGATATCACCATAATCAATCACAGACAAAAATGTAGCCTCCACAAGTTTTTTCTTGGCATTAAAAGTAAAACAGGATTTATTTCTAAAATAAAAGCCAATCTTAATTTTAAGCTTTTTTACTAGGTTTGTGATATGTACATTAAATGAAAGTTTGCTGTCTATCCAAATACCCAAGTACTTGTAGGAGGTCACATTTTCAACACAGTTTCCTTCAGAAGTAAAAACATTAAAATTATTCACCTGTTGCAAGTTACCTCTTGAGAAGACCATGAACTTTGTTTTTTGAGCATTCAAATCTAGCTTTAGATTTTGTAGTGTCGTTTGTAAGGACTGAAATGCTGTCTGAAGCTCTTGCACCGCTTTTGTGATAGAGTTTGCATGGGTGTAGATGACAGTATCATCAGCATAGAGATGTATTTTGGCCTTTATGTCCTTTCCCAGATCATTTATAAAAATAGAAAACAGAATGGGTCCCAGAATAGATCCCTGGGGGACACCTTTAGTGATCGGAAGACACTCAGATTTAAGGCCCTCTGCATAGACACACTGAGTTCGGCTGGTAAAATAATTTTTAAACCAATTAACAGTCTTGGAACTTAAACCAGCTGCTCTAAGTTTCATTAATAACAGTTCATGGCTTACTGAATCAAATGCCTTGGATAAATCAATAAATAAGGCAGCAGAATGTTGTTTTCTGTCCAAGGCACAAATGAGGTCATTTACAACAACCATAGAAGCAGTAATGGTACTGTAGCCAGATCTAAAACCTGACTGAAAGTCACTTAAAATGTTCTTTTCTTGTAAAAACTGCTTTAATTGTAAATTCACCTGGCTCTCAAAGACCTTAGCTAGGACTGAGAGTTTGGAAATAGGCCGGTAGTTATTTAATTCGGAAGGGTCCCCATTTTTAAACAAGGGGAGAACATATGCAGTCTTCCAAATTCTTGGAATTGTATTAGATAAAAGACTTAAATTAAAGATATGGGTAATGGGTGCTGCAATAATATCAGCAGAAAGCTTTAAAAGATACGGCTCAAGGTTGTCTGGGCCTGCAGACTTTTTGCAGTCAATATCTTTCAAGGCTTTACAAACCTGATCAACTAATAAAGGTTCAAAATCAAATGTATCCTGATCAGTATTTGTTACACAAGGGGAGAGACACAGGGTGGATGGATTTAAGTCGAAATTATTTATATCACTCCCTACTTGAGTGAAGTGTCTGTTAAAATGATTAACTATGGAATCTTTGTCATTTATTTCATTTGAGCCAACCATTATGTTCTCTGGGAGTCTGGATGCAACATGCACACCTGACAAGGACTTGATTAGTTTCCAAAACTTAGTAGGATTATTTAAGTTTTCTGTGACTGACTTGAGATAAAACCTTTGTTTGGAATTCCTAATCACTGAGGTGCACTTATTTCTTAGTGCTCTAAATGTAGTCCAATCAGCAGGATCATTTGAGTATCTAGCCATAGCCCATGCTTTATTTCTTGCATTAATTAATTCTGATACATTTTCTGAAAACCATGGATTTTCCCTACCTTTGACTCTATACTTTTTAACAGGAGCATGTTTGTTCGAAATGGACAAGAAAATAGAGTGAAATAATTCCCATGCTAATTCAACATCCGGAAGCTGTGTGACTCTGCTAAGATCACTATTATATAAGTCATGCAGGAAGGCCTGCTCTTCTAAGCCTTTAAAAAATCTTTTAAAAATGAAACGGGGTTTTACCTTGGGTATTTTAGTATCCCTGACACAAACAACAGAACAATGGTCACTAACATCATTACAAAAAATGCCAGAATAAGTGTATTTATGAACTGCATTTGTGATGATTAAATCAAGCAAGGTAGATTTATCAGGTGATTTATAGCTGGGCCTTGTTGGTGAATTTAAGAGTTGTGTAAGATTTAGAGAGTCACATAGTTCTTTCAAACAGTCTGAGGTCTTTGAGAGCCAGTCCCAGTTTAAATCACCCATTAGAATGAATTCAGAGTCATTTAATTCATGTAGAATTTCTGAAATAGATTTTAGGGTATCCTTAATGGCAGATGGGGGTCTGTAGCAGCCCACTACAGTGATGTAAGAGTCCTTTGACACACCCACCTTGACAGCCAAGATCTCAAACTGTTTAGGTTTGCTAAGCGACAAAGTTACAGAGCTACTAAACTTGTTTTTAACGTATATAGCAACCCCACCTCCTTTACCTTCCCGATCAGTTCTGTAAAGTTTGTAGCCATCAATTAGAATTACATCATCTGCAATAGATTTCTTAAGCCAGGTTTCAGACAGAACCATAATGTCAGCATTTGTTGAGTTTATCCAGATTTTAATCATGTCTACTTTTGGGATAAGACTTCTAACATTAAGGTGTATAAGACCAAGGCCTGTTCTGTTTTTGAAATCAGAAGGAGTGGATAAACATTTAGGAGTGGATAAACATAAACTGTATGGTTTCCTGCTGCTCTGTGTCACCTTTGATAGAAGCCCTATCACTCAGTGTAGTTTGTGAAGAATAATATAACACAGACAGAATAAGGGTGCAGTCTTAAAAGCATTTTTTTAAAGTGTAAAATGTGTTAAACAAAAAAGAGTCCTTACCTGTTCAGGGTCGTATACCATCAGTCGATTCTGGTACTGAGCTGTGTTTGTCACTCCACCTGGAAAAACAAAGTTCTTCATTTTATCAGAGAGAAAACATTTACATTTATTTAGGTAACATTTTACAATAAATACATGAACACTGGCACAATTATAAGGTAACAATGAGTAACTCACCAAGAAAAGAATACAGTAAATAACAGGCTAAGGCATTCATTCACTTTGTTAAAAAGGGAGCATTACATGCAGACAGCTCAGTACTATTCAATCACCTGGCAAACATTCTCTTTAAATTGTAGGTCCATTACAGTTAGAGTTTCTCACCATAGACAGCAAAAGAGGAGGAGGAAGAAATGTGATGTCAGCCCTTTAATAACTGTAGGAGCCTTTGGCTGGGTTGCAATGGGTTGGATTCAGTTGAATTATATGTTAAGCTTATTAAAAGCATTTAATGAGCCAAACATTGGTTATTTGTATTTTTACCTAGACCATGAATGTTGGTAAAGTCATTACCTCTGCCAAGGAGATTATGTTTATGCTGCTGTTTGTTAGTTTGCGAGTATGATAACTCAAAAAGTAATGGATGGATTTTGATTAAAAAAAAAATGTCAGGACATTTCAGTCAAGACAGAGGAGCAGTTAAAAGATCTCAGAAATTGTTTCAAGAATTTAAGTTTTCCACATTTTTGCTCACAACGCAAGACGTGCACAACTGCTTTGCAGAACATTTTCAAGAAATTTTGGTCATAGCTCAAGGGAGAAATGGTTAAGACCTTGGTTGGTGATACAAGATCAGCATCCAGGATTTTTGTCAAATGATAAGTTGTCTGTCCCTGCTGTATGGCGACAGCACAATTTACTGCACCACTTTGTAGTCTGAATAAAATACATTTTCACTGATAGTTTTAAAATCTATACAATTTATATGAAAGGTAAACTGCTACTCTGCAATTTATACATTCATAATAATCAGGACAAATCCCTTAAAACATTATAGCCTTCAATACTCAAACAAATGCTGACTAACCATCTCCAGCTGCACTCTAAATATTCAGTACTTTAAGTATACACCTAAATGAAGCAGTTTTTACATTTGTTTGTTAACATTCCTGCACTGCAAGTTTTATCATAACTTTGGTGATTCTATTTTTTCTTTATCAAAGTTCCTGCAATGACAGGAGTGCTATATTTTTCTATTATTTCCTCTCTGAAAACTAGAAATTAGTTACATTTTTGTTACCTTTAAACTGTTTTTTAGTTACTTACTGTGTCTGTCCATGTATGCAAACTTAATAAATCAAAGTCAATGAGAAAATGAAATGTGCGTAAGGTGAAGAGTCAAAGTGTTTTTTCTGTGTCTCTGTGTACCTGAGATCCAGAGCAGGTCATCAGCCACACAGCCGGCGTGGCAGGAGAGTGAGCGGTCAAAGGGTTGGACAAACATCCACTTGTTCCTCTTGGGACAGTAGCGCTCTACAGATGGCAGCACCTGTCTCAGCTCGTTCCTGCCTCCCACTGCATACAGGTACTGACCCAGAGCACCCAGGACAAAGTGTTCTCTGCAGGCCTTCATGGGGGCAATCTCTGTCCAACAGTTTCCTCTGGGGTCATAGCGGCATGCAGTCCTAACCGCACATGTCCTCCCAGTAGAATGCTCCACCTCCCCTCCCACAACAAACAGAAAGTTGCCCATCACAGCCACGCAATGGTGGCTGCGCCCAATGGGCATGGGTGCCAGCTCGCTCCAGTTGGACCCACCCCCGACACGCACATGCTCCTGTGCAGCCGGGTTAAAGTAGCGCAGCTCCCTGACCCTGCTCACCTCCCGTTTCCTCCCACCAGCTATGTAAAGGGTGAGAGACTGGAAGCGGGGTCTGGTGCGAGCTGATTGACGGAGGGGCTGTGCAAAGGTGGCGTGATGGTAGTCCAGCGCCTCCTCCACCAGCGCTGCGGTAGTCGGGCTGGACTGCACCAGAGGGTGACTGTTGGCGAGGTGGTGAAGGGTGGGGACATCCATCAGGCCATAGCGGACATGTTGGAGTAAATCCTCAGTGTACTGGTAGCGACAGTCATGTTCAAGCCACAGGACCACCAACTAAAGGCAGAAAAGAGGGACACTCAATGAGGTATAGACAGTTTCAAAGAGCAAATTAAGACATAACATGGGACAAAATCTATTTTTAAAAGTAGTCTAAATCAGTGAATCACTGATTAGCAAAGAATTTTCCTACTTGAGTAAATTGAAAACCAAAATAGGGCATAAGCTATCCTTAAAAGCTGCTTTTTCAGGTAGTCAATAAAATAGCTATTAGCAAATGATGAAACAAGCATGTTATTGGTCTGTGGGAGGAAACTGGATCACTCCAAGACAATCCACACATGCACAGGGAGAATGTGAAAACACTGATAAGCCTGAGCTGACATGAGGAGTTACACCAATAACCTTTTTATTATGAGGCATGTGCATTAACTTGTTGCTCCACCATAGTATTCAAGATAAATTTCTTAAAATTGTCCATAATAACAACATTATATAGTTTAAAATGATCCGTGACTGAAACCATGTACTGTGCATCTGTTGTCCATCTTCAAAACTAGTTTTTTAAATGTGTTCACAGGCAGAATAATTCGCACCTACAGTCGTACTCCCAGAGATCTCAGATAAAAACAGCTCCACAAATACATTTCTGAAAAAGACACTGCACCACGACTGAATTTAAAACTTTCTGAAAAAGATGTTCTCAACTTGAAGCTCGAATTCATACATTGATAAAAGAGTGGGGATGGGAATTGATGAGGGTTGAACGATATGGACAAAATTTCATATCTCGATATTCATGCCAGATATCTCGATATAGACATGATATATGACTACGGGTTTGGTAAAAACCAACTGGTGTGTTCAAGGGCAATTGTAAAAAAACGTACATGCAGGGCGAGCGCAGGGGAAATCTATATTGTTTATATCCTTGTTTTCCGATAATAATATTTTGAATGTTCGTATCTTGATATCGATACGATAACGATATATCTTTCAGCCCTAGAACTGATACAAATTTATTAGATTAGATTAGATTGTACTTTATTAATCTCTTTGGGAAAACTCCCTCAGGGAAATTATGATTCCAGTTGCATTATATAATAAAGAAAAGACTAGAAAGCACTCGGAGAGCGCAGACCTCCGCCAGTCCTCCTCAGTCCTCAGCCATATTGTCATTTTGACCATAAATATTACTCCTACCTTTATTTCATCTAAATATTTAGATTCCTTGACCATGAAAACATACCATTAGCAATTGGATTCGTAGTGATATCTATTTTAGTTCAGTAGTTATTCACAGAAATCACATTTTTCACCATGGCGGCCAGACGCTGATCCGGATCAACACCAAAATTCAATCAGTTCTTCCTTTTCCCATGCTGAACATTTCCTGAAAATTTCATCCAAATCCGTCCATGACTTTTTGAGTTATTTTGTTCACAGATGGACGGACGGACGGACAGACAGACAGACAGACGGACAGACAGACGGACAGACGGACAAACTCTCCCAAAAACATAACCTCCTTGGCGGAGGTAACAATACTTGTAGGCTACTGCTGCTGCTCCTTCCCCTCCTCTGTCTTCCTGTTACTCCTCATCCCCCAATTGAGGAGTTATACAGTCTAATTGCTTGAGGGACAAAGGAGTTTCTCAGTCTGTTGGTCCTGCTCTTGGGGAGGAGCAGTCTTGTACTGAACAGGCTCATCTGGTTGTTGATGGCCATGTGTTGAGGGTGACTGGCATCATCCAGAATGTCCAGCAGTTTGTCCAGTGTCCTCTTCTCTGCCACCGTCAACAAAGAGTCCAGCTTCATGCCAACCACAGAGCCGGCCCTCCTGATCAGTTTTTCAATCCTGGATGTGTCCTTGGTCCTTGAATATCTGATGAAACTGGCTCTTGGTAGCTGATGATAATGAAGCTGGCAGTTGGTGGCATCTTTAAAAAAAGAACACTATGCTGGTATCTTCAGAAATGCCTCCTGGCAGCAATGATGGTTTAAAAAGATATCCATAGGATATATAAGAAAAAAGAGTCTTAATAAGAAGTGCAGGAAGGTCAAAAAAAGATCAATAAAGGAAAACTTTTGAAAATTGATAAAAATTTAAGGAAAAAAACACAAAAAAACAGCTAAAAATATGGAGAGCAAACTAGACAGGCTGCTGCTGTTTACAGCGCCATGGCAACTTTTGACACCAACTGACACCAATTCCATGATTGATTCTGCTTATCCATCCAACCCTTATATGTTTCCCTTATCGAATCCTGTGGATGTTCTGTGTTGACAACAATGGACTGATATAGGTTTTCAGTGGCAACAGCGTCAATCATGCCACTCCTGGTTATTGATACCATGCTGCATTGGTGAATGTTTCAGCAAGTTTCTGTTTTTCCCACCAACATTGTGCAGCATGTGCAGCATTCCTGCCAACCACCTCTGATGAGGAGACAATTTCCTTGATTTACAAGGTACAAGCAAAAAGACTGATAATATGGATCAAAGTAGTTATTGACTCGTAACTGGAATTGGATTTCGATTGCCATTCAAGCAAAACACAGAGCTGCTTAACACAGTGTCCCCATAAAAATACAAAGTTATACAGTTCGGTAATTAACTGATTTTTGCTTGGGCGCTCCAGTGATTCCCATGGAGTTGGAAAGGTTAATGACTACAAACAATGAAAAGGTGAATGTAGGATCATCTGAATAATTACTTTCAGCACTAGCAGAGTGCTGCTACATGCTACATAATTTATAAATATTTAATAAATACATTTTTAAATGTTTCTTCAGCATTTAAATCTTTTTGACTGACAAAACCAAAGTAAAAAAGAGTTGTAACTGTGCCATTCACTATGTCAACAACAATGGCGGAGAAAAAATGAAATAGCCTGTATTAACATGTGAACTATTTCCTGGTCTTCAGCTGCCAACAGTGGTAGCTCATGATTTCTTTACTCTGTGTTCATGTTTCCTGTGTGATATTTCTGTGAAGTAAAGAAAAATATAGCTGTATGGGTGAAGCTGGGGACATAAAGCACCAGCTAGAACACGCCCTGAAACCAAGGCTGAGAACGCCTCATAAGGGGAAAAATCTCCCTGTGGACCTAACAATTGTTTTTTTCTATACGCATTAACTGCTCAGCTTGGCTGGACTTCAGTTGGGGTACTACTTACTCTCTTTTCCATTGAAGTATACTCCTGTAGTTTTCAAATTTGTTCCCCCCATGGAAGACCTAAAATTAGGCCAAATTCTAAAATTAAAAAGTATTTAAGACTTCATCAAAAACTTTTTCCAATTTCATAAATGCATTTAGACACAGATAAATGCAAGTGGAAATTCTATTACTAGATGAGCTAATAAAGAGGAAGAGGTAAAAAAAAAAAGTTACTGGTAATTTGCCTTTTCACCTCAGAAGACAGTGTTTTCTTCATTAGATTCGATAAGATTGGCTGATACTTTATTAATTGCTTTGGGAAAAAAAGACTACCTCACGGAAATTGATAACCTGACAAACCAGATTGACAGCTCCATATATCTGCCACAAAAATATTTTACTAGTCCATCTGGGTCGGAGCCCTTTAAATTTGTTTTCAGGGGCAGAGCGTTAAAAAAAAAAAAAAACACAAGCTTGTGATTGGACAATCGTTTGGCTCGTCACATTCATCACAGACCAATCCACATCAAGCAGGGTTGCCTCCTATAATGTAGCAATGTTTTCATTGAATTTGTCATTATTTTTTTTCTTTTATATATACATTTTATTTTATTATGTTGTTCATATTGGTTGCTGATGCTGCTCAGTGATTTTTGAAGAATGTATGATGCAAAATGTGCCTGTTTGTTACTTGAAATGGCAGAATAAAGAATTAAAAATAACTTAATGGCTAACTTAGCCGCTTACAGTTAACAACAGTTAATGACTGTTAGCTGTTGGCTGCTAACTTAGCTGCTAACAGCTAACAACAGTTAATGACTGTTAGCTGTTAGCAGCTAACTTAGCTGCTAACAGCTAACAACAGTTAATGACTGTTAGCTGTTAGCAGCTAACTTAGCTGCTAACAGCTAATGGCCATATACTATCGTCTTACACTACATTGTAGCACATAGATGATTCATTTAACACTTACATGTGACGTTAACCTCGTCAATGACAATCCCTACAAGCAAACTTCTGAGGAGAGCAGATTTCACCAAGTTTCACTAGGTAGCCATGAGGACAATAGGTTGTCGTCACTTCCGCATTCTACAGCTCCCGCCTCTCTTCCCTGATTGGGCCGTTAAGAATTCAGCCGCGTGAATTCGTTGGACAACGGAGGCTGGCAAGACAGAGCTGCAGCATTTTGGTCTGTCTGCTTTTCAAGGCTAAGGAATTGAGATAACAGGGAAATCATGGTTTAAGTAATCTTCTGAAGTTACAGAATTTGCACCTATTTATGGAAAAATGGGTACCAAACGTACAGACAGATTCATTAGTTGTTTTGTAGCAATGGTAACTTTAGCTCGTGCAAATTCTCAAGGCACACTGGAACATATTTGAAGGCACACCACTGTGCCTGCAACATCGTTTGAGAACTACTCAAAGCACTTTTACACTGCAGGTCATACCTACCATTTCCACCCACTACACTAACTGATGATAGTACTTTCTACATAAGTTTTTCAATCAGTATAAGCTAATCACAACATAGTCATTCATACCCAACTGCATAAAATAATTCAACAGTGGGTGCAATTTGGAGTTAATAGTTTTGCCCAAAGACACAATGACATGTGACAGCCAGAGCTGGCCTGAAGCCTTTGACCTTTTGATTGACAGACAAGCAAACCTCCACACTTATCCTTTGACAACCCAGAAAATGTGACTGCATGGAGCAACCCTGACATCCTCACAACAACAACGGAGGCAGTTGCAAGCGGCAAAACAACATACTGCTAGAACCGTGTCCACACACAATTGTCAAATTTTGTATTGCAATACCCAGCATTGTATGCCTGCTGTCCACATGTGTTAAATAAGTAATTCTATATCTGTTGTTTACATTTCAAACAGGGCATCAAGTGCTTTCAATGTACAGGTGAAAAAGTGGACATGTAGTTTTTCATATTAACAAAACAGCCCTTCAACGCACAGCTATGTGTGAGCAAATTTTTAATTTCTTCCTTGGTGTTGAAAGTGAAAGTAAATCATTTCTCTCATGGGAAAGGTGAATGGTGAAACTATCTTTACTGTCTTTACTATACTAATCAGATTAAAACTCTGCTGAGTCAGAAAAAAATAGAAATCGAAGAAAAGGCCTGCAGTACCTCAAAAATCTCCCTCTTTCCTTACTCCTTTTCTGTGTCAACATGAGATACAGAGCGAAATTAGATGCAGGGCATCAAGACAAAATTGCCACATTGGGCTTTGCACTTTGTTGTTTGCAGGCAGTCAGGACACTCACACAATGATTCAATGCTTGGCCTGATTTTGTCACTGAAGCTCGAATGTTGCGTTCAGTTGGGACGCAAAGTAGGAACATGTGCATGGAATAAAGGAGTAAATGAAAAAAAATACAGGAAGAGGAGTGTACATAGACTAAAGCATTAATATTAACACAGTGCTTCATTACTGGACGATAATACAGCATTGTGCATCTTTAAAATTAGTCTACAATGTCTACAGTATTATACAAAGCATGATCAAATGTTGAGTCTGCAATACAAATGTCTTTACACATCATTGCATTTTACTGTTATTGTACAAGAAAGAAATTATTCCTCTTGTGGTATTCAAACATATAAGATTGGGGTTGATTCTGCTCCTGTTTATTTCTCTGCATTTTAAAGCAAACATCAAGCCCCCTTTTACCGGAACAGGTTCATACTATCCCTTGTGAAGGGAGATAGTCTTATGAACCTTATGAAAAGAAAAAATATGTTTATAAAGAAATAAACTGAAAGAAAGCAGATGAAAGATTCTCTTTAGTGTTTTCTGCCGTTCCCCCTCATTCTTCAGATCCAAGAAAAAATGAAACTGCTAATCATAATTATTTTTTTAGACACCTAAAGGCTATTATGGCAAAACTGAGACAAGCCAGCTCTGCATCCATACTTGCCAACAGACACACAAGCTCTTATTAATCAGCAGCGTTCAATATACAGACTGTAAATATCCACAGGCTCTGTTCATTGTTTAATGCAGGCGGAAAGGGTTGCAGAGAAGTGATTTAATTGAACTTGAGAGCGATGGAAGGTTATTTAGCTGCGGTGAGGTGTGAATGTGGGCGAGATGTCTGGAAATCGCTGATATCAGAAAAACAAAGTGTCTTTTAAAGTAATCTGAGCAGAGATAGAGGACTAAGTGCAGATATTAAAACAAGGGAGAGAAGGAGGTGAAATATTATGTAATGATAAATCGGACAATATTCTGAAGCAGGGCTGGGAGATACGGACTGTAAACTGTCACAATGCCAAGACGATTAACCTGATATAATACTGCTAAAAATCAATCAAAGGTGATACTTGGCTGACACAAAGGCAAAAAAGATACAAGTCCCAGATGGCAGATACTGTTTTTTAAAATTTACATTGAATACTACAACCACAACTTAATGGTTTATATATCTACAAGGTACACAAGTGGACAGTTAAAGTCCTCAAGACTATACATGTTCACAATCTGCAATCTAAAAAAAAAACTTCCAGGTTTCACAAACTCAGTATCCTGATCCACCTCTACTTTTACTATTGTAGTATGAGATGCTCTGTCGGAGCTTTTGTCAATTTGGGGCCCTCTTTCCTATGTGGACCTGTGCTATGTTTATTTTCATGATGGTCCGCCTTGGAGGGTTTGCACAAGCACTTTAATAGGCTTGTATTTGTTATTTAAGTACAAATAGATTAAATATTAATCAAAGAGTTTCATGCTAATATTGTAAAAATACCTCAGCCTTTTAGGGTTTTGTAGACAAACCTGCCTACGGTTATACTACATAATCAACCTTTTATGACTCAGACTTTGACTTCAAGAGGGGAACATTTAGACAACATAAGGGCAAAACTTGATTTGTTTCATTTTTATGTCATTGGGAGTTTTGTTTCTTTTAGGGAGGGAAAAATTGATGAAAATCGTAAATTGAGTGTTGTGGAAAAAAATCTGGGATTTTATTTCTAGACCATATCGCCCAGCCCTAGGCTGAGATGATTTTTCAGTTAGTGCATTGGGAAGGAACTTCATAAGTAAGAGATGAATAAGTGCCAAATACTTGGACTTTTGAAGTCCAAACTCTAAACAGCTCATCTATGGGTCTGGGTGGACATTTGTGAACATTTAAAGACAATCATTTAAAGACAAAAAATGCCTTGCTAAAAGTTTGGGTCTGGATTCAAAATGGATAAGGAGAATGTTTTTATGGGATTATGGACAGTCAGATTAACATTACTAAAATGTTAGTGCCACTGTCATGTCACCCTAGGCACTGACATCTGCTGCATCCACTGGCGCATATTTATTTGAAAAACTGCTCCAAAATGTTGGAAAAGCTTTTCTGTTTGATTAATTTTTCATATTTATTATTTATTATACCAATTGGTGTATCATTGGAAAGCCTAATTAGTCACATTTACAAAGAGGTTGAACTTCTAAGGACTGTCCATTTGTGGAAGAACAACACAATTAAATGTGTGGGTAGCGCCCCCAAAAACTATGCTAAAAAATCCACAGCAATATCGTTCTGTTGGTATACTGTGTGACTGGCACACACCTAGCAACACTTTAAGCTAAAAACAAGAATGAAAGCCAACAGGAGAATACTGTAAGGAAGTTTAGCACTTTTTACTTTGGGCATTAAGTGACTGGTCAGGCTTTCGGACGATATGTAACACAAATAAATTTATATATATTTCTTCTTTTATTATTGTTGTCAGTTTATTGGAGAAGTGTCTTGGAGCTACTGCAAGTGTTGAATAAAACAGTGAGAATAGCATAGGCTAGGACATTAAGATGAAGGCTTTCTGTACTCAATCTTTTGCTAACTGATCATAATCCATCTCATTATCACAATGATGAAAAATATTGTTGTATGTAGCATATTCTTCTTATACCATGTACGCCAACATGCAAGTCAGGAGTAAGGGTTGTCTTTCTGTGGCATGTGTGCCACTCTCCTGTCTCCAGCACCCTTTCTCTATCGCTCACCCGCCTCTCTCCTCCTCATTGCTCTGAAGTGACAGTATGTGTATGCGTTTCTGATCGTGTGTGAGCATGTGCACTACGGCAGCTGACTGTGAAGGTCACGCTGCATCACACAACTTCCTCGGGGCACAGAATAAATCAACTCCTTCTCCCTCCTTCCTCTGCGCTGAAAGAGAAAGTGCAAGAGTGTGTATGTGTGTGTTTCTAGTGTGAACAACGAAAGAGGGGGAGAGAGAGAACTGGAAAGAGATAGGAGAGAGGGATGGGGGTGGTGGAGCCACAAAAGGCAGAGCAAAGGATGGCATGAAAGAGGAGAGAGGAAAAAAAAACAAAGGCAGAGAAAATGTGATTTCCAGAGCGTAAGAGACTCTAAGAAAACTCTGAGTGACAATGATTGACGGCCAGGCTATATCAGTGCCGGATTGGCGTGCAAACCCCCCCACCCCTCTGGACGACGGCCCCCGCTTGCCGTCCGCTTCCGTCTGATGCCCAAATTAACCTTCTGGGCGAAGTGAAGGAGCCCAAAGCAGCCTAATCAGAGGCTGATTATGGCGGCGGCGGCTGGCTAAAGGGTCAGGGTAATTGTGCCATCAGAGGCCTGATTGTTTTCAATCAGACGGGCGGCCGAGTGACAGCTGGGGGATTGGGGCCCTGATGGAGCCGCGGTGGGCCTAATCAGAGACGAGAAGGGAGAGAGACAGAGAGGGAGAAGGATTGGGGGGAGGCTACGAGGAGGGGGGGCTGATTGGTGCAAATGAACAGTCAAAACAGTAAGTCCCCTCCCCACACTGCCAATTCACTCCACAACCCCCAAGTTCATGACAGACACACACACACACACACAGGTGTCACTCACGAGAGAGGACGGACTAACACATATCACACCTGTCCATCACACACGCAAGTATTTACAAAGGTAGAAAAAAAAACACATCAGTGTTACACTCATATTTGAACAGGATATACGATGCAGATGACAACATTTAACATCATGTTTCGTTGTGTTGATGACCCACACAGCAAATCTATTCTCCATTCTCTTTTATTCAGGGGGCAATTTTGGATTAGTGGAGAAGTAAGTGATCTATTAACTAGAAAGCTGGGGGCGGGGAGGTAATTCCCAGCTCCCACTGCTGCATCAGCCATGTGTAAGGCCAGAGATTTATTATACTTGCTGTCTGCCCTTATACTTGTATCACTTTTCACTGGAGCAGTTTAACATTTTTTTCACCAGTTTAACTGCTCACATGAGATGCTTGTAACTGGATGATACCTCTAGAGGGCACACTACAGACCTCAGGCTGAATAGAACTACAGCGTGTGAGAAGAAAACTACAAACATGGCAACAATTCTTATAACTGTGTGAGTAGAAATGGCAAAGTTACGGCAATATTTATGTCACTATCATGTGTTCAGGCATCAAATGCCCGGTGATCAGACCACACCACCAGCACCATCTGCACTGTTAGTTCCATTTAAACTTGAGCTTTTTCTTCAAGCAGGATTGTAACTGTCTTGGTGTTAGGGTTTACTGTGTGTCCATTTTCCCAAGATGTGAAATAAGTACACAGGTACAGTTAATTTGATAAACTTTTACTTAAGTACTAGTCAAACAGCTCTCTATTAATCCACTCAAGTAATAATTACTGCATGTAAAATATAATTTCAGTTCTGTGTATGTTAAAGGTACTATGAGGAGAATCTATTACCGGCGACATTAAGACTCTGCTACCCATCAGCACATGCGGCGATGTCGTGATGCTGCGTTCCAGTAACCTGGGAACTGGGAGTGACATCATCTCCGACATATTGGCGTTCCAGTTGAAGTCGGAAAAAAACATGCCGATCTACCAGGCCATTGTTAGCTGTTGTTAGCACGCCCTGCGTTGTCGTCACAAATATCACATGAAGAATGTGATTATCACTATGGCAGCATTTTTGTTAATATAAGTCTAACAATGCTATGTATACAGCTGATCTAGAGCGACACACCCCAGTCAGAAGTGCAAATAAATTGATTATTACAGGAGCTAAATAACATCCATCTTCCATTGTCAACTCGTAGGTGGCGAGGTTTCACCGAGTTCCCAGTAGGAAATTCAGACTTCGGGGGACGTTCCAGTTGCAGTTTCCTACTCGGAACTCGGAAATTCCTACTTCTGACTACAACTGGAATGCACCAAAAGACGTGAGCATGTTTGTTGTGATGCTAATAAAAATGCAGCTAGGACCGTCCTCAGAACTCTGCATTGCTTTACAACTTCTTTTTTCAACAGCTTACAGGATGCAAAGTGACGAGGTAATGTATCTCTTTCTAGTTACGTAGCGGTAGTTTTTGATGTGTGACAACAAGCAATTTTTGGAAAACTTAGTATTGTAGTTTTGTAGCTGGCTATATATCACTACTTCAGCCTGGTGCTCTAAGACGAGTCCGAATAATATAAATTTGCTGTAGTTTTAATTGTCTTGTTCCCAAAGTTGAGCATCCAGGCCAGTCAAGCCCTGTCCGACCTGACCGTGAAGCTAAGGAATAGCATTTATAGATAACCTATTTTGATGCCATAAAACTCATCTTAAAGTGTGTATTTCGATCAGGCATATATCTAAAAGTGAGACTTTTTTGTAATTACCTAGAAACTCCTCACAGTCCTTTTAAATACCTTTTTCCTGTTTTGTGGAAAAAGGACAACAGCTGGATACTGATGAGTTACTTATACAAATATATTTCTTTCAGGATAAAGCATCACATAGCATGTTAATGTTTGATGCAGTTATAACCATAGACAAGGAATTTAACCTGATAAAAGTCTGTCAAAAAAGTGTATTTTGTGACATATTCTCTGGGAACCTCAATCTCAAGCCAGTAGCCCAATTTTTAGAAGACTGGTGCATTGTAATTATTACAAGTCCTGTGATGGGAAGCTTCTTATCGAGGCTCCAGAAAAACAACGTCCTCGAGCTATTGGAAAAATGGAAATTCAACATCCTCCCTGAATGTCCTTTAGTTGTTTAATTGGGTTTATTTAGGACAGAAATACCTGCATACAGCTCAGTTTACTGTGTTTTTGCACACTACAACATTCCAAGTGTTATTTTTCATGTTAGTTCACTGTTTTTAAACACATGCATTGGTTTGTATAATAAAAATATCATATAAAAGGAGGGTCTACTCTGTAAGTATCTGTACAGATGTAGGTCTGGCAAACTGCCTGGGGTGTGTTTTAGGGATTGGAATTACCAATTAAACCATCTTCATATCTGTGGTTTCCCATTTTAATTGAAATCAGTAATAATGGTTGCTGAAGTCAGATCAACACAATAATCCAACTTTTTGTGCATCGAAACATTTGATTTGATGTGCAAGCTAAACTGACACACACAAAACTATTCATAAAACTATAACCACAATATTTCACTCACGGCATAACGCTGCATCCACATTTGTTAAGAAATCCTATATCAGAAAAAACACACTGTGTGTACCTTCCATATCTCCTCCTCACTCAGGGAGGTGAGGCGGTCGCTCTTCAGCACCTCCCTGAGGAGGCGGTAGGGCAGCTGCAGGGCCTCGTCCTGCCGGCTCCGGCTCAGCTCAGACAGATGTTCCACCAGGAAGCCCACCACGGCCTCCTCTAAGGCGGGGAGGTGGAACAGGTCAGCCACGCGGTACAGCTCCAGGTAGTTCACACTGCTCAGCTCCTGCAGGAAGAGGAGACAAACACAACATGCTGAACATCACCACAGTCAAGGACCTGCTCTTAAACTGAAGCATGAAGCATCCCTCTAATCTCAAGACTTTGGAGGTGCATTCAAACAGAGGTTCAGTGATGCAACACAAGGTGTATCTTTAAATGTTTATATAGTCTGGATAAAGTGATTTAAAAGTATATCACATTAGCTCTAAATTTAAGCATTGTTCTTATACTTGTACTCACAAAAGTTTAACACAGATATTTTATAAGGTATGTTATCCCTGCCTGCACATCTTATTTACAGCTATGGAAAATGGCAACACTGGAGAGACTGAATGAGTAACATAGGGAGGCTGACAGAAAATAAGAAGAAGCAAAGGTAAATAAAACACACATGGGAAAGACTGATGAGCAGTGGAATGAGACTGCCATCTTCTGGCTATTCTTTAGTATAAACCACACACATTTATCAACTCTTTCCCTTCTACAAGCCTACTACTACTACTATTTTAGACTGAAGTGTGCTTATTTAATTTTAGTTTGTCCTATGACCATTGTGCAACAAATATATAGCTCATTTTTACTAGAAATGTCTTGGTTAGGATCATTAACAAGTGAGATCAAGTGTCAAATATTGGCAGTAGCCCTCTTACATAAGCATCAGTCAGAGCATCACTGTGATCATTACAAATAAAGAACACAGTGAGAGCGGCATTGATTGGTTATTCAATGCTCAATTGACTTAATTCTGCCCATCAGTATCCATCATCCATCCATTCAGGCTGCTCCTGTACATCTTTAAGGCCATCCACAACCTCGCCCATCCCTCAGATCCTCCTCCACCCACCTCACCGTGCTCCCCAGCTCTGAAACTCTCCTCTCTGACCTCAGAAACTTGAGCTCTCAGCTACTCCTTAAATCCAGACTCAAAAACCCAACTGTTCAGGACTGCAAGCTCCATTTATCAACGACCTTCCATTTATATCCCCGCATCTGTTTTGTCTGTTGTGTTTTGCTGAGATTATTGTTCTTTTGTTGTTTTTATTGATGTTGGGTTTTTATTTTTTTATACTTTGTACAGTGTCATTTAGTGTCCTGAAAGGCGCTTTAAATAAAATGCATTATCATTTTTGCCATTACTTTTATTATTATTATTATTATTAGTAGTAGTAGTAGTAGGAGGAGGAGGAGGAGGAGGAGGGGTAGTATTGAGAGAGAGTTTTTGAAGTGGGGTTGTATGAGAGATTGAGATCTATTTATTTATTTTTAAATGGGACAGTATGCGTTAATAAACATTGCCATGTAAATGCATGGGATTATAGCTTAGTTGCTCACTTCCATCTCCAGTTCCATTCACAGGTTGGTGTCAACACTTAAAAAAAACAGACATCTGTTATAGGAATTTTATTTTTATTTTTATTTAACCTTTATTTAACCAGAAGAACCTCATTGAGATCAAAAATCTAATTTGCAAGAGTGTCCTGGCCAAGACAGGCAGTAGCACATTTACAAAGTTACAGACATGAAACAATTTCAAACACAGATACAAACAGATCAATCAGTTAAGTCAGAGTCACAGAGCAGAAGATTTTCATTACAGCCTACTTCATCATCCTCTAAAGCCTTTAATCTGCATTTAAAATGATTTAAAGAGACCAGCTCTCCAAGACACAGTTTTTCTTGTAACAGATTCCAGTCTGCAGGAGCAGAATATCTGAAGCTTCTTTTACCCATTTCAAGACGAACTTTGGGGACCGATAGCAAGAGTAAATTTTGTGACTGAGTCGCAGAACGAAGACTGTAGCTTCCAGAACTTTTCACATGAATATAGTTACTCAAGTAAGATGGTAGCGGGCCAAGAATAGCCTTGTAAATCAGAGTGTGCCAATGATTCAGTCTACGAATGGTCAGAGAGGGCCACCCAACACGCTCATACAGAGTACAATGATGCGTTAGAGCCTTGAGATTAGTTATGAACATTAGAGCTCCATGATAAACAGTATCCAAAGATTTAAGGCATTGAGATGAAGCATGCTGGTATAAAACATCACATAATCAACCAGGGGCATAAAAGTAGCAGAAACAAGACTTATTCCTGAAGTGAAAGCCCAGTCGCAGCCTTAGCTTCTTTACAAGCTGCTCAATATGAAGCTTAAACGACAGAGAATCATCAATCACAAACCCAAGGTATTTATGTGAAGATACAGACTCAATTACATGACCCTGAGCTGTAACAATCGAATAAAAACACAAGCAATGTTAAAGGATATAAAGTCATGCAGACTAAAACGTTAAACAGTCCAAGAAAAAGGGCTGGGAGCTGGGGGACCGAGGAAATTACACACAATGAATCAAAGTGTTGGAGTGCCAACTGAAGTGCCATTGTGCTTGAGCGCCAAATACTAAAGTGCAGAGTGCTAGCTGCCTGGGAGTTCTGGTCCTTGTTATAATGCACATAGCCCAATGTAAAGTAAATGAAGTCCAGTTACCAGACTGGTACAAAAATTTGATTATGATTTTTTCCATAGCCTGCATTTTTACACATGAAAACTTCCCTAAAAACAAAGTTGAGTTTGTTTTGTAAACCAACAAGTATCATTTAATACTGAATCTGATTCGAATTGTCATTGTGCAAATTCTCAATGTATTTGTAACACAAAATCTAATAATTTCATCAGATTACAAAAATCAAAGTTTGAGGCAGATTTTACTGTTTTGGATTAACAACAGATTAAACCATTATAGATTAATAATTATGTTAAGCAGTGCTGATGTTCATTGATTAAACATGTGGTCCAACATGCTACAAACACCAACGAGAGTTGACCTATGCTTACCACCAACACCCTCAGTTAGAGCTGCTTTCATGTCTGATGGTGAACGCTGCTGCCCACTCTTCACAAATCTCACACTGATCAACAACGATCAAACGTTTTTATTTCTGCACATGGTACTGTAAACAAGGGAGAAATCCTGATACTTCTTGTCTTGTGTGTAGAAGTACTCTAACAAAGGAGACATGTTTATCACACAGAAGTCTATATACAACTTTAAAGCATAATATGGCCACTTCAGGAAGATGTTAAATCATTGTTGACACTTAAAAGACGCCCCATTATGACCAACTAGGGCTGGATTGAACAGATATTAGGCATGCCCAGTCTATGGATACACATTTGATCCTTTTAATGCCAAAAGGAGGGAAATTTAGAGCGATGCAGCTGTTGAACGATGCTGTCTACAGCAGACTCAATGTGCAATTGCCTCCACCTCCAACACATATACAGCCACACAACCATAGAAGCTCACGCTGTGCTTACACACAAGCTAACATGTCTGAATTTGGGATATTATGTGTTTTAAAAAGGACTAATACCTGCTCCTCTGCACCTCTCTGCCTGTCAAGCTCCTCTACACTCATAGCAAGACAGGGACTTTATGAGAACACAAGATTGCATAAGGTTCTTTACTGTTTGGTTGGTTTGTTTCTGAACAGAATAACTCAAAATGTATTAACACAATTTGATGAATTTTGGTTATGGCACAAAAGGAGTTGTTTGATTTTAGTTGTGTTAGGGTATGAATGCAGGTCCAGCAATTTTTTCAAGGGTTCAAGGGTTTGTTAGATAGCGCAGATAGCGCAAGACAGCGCAGTTTTCCACATTTTCACTATTAATTTAAAACGTGTTCAACTGAATCTGAGGACATTTCCAGGGAATGTTGGTTATGACACCAAGCATGTATGTGTAGGTTCTCAGTCATCCAGGTCATGGTTATCCACCAGTCAAAGTGGCAACTCTTTGATCAGCATTGGGCACCAGTGAGAAGTGACCCTGGTTTTTTCTGTGTGTGACGGTGTTGTGAGGGTTCTCCTGTGCCCTCTGTGTGACTAAGTGTGTGCGTTAATCAGGTGTGCCGCTCCTGCCTCTGATTGGACTGCGAACATCTGCCGACACCTGTGATTGGTTGTGGAGGAGGGAAAGGCCCCATAAATTGCGCTCTGTGACGTCACCACGACGAGGAGGGAACCCCCGGCTTGACCTTGTTCCAACCGGCCACGTCAGCATTAGAGATTTGAGAAGTTCGTGTTGTATTAGCTTGAAGTTTGTTAGAGTTCAGATAGTATCACGCCTTGTGCATCTCTGATTGACTTAAGTTGCTTGAATTGTTGTACTGAAAACTGTTCGTAAAAATAAATTGTACTGCTTGATGGTAAAACCTTCAGAAAGACTCCCGCGGCTGCTTGGGACTCGGTGGAAACAGGGACTTTTCATGTTGTGTCTTGGCCACCCCTAGACAGGGCATAACAGCGTTATTACACATTTTTGAGAAAAGCCTGCCTAACAATGTTGGAAAAGCCTTGGCAGAGGTTTGTGGTCTCGGTGCACTTCTACTTTATATTTATTTTGATTTATAAAAGTAAATAATCAAATTGATATTATAATTTGTACCTTTTTCATTTTCTAACACATCCAATCAGGATAAACACTTTAAAATACTTTGATTACTTTTTTCAGACTCCAACAGAGGATGTAGGTCCTTTGTTAAAAATTCAAAGAACTTAAAAATGGCAGCCTTACTCCAGCAAAAGGTAAAGAAACTATATATCAAACTATCAAAGTAGAGTTATGAGCATTTGTATTTGTAAACTTTTAAAAGGACTCTATTCTTTTTCAGTAAAGTTTCCTGTAAAACTTCTTGTCTGATTGCTGTAGGATTCCACCAGAAGATGTAGGTAAGTGCTTAAAATAGCAGCCAAATGCCTCAACATAAGAAATGGATGTGTGGCAAAGGGCTACATTTTAGGAAACTTCTTCTATACTGAAACAGCACCTACAGAATGCTTTGCTGCACATTATGCAAGAGTTGATTCCTATACTTGCCAGGAATATTTTTCATCCTGCACGCTTCTTTTAAAAGATTTGATCAGTTTTTTAACAATGTACATAATGTAAAAATTGTATCGTGTTCTTTCTGATGCAAAGTAAACCCTAGCAGCACACTGAAACAGCCAAAACAGTTCATTCAACTTTTTCTAGCTTCAGCCAAAATGGATTGTTGGCTGCACCATGGGGTGACCCATCAGGTTTTGAGGGCGTCATATGGCACCCCTGGACACCCACATGGACATGCCCCTGCCTCAAAGCATCTCTGAACGAGGGATGGACGAGAACATTTGTCTTCATAAGGCTGTTGTTAGGTGTAACACATTCTCTCAAAAGCTGTGGTTGATTAACCATCAAAAATTCCACCATGGAATAATTAAAATTATTTTTCAATTTAAAAAACAGACATAAAAGCAATGTGAAATCACTCAGCCATGAGCAGGGCCAGATGTTGTCTAACTGTGAAGACTGTATTTCGTAATAAACACTTCTGTTGAAAAAACTAACAAAACAGTAGAAGTATTAAGTTCACTTGTAAAGCCCACCGTCAGTGGCCTCTTTATATCAGGACTGTTAAATCATACCAGAGTCCATGTGGAGTGAAACACATGAACTCTCAGCTCAGTCCTTCAGCAGATTATACTTGTAACGCCATGTAACATTATTGATAGAAGTGTTGAACTTATATCAACCTGAATTAGACCTTGTTCTCCGCTTGGTTTTGGTATGCAATGCTCAGAGATGCCTTGAAATGTCTCTGTTACTACACAATCAGAACAGGTAAAGAAACCTTGCACAAAGAGAGAGATCAGATGAATAAAACATTTAAAATGTAAAGCAAATCAAATAGTTTGTTTTACACTGTTTTGCTCATGTAACTACATAAAATGTTTTACTCCACACATCACATCTCTACTCACTCACTGCCTTTCTAACACTTTTTATTGTGGATGTTGACTATTTTCATGATGGTGTGTACCTTCAGTGATGAGTTTAACACAGTTTAAAAAGTTTAAAACAGAAAAAAAGAGGGAGAGAAAGCTGTATTTTGACACCTCAAACTTTATCCTAATATATAGCCTTTGTCAAAGATTTCAAGAATGTTGGTTTTTCCTGTAAATTTGTTATAGGTCAGTTTTTTGAGGGGATAAGTGATACTGTCCTTCAAATCATCCCACTGTGCCACTATGGGCTCTAGAGTCTTCTCTTAGACTCTCTCAATCTTAAAATACTGTTTAAAACCTGTCTTTTGAAAGGGCATAATTAGTCTAATTGGTTTTAAATCTGGTTTTTATCTTTGATCACTTTTTATTATTGCTCCTTTTCTTGTCTTGTTTGTCTTTGCCCCATACAGTGACCTTGAAATGTGGACATATATAAAATGTATTGTAATTATTTTTATTATGTACGCTTCTATTATTTAATTCCAATAATGTAACAACGTTGTGATATGCAGATATACATAACACAGCATCATTAGCTTTGCATGCATCATGCAGCCCTCCTTAACACGCTGTGATCCCATCAGATAAATCAGCAGGCTGAAATGCACAGAGGACACAGGCATGTTACCAGACAAAGAGATTAATTAACCCAATATGTGACTAATCGTAAGGAGTTTGCTGTTTTATCAAAGATGAGGTGTAGTCCAGCCTTGTGACCACCAGAGGGCAGATTTGGGCTATGTTTCTCTTGTTGTGAGCTGGAATGATTTGCCTGTCAGATTACAGTATGAAGTGGAAAGAACTAACATGACAAAAAACAAACAAACTTGTAAACAGCACTCTAACCTTTAGCACTTAAAATCAACATCATGATTATTTTTGTGTCTTAAAATGATTTATTCCCTGCGGTCAAACACACTTTTCATTCTGAAGCTTACATGTGATCATAACCGTGAAGAAGAAACTGTCACCGATGCTTTGCTTACTCGCACACCCACTTACAGTGAATACGTTGATTCTGTCAAAGCTTTTGAATCATTGCTGTCGTGAAAACAATGCAAATGAAAGCCCATTTAAATCTGAAAGGAATGTGTTTTTTATCCATGTTTTCAAGAACCAGATAAATACATGAAATCCAGGGAGACTGCAATCAATTTTTCTGAGCGATTTTAGTCTGCAACAACCTCCACTCCATTTATCTTTATCTACAGCCGCTCCTGGCAGTGCACCCAGAGGACAGTGGGCTGACTATGCCTCTGTTCCAACAGATCCATCATGCCCTTAGTGATAAAAAAAACCACCTCGAACAATCAGCAGGGCAAACCTAGTTCTTCAAGAGATCTGGGCCTAAGGCCTCCTGGATGACAAACTTCCACCTCATTTAAGTGTCCTTGAGTGACACACTGAGTCTATGCAAACACAAGGCCTCTGATATATAGCTCAGTATAGACACTGACCACCCACTAAGACCCAGAGCCTTGAAAATGTAAATGCTAAAAATGTAAATCAAATGTTTCTTTTGTACAAAAATAACAGGCATAACACTTGCTTATATGTTTTAGCCTTCAACTACAAGAACAAACAGAAATTTTATGATACACCTTGAAAAAGATGGTATAAAGCTGACCTATAATATCACTCTTCTTTCAAGCAATAGGTGAAGCTTTGCTGAGCAATGTTTGACAATATATCATTTTATTAAATGCTGTACAACTGGCCTGTACAATATGAGAAAAAACATGCAAAGTGTGATCATATTTTCAAAATAGTGATAACAACTCGGACTGCAGTAACCCAACAAAATAAACAAGTACATGGACGCTACATCTTGGTGTATTCTCCCTGTTTATCCAACAGCTGGGAAAGCAACATGATTTTCTGTAACTAAAAATCCAAGAGACTGTTTTTTTCACTAAACTTACAATTAATAGTCCATCCCTGTGACATGATATGATAGTAATATTTATTTGAAAGAAACACAACCTATGTGTGTCCTAACAAACATCGAAAAAGGGCTGTGAAAAGGTTCATAATCTCACTTAAGCCTGAAGAACTAACAAGGATTTACCACAAGCTCCATACAGGCAAGAACCAGCACAACATTTCTCTCCACTTTCGATGTCTGCCTGCGATCAAACAGCAAAATTGATCACAGGAACATACTTTCTCTGAAATTTTTATGATTTCTCAACATTGGTTAACTTCAGCTGCTACATGTTGACAAGTGAATTTCACTTTAAACTGACAAGAAAGCAGAGGTAGGATGTCACACTGGTAGGTCTCTCCCAAGGGGCCAGGGGAATGAGACGTTATAGGCAGCTGATGGAGAGTCAAAGAGAGAGAGGTCCTGATTTTTGTCTTGTTCATGGAAATGCTCCATGATGTGGAGGAGACCAATCAAACACACTAAAGGCCGTATAAACTCCAAGAACAATGAGAATTTAATACTTTAATTTGACAAACGAATGTCCCCCTGCGCAAGACCTAATGTATGTTTGTGTATGAGCGGTAAATTAAAATGATGCTGTGACATGACCCACAAAACTCCTCTGACATTTTGATAAAATCAAACATTTTTGATTTCTCGCTTTCACAAATGCTGAGCTTCTCCCACAATGGATAAAAAAAGCAGTGCTCCCACATGTTGCTGCTTTTCCTTACAAAGAAAAGTGGGATTTCTTGGCCCAACTTAAACACATTACTACCTTTCTAGAGTCACTGATTACTACTGGGTGCAGAAGTTTCCTCATCTCCACAGGCAGACTTATAAGCACAAACAAACACTGAGAAAGGCTGCAATAAACAAAAATTGTTTGTACTCAAATTCACCTCTGTGTATTGAACTGTGAACGCCATACCTGCTCAATATTTGAGAACTGTTTACACTTTAAAGAATGTTTTTTTTATGCTAATGCAAGCTGAATTTTGATTTCTTTGTTAAAAATTGTGAAGAAATGAAAATGCAATGTTAGTATTTTTGCTATAGAAATGAAAAGCCATTCTGCATATATAAACGTATACCTTTAAGGCCTGTGCTCAAAATATTGATACGGCAAAATATCTTCATGCACTCCTTGGGGATACATGTATTGATACGGACTCTACAGAATCGATACGGCCTCAATGTTTGACAGTTGTTGTCAATACACTTTGAGTATTACTAACAATGGTACAGTTCAAAGTAGAAGCCAAGATACATGGTGAAACACGTGTTCCAAATACCATCTTTGAATTTCAGTTTCTTAAGCTGTGGAATCATCTAAAACTCATCCCTGTTCTTTTTCTTCTTGTAATAATAAACTACATTTGTCAGAAATTATGTTAAAAGAGTAGTCAATGTTTACAGTTTATGTGTATCAGGACACGTATCGTATCGTGGGGTTGCTGGAAATGCCCTACTACCTTTATATGTCTATCATTGGCTGAAGAGCCTGGTCCATGCTTTTCAGCTTCTGTAAAGGGCTGCACAATGCAACGCAATGGTTATGATATCAAATCAGCTATTCCTCTATAACTCACCAGGACAGTCCATGAATTTTCATTTCCAGTTTACTGGAGATGATCAAGCCTCTGTATGGCTCAGCCCTCTGTACTCTCTTCAGCCCTGGAGTGATCTCTCTCTTGTGTGAAAAATATTCTTCTGGGTCCTTACACTGTGACTCAGGCTCACTCCCAGAGGATTTAGAGAGGTGTGTGCAGATGTATGTTTATGCATGTATACCTGGATGAGGTAGTGGGAGCAGAGGCTGAGGAGCTCCAGCAGCTGAAGGTGGCTTCCTGCAGACAGGACGTCCTGAATCACTGCAGGCTCCAGAAGGATCTGTCCAGAGGAAACAATCAAGGTCATTTTATTTTAAACTTGTTCTGCTGCACCACAGTCACACAGCAGCTGGTGATCAGTTAGCTGACAGGCTATGGCTGAAGTGTAGCCCATTAAAATACATCATTCTGATGTGCAGTCTGGTGATATATATTTAATATTTAATTTAGGGGAGAATGTGGCATTAAATTGGAATAACTTGTTACCCTCCATATATTCTGTGTGATCATGAAAAAAAGCAATAAAGTGTTATTGCCTCTGCAAAGGAGGTTATGTTTTCGCTGCCGTCTTTTTGACTGTTTGTCTGTCTGTTAGCAAGATTATGCAAAAACAACTAGATGGATTTACATGAAAAAATTAGCAGAGGTGTGGTTTGGTCCAGGGAAGAAGCCATTACATTTTGGTGCTGATCCTGACATAATAAAAAACATCTGAGTCCAAATGGCAAATCCCATTCATTGTCTTCATGGGTATTAACACTTTATTTGCAAAATGACGCCAATGCTTTTTAAGCTTATGTCACCATATTTCCCAGCTTCCCTTGCAATGCAAGTGGAGGAGTTCAGCTAACATAACAGCTAACAATAGCCTGGTACATCGGCACGTGAAAAGCCAGTGCTGTAACTGAACAGCTTGGCAGAGGTCTGTGCTCTCGGCTTTTCCAGTCTGTACATGTTTCAGCAGATACTGTATTTTATTGCAGTATGAAAAGAAATATAAATCATCATGACGCCGCTAGTGAAACTGTCAGCTGTCCTCTGATACAAACCGAGTTTTAAATTATCAGTATCACGGATGGTCCAGCAACACGATATTATCACCATGCTCCACAGCTTAAGATGAATAAGATGTGTATTGGTAAAGAAATCACCACCACTCAACGGGATCTAGACAAATATTTCATATATATATATGTCTATATATATATATCTATATATATATCTCTATATATATATCTATATCTATATATATATATATATATATATATATATATATATATATATATATATATATATATATATGTATATATATATATATACACATATGTGTGTGTGTGTATATATATATATGTGTGTATATATATATATATAATATATATATATATGTATATATGTATATATATATATATATATATATATATATATATATATATATATATATATATATATATATATATATATATATATATATATATATATATATATATATATATATATATATATATATATATATATATAGATATGTATATATATATATATATATATATATATATACATATATATATATATATATATAGATATATAGATATAGATATATATAGATTTTTTTTTTTTATATATGCCTTGCAAATCATTACATATTATCTCCATGCCAAATATTGCCAGGTGACTCAGTTTCTCCTCCCACCTCTACTATTTCGAGGAGAGAGGAGAGAGCGGCTGTATGACTGTAAACAGCTGTTAGCTGAGCTGGGCCACTGCTGAAACTGACTTCACATGAAAGAAAACTATGTTTAAAAATATGTGTATAAAAATTGATTCATGGACATTTTGAACCAATTCTGAATCTTTTGATGATTATGATTTTATCTGACTACATTTTTGACAACTCTAAAATTAAAACACAAGCTCAACAAAGCATGCAGCAATGAAATAGTTTGATGTCAAGTATCTTCTTTTCTGAATCATGGGCAGCAAAAATCAATACTGAAATTAAAATCAATGAGAAAAGCACTCGGAAAGCGCAGACCTCCACCAGTGCCAGAGTCCTCACCCATAATGTGATTTTGGCCATAAATGTTAGTTCTACCTTTATTTCATCTTAATATTTAGATTCCTTGACCATGAAAACATACCATTAGCAAAAGGATTCATAATGATATCTGTTTCAGCTCAGTAGTTATTCACGAAAATCACATTTTTCGTCATGGTGGATCCAGACCCCGATCTGGATTACTCCAAAAATCTAATAATTTGTTCCTTGTCTCAATCCAGACATTTCCTGAAAATGTCATCAAAATCTGTCCATAACTTTTTGAGTTATGTTGCTAACAGAGAAACAAACATACAAACTAACAAACAAACCAACAAACTAACGAAGAAAACAAACAGATGCTGGCAATAACATAACCTCCCGGCTGACATAATGACTTGCCTTATGCTCCCTGGAACCTAAAGTTTTCTTTACGTCTGAATGGGAATAACCTCAGATGTTGGTAAGCAGTTTCTGAGCCTGCTGCCTTATGATTGAACTGTAGTCACAGTCTTCATTCTCCTGCAAACAAATCCAGGCAATACCCACAGCACTCACACTGCCGAAATGTTTCCTGACAAGATGAATCATCAGCATCTGAATTTTTTCTGCTGAACGTGTCCCTCTGTTTCCTTCATCAAACCCTCCCTTATTTGAACAGCACCAAAGTCTGTCACACAGCCAGCTCTTACTGCCAAGCTCCCAGGAGCAGAGCCAGGTATTATCAGCTTTATGGAGAGTACAAAACCTTTTTCTGCATCTATTCCCAGGACACTCTGAGAATCACATGGAGTTAAATATTCTGTTCATCAGTGGAGTAATAGCCTCATCAACCTAAACATGCCCCATTTAACCTCTAACGCAGTCTACTCAGCTGCTCCAAATGAAACTTTGTTGTTGTTTTAAGAGCAGGTACAGAGCTTTGATAATCCATCAGCGATGGTGTCCTACAGAACCAAAGAGGTGCAACAGTGTCAGCAGTAAAAGTGAGAATGAATGACTTCAACATTAGTCTTCCTTGTGGCTAGGGATGGAAATCAAAATCAAATTAAAACAAAATGACAATTAATAAGCAATAGGAAATGATATCCACTGAAGGTGGATGAAGGGAGACATTTAACTTGTGAATATATTAATATTTCTTTCCAAAGTCAGGAGGATAGAGTTACAGGAGAAAGTTTGGGTGACAGAACAGACAGCAGGCTGGTGGTCCATCAACAAACAACACTTATATATATATATATATATATATATATATTTGATAATGTAGCATCTCAGGGTTTAAATTTAAATCAGATCGCTATATACAATATATATATATACATAAAGAAACAGTTAATTTAAAATAGTTTAAAATATATATATACATTCAGTTATATACATATATATATATATATATATATATATATATATATATATATATATAGATATATAGATAACTAGTCATTATGGCATAGATAAACAGATGGTTGCCATTATCCTGCTTGGTTCATTTATAAAATTAAGAATGTTTCTGTCCTTGTCATATCAAAGAAATATTTCAACAAATATTAGCTCTTTAAAAATATATATACAATAAAGAAACAGTTAATTTAAAATAGTTTAAAAAATCTCATATAAACCCACTGAATGTTTAAAGCTGGGGTTGGCGATTTGATTTAGATACACTTTTTGTAATACTGGTTAAAATGGTCTTTATGACCCGATGGCAATCAATTCATAATGTGTTCTTAAAACAGAGCGAAAAATATCCGCTATTTACAGCAGGAGTAAAACAGGGAAAACCCCAACCAATAATCATCCCGGGACACCTGTTTTTAAACCAATCAAATCCTGTCGTCATTCTGCCCGCCTACTGCGCGTGCATTTTCCCGGCGTGCACAGACTCGATGCGTGTAAGGCAAGCAAGGGATCAGACTCCGTGGGAGAATGCTTACTTTTCAAGTTTTGTCTTTGAAAATTAGGGAAGCCCGCAGTGAGCCGTCCCACAACCCCAACCAAGCTCCAGTATCCCTCACATTTTAAGACAGATGTACAAGAAATCTAAAATAAACTCTTTGTTTTTCTAAGTTTGTTCTGCTGCTCTAATCTCGCGATAGCTGCCACCCAGGCTACTGCAGGGGGACGTTCTCGCGAGGCCTTTTCTTCTTCTTTGGTTTTACGGCGGTTGGCATCCATCATTTTGGAGCATTACCGCCCCATTCAGGCTAGAGACAGAGTTCAGTTTGGAGAGGCAGAGGAATGTTTTTATTATTATATCATCACACGAGAGATTTACGGGAGAATACTGATACAGGAGGACGGCGGGAAAGAGGATAAAATACGGAAAATACGGTAGTTTCATGGCCAAAACGGGAGATTTGACAGCTATGTGGAGAATGTCAGAGGAACTACCTATACCTCGATCAACATCGGCTGTGAATACTAACTAACTTTACATGTTTGTTTGGTGTTTTCTTACCTCTGACTGAGACAGATACACTAGACGGTGTAAAACAAACACATTGTGCTGAGGGTTTGGAGTTGAATCAGTCTTCTGCATATATCAGCCGCGCGCGTGCATGTGCACGGGGGGGAGGGGGCTGAGGAGATGCTACTTTCAAATTCATGCTAGTTTTCCAAAATTGCCAACCCCAGCTTTAAACTACTTGTTAGCTAATCTCAATGAAACCACTTTACCATCCTAGTTTAATCCATTTATAACAATGACAATAATTAACCTTGCAGTGTAGATGGACCTGATTCAATGTCTACAATCAGGCAGATCCATCTGGCCAAGCTCCAACGATTGTGAGCGACCAAAATGGGACGGCCCAATCAGTGTCCTTTAGAGAAGGAGGAGGTGGGAGCTCTGAGTGAGAGGACAGCAGGATGTGACTGCATGTACAGAGATCAGCACAGATGCTAACACCTTCAGTAGACATTTTATTCGACAAAAAAAATTCTAGTAAAAACTCAAAAAACATCTCTATAGAAAGGATAATTGAGAGTTTGTTCAACAAAGTGGCTCAAGCTCTGTCCTTCACACGACCTGTCAGTAGTGCCCACCTTCTACTTTTCTGATTGGCCCATAATGAATGTGGCTGACAGAATGATCATCCAATCACGTGCCGGATATTAAAAGGTTCTGCCCTCCCAAAACACTTTCTATTGGCTCTTTCCCAAATGAACTAGAATTATGTGTTGAGCTGTCCGTCTAGTGTATCAGTTAGAGCATAACAGTAATAAAAAAATCCATGATGGGTTCCTTTTTGTTGAGTCATACATAATTTTGGGTATTTTTAGAAAACTTAATCCCGCTCTTTAACTTGTCACTTTTTATTTTAGAATAGAACACATTAGTTACTCACTGTGTGTGTTTGTGAATGGTGTGAAAACATTTGAGTCAGCATTAATGCTTAATCCCATACCCCGCTGCATATAAATACACAAATTATGTCCTGCTCTAGCGTTTGTGTAAACACTTCATTGGTAGTCATCTGGCACCTTCTTAACAGTGAAACATTTCCCTGCCACTAACACCACTTAAAGAATTCCCGTCACGCTTTGCTGATATGTACCTATTTCCTCCTCTGAAAATGGCTGCATCTGCAGTTTTCATTTATCACAGTAAAGTCTCCTGTCAGGTATGAGCAGGGGCTCTGTTAACCACCAGCATAATCTATGAGCTTGAATAAGATTACTGCTACAAGATTAAAAACAGTGGCTCTATTTTCAGGATCTGTGAGTACTGAGTAGAACTGGGAAGCACACCATGTTTTCAAGATACACTGAGATCTTTTCAATAGGTTGGCAATATCATTTGCACCAATACTTTACATTTGTGCTAATCATATAATATATTTCAGGAAGTTTGCTTGTGGTGCAGCAGGTAATGTCAAATATGAGAGGAATCATGCAAATAATGCTACAAGCACAGAATTTGGCACAGTTATTCTGAAGGGAACACTTTTCAATACTGCCAAATCAGCCACATGAAACCTAGCCTTGCAGAGCAGACGTACTTGCCTGATTCTGAAATCATGCAACTCTGTCTTGCCAGCCTCCATTGTCCAACAGTTTCACTCCGCTAAATGCTTAACGGCCCAATCAGGGAAGAGAGGCGGGAGTAGCGGGAGTAGCAGGAGCAACGGGAGAAGCGGGCGTGACGACAACAGGAAGTGACTTGACAGGAAATGAAGTCACTTCCTGTTGTACATCTAATGGTGGCTAATGTCAGTTAGCCTGTGGTTACTCAGTGATACTTGGCGAAATATACTCCCCTTTTAAGTTTACTTTGTAGAAATTGTCTTTGACGAGGTTCATGTCACATATAAGTTTTAAATGATACATCTGTGTGGTATAATTTAATGTGAAACAATAGTCTTAAGGTAGTTATGCTATTGGCTAATGGCCGTTAGCCGCTACGGCTAACAAGGGCAAACAACAGTTAGCTGTTGTTAGTCATTACTCGTAGTGGCTATCAACAGCTAGCTGCTAACAACAGTTAGCTGCTACGGCTAACAGCCATTAACTGTTGTTTGCTCTTGTAAGCCGTTAGCCGTAACAGCTAACAGTTAGCCATTAGCCACTACGTTTAGCTGCTACATATGCTAAGCAGGGCTGATTGATATGGATTGGTCAGTGATGAGTGTGATGAGCCAAACGATTGTCCAATCACAAGCTGCCGTTGTTTTTGAAGGTTCTGACCCTGAAAACGTTTTTGCAGGGCTCCTCCCCAGATGGATTAGTGAAATATTTCCAACATGAAACTGTTCATCTGGCATGTTAGGTTACATGAAACCCCAATGTGGCTGTCACTTTCTGAGATGGCTACCAATGCGTCTTCCAAAAAAGATTTTTGCCCAAAGAAGTGGATATGTTAGATAGCTTTGTGTGCTCTTTTATTCATTTGTATGTTTTTCCAACTGAGATTTTTTTATTGTACAAACCCCACGTTCCCATGAAGGTGGGACGTTGTGTAATGTGTTGGCTTTAATAGTTACAGATTTAAAGTGCAATTTCCTAATTGTTTAATGACGGAACTCCATTCAGAAGAGACCCTAATGGGCACACCATTCATTGCATCTGATTTTTTGCCACTCATCTGCTGACAACAGTTGGAAATTAGCAACAATGGTTATATGCACATCACAGAAACATAATAAATGTGCACTGTCCTTGTAACTTCAACAATTTAAATACAACAAAATAAAATAGACTGTAGATGGTGACATCTGAAAATTCCTTTCAACTGTATGTTAAGAATCAACGTTTTTTAACAGTTGGACTATTTACTCCTGCCTGCAGTTATTCACAGAGTAGTCAAACAGCACCCTGTCCTTGCTCGTGAACAGCGATGCTTTTAAAGGATGCTACAACCTGTTCACCTGTGAAATTTCTAAACAGGTGTTTTTGAGCATACCTCAACTTTCCTAGTCTTTAGTTGCCCCAGTCACAGCATTTCTGGAGCATTTTTCAGACATCAAAGTCTAAGTGAGAGAATATTTGTAGGAAACAATGATGGCACTTGTGGTTCCATGGTGCGGTTCTGTGTCTTTTGACCTAACATGTCTGCTAAAAACAGACAAAAAACCTCTCAAATGCTTTTTATTAACTTTTAATCATATGAATTCCTCATAAGAGAATCAAAACAGCTTAATGTATCACCTGGTAAGGACAGCTACGATGCTTTTGTGTGCTTCAAGGTCATTGCTTGTGTTTTGCAGAAAAAACATTTTCCATCAGTTTTTACTTGTTTCACTGTTTGAGAGTGTCTCTGAGGTTATAAACATAATCAGCTAAGACTCTTGTACTTATGTTAGGTAAAATACTTTAATAACGCTACTTTTTGTTCCACTTTTGGCCCCAAATGCACCATGATGGTAGATTGACGGGTTGCAGTCTACTGTCAAGAGCAGGAGCCACTGTCTGTCATCCACTGCAGTGGCAATGTGTCTGCAAAGGCAAATAACATTTTTGACAACACCAATACCAGGGTAGTTTTTACAGGGAGACCCTGACTGACTCGGAAAGAAATGGTGTAAGCATTGCAACCTGTTGATGCACCTGTCAGTGCTTCCCCTTGAATATCGGGTGCCATGTGTTTGATGTTGTTGACACACATAACGTAAGGAGGCTTCCACACAGAAAGTACTTAAGAATTATCAGGGGAACCAATCAAGAACTGGAACAATTTGCCAGTGAGATCAAATCTGTCCTGTTCCCAATCCTATACTCATGTGCATGATGTAAACCTTAACGCTAATTTTATTGGAGAAATTTGAAGAAAGCGGCTGCGGCAAACAAGTGATGACAAATAGTCTCAGTTTTAACTCAATCAGAGGCCTGACAGGAGGTAAAAGCAGCAATAAATGCAACACCAAATAATAACTGCAATAACTGTAAGTGAACACTCTTCAGGTCCAGCTCTCTCAACTCCAGGTGCCCACTACAGTTAAAGCACTTAAACCTGCCGCAGATGTCTGTTTTATAACACTGTGGCTGCTCCAGTGTGGGAGTACAGTGAGCTCTTGTGTAAAACCATGTTTATCCTAATAGTTACTTGCCAGCTTTTACCTGGAGGAGAGGACAAAATCAAAGTCTGGCAGGATCTCTGCCTAACAGGTAGACTGTGAACACTAGAAACAGATTTTAAAATGTGATGTTTGTTGGCAAAAATGTGGTTTACCTACAGAGAAGGTTACTGTCTGAGTACTCCAATGTGACTTTTGCTGAAAGCTGGCCACACACTAGAAGATTTTTAAAGCTAAACTGAATTTGTAATTGTGGACCACAGACATAAGAACAGTCTCAACCATTTTTTTAATCCCAAATGCACATGGCAGGAGATTCAGCTAGACTGTGCAACAACACACTTGGAAACAGGACATATATTATTCTCTTTAATCTTGAAAGATTGATGTGCACTAATTCCTGGTAGATCAGAAGCTTCTAAAATACTCAGACAAGCCAATCTGGCACCAACAACCATGCCCTATTCAAGGTCACTGGAATCCTCTTTCTTCACCACTCTGATGCTCAGTTCAAACATAAGCAGGTTTTCTCATGTCTGAATGCAATGTGCTTCCGCCAAGTTTTATTAGCTGTTTGTGATAATTAGCAGATGAACAGGTGTACCTAATAAAATGGAAGACGAGCGTATGTGTTGACCAAAAATCACAGTAAATTAAGGTGTAACAACTGCAGTGAACAAATGTACCGTTATGGTAAACTTTTTCACCTCTGAATGTCACTGAATGGAAAAATAGAAAAAATAGAATTTCTTGTTTCACATTCATTTCTTATGTAAAACAGGCAATAAGGCACAGGTCAATTCTAGTGAGTTAGAAACTAAGGTTGCGCGACAAAGAAATGTGGACCATATTGGTATCAAAATGCTAAGTACAGAAAGAACCCCATTTCTGATATCTGCCAAAATCCAATTAATTTCTTCGCTAAAGTATAACATCAGGATGGATCCTTGTCTGCTTTTTCTCATTCTTTTAACTGAGTTTGATGCCATAAGCAGTGTGATTTGAAGTTGTGATTGTTGGTGTGACATTTACTTAAGATCAGAGATGCTTTTGTAATCGAAAGCAGTAAATGACAAGTGTCCAAACTACGGATGCAAACTGCTGCCCCTTGGAGACTTCATGCTGGCCCCACAGCAAATTCTAAGAAAAATGGCCCAGAATAGAACATGAGGCTTGGGTTGGACTGATAAAGTATGGCAAATGGATTGAGGCTAATAACAGCAGCACAAATTGCACTCATTTACTCTGCTTTGTGCTAAATCTTAAAGTCTGACTTACAATGAATACTTAGTTAATTTTCTTTAAATACCAACTCTCCCACAAAGAAACCTGATTCCCACTTGCAAAAAACTTCTGAAATATCCTGACTTTAGGTAGGTGAGTTGATGTGTGAATGCAAACAGACAAATTTTCACTGGGGCTAGTAATTCTTTCCCATATAGTCTGAGTGGGCCAAGTGAGGGCAAGAAGGGAGGGGGATTACATTCAGCCTGTGTGACCAGCACAAACCAGGAAAAGGGAGACTTAACAGGATGGATAAAAACAATTGCTTTGGCAGGAGAAGTTTATTTAATTGCAAGGAGGCACCAAATGTGCATCTATGTTTTGCTTCCACTGCTCATCATCAAAGTTTTGTAGAACATATAATGACAAACATCTACTACCAGGTCTCTGGTGTATACAAAGAGCTGTCTCATGCTGTTGTTGGATATGGAGCTAAAATGCTGCATCTTATTTTCCCCAGGGTAAGCGTTGTGAATGTATTGATGCTGCTTTATTTTCACTTCTGCTTGCTACAATGCTACTCTAAACTTGATGCTGATGATCCACATTAGAACATGTATCACTGAAATTAAGCTACAAAGTGTGATATTAATGGTTCGTCCGCTATCCCATTATAAACACAGACTTCCGACATGTATTTGTGACATTGTGTCCTGCCCACTGGTGACCCCCCTACCCCCCTTCACCACTTCTTCCCCGTCAAGAAGGGCATGCTCTCTGCTGAGTAGAGTGTGTGCAGGTCCCCTGTTAATATCAGGGTTGCATGTGTGAAAAGGGAAAAAACCCTTGACATTAGTGGTTGTTTGCTTCTAAAAGTCATTAATAAAATGCTGCAACAAAAGGCTGATAATGCAGTGTTAATTTTGACATTTATTTTTAGGCTTATGACAAACATATCTTTTTGCTTTTGCCATAATTAGTCATCTTAATTGTTTTAGTTTTAGTCTAGTTTGAGTTGATGAAATTTCACAGCTTAGTCGATGAAATCTATCGTAAATTTAGTCGACCAACATATGAAGTGTAAAGTGTAAGGCATTTTTCATGTTTCCTTGAATTTCTGGAGTCATGTTTTACACTTGGATCCCGTCACCATGAAGCTAATGCAGCTGTGATTGGATGTTCTTCTTAACTTGTCCATCCTTTCCACACAACCAAAGAAGTTTTGATTCCTAACTTGTCTTTACATTCTATACGACCAAATTAGGTCTAAATGGTCTGATTTAGGGCGTTTTCACATCAGGCCCACTTGTTTCGAACCGTACTGTGGCGCTGTTCGCCCCTCTCCCCCGCTTGCTTGCATTCACACTGGCAATATCGAACCGTGGTCGGACCCACTTGTGTATTTACTCAGTTTGAAACAGCAGGGGGCGATATGCACATAACTGGTTACCAAACCTGCTACGGAGAACGAAGAAGAGACTACCATGGTAACCATTTCCTACACCAAACAACCAATGTTTACGTTTTGCTCTCTTCTACATTTTCCTTCAACTGTGTTTTTTGTATCGTGTTTGAGACGGCATCAGCGCTCTTCTGGACCCTCGTAAATCATCGTAATCCTCAACCAGAATAAACAAATCGACAAATTGAGTAAGCAAGACATTCAACCACGGGATTAACAGGAAGTAATGCATCAAAAGTAGATCGATTAGGACCACTTTGTTACACACCAGTGAAACCGCACCAAATGTAGGGGGTGGAGCAGATCGAGACCACCCCTCCAAGGAGGTCTCGGACCGGCTGATTTGGTGCACACCAAAGTGCGGTGGTTGCATTCACATTGATACTAATGTACCAAACCCTGGGCCAAAACTTCTTTGGTGCACACTAAATGTGGTTGGTGTGAAAACACCCTAAGTCTCACATTTTAGTCCAGTTTTATTTGTTGACAGAAATATCATTTAATTTAGTTTTAGTTTTGTCACACTTGGTTTTAAGTTACAGTCTAGTTTTCATCAGAGGGAAAAAGGTTGCTGACGAAAACTATGATGAAAATAATTTGTTCACAAAATTAACACTGTGTTATCAAAGCGTAATTAAGCATGTCTAAACAAAAAATTTAGTTTGTTTTCTAAGTCTAACATACCTAAGGTAAGATGACAGATGTGGTCCACTCGTTGAAAAAAAAAAAAAAGTTTGGACACCCCTGCAGTAAATAGCTTTATTAATGGCACACACTTGAGAATGTTTGACAAAATGTTGGCTGCACCATGCCTGGAATTGTGCCCTGACCTCTGCATCCCTGAGAAGGAGAACTTGGGGCAAAAATCTGGCAGAAAATCATCTACTGTGTGGCCGGCTTAGAGATAAAATATTATGCAAGTTACTGACTGACTTCAAGTCTGTGACAATCCAGCGTCGGCATGTCTAATCGCTCACACTGCTGCCCTCTGACATGTGGCCTGGGGATTTTTGTGGTCGGTCATTATCTACGGTTTGGGGATAAGCATATTGCCCTCATCTCATCTGCTATCATCTCCTCTGAGCAGACAGGAGCTGAGCCAACCAAAGCAGAGCGGCTCGCAGGCCTGCTGTTGACCTACTTACACTGCCTAACCGACTCACGCTTTTCTCATTTCCACTGTGGAAATAAAATTAGGAGTAATTACTAAGTTCCCGGCCTTCCAGCGGATTGCTTAAGCCACTGGGCTGCTTATTGGACCGAGCAGTGCAGGCACTAACAAGGTCAAGACGGGTTATTAGACGGATCGCACACACACACTCTTATTTCATCTTGATGGAGAGAGAGGAAAAGAACGCTGACCTCACACTTAGCTGTCTCATGGCTTTAATATAGAAATGTAATATTCTGCTCTTTATTTCTGCTTCCATGCATTTGTCCTCTGCTTCTTATTCATATCCTGGCTTAAACATCATCAGTGTGACAAGGAAAAACAAGTTGAGTCACATTTGTATTAAAATATAACACAAGACCTGCACATTTTTATTTATCACTGCATCCAAAGGTCTGCTGCAGTGGAAGCCTCTGCTGCCGAGATTAAAGGGGTAATCTGCACATGCCCTGTTTTGATATACTGGTGTGACATATTTGGCCATGGTCAAGGGTGACTACTTTTTGGGTTATTTTCTACATTTAAAGAAACATTTTTTAACTTTTCCGCCTGTATTAGTAGTTTCATATTCACTGATCAGTGGGAAGACCCTTAACAGAGAGAATGATTTCTATGTTGCTTTCAGACAAGAGTGCCAGTTGTCTGCATATAACACTATGTAAGTTTAGAAGCAAACCACCGTTATCTTGCATGAAGTGTGTACTGCTTCAGTGTTTCAGAGTTGTGTGCCCATCTCCACTTTGCTATCTGCAGGGCCTGAGGCAAAATATAAGAAAAATGAAGCAGAAAAAAAGGTGATAGATGATGTTGGGGAAAACAGAGAGGTTGACTGAGAAAAAAGCTGAACTACATTAAACAATAGACTAGCGTTAGCACGCTGGAGAGAGCTTTGAGAAACAAGCTGCACATCAGATGCTGAGCTGGCTTCGTTATCATAGGACAGGCAGGTCCAGTGGATGTTTCATGTTTTTCTCCTATTTGTTTGATCTGCTATCATGTTATAAAGATGCTATCTTTTTACTGGAAACCTACAGTATCTAACTAGCATTAGCCTCTCAAAAATAGATTTTAAGCTATAAACTTTAGATATCATGGCAACAGCTGAATACCCTATGGTATGCATCAGCTCGACTACGATCCACTGTACGTGGTTGTTTTGGTTTTCCATTAGGGATCATACTAAGGTAACCTGACTGTTAAGCCATTAGAGGGCCTATGGGTCCTGCCCTGTATACTGGTTGCAGCCACACATTTAAACACACCCCTGATATTAACATTCCATTTTTAATAATTTAAGTTGATAAACTACATCTTGTAAACTTTGATCACTGCATGCTGATCTCCCTGTTTGTTGCAGCTCTCGAGCCGATCGTAACACTGACACACCAAACAGACCATTTATTGTACTTAATAGTCCATCTGAGACTATTTTAAAACATGCTGTTCATAGTTTGTTGTTCCTTTGCTGTCTTTGGAACACTATTCATTCCTTCACAGTGGCCAAAGGGCACAAAGGGGGTGGCAGATCTACTGCCTCTATTTCCTCCTTTGTTGTTGTGAAGTTGCCTCCACAGTTTGCTTAACTATGCTATGATAAGCCTACCTACCTTTAAGGGCTTCTGACAAAGTCTACACTGTACGAGCTAAACCCTGCAGGGTCAAACCAAGTTGAGTAGGATTCCACAAAAGGAAAGCACTAACAGAGTCCACCCTGACCAGCTGTACCACCCATGTTTGAGAACAACTAAACATTTGTGGGGAAGAGAGGAACAGTGCTGTGTGTTTTACTGTTTCCCTCAGAGGCTACTGGAGGCCACTAGATAGTCCCACAACTGAATTCTGACACATTATAGTGTTAAGAGTGTGATAGCAAATCTACTTAACAAATAAAAGTTATTGACTGAATGCTGGCTCCCTGATTGGTTTGCTGACCCAAACTACCGTAGCCATATTGATGTCAGCCATGCCCTTAAAGAGAGCTCAGTTTTTTTGAACTGGGGTTGTATGAGCTCCATATGGCCACTTAGTACATTAAATGCAGTAGAAGGTTCTCTCCTCACCCTCAGTAAGCCACAGTTTGTAATTAAAAGTCCATCTGAGACTACTTTGAAGCATATTTTAAATAATTTAGAATTATCCCTTTAAAAATGCACTCCCTTAAATCTTAATCAAATCAAAATAAACAATTAAAGAAACAATCACCCTCATGTGGGAAGACACATGGACTACTAAGACTGCAGTGTCTGTTTTAATAGCCAGTCAATAAACATGTTTATTTGCACTGAAATGATTGGCTGTTAAGCATGGGGCACATATAAGACTTCTAGTGCTTTGGCAGTCAGCCCAGAGTGAGTACTTGCAGGTTTCTGCAACTCCAAATTGGTTTGATTTCTTTTGACAAAAGTGGTAAGAACATGGTTTACATCCAGTTCTGTCGACCCTCACAGTGTCCAAGTGCAGCAGAAAAACTTCAGATCTGTTGAAATTTTCAGTTCTTTAAAAGTCAAGTTTAAAGACTTGTTTGTTTATGGATGCTGTCACAATCTCAGCCTCAGCCTCAGTCTCATCCGCAGCCTGTCACTCCATGTTCCACTCTAATCAATCCTGACTCACCTCACCTGTGCCGCCGCTCACACCTGCACCTCATCTCCCGTAATCAAGCCAGCTACAAAAGCCCCAGCTCCACACTCAACCAGCGTCAGACTGTCGTCGCACTCATGCTGAAAGGTCCAGACTTGTTTCCCGGATTGATCACCCGTTGCCGACCAGTTTCGTCCCAGACTCTGCCTCATACGCCTGACCCTCGGCTTGACTCCAAGGTATCGACTAGCTTCTGTCCTGCATTCACCCGCCTGTCTGAATCCCCGGCTTTCGATCCTGCTTCCGTCTCCTGTTGCCGAACCCTGTCTGATCTACGTTGTGACCCACGTCTGGTATCTGATCCTGCTTCCGCTCCTGTTGCGAATCTTGTCTGATCTACGCCAGACCCACGCCTGGTATCTGATCCTGCTTCCGCCTCCTGTTGCCGAGCCTGTCTCTTCTACGTTGTGCCATTCGCCTGGTGTCTGACTCCCGCCTGTCCTCGACTCACGAGAGCTCGCCTGAACCACATCACCGAGTGTTCCCGAACGCCCGATCGTCAGTGTGTGAGTCAAGCCTGCATCTTAAATCAAATCAAAATAAACAATTAAAGAAACAATCACTCTATACATGGACTACTAAGACTGCAGTGTCGTGTTTTTTAATAGCCAGTCAATAAACATGTTTATTTGCACTGAAATGATTGGCTGTTAAGCATGGGGCACATATAAGACTTCTCGTGCTTTGGCAGTCAGCCCAGAGTGAGTACTTGCAGGTTTCTGCAACTCCAAATTGGTTTGATTTCTTTTGACAAAAGTGGTAAAAACATGGTTTATAACCAGTTCTGTCGACCCTCACAGTGTCCAAGTGCAGCAGAAAAACTTCAGATCTGTTGAAATTTTCAGTTCTTTAAAAGTCAAGTTTAAAGACTTGTTTGTTTATGGATGCGTTTGTTAAGATTGTATATTTTCAGTTTTTCACAACTGTGTTAAAACCATTACTACACTGCAACAATCTAAACCATCTTATTGATAATATCTTCATGTACTACTTTATTTACAACACTGCACTGTACCTTTTAAATATGATTGGATTAGGATTTTTATTATATTTTCTTCTACATTTTAGCTTTAAATTTATCTCAGCTTTTATTCTTTTTTTATCTTTGTTTTAAATTCTTTGTTTTTATGTTTTGAGTTGATTGCTTAAGGATGCTATACAAACTAGAAAACCACACGGAGAGCGCAGAGCTCCGCCAGCGCCACAGTTCTCACTCATATTGTGATTTTCACCATTAATATTAGTCTGACCTTTATTTCATCTAAATATTTAGATTCCTTGACCATGAAAACATCATTAGCAATTGGATTCATAATGATATCTATTTCAGTTCAGTAGTTATTCACGAAAATCACATTTTTCAACATGGCGGATCCAGAAGCTGATCCAGATCACTCCCAAAATCTGATCATTTGTTTCTTGTCCCAATCTGGACATTTCCTGAAAATTTCATTGAAATTCGTCCATAACTTTTTGAGTTACGTTGCTAACAGAGAAACTAACACACAAACAAACAAAAAGACAAATGGACACCGGCAATGACATAACCTCCTTGGCGGAGGTAATAAACTTGCCTTGCCAAGCAGTAAGGTTCTGGTGGATGTCATTTTGGTATTTGGAATGAAAACTATTTCTGGGTCAGCTCAGTTTGTTTCACACTCACCTGTCCAGTGTAGGCAAAGTCCAGTGCGTGCTTCAGTCCAACACTGGTCACTCCTTGCAGTGTCACTTCGTCTGCCTCGCTCTCCACCATGCACAAGCTGAACATAGCCTGGTTACACACAACAACAAAAAGGATGGTTAGTTTCAGGCAAACTGTCGGCATTTTTAGCTCCAAAGTGTTTCTTTATTTGTCAGTTGACAGAATCATTTAAAAATATATTAAAGGAATCTGGTGACATTTTCAGGATAGATCAATTATTTTGATTAAAATCCAAATTTAGATCAATGACTTTTTAAGGATTTGCTAAGATTATAAGAGGGGCAGTTTTGCTGATAATTCAGTAAGTTCTCATTGGTTTTTGTTGACATTTTCAGTGAATGTTTGTCATGGCACAAAGGAGGAGTGATTTGCTTTTTGTCTTGACTTAAATTCAGATGTCCCCAAAAATCTTCAAATATTAACAGTTATCCCACCAGACCTTTTTTGCCTCATAGAGGTGCTGGATTGACCATTGGAAGCAATTTCTGTCTGAAATGTTTCAAAGGGCCTCATAACATTTCTGACACCCTTTTCAATTATTTTGGGATGTGATGGATAACCATCTTTTGTTTTGCTGACCTTTAGCTGCTCCTGATTGAATGAGACTGTCAAAAAAAAAGGGAAGCACATCCAGCACATCTGATGATCCATGTGACTGAGAAAGCCAGACTCTTTCTTCAAGAATCAAAAATAGAGGTACAGTCACGTCACTGCCACATTTTTACGTAAGAAAATGTGACAAAAATATCAATAATTATATATTTTTTCATGGTGGATCCATAAATTTATTTAAAACACTGTCCTTCAAAGTTGAATTGAAACCCTTTTGGTTGGGATATGTTTGATCTGACAGTGTTCACGAATTGTCAAAAGGGTAAGCGTCCAAACACCGCTGTCCCAATTATGATTCATTTCATGGTTCAGAGATAAAAGTAAATAACGTAATAGTTACTGCTTGAGGATGCTAGCAATTAGGGCTGAACGATTTGAGAAAATAATCTTATTGCGATATTTTTCCCCAATATTGTAATTGCGATTTACTCTGCAATTGTTTTAATGTTCCTCATCTTATGTATTCTTAAACAAACATAAGCAGTAGATCGTTTTATAGTATAATCAATATGATATTAAATCAATTTAAGGACAAAAGATTTGAGAAAAAGTGGAGAAGTGAAGAACAGAAGCAAAATAGGTATGAAATTGTAAAAACTGGGTTAAAAAAATGGTACGAAAGCAGAAAAAAAACTTAATAGGTGCAAAATAGGTATGAAATTGCAAAAAAAAAGGCAAAAAATTCAAAAGTAACTAAGGAAAATTGATTACAGCAGCAAAATTGGGATTAAATTTCAATAACCATATAAAAATTCCAAACATGGTCTGACAGTGGTAAAAAAAAAATAAGATGAATGGGAGCAAGATAGGCATAAAGTTGTAAAAACTGGGTTAAAAAAGGTTAAACTAGGCATGAAATTGCAAGAAACTACATCACAATGCCAAAATGTTCAACACATTTTGGGTTAAAAATATTGCACTGTCTGCGATATGAAAATTGCAACAAGCCATATCGCGATTTAATCTAATTTGCAATTAATTGTTCAGCCCTACTAGCGATCCAATGGAAATGACAGGGACAAAAGTCCTCCTCCAGGCTGGACTACTGCAACGCACTCCTCATCGGGATCTCTGGCAGGAACATCCAGAAGCTTCAGTACATCCAGAACAGCGCTGCCAGGATCCTGATGAGGGTGCGCAAGCACCAACACATCACTTCCATCCTGAAATCCCTTCACTGGCTCCCGGTTACATACAGAATTGAGTTCAAGGTCTCCCTTCTCACCCACCAGTGCAATTATGGACATGCCCCCCTTTACCTGCAGGAACTCCTCTCCCCCCAGACCTCCTCACGTACCCTTCGCTCTGCTGCTACCAACACTCTCAAGATCCCCAGAACTAAGCTCCACACCATGGGCGATCGGGCCTTTTCCTCTGCCGCCCCGAGGCTGTAGAACGCCCTCCCTGACCACCTGAGGGCCCCACAGACTACAGAAGATTTCAAAAGAAATCTTAAAACTCTCTCTTTAAAAAAGGATTTGGCTAGTTGGCAGTACTGGGCTCTCCATTATTCTCCTAGAAATTATTCTTAAAAAGGGTTTTTAAGGTGTTTCTTAATTGTTTTTAATTGTGTCTTACTCTGTAGCACTTTGAGATTGTGAAAATGTAAAGCGCAATACAAATAAAATGTATTATTATTATTATTATTATAAGTAGGAAGAGATGGGGGCTATGAGTGTGATAACAGCAAAAGTCCCTCTTTGTACAGAGATTAGCGTAGATGCTAACAGCTTCAGCAGCAGCTTTATCAGACCTGGACCATACTTCTTTATTTTATGAAGAACAAACAACTGCAGTGACAGCACTTTTCAATAGAAAGGATATTTTTGCTTAAACATTTTTGTACAGATGGTGTAAAATCAGTGAGTAATCATGCTTGATAACTATGATGTCAATTTCAATCAAATAATTGCATTAAATTTTTAAAATAATCCAGCAGCCCTAGCCTGGAGCAGTAACTTGAACTGATCAAACAAGGATGAAAGTCTTTTATAGCAGAGGTACGAAATAAAAGCTGAGAGCTTGATGGTGTTTTTTCTTCCATTTTACCATACTGTTGTGCTATAATAACCTGACATGAGCTTTTTAATCTCAGATTATGTTTATGCTCAAAGAAGTGTAAAAGAAAGTGTTCAACTGTTAACAAAAGTATGTAAGCCTCAAACACATTTTTTTTTAACTTATGAAAAAAAACAAAGGCCTTTGTTGAAGAATCTAGCACGATGCCTTAGACCACTCTAATAGGCAAAAATGAAAAAGAAAAGAAATAACCACAGATCACTTATGGTAAAATCAATTCGATTTGATTCTCTACCTCCTCAGAGTTTTGGTTAAACCTATTGTTGTGAAATGCACAGAGAAAAACAATATCTGAATGTAGGCTACCTGGTGAAAAAGAAAGAGCCCCTCACAATCAAAAACAACCTATTACAACACCCACAGCCTCACTCTACTGATTTACCTGCATGGCCCAGAGGAAACCAGCAACGCACAGCACATTCAGTACTTTCTCTAACAGAGCCACTCTCTCTCTCCCTCGTTAAAGCCCACACAAACACACATCCAGACTCATGCTAAATCAAAGCAGCGTCTGCAGTCTGGCCCTGCTGTGCATGAGTCCAGCTTGCTCCATCTAATCAAAGCTATTGACTGGTGTCACACCATGAGGGGGGTGACAGAGACATCGATCAGGGCCGTCAAGCAGAGCGTACAGTGAGGAGGGGAGCACTGAGAGGAGAGTGATGGGTCAATTGCTGCAATGATGAGGACTGTCAATGTGAAAGTCAACTTTCCCACAGAGGTAGTTGTACAAACAGAAAGTGGGCCTATTATAAAGGACTCAGTCTCCTTGAGCCTGGCACACACACTGAAATGGTGTTTAAAACTAGATCATTTGTAGTTGTTCCTGCACTACACACAGAAAACAACTGGGTTATTTCATCTACTCAAACATGGGGTTATAAAATGCTTTACCAATTGTAGGTTATTGATATTGGATTTGGGTTGTTTGTGCTTTAAACACTGTTGCATTGACAGACATGTTCCACCATGAATCCACACGCGTGCCAGTTTACAACAGAGTTTCTAGTAAGTTTCTATGCATAGCACCCAAGCATATTACCACTAGAGGGGTATTTCACAAAACCAAGATGGGGATTAAGCCAGGATTTTCCAGTTGTCCTTAACTCTAAAAACTGGTGGGTTAAAAATAACCAAATCTGGGCTGTTTCAAAGCTCATATGTTCGTTTACACCAGCCCTGTAATAGTTCATTTGACCCAGCAAGATGGGTTGGTCCATTTTAACCCAATGATGATATTGAATATTTCACCCAAATTCTGAGTCAAATTAACTGCAAATCGATGTACATTCAACCACACATATTCATTATATACTCTACCCAAATGCTAGGCCACATCAATTTCCATGTTGTTCACTGTGTTGATGTGGTTGGCATACTGTTTTAATTGACTTAAAGTGTCAAATGTACTTCTGTTAACATGCTTACCAAAACAAAAATTATTTGTGCGGCTATGATTGAAAGAGAGCAGCACAGTGGTGAAGCAGGTAGTGTTAGCATGTTAGGAGTTAGCATGCTCTCCCTGTGTATGTGAGGGTTCTCTCCTGGTACTCTGGCTTCCCCCACAGGCCAAAAACATGCTCACTGGGTTGATGGTGATTTTTAATTTTTAACTGACTTACACTGATTAGGTACCAGTGTAAGTCAGAATGACTGCCTGTCTGTAATGATCCTACTCTTATCGTCAAGTTACCCTGTTTGTGTTCATGTTTGTCTGTGTGCTTCCTGTTTTATTCTGAAGCTCACCTTGTCTCTCTTGTCTTCACAGGCTTTACTTCCTGTTCCAGCGTGTCACACCTGCTCCTCAATTGTTCCCCCCCAGCTGTGTCTCATTATCCCCAATTATCTCTTGTATTTAACCCTCATGTCTTCCCCTGGCTTGTTGCTGGCTTGTTTGCTCTGTTTAGTCACTCTCTAGGCATTTATCATATTCACAGTCTGATCTCGACCCTCCTTGTTCATAGACCTTGTTTTTTGTCTTAGTATTTTTTTGGATACCTCAGCTTACATCTGCTGATTCTCGTGTACCAAACCTTGCTAGTCTGACTGCCACCTCTGTTACTGACCTCTGCCTGTGTGAGAACCTGCCTTTGTGAACTAAACCTGGACAGTCAAATAAATTCAGATTTTTTTTCACTTTGAAACTGACTCATCTACTTTGTCTTAGCCATTGTTCATGATACTGTCTCTCTATGCGGCCCTGTGATCGTCTGGCAGCTGGTTCAGGGTATACCTCGCTGTCAGCTGATAATGATGGATGATTGAATGATGACTTAAAAGGAGAAAGAAAAAATCAGAAAGTCCAGATTTATCTGCTCTTTGAGCTTCAATAGTCCTGTGTTTGAGACAAGCAGAGTCATCTTACTCAGATATCAGTTCCAATGAAGTTGGGACATTGTGTGAAATGTACATGAAGACAGAACGCAATGGCAAATTCTGTTCAACCTATGTTCTATTTAATTCAGACAGAAACCAAAATCAACTGACTTTGACCCTGTAGGTGGCCATGTATTAAAAACAGACATCATTGGGGGTGCTGGTTTGGCGGAGTGGTTAGCAACCATGCACGTCCCATGTATATGCTTCTGCTGGTCTGGGTTCGAATCCCGCCTGTGACCAGTTTGCAGAGTGTCTTCTCCCTCTCTCTCTCCCCCTTTCACAGGCCTGTCCACTGTCTCTCTCCTATCAATAAAGGCACGAAATGCCCAAAAAATACATAAAAAAACAAAACATAGACATAATTACTAAAAGGCTATTTCCACATGGGCTCAGGAACGCTGCAGAAAACCATTTTCTGTTCATACAGTTTGTCCCCACATTTACAAGTGAAAGTGCCATGCAAAGACAAAGCCATACACCAACAATAACCAGACACACCGGCAGCATCTCTGGACCCAAGCTCATCTGAGACTGATAAAGAGTGGAACAGTGTGCTGTGGTCTGATGAGTCCACTTTTGAAACTGTTTTTGGAAATTATGGGTGTCATGTCCTTCATGCTAAAGAGGTAAAAGGAACATCTAGGTTGTAAACAGTTTAAAGTTCCATAACTAGCATTTGTGAAGGTATGGGGTGTGTTAGTACCCATGGCATAGTTAAATTTCATATCTGTGAAGGCATCTCGAATGTTGAAATGTACATGCAGGCTTTGGAGCAGCATATGCTGTCACTAGGAGTGTAATGGTATAGAAAGAGTTTGGTTCAGTTCAGTTGGGTACATCTGAGTCACAGTTCATTTTCTGTCTGGTATTTATTTTTTTCAGAACCCTTTACTCTCAGCTTCTCTCATGCTCATACAGACAAATAACTTCACAAATACAGACATTTTCTGACTCACAGCAATTTTCATTCAAATACATTAATACACACACAAACTCCCATACACTATATCGTCCACAAATACACTTTAATATACACACACACGCACACACTCTAACAGAATTGATATCACAGAAAAACATATGAACACACAGACTTTCCCTGACAAATACACATGCATAGAACACATTAACACAGTTACCCTTAAAACATAAGACTTATTCGCACAAGTTATCCAATACAAATACACGAGTAAACACATATTGTCATGACATATGAACTCAACCAAAGTCTAGATATCCTCTGTGGTCCCCAACTGAGATTTGGCAAAAATAAATGTGTTGACGCCTATATATGTTTAAAGAGCATCTGCAAAGTTTTTGGTGTAAAATCACAAGGGTTTCTGAACTATAGGCCATTAAAAAAGGGTGCTGTGTGTTGTTTTGACATCAGTGACTTGCATGCATTCCTGAGTAGCTGCTTTTCTATGCTAAAGTCTTTTAAACATACAAAGATTTCTGACTGAAATTTGTTTTCCTGGTCATTTTGGGCCCGGGTTTCAGATTCTGTGGTCAGAAAGGCTTCTTCTAGTTTCTAAGTTATTGGTCTCCAAGTGGTGCTGATGTTATGGGCAAAAATAGAAAAAAGGGGGCAAGTGTCAGCCTTCAATCATTTACAGCGTTCCCAAAGAAGTGCTGCGGATCATTTGTTGGGCCCAGTTCTTTGCCTTAGGGCAATTTTAAAGTGCCCAGGAAGATACAAACCTTGTTTGCTGTTATCAAGTTATTCTTCCAGCTCAATCTTCCAAACATCTTTCACTTGCATTTTGCCCTCATTCTTCCCTTTACAACTTGACTGTGAGGGTTTTTGATCATTTTCAACACTTAAGAATGACTGCATGTCATAAATAATCTGACATGCTACTTTAACTTCAGAATTGGCCATCTAAAAACCGCAATCATTCTTTTAATCGTAGTCTACCGCCACACAACTCCTGTTCAGACGCTGTTATATAACAACAAAATCAGATTTAAAAGCCCTCAGGCCAGGCAGCTAGCGTAGCGAAGCATCTCCTCCTCTCGTGAAAACATCAATTCTTCTCGGTGCTCATCCAATTTTTCCTGATTCATACATCTCTGAACTTTAACCAAGCTATGATTGCCCCTGGCTCCTCGATGTTGTGAGGGTGTCTGTTGATGTGGGGTTGACTTGAGGCCACACTGACTTTTTACCAAACATGCACATCTCTACTCGGAGAACATGGCCTTGTTGATTCACCACTGGGCTAATTAAAAATCCCCTGGTCCACTGAGCACAGGGAGGCCTGTGGCTAAACCTGGGGTGTGATTGAGGCGGTGTGCACACGAGTGTGAAAGATAAAAAAGTTGAGCAGAGGCACAAAATAAAATTTGATAGTGGAGAACATGTAACAGAAAAAAAGTCCATGTATGCATGTGAGCTCCACAGAGGACACCCTCAGTGTTAGCAGGGCTGCTTGCCTCCAGATTGAACGCTCCTGACCTTGGTGGAGGTGCTGAGGGAGGGTTCATGATGATGGATGGCTCCTCTGACTTGGAGTATAGATCCAGTGAGGAGATAAATTAAGCCACATAGCTGCGCTCAATGTGGTCCTTCACATGATGCTGCAGTGAGGGTGCAGCTCTGCAGGTCTACACATGACCTTACAGCACAATTCATGTGTTGTGATCATACCAGAGGGGCCGCCTGACACACACGGGGTAAAAAAGGTGATATTTGGAGATGAGGATTTGTGCCTGAGACTCTGAGTGATTTATTATATTCTCTACAGGCCTGTGTTCATACACGTGAGACTTCAAAAATAATGAAAAAGGTTGGTTGTATGGCAGAGTGAGCTGCAACCATCCATCCATTGTATATTTCGCTCATGCCTTTTGGGGTTGGGGGGTCACCAGCCAATTAAAGGCCACACAGAGACTGACTGACTATTCGCTCTCACACTCATACCTAAGGATAATTAGGAGTAACCAATCAACCTAATGGGCATGTCTTTGGTCTATGGGTGGAAGCCAGAGTGCCCGAAGAGAACCCTTGCATGCACAGGGAGAACATACAGCGTGAGTATGACTATTCTTACTGTATGTCAGCCCTGATAATGCCTGGAATACCTCAATTATAGCTAAGGGTTGTGGAAGTTTGGTCTAATTTCAGGTTTTATACATCACTTGGTGTTTTTTGTATTGTATCTGCATGATAGAGTACAGAATAACAAAATTCCTCTTGTGAACAGCACCAATATCTGAAATGGCTGATGCCACCCCCAATGGACCAAGCACTGTGATGTCCTACCATTGATGCATCAGTAATTCAAGCCTACATGCAATCATCCCCTTTTGGATGTCCTTTTGACCTGTTTGGAAAAACATATAGTTTGGGGTATGTCGGTCTATATATACACATACATACACATCTCTCTGTCTCTCTATGTATATATACGTCTCTCTCTCTCTCTCTCTCTCTCCCTCTCTCTCTCTCTCTCTCTCTCTCTCTCTCTCTCCATATATATGTATATATGTATATATATATATATATATATATATATATACACATATATACACGTCTATACATACATCCATACATACATACAAATGTGTATATATATATATAAATATATATATATATATATATATATATATATATATATATACATACATATATTGAAAACGTGTTTATAACATTCTGTTTTCTAAATTAACAATATTAATCATGTCACCACTCTTTGTATTGTTCTGTTGGATTCAAATTTATTTAATTTGTTGTGCTCTTGACCTTGTATAAAAGAAGATGCCCTCACTAATTTTTCATTAATAAATTAGGGGTAAATGAAATAAGGAATTAACAAATGAATCAGGATTGGCAAAATGAAGTTAGATTCCTTGTATGCTGATGCATACCTTAACCTTGCAGGTAAGGACTAGAGCTAGACAACAGGAGGATGTCAATGTAGAGATTAGCACAGATGCTAACAGCTTCAGTAGCAGTTCTATCAGATCCTGACTTTATATCTTCATTTCATGAAATACAAACAACAGCACTGACAGTACTTTAAGATGGAAATTATGCTTTGCTCCATGTCTAACATGTTTTGACGAAAGCTTGTTCCATAAAGTGGCTTATGCTTTGTATTTAAGCCTGCGGCATAGTGCTGACCGACTACATCAAGACTTAAAAGTAAGTGCATTACTGATTGTGGAGTTAATCGCTGGAACATCCTGGATGACACTTTAAAAAAGTGCAATATGATGCAAATATTTAAAGTAAATTATACACAAGCATCATCAGATTCATACAAGTAATTTGGCCTTAGACCAAAACAATTAGTTAGCATATAAGTGATTTTAGGTTTGTATATAAGCTGTTGTCCAGATGGACAAGTGAAATATATCGAATGGTCCATCAGGTGTGTCAAGTTACAATATCAAGCCAATATAGCATGAATCGGGTTAACCTTAACAAAAGTTTTCAGCCGTCTTTTACAAATCAAGCCTCAGTTTGCAGAGTGAATGATCCTGTCTGCATTGATGTTTAGCATAGTTTCCACGGCTGTGTTCTGAGGCCAAGCTGATCAGTATTCAGGCAAGTATGCATACAAGCCCTATTCCACAGAAACAAAAGTTATTTTTGGCACATACTTTAAAATACTGCATGACATCTCCAGTAGACAATAACAGCTTTTGAAAGGAGTTCTGGCCAAACTGTGGGGCTCGTAAACATAATTTCTCTGCATGACAAAGACACCACAGAGGGTTTTGTTTGTGTGTGTGTGCATGTGTTCTGCGTGGGTGCTTTCACTGAGGGTGGTGTGCTCACGGGTGCTGCTGTGCTGGCCATGTCTCACTGAGCTGTCCAGACATTTTAGCAAAGAGACGGCGTTGGAAGAGGCACATGACACATTGAGTAAGTTTCAGGTAGACAATTCACGCTTGGGCAGGTATTTCATTACAATCACTCGTGTCTGCTGGGCTAGATAATGTGTTATAATCACTGCTCTGTGTGTGTCAGCGTGTGAATGAAAGAGGCAGAGAGAGAGAGAGAGAGAGAACACAGTCACTATTCACAGCACAGGGAAGCTTCATCTTCTCAGTAAATGAACTAAATGAAACCCAGCGGTGGAGTCAGATGACAAACTGGAGATAATGTTGTTAAGCCCCTACGGAGGAACAGGGGAGCAGAGTCAGTTTCTTGCTTACTGTAGCGGGTGCATCTAATAATCTGAGAGCTGGAGAACTGTGTTGATGGCTCAGCTGGGACTTGAAAGAGCAACATTTGAAAAAAGAGCTGAAGAACAATAGGAGGACAAAAGCAAAGAGGCTGAACAGAAAAGAAGAGAGGAGTGTGACTCGCCCACCCTCTACTCGCTGTGGAGAAAGACAAAATAACACTCAGGCAGACATTCACACACACTAAAATACAGGTGGTTTTTCTATTATACAATGATAGGTAAGTGCCTGGGCCATGAGCTCAATGTGGTACGGAGAATAATGTCAGTAAAGGCATCAAAAACGAGATGTAAAAGCACTCGTCTATTCACACATATTGCACACTGTTTTCTGCATGGAAAGACAATGTGTGATTCCCTCACTCAAAGCCAATTTCACCTTCTCGTCAAAACCTTGCTGGCTTATTTTTGCAGTTTCTACAATGTCAGGAGTTTGCTTGTGAATTTAGTAAGGTCTAGTCAACAGATATTTTCATGCCTCCATGCATGCAACTACCAAGGCTGGAGTTGTCGTATTTTGAGGTCATTTGCTCCATGTTTATCCACCCATAAGGGCCAAATTTCTCTTCCAACTCAAGGATGATCTGATTAGGTTTTGGAGGTCAGAAGACAAAGTCATGGAGCTCAGCTAGTGCTCATGAACAAAATATTGTGAACAAGACAGAGGGAAAATGCTTTCATCGAAATTTCATTAACCTTTGCACAAATGTCCACCACAACACAGGAATTAACTAATAAGATTTGGGTTGTGTAACCCCTAGCTCATCCTTTGCCTGTAAACACAAAATCTCAAGATTTGCAACAGATTTCAGCCGATTTAGGCCCTCCTAACACAAGGATGGCCCGTATTGTCTTGGCGTCGGCATCAAAACATCGCTGTTTACACATCGTATTGTACATAGGCTTGCGCATTTACATGACAAGGCAAAATCCACGCAAAATCCTGTAGTACATACGCCTACGCCATGCTGCGTCTCTGCATGAGCACTTGTTGCTGTTGTTGCCGTAGCTGGTGTTGTTGGTGTTCTGTGAGCAAATGTTGGTATAAAAGTCGTAGCAATATTTGTAGCTGCTGGAAAAGGATCAGAATCAGCCCGGCTGCCGCCATTGTTGTTGTTGGTGTGTGTGACAACATGGGTTGGGGGGCTGGTAAGAGGGGGGGTGCTATGAGGTCACCGTCTTTTCCGGACTTATCTGTTTATACCAACAACAGCATGAAGATGAATACACAGATATCCATCTGCAGATCCGTTTTCAAAAAAGATGCGGAGTCATGGACAAATACGCGTCTCTGTGTGTCAATATCACCAGATCGATGGTTTATTTTACCGGAGTCTTGCAAACTCGTACTCGTGTAAAGCCCACCTTGAGCTCATGTGGATTTTTTTTTTTAACTTTGCTCAAATGTCCAACATGACAAAGGGATGAACTGATTAAGTTTTGGTGGTTTGTTTAGAATTTGAGGTCAAAGAGTCTTTAGATCTTCTTGCCTCTGTGATTTCTGTATCCAAAGTATGTCTCCCAAATGTGAACAGGTGTCTACTATCAACAGTTCATGGAAATTGGCCAGAGCCTTTCAAAAACATATGCAGAAGTTGATTGGATGGTTGTTCTGTCATTTAGATTCATCGCAAACCAATTAGAAGCTGTAGTGGGTGACCACTGCAGATTGCAAATCAAACTCTTGCAAAACCCTGACAGGAGAGAGACTAAAATGAAAGCAAAGTACTCAAAGATGTGTTTGTGGCAGTCATTGGGCAGAAATGGTCAATATTTGTTGCTTAATTTCAACATAAAGGCACTTACTGCACAAGGATAGTTAGTGAAAGTGCCAACAGTTTACAAAAGCATTATTTATACAGTACAGCATTGGATATCAGGGTTTACATATGTTTGGCATTTCTGCAATTGCAGACCTGTGTAGGCCAACTTCTGCCCATAAACAATTCACAGGAATCAATAAGGGAATCATTAATGAATTAAATCAATAAGTTGAATCAATAACAGCATTTGTATCAATAAAGTCTTATAAATTCCCACCCCTCGCTGTAGCTCCACACAGTGGTCAAAGGTAGTTGGAGCTGTTTTATGTTCCATGTTGGTCACATGGCTGAGATTTACAGTACTTCATTCATCACCAGTTTCATATGCTTATCTTAGTGTTGCTAGCATATCTGTGAATTTGGTCATGCTCTGACTATCCTATGCTTACATATCTGACTAAAGATCATTCCTTATCTGCACAGTGGTCTCCCCTCCATCGCGGATTTTCCCCTGCAATAACTGAAAATCCATGGAATAGAAATACCCAATTTAAATACACCCTTGGCATGTTTGTCTAACATTCACAGTACTCCTGAAAGAATTTTAAGGTGCGCAAAACACTGAAGTTATGCAGAACACAGCAGTCACTGCAGAGAAAGACACAGAACTGAGAGAGAACAAAACAAGATATCTCCTCCCTGCAAGATGTGAAGCCAAGTGATACACGACAGCCAATCAGTGGCTGGGAAAAAAAATACAGACACTCTCGCTACCGTTTGCTCATTCAGTCATTCAGTATTTTCTATGGGCTATGAAACAGTGAACTACATAGTAAATGGCCACATTAGATTTTGACACTACTGAAACTTTCTAAACATCATGATGTGCTGGACATTCCTGTGATGCAAGTGGATGTGCTAAGCATCACGTTAACAAACCAGGCACTCAGGGGACAACAATAGTTGTACTGATGTCAATAAATTGCTGAAATTTCTGTGGTGTGGATTTTTCGATTTTGTCATCTTTGGTTTTGTGTCTAAATTGCGAAATGTAATGGCCCAGAAAAGTTCACGAGATAACTACAGCTACTGAGAGCGAGTAAGTGAAGTAAGGGTTGGTTGTAGTTAGCTTATGAGCTGCGAGTTAGTACCCCTATATGGTCACTAAAACTGTCAAGTTTTCAGAAGAACGAAAAGATCCTTTTCGTCTTTGGATTTTGCTAGCACAAGTGCTGCTTCTCAGACATCACCTAAATTTAAATACAGCAATAATTTGTGCTGTACTAGCCATCTTTCTCTTCGTCTTCTCTTCTTGCACTGCATTGTGGTATACAAGAGTACAATATAGGGTGCATCATATGTACACTCACATTTGCTGTGCGGTATTGTGGGTTTTTTACAGTGCACTACTTAGAGAATGAAATTAACTGGAAAGAATTCGAGCAACAGTACAAAACAGCAAACACACCATACAGTATAAAATATCCGAGATAGGGAACAGTTTTGAACACAGCTGATTGGCAGAATTAGTACAAAAGGGTATTAATTACAATTTCACAGAGGTTCACTGTACTTAAAAGACTCATAAAACCTCAAAAACCATATTTCCTGATTGTGGTGATCTCAATGGGGACGGGCCTTGTGTTGGTCTTTGCCTGAAGCCTTAAAATTGTAAACACTGTCCTTGCTTTAACACACAGGAGGACTAATCCCTGAGTAACTTTGACATATTTAATCTGCGTCTCATTTTCAAGAGGGATTAATTTCTACTTTTTCATCTGTTCACAGTCTCTAAATCAAATCTCATCTGTGCCCTTTCCCTCGTGCAGACATCTCCTGTCTGGCTGTTGAGAAGTGTAACTAAGGCTACATCTGTGGCTTAGCTAGAATGTGACTGAAACCTTAGCAAGTGAGCTCGCAAACATGAAAACAAGAGCTCAAGGGCACTAGTGGGATGGTGAAGGATGATCCGCTGTGGCAAATCTAATCATGCTCTCAATGCTTCTGATGTTTTAAATCTATATCAAAGACCCCATTCTATATTTAGATTTGACTTTCTTCTGGATTTAGCAGCAGGGACAAAAATATAAAAATGTGACCATTGTGTGGCGATGTTAATGCGGTGAGCGGGACGAAATGGGTTTTGTGATACTTTATAACAATCAAGCAGCCCAGCAGATGCTTATGTAACTGATTATTGTCACTTCTGTCACATCGTCAGCAAGCTTTACTGTATGACTCATAACTGATTTTTATAGCACAAAATGGGCTTAATCTGTGTGCAATCACATATTTCATTATAATTCAACAGTGATCATCAGCTGGCAGCTCAGGAGCTCCGTTAAGCCCTCCAAAGCTCCCCACATGGCCCCAAAAATGTGTTTTTAAGGGTATCATTTTATTGTTCTATCTCTACAAGTATTCACACAACTCTTAGAACTACAAATGTATAACCTTTTTTTTTAAACTTTGTCCCTTGTCGCACATGTCAAGACAAAAAAAAAAATATCCCTTGAAGAAATGTAGCAGATGATCCCTTCAACACAACGTAGAAGTCTGTGTGGTCACATGTTGAAGTGCTTTAGAATAGACACTGAACAGTAGGAGTGTGTACTGACAGCAATCTAACAATAGGTGGATGACAATGCGATGTCATGATATATTACAGTACTATAAATAGGATCATGCCATGCTAACTAAAAAGTCTTTAAAAATCTACATCCCAATAAGAATCAATAAAATGGTATGCATAAAAAATGCAGCTTCTGTTATTTATAAAGATATTCACAGATTTGGATTTTTCGGCTCAATAATTCATCAACAAAAGAACATAGTTCCAAACCAGACCCTCCTTTTGATCACTGTAATGAAGAATGTGAACTATAAACTTGTTTTCATCCAAACGAGCTGTCAATAAGCTGAAGCTGATGGCTCGGCGGTTTAGGGACCATCGGCAAATTACCATATCAGAGGAATAGTGTGAACGAAATCCATGCATATTAATTAACACAATTAAATAAACAAAACATCATTTAAATCAAATCAAAACATTCCTGCTGAAGTAAGAGCTGTAGTTTAAGGAAGAAGAGATCACCATTCATGTTTTGTTATGACTTGGTTGGTAGATCTCATTACTTTGATGGCATCTGCTTTAATTTCAATCAGAAAGTCCTGTAAAATATTTTAATTTATAAATCTAAAAGAAAATATGACCCGTAATATGAATAACATACGATCCTTTGTATTTGCTGTGATTTTGAAGACTTTACTTCTCAGTATGGGGAAGTTATTCAATTTTCTTTCACACTATTCCTCCGATATGGTAATTTGCCGATAGTCCCTAAACCGCCAAGCCATCAGCTTCAGTGTATTGACAGCTCGTTTGGAGGAAAACGAGTTTATAGTTCACATTCTTCATTACAGTGATCAAAAAGAGGGGTCCGGTTTGGAACTATGTTCTTTTGTTGATGAATTACTGAGCCAAAAAGTCAAAATCTGGGAGTATCTTTTCAAATAAAGCCAAGCAGATGTTTCCTAGTTTGAGATGACTTTATTCTCGTAACTTTTCGTCTTTATTCTTGTAAATTATGAGATTATTCTCGTAATTTTACGACTTTATTCTCGTAGTTTATGAGATTATTCTCGTAATTTAACGACTTTATTCTCGTAATTTATGAGATTATTCTCGTAACTTTATGACTTTATTCTCGTAACCTTCCTTTTTTTTTAGTTTTCAACGTGGCCCTAATCCTTCGTCGTAATAGAGCATAGTCCCTGCAACATTTTTAAAGTTAACTTTGTGTCAGAGTGACAGAAATATGTTATAATATAACAAATAATAATGAAAAATGAGACAGGGAAAGTAAAATGACAAAATGTCTATTGTTTGCACTAAAGACAAACAAGCATTCCACAGTTCTGTAAATCTTGAAATATCAAAACATAGCAATGCTGCACTAAAAAGCTGATACAGTATTAGGCCATAAACTATTCCAATAAATCAATATGTCTATGCTTTATTACAACCCTATCAAACAACATATCGCTTCCAGTGCTGAGTCAGCATAGTGTGATGATTGGTTCATACTGATGAACATGTAGCATAAAATCTTCGCTCATCAGTCAGTCCATTTACACGCAGTCTAAAAAACAAACTGTTGTTTAACTTACTAGCATTTTAAGATCTTAACTGCTTTAAAAAATATTATTCACCAAAGCTTTAGGCCCCCAAACACACACGTTTTCTGACCTCTTCACAAAAACATGTGTGCAATGATCAATAGCTACCAGTGAATTAAAACTGTCACTTACTGTAACTTACAGCTGTTGTAAGTAAACACACAACCTTTAACATAAAACACTGTATGACTCTGAGGCACATCGTTTTATTCTCATAAACCAAGTCTCAATATTCAAAAGCCATACCTCGTATGTTCAAACGTTGATGTCTGTGCATGAGTACCAACTTGACAATGTCGAAAATGTGGAAACAACAATGCCATACTTTAAAAAGGAACAAATATTTAATCAGATTTTGTTTGTACCCATATTCATACATTTAAACTCAAATGTGAAATGTTATGCCTAATTTAATGAGCCTAGCATGGGATTTCTGTCACTTGTATCCATTTTTATGTTAAAATTAACCATTAAAATCGGTAATAGACAGTTATTTTAGATTCTACTTACAGCTCTTAATCTTTAAATAAAATACACCCAATGATGCATCCTAAAAAGTTCATACTTTGCCATATCTTTGGTTCATAACCATTTCTGACGACTATTTTCACAATCATAATTATACAGTTCTCGTGGACAGTGAAGCCCTGACAGTGCTGTATTCTCTCTCTGTCTGAGATGCTCTGTTAGAGCTCCTGTCCTGAGAGGGCCAAGTTAGTGCCATGCTGTCAACAAGGTTGTATTTATTCTATGGTCTATGCTCTAAAACGGTTTACTACTGCAAGCCAATGGGCTAACTTGATGACAAATCAATGGTAGGATGTCCTTCTGACAGGTCTTTTTAAGGGGGGCAGGGGCACAAGAGGTTTTAAGTAGCCATCTGTGCTATGATGAGGGGGAGAAGTCCTGTTGCTGCAGACGCTTTTGTCTTGTTAATAGAAGTGCTCTATCATTCAGAGGAGACATTAAACACACATTAAAGCATGTAAAATAAAAAAAAGGCAGAATCTGGGCTCTTTAAAGAGTTACATAGAAGCAGTTAGCTAATCATCCCTCAAATTTCTTGCAAATAATTGTAGATTTTGAAATTAAGAGATTATAATGGAAAAATATTTCTTCTCGATAGATGTGTATGTATTTATATATGCATATATTTAACACCTTCAGAATTTACTGATTTCAAAAACATATTGGTAGATAATACAGAGTGTGTGTTGTTGGGGGAGGGGGGGGGGGGGGCTCAAAACAAACAACAACCAAATAATAAAATGAACAAGAATTATCTGTTCTTCATCTAATAATCCTTTAGCAAACTTCATCAAACAGCAGCCTAGTAACATCATCAAACATCAACGTCCTAAGCATTCTGTCCCGATGAGCTCTGTTTTATAGCTTGAACAAAAAAAAAAGAAAAAGAAAAGAAAAAGGGGGCATTTTTGCTGTAGAGACAGAAAAACTGAACATGTCTGCTTTCATGTTTGTTTATTATGAAGTGCAGCATTATGCTTGTCATGCTTCTTTTTCTCTCATCAGCTTTGAAAAGAATGAGGCCTTGGGCAGTGTGACCTGAAGTCATGAGTGTCAGGCATGTTTGATATTCACAACCTGTGATCGAAGAGGCTCAGACCTGATTGGAGCAGTAAAACAGCAGTACTGACAGCATTCACTGAGGATTAGTTGGACAGAGAAAGCAGAAGCAGGACAGACATGTGAAAACCAGTTGCCAAAAGTCAGTAGTAACTATATCATCTCGGTTCAACATTTGATGTCAAAGGGATGAACATGTTTCCTTCAATCAGTGTTTTCCAGCCATTGTAGGTAGTCCAGTGACACTTCCTTGTCTACTCAGCTACCAATAATCAAGGAAAACAGAAATATTGTAGGAATGTAATATGGTCCACCACTCACCCTAAAGTAGTCGCTGCATGCTGCCAGGACGGCTTTGTGGGCATGAAACTTCTGTTCACCGGCGACCAGGGTCACGTCACACAGCAGTCCATCCTTCCTCTGCTGGTTTAGGGCAGAGAGGACTGAGTCCTGGTGGGACTTTGACTGACAGAGCCTCTGTCCTGTCAGCATCTCCCTACTGCAACAGACAAAAAATGTAAAAAAAAAAACAAACAAAAACAAACAAAAAAAAACATTATTGCTGTGGAGTGACTGATATTGGAAACAAGACAATTTAATATTAATTCTCTTTGTTATTTATAGTGCAACATAAAGATAGAAATAGAAAGTAAGTCAAGTAAGCCAAAATGTCAGAGGTAATAATTTGAGATTTTAACCTTTAGATGCATGAGTAAAGACTCCACACTCTTCCACCGTAAAAAAAAATAACCCCTATAAAAATCAATGTGTTTAATACCATTTTTGGTGAAGAATAATGATGAGATGCTGGCCATCCCATATGAGTAAAAACAAAGATCTGTAGAGTGTCTTTTGACTTCAAAATATGCAAAGTGTGGGCGTTGGTGGCGCAGTTGGATGGTGTGCTTGGTCAGTGATCAGGAGGTTGCAGGTTCAAGGCCAGCTCTGGACGACACATGGTGATGTGTCCTTGGGCAAGACACTTAACCCCAAGTTTCTCCCACTGCTGCATCAGTGGCGTGTAAATGGGCATGTAAGGGCATGAATGTGTTAGAGATACTGATGGATAACTAACATAGAAACTCTGAACCATCAGTGAGTGAATGTGAGGGCAAATGGGTAAGTGTGACCTGCGGTGTAAAGCAGCTTTGAGTAGTCCAAGACTAGAAAAGCGCTATATAGGCTCAAGTCCATTCCATTTACCAAATCGCTCTGATGCTTCACAAAACAGCAGAAACACTGTAACACAGAGTGTAGACTTTCAGCAGGTAGAAGAAGGTTTATATTTCAGTGTCCTCAAGGTATGAACACACCAGCTTTGCAACTGACCAAGCCTCACTTTCGGACAAGCACAGCCCTGGGGGCAAATGGTAGTGCATGATTATTTATTATTCAAACAGGCTGAGCATACAGCATGTAAATGACACCTGCGTCAGGCAGGAATTAGGAAAGACACCTGCCAAAACACTTTGCGCAGGGTATAGGATAGGACACTTAGTCTGTTCTTACCACTGGCCCACATTATATGAGAAAGAAAATGTCATGAACAAAGATACATTCTTTACTATTGTGGTATTATACAATTTGTGATGAATAAAGGTATACAAAAAATCCCTAATAGAATAAGCTATGACTGTATACATCATGTTTCTCCTCATTCTGGAAGTTTCTGGTGTAACCACCCTTCCTCAAATTACACAGGCACAGACTCTGGGCATGAAGCAGTAAGTATCATGCTGCATAATTTAGTCACTTACAGTATGACTGCTTCATTCTCCAGTGCGCCATGATAACATCATTGATTAATTTGTTTTTGTTCACGCAGACAGCCTCTAAAGAAAGCATGAAGTTACTGATTTGCAAGGCATCCTGAACTTAGTGGATGGCATTGATGAGGGAATTGATAAGCAAAAAGACAAATTATAATGATTCTTTTTGCTACTAATCATTTTTCAATTGGACTTGATTTCTTATTCCCTTCCCATCCAGTGCCCATACCAGATAATGAAAACTGCAGTTCAAAGAATAATGTGCCAGCCGGCAAGTGAAACATTGCTTTAAAGGGAGTGAGAGCTGACACTGTGATTGGTTTGATTGTTAAAGCTCAAGAAATAGGAATTTGTGTTGTCAAAATAACAAAAACTTCAAGACAATATGCTTCAGATTTTCACATTAGAGTGGTGCAAGGACAGTGCATTTGTCAGGACCCTTTCAAGAAAACACATAAGAGCTTATATTATATGCATATTTTACGTTTGACACCATGGCTCTGACGGGAGCTCTCCCTGCCTTTTCATGTGGTCATAGTAGAAGCCCTCATGTTCTTGCCCTCGTTGCAGCCCACAAACAAAGCATGAGGAAAACCCAGAGCATGCACCAATGTCAAGTGATAGTAAGAGACTAGCATAAAGGAGGAGCTGGGGTGGAGGAGGGTCGCAAAGCAGCTTGGAGTGGGAGTAATGAAGAGTAAGCATGTTAGAGCTGTGTAAATAAGGCAGTCTGAGTGCATTAGCCAAAGGCAGTTTAGAGGCAATCAGATGGCTGTCAGAGGTGGAGGACATACTTTGAATCAGCTATTAAACAGAGTGCTGTGTGTTAGCAATCTTGACTCCGTCCTGCCAGAACTAACACTATGCTAAATGTTTGTACCAAAGGCCCTTGGGATTTTTCAGTAAGTTTTTGGATGATGACTAATAATAAGGTCTGTGTCAGACAAAAAGTATAGAAACTTACTGTGTTTGTTTATGTCATTAACGGTCCAAAGATCCATTTTTTTATTTCTAAGCATAGTTAGTCAGAGTAAAAGCCAAATATCAAGCTATCATGAAACTACAAAATGGCAATTCAAATCAAAACAGCTAACACACCTCCCACTTATAACACCACTGTGTAGCCTCTTATTTAAGTGTCCACTTTATGTTACAGATCAACTTGGTGCCAATGGCTATGGTGTTTGTATTATTTTATTAAAAAAACTATTAGTAAGGACTGTATTAGGATCCCCAGCATTTTTTGTAGTTTATATTGGCAGCTTATTAGCCATCATTCTTTTCAGAAAGGGGAAACATCAGATTTATTTTATCTTGCAAAAAAAAAAGTTTAAATCTTGCATGCACTTGTTTACCACAGACCTTGTTTTAGGTATTCATTGAAGAATCTGCTCTGAAATAAAATTTGGGATGCTGGAACCCAAAGTCCTGAAATGCTGACTCACTTCGATGTTTTATTTCTGCACTATTCAGTTGAGCCCAACATCTGACAAGAGTATAAAGTAGAATCTGTTGTATCATGCTCTTATTAAAGAGTTAAACTTGGCTATCTAAGAGAAAACCTCACTAGCATAGCATAGCATAGTGGAGAGATTTGTCTCTGGGTGGTAGTCAGGTTCACTTTATAAAAAGATGCAAAATAAAAACAGATTTTCATTACTTGTATCATAATTATTCTAAAATGTTAATTACTGAGCTCAAGTAAAAATAAATGTGTCATATAAGTAATTGCTTGCAGGGACATTTTCTGCCCATAAGGTCTTTATTTCTCAAGTTAATGCTTCATGGCTGTTGAGATAAAAACATGACTATGTCTGACAGACTGTCTCTGACTAGCTGACTGAATATGAGCTGTGTATCCTTGTAGTGCCAAATAGCCCCTGTGTCTCGGCCCCCCTCATTTCCTCTGCACGTGTACCCATCCATCAGCAGCCTGCCACCCTGTCCATCCAAATCCATCTCTGTCCACTTAAGTCACAGCAGCCTGTCTAAATGCTGCTGTCTGCCAGGAGGTTAGCTCTGTCACCTTCATGGTGATGGGGTGTAAGACAGGGGGAATAATGTGTGTGCGTTCGTGTGTGTGTGGGAGTAGGTGGGTGTGTGAATGTGTGTGTGCGCTGCTGGCCAGAGGTGTTAGGAATGATGAGTCAGGCTGTTTGTAGGTTGTTAGACCCTGCTAGAAGGAAGAGCCCAGGGAGAGAGGACAACATTTCCGTGCTGGATGAAAGGGAAGGGAAATTACTGAATTTTACCAGTCAAGGACCTCAGAAGGTCGACTTTCAAAGGGATTTAGGGAGGATATAAGCCATTGATGCACTTCATGGTTAAGGAAAAAATCCACAAATGCAAATATAAGTATGTAACCTTTAACTGATTCATTGCTAGAAGGGAACACTGTGTAGATTTTAAGTGTAGTGATGCAGCCTTATATTAGGTGCTGCATGGTGGTTTCACGCCTCCATGAGTTTTTCATTGCTGGAGAGTGATAGTACCAGACAATTGGACTACAATTGGACAATAGGCACTCGGGCTCAAGGCGACTTGAGCCGCTGATGAGACGACTTGCAACTCCACTCGAACATGGGAGGTAAAGACTCGAGACTCGACTTTTACTCGGGAGGTTAAAGCTCGAGACTCAACAAGGACTCGAGAGAAAATGTCTCCAGACTCGACCTGACTTGAGACAACATGATTCAGAAAATTGCACACACTCAGGCTTTATATGAAGAGCCAAACAGGAGATATACGCCGCTCTTTCCTTTAAGGTTCACTTAAAGGAAAGTTTCACTGATCAGGTTCACTGATTATTGTTGATTCTATTTTGTACTGTGATTTTAATGCATTTTTCTTGTTCTGTAAAGCACTTTGAATTGCCTTGTGTATGAATTGTGCTCTACAAATAAACTTGCCTTGCCTTGCCACTTTATTGATGCTCCATTCACAGTACACTTGTCCGTCACCTATTACTGTCCCACACATGACACAGTACTACACACATGCGTTCCTACCACACACCTGCTTCTGCTACAGTGATGATCAGTGGGCAGGGTGTGCGGGACGTGGGTTTCAATTTGGCAACCGCTATGTCTTCTGTGCCCAAAGTTATTTTCTTTGCATATAAAGAATTTCAATCATGGAAAACAAAGACACACCAAGTGCACGACCGGAAACGCTTCGATGAGCTAAAAGAGGGCAAAACATTGAACTTTATCCACCACCTGAGGACACATGAGGCCAAGTGAGTGAAACCTGCAAACGTTAGCCAGGTAACTAACGTTCCTGCAATAGGTCAATATGGCAGGAACGTTAGCCCGACCTATGGTCAATATGAAGCTAGCAAAGCTAACATTAGTAAAGAGGGTGTACGTATTGTATGTGTGGGAAGATAAGGTTTCTCTCTTCAAGATAAAAATCGGAGTGCTTTTTGGGTGGACTGGGGAACAATGGTGAGGGACTCACCTGTCATAACCTGTGACTTGACTCAACTTGACAAACCTGTGACTCGACTCGACTCGACTTTACAAAGCCTGTGACTCAACTCGACTCAAATTTACAAAACCTGTGACTCAACTCGACTCGACTTGCCCACAACAGAAAAAACTTGGGACTTGCTTGGGACTCAGATTGGAGGGACTTGGGCAATTGTCTGGATAGCACGGTGGTGGGTCAATTGGTATCTGGCCTTATGCCTCCTAAATGTAATCAGTTCAATGTCTGAGGGGACATTAATGCAAAGTGAAACTGAAATCCTTAAAAAAATTGATGTCAAGGTCACAGGCAGGGATAAACCTGTGGCCCATGAATATCTGACCATGTCCCACCAATTCATACCTACTTAACCTCAAGAAAAAGTAAGCAATGTAGAAATCCATTAGAATTCTGGAAAGTGTTTTTACAAATAGGTCCAATTTTGTCAGAATGAAGTGTGTAGTCTATGAGTGTGCAACAAACAGCACTTTGGAGCGCTATATATTGCAATATCTTTGATGCTGGAAGTTGATGCAGAGCCAAGTGCAAGGCTAACCAGATGGACCATGTATGCACTGCCGGGCCAAAACAAAAGTCACCACCTGGATTTGACTAAGAAAAGAGGTACAACCTCCTATTGGATAATTACTGCACGGGTGATTATCTTTCAGCTGAAAACAAATTATTTGACCCCAGCTGATGCAGTGAGTAGCTTTTCATTTCTTAAACAACCATATTGAAATGTGCATTCTGTGGTCATGGAACAGATGTGAGTCTGTTTATTAAAGGCTAAATCATTGGCGTGCATCAAACAGAGAAAACTTCTAAAGAGACGGCAAAAACTACTAAAATTGGGTTAAGAACTGTCCAACGTATTATTATAAACTGAAGGGATAGTGGGGAACCATCGTCTTCAAGGAAGAAGTGTGGTCAAAATAAAATCTTGTATGATTGTGATCAGCAATCACTTAAACGTTTGGCCAAATCAAATCAAAGAAAAACAAGAGTAGAACTTAGGGGTTTGTTTAAAAGTGAAACTAAGAGTATTTCCACACACACACAATGCAATGGGAACTCAAAGGAATGGGACTTAACAGCTGTGTAGCTTTAAGAAACCACTTATCAATAAAAAAGATGGGAAAAAGGGCTTCATTTTGCTAGAGTGCATAAAGATTGGACCCTCGAGGACTTGGAGAAGGTCATGCGGTCTGATGAGTCCAGATTGACCCCGTTCCAGAGTGATGGATGCATCAGGATAGGAAGAGAGACAGGTGAACACATCATGCCTAGTGCCTATACTGTACAAGTCTGCGAGGGCAGTGCTATGGTCTGGGACAAATCTTATGACAATGCAGAAGCTTATGGAAACAATGACACAGCAAATTTGTGCTTTAATCAAAGCTAAGGGCGGTCCAGCAAAAATATTAGAGTGTGTGACCTTGTTTTTTGGTGGAGACTTTTTTGGCCAAGCAGTGTATATTTCACTAGTCTGTCAGGGCAACAGCCCAAAAAAGTGTTTTGGAATGGGCAAAACTTTTAAAAGCATATCCATGCAGGTGATTGGACGATTGTTCCATCAATTACATTCATTAGAGGCCAATTGGATGATGTAGTAGGCAGGCGCTTCTGCAGCCACTTCATAAAATTAACTCTCGCCAAAACATGTCAGAACTGGACTGAAATATTTCTTTATAGAAGTGCTTTGAGCGCATTTCATTAATAAAGAAATGTAGTCCAGATCTGTCAAAACTGATACTGAAGCAGTTAGCATCGATGCTAATCTCTGGATGAGCCATCACTGCCTGCTGTTGTGTCCACTTATTCCTGCTGTAAAAGGAACCTGACCAGGCCACGCAGATTTGGGCTACTCATGATTGTTGTAGATTGGATCTTGGCAAGATCTATCTGCCTGATTACAGGCACTAATTCTGGTATATCCAGCTGCTGTGCAAGGGTTTGAGCAGGGCTCAAGGCCAATGGATTATGGGCCTGATTATTCATAGGGTGTCTTGGGATTCTTGGTTGCTTTACAAAGCTTAAACCAGTCAACTCTTATTCCCTCTGAGTGCACTTGAGTGGGTTTAGCTATTTGCAATCTATTAGGTTTATTGTTTGGGTCAGAATTTCAGCTCTATCACTTTATTCTTCTCCTTTCATTACAACTCTAAACACATTAAACACACACATGACTATCAATTATGTTAATACTCACATTCGTTTTTTTGTTTTTTTCTTTCTCGACTTTTGTATGTGTGTAAAAGTAAAACCACAATAATTCTTAAAATCCCCAGATTAAACCAAAAGGATCATACAGGTTAAGATTTTGGTGGACCTGTTTACTCTGCTTCATATAACTGTTGACTTTAAGCAATTCTTTCCTTACATTTTTCCAATGTAATCTTGACCCCATTCATTCTTATGCATGAAATACAAGAGAGGACCGGTACTATAACAGGTGAGCATAATAATCAGTGGCAGTAGTCACTAGTGATGGGTAATCATAAAGCTCTGTGAATTTAACCCTGAAACTACAAAGTAAACTATGTTCACCCCTCAGTCAGAATGGACACATATGCAAAGTTTGATGGAGTTCTTCAGCAAGTTGAGATACTGTGTTTATAAGTAAAGGCTTGCTACAAGACTCCATTACATTTTACATACAATCTTAAAATTCTGATCAGCTAATCCTTGAATCCTGCTGAACATCTAATCATTGAAGAAATGTACTGTTTAATGAATGAAATGAAATCATCATTTCTTTTGCTTTTATCTGAAACGGATGGTCGGCTGTGTCCTCTAACTACAAACTATAAACTTGTGATAAAGATTAAAGTAGAAATTATTCTATTTCTTATGTCCTGATGCATTTGTTCTAGCCAATGAAAGCTACCCTACTGCAGCCTGCACATTGGAAAAGTCATTACTGAGCAATGGATTGATCCTGAAGTATCCCTAAGGCTAAAGCAACCAGTTGTTTCCTCATTACAATGAAAGAGAAGCTCTTTGCCAACCTTATTGTAATGTTTCGTACATATAACAGTTTCTGCATCATACATTTTGATATGTTTGAATGTTTCCACCCAGTTAAATCAAACTGAGCCCACAAATTCCATAAAACACATATTTTATTCAATTGGGATTTACAAAGAGAGAGAGTCTTCAGAATCAGGTCACCCAGAATGATATCTCTCCTGAGCACAGAAGGAAACATTTTCTTAAGTACTAGAAAAAATACCACCATTTCAAAGAAAAGCTGATATAAAATACATACAGTGCTGAAAAGGTTACTGAGACTGAACATATTCTATATTTTATGATATTTACGTTCTTAATCAAACAAATAGAGAGAAGAAAATCAAAACCTCCCTTTGGTCACAGAGGAAGACTAGGAGTGTTCTTAACATGGTCATTGTAAGGTGCAAGAAAGTGAAAAGACTTTTGGGCCCAGAGTCTCTGAGGGGGCCTAAAGCACTGGCAATGATGTCCTAAATGTAAGAAATAGTTTAAAAATTCAGTTTTTCATATTTATTTTCATGTAACTAATTACCATGGGTTAAAACCAAGAAGTTTTTTTTTTATTAATTGTTGAGTAATTCATAACAAAGACCCCCTCTCAGTAACTTGGTGGCACCTTTAACATTGGCGGAGTAATTGCAGTTAGCTTTATGAACAGTAATGTTTTATTTTTTCTAGCAAGTGCCACCAAAGATTAGAGCCAGGTTAAAGGATAAGTTCGGTTTCTGCAGCTTTCACATTGTTTACAGAATGAAGTAGAACAATATACTCACCCAGAAGGCTTTCCTGATCCAAACAGTGCTTCAGGAGATATTTAGATCCAAAATCGAGCAGCGGACATCCATATAATGGTAGCACATAGGGCATGTATAGCGCATGTATCGATCTAAATATCTCCCGAAGCACTGTTTGGATCAGGAAAGCCTTCTGGGTGAGTAGATTGTTCTACTTCATTCTATAAACAATGTGAAAGCTGTAGAAACCAAACTTATCCTTTAAGGATGCAAACTAGAAGTGATGAGTCCAGCATTTGTGTGTTGATATTAACAAGTCACATCAGGGGCTCATTTACAGTACCAACCTTCACTAACCTCCACATCCATGCCATTTCCAACACAGGTCATTTAAAAAATATACTAAAAAGTTTATCTGGATCCCCATTCAGATTTCTATCACCATAAAAATCTAAGCACTTCTTTCTTAAAACATGACCAACATTTCCCTGCATTTTTCATCAAAATCCATTAAGTTTTCTTGTTAACAAACTGACAGAGAAGCATGTTGGCAACACATAACCTCTTTAGTGAAGGCAGTGATCATAGTGAGTCTATTGTAATGTTTATTTTACAAACTAATAGCTAAATACAGGCCATAAATTGAAGCTTGTAAAATATCACTTTAGGCATGCACATGTGTAGGACGAATGGAAGGAGCATGCCACCTACCTGAGGCTGGGTTCAGAAGGCATGCCCCAGTACAAATGAAGAGTATACGATGGAGGAGGTGCAGGGGGGATGTTCTGTGGCTCCTGAGGACTGTGGTCTCCTCACTGGGAACATACATCAGCCTAATAGGACAGAGCGGCATGTCAGCTTCACTCAGTCCATCCCCTTGACCCAGCCACACTGTGACAGCCCCCTGCCCGATGTGTGAAAGGATGCATCCACACATCAAGCTTAATGCTGACTCCTCTCAGCTACACTGGCTTTGACTTTGACATTTTTTTTGTTCTCTAAAGGCTCTTTCATAAAGCTACAACACAGCTGGAATGACAGCCACAGGCAGCTAGACTTCAGCAAGAGGAATCAACAAGCTCAGCGATTCTCAAGACAAGCTGGGAGTCCAAATTACACTTTGTCCCTCTGGTGTAGCTACAACCTTGACATAATGTGCGACACACCTGAATCTGATATCCTTCAGTCTCCTGCCAGATAATACCCGGCAGCACAGGATGGAAATGGAGGTCAGTAAGGATGCACTCTGTAACCCAAGCTGTGCTGTATTCTCAGATTAAAATACTACACACTCACTGCGCAGTGTCTCGCCTCAGGTAATCTCATACAACTACTTCATTAAAGATGGCAAGGGTGATTCAACCATTAGGCAAAGGTAGACATTTCTCAAGGCCCCGCGCTCAAAGGCAGAGCTCATCAACTACACTTACACCAGGACAGTTGTTTCCTGACTGATGCTGTGGGGGCCAAAAAAGTTTTCCAATAATATAAATATATTGATCTAATCAACATATTATTGTTACAATATTTTGCTCTGTCTATTGGTGAGGACAAAGTAAAAGCTGCACATTGAAATGTGTAGAGATTAAGGGGTAGGACCAGGTAAGTTTTACTTCTTCCTACTCTTTTTCGAGCATATACATTGTAGCTTATGATGAATGTTATTAATTAGTTATTTGTTTTCTTATGATTTTCTCTTGCGTTTTGTTTTGTATATATATTTTTTGTTAATATGTTCAAAATAAATAAATCAATAACTCAAATAACTTAAAACTGGAAATACATTTTTTCTTATTAATTACAAAATGACTCCTGCTACATTCTAAATAAGTAGTAATACATTCTCAGCTGAGCTTCTATTGTCCCAGTGTTTCAGAAATTTTGATTTTCTGCTGTTCTGTTTCTGCATCACATTTTGAGCTACTAAATTTTGGTCAACTCTGTGCATGTGTCTGTTTGTTCACCTCTTGAAAAGTGTGACTCTGTCTCCTGCTCCTGTAACAGGACAGTGAAGTACTCATGGGATTGCTCACAACTTGAACCAACACAGGACCAGTGGTTTACAGTTAGGTTATAACATCTTATGGAGTGCAATTTCAACAAGAACTATAATTATAAAACAAAGAATCAGGCTCCTTTTTTAAAATATAGTTTTCAAATTTATAGTATTAACAATAAATATTGTCTCCATAAAGAACAGCTTCTAATCCATATAATTTTTTTTTTAATAAATTATGGCTCCTGCAACATAAATAAACTTCACTGTCTGTCTCAGTGACAGAAATAATGACGGTTAATGTAATGGTAAGACTGGAGTGCAAAGAAAATGCTCTGAATTTCTATTAATTATAACAAATAACATATTAACACTTATTAAGATATCCTCCAACATATTGACAAAGTATTATGTGACAAATTAAAAATATTAGTATATCAGTATTTTCTCACACCAAGAATACCGATGTACATGGTAAGAAGATTATTATCAGATACACAGTATACTAATTAGATAACTGTCCCTTCATCTGCTTCATGACAGTATTAAATGTTTTGGCTGTGGTGATCTGCTCTGTTCTTGTAGCTAGAGAACTGTGGTATGGAAGCTAGGCTATATATTGCTGCAGATTGGATCAAGAGCTCCATGTAATGTAGTGAAATTTGGGACAAGTTTAAAAACAGTGCCATGTATAATTTCGAATCAAAATCGCAACTTCAGACATAGCGATCTTGTGATTGCCTAAGCTGCAATTTTTTTGCAGCACTCCTGACTGACCCAGGATCTGTTGTGTCAACTATTTTACAAATTTGCAGGCAAGTTTTATTTATGGAAGTGCTGGTAAGCAGGTCAACAACACAGAGCCTCTGTTTAGGAGTAGAAATTGGAGTATCCCTTAAACAGTGAAAACAGATTATTTATCATCGATATGAGATGACAAACAATGTGTTGTATGCTTTTGATCATTGACTTCCTTACTATTGTCTATACTTAAAACTAACAATTGCACTGAAGCTCGACTTGAAGAGAATCGTGAATCAAATTGAAATCGCAATATCTATCAGAAAAATCCCCATTAGATCTTTTTCTAACATCATTCAGCCCTAGTGTCAGGTGACTGTATATAGCGCACTGGTTGCAGACCTTTTTTCCTTGAAACCTTACCTTATCAGAACCAAGCTGAGTCGGTGATAATGTCCCACTCCCATGAGACCCTCAGCTTGGAAGCCCGGGGTTTACTACTATACACATACACAAAGGCTGACTGTCTACAATCAAGCCTCTATGCTTTAGGAGTGCTCAGACACATAAGCTAGAGTGTCTCACCAGCATTAAAAATGGTCTTTCTGGCTAAGAAGTAGAACATGAATTGTGTTTTATGCATTATTAATTAATCCAGACTTTTTCATTTGGTTTCTCATAAACTCTAAATGACACTGAAGTCTTGGCCCTGCAGCGATATATAACCCAGCTTCTTTGCCAGCTCTCTCTCTGAAGGTGCAGAGCAGACTGGGCATCACTGGGACAAAAGTACTTATCTACCACACTCTTCCTAACGCCAAACCCACCCTTTAATGTGTATCCTCTCTGTATAGTCAGTAATAATAGTATATTTACATCCCTAAACATCTGGCATAACACAGTGATGGAGAAGAACATAGTAGGGGATGTCAGATTATTAATTTGGCCCACCCTGGATCCTCAATTTAAACTGGGGATCAGGGAAGTGTTAAAGTGTGGTGTGACAAAGGTGTGACAGTAGTACGCCCGCTGACTTGAAACACTTGCTGTGCTTAAGAAGTAATTGAACCTTCAAACAATTACTTCCTTAGGTACCTCTACAAAAGAGATTATTATGAAAAAGATATAACTAGAAATATCCGAGAAGGGAACTGCAGTGATCAATGTTATGATCAATAAAGAAAATAGGATCTCAAAACTGCACTGAGCCTTCCAAATGCAGAAAGGGAACAATGCCGAGTACATGAAATCAAAATGGGAAAAGGAAATTTATTCAAAAATATCTGAGGAGGACTGGTGTCCAGCGTGGAGCACACAGCACTCATCTACAAGCTCTATGAAATAGAGAATTTATCTGGAAAAAGGTAGTTTGTAACACCACACATTAAAGGTCAGTGGTCTAAATCAATGTTGAAGACAGTGTGGGCATGAACACTAATCAGGCCATATTTACTTGACATGTTCATGAGTTCAAATATTCTGAATTTCTGTTCAGCCCTGAAAAAGATTTGGGTTATGAAATACCACTGGACATTAGTGTAATTACCAACAGTATTGTTTGTATTTGTATTTGTGTAAAATTTGACTTAATGTAAATAAAGTAATAATAACAACCAGAAGACTGTACGATTCTTAGCCCTTAAACTTCAGGGATGGGAAGAAATAGAAACAGAAATACACAAAATGAAAAAGATAGTTTTCCATGAAACTTAGAGAAGCAACTTTTCATTAAAAATGGGAGAAATGGACAGACTCTGATGAAAAGATGGAGGATGCTGACTTTCTGTAACTACATCAAAAAAATAATTTAACAAATAAAATAAAATTTAGTCATGTACAGTGTTGTTTTATTCTTTTATTCAAAGCATGGTGCCCCACATCAAATGTGTTTGTTTTTTGATTTGTGTTTTTGTTCTGTTTGTAATGGTAAAAAATTCAATTAAAAAGCAAAATAACAAAAATGTCAACAGAGAACATAATATCCACACATACTTACTTGTCTCCTTCTTCTACTTGAGGAGAGCATAAATATGTAAATATGTGTCTATCCACAAACAACATTTGTGTACCGAGCTTGAATGACGTTGCTGCATCTTACAATAAACTCATTTCATGTGACAATTAACCCTGTCAGTGGGATTAGATGTGACAATTTATTCATTCAGTACAGTTGTGTAAAAACTCTGGAGGCATTAAAACAAAACACAACTGTTATTTAGTATTTTTGTGTATGTCAGGTCGCACCCTGCTCTCTCCTATCACTTGGAGCCTGAGCCTCTTGAAGGAAACCTCAGTAAGTGTGTGGTTCACCTTCAGTGTGGGCAGGGAGACTGAGTGCATCACTTGCTGCTCTTGAGTGAAGGCCCTGAGAGATCTGGTTATCGATCTGTTCATGAGTGACCTTCAGACAGACGGCTGCTGGCAACTGCTGCTGACTGATGAGGGAGAAGGGAGCTTATCCTCTAAAGTCCAACCCAAAAACAAAGCCACATATGCAGTGGACATACCCTTAGTCTCAAAAAGAACAGGAATTGTAATGAAAATCAGATGAATAATCAAGAAGTTAAGACTGAGATTAAATAACAGTGAAAATCAGGTGTTTCTGTTCAGTTTCTCTTCATATTTTTTCATAAAGTCTGTGGGTCACTGCTCTTATTTTTGGATCACATCCTTACAACATTAAGTTAACTTAGAACGTTTTATTTCTCTTCCTAATGTCCAAACATCACTGTGAAAATGAATTTCCACAAATCTGGCATCTGAAAAGATTTAACATATCTGAGAGGAGGATATATTTAGGTCCATAATCGTATCAAGTAGGCCATTGTTCCCTGTAAAACACTAATCTCCAAACCAAACAACCACCACAGTTGTAAATTTGCCCTTTTACGCACCGTTAAGGTTTACGCACAAACCTGGAGTAGCCTAGAGGTAAATAAATAAGGTTACCAGATCAGCAGACACCATTAGTGCGTCCACTGTCACTTTCCAAAAGCTCCCAGCTGTCAAAAAAAGGTCTCCTAGCAACAGGCCAGCGCCTCGGTCCAGAAACTGTGGGGACGGAGCCACCTCCTCCGTACGAGCACAATAATCCTGTTGCATCCATCACAGTGCGCACTCAGATAATCCACTCTTAATTCAATTTAGAGCTATTTACGGTTTTGCTGGAATTGTATTTACCTCTCCCTTGTCTAAATTTAAATCAAGAACACGCACCTCATATAAATGTGTTGTGAGTCGGTCCCGTCCCCACTTGCGGCGCCTTCGTGTCAAATGTCATTTGATATCCGAGGTGGGTCTGTGGTGGACTACATCAGCGACGAGAGCGCACAGGAGAGTAACGGCGAGCAGATGCGCTCAGTTCCTGTGGACACTTGGCTGGTTACACAGTAGCACCTAAATTGTTACATTATAACTCCGCCTCTACACAGCGGTCACATGAGTGCAGACACAGAGGGGGAACAGTGCCCCCGTGTGGGTAAAAAGGAAAGCATGTGAAAGCTTTGATATCTCCTGTTAACTTTACTAAATGAGACAGATGTGGAAGCCCTTCTCTGCCACTTACACAAAACTAAGCCTGAAAGTCTGAAAAGTCATTAATATGAGACATTTAGTCATAATATCATGCAGTCAAACATGCAAGAATGTCCCATTTTCAAAATTTAATCACCAAACATAAGTTTACACAACCCAAATTTCCTCTTCTCTCCAATTGACCTTTTAACTAATAAAAATTTTAACAGATCCTCCTTTCCAAGTGACACCTTATGTGAGGACTTTGCAGACCACTTCAGGAGTAAAATGAATGACATCAGGTTGAATCTTTTACCTCAACAGATTTTAACAGTCGACTCACCTGGGTCATTGATTTTACCCGAGGAAACACGGGAGAGTTTTGCCCTGGCTGACGCAAGGACACTTGGTCGAGTTTTCTCCCAGGTAAAGCCCACAACCTGCCTTTTAGACCCAATTCCCACACAATTTTTAAATCATTTTATGGCTTCTTTGAGGAACATCTGCTGTACATTATGAATTGCTCCCTTCAGACAGGTGTTTTTCTCACTTCCTTTAAAACGGCAGTGGTGAAGCCCCTTCTGAAGAAGAGCAATTTAGATCCCAACGTCTTAAGCAACTATTGGCCTGTATCCAACTTGCTTTTTTTAAGTGAGGTTTTAGAAAACTTGTTTTTAGCCAAGTAAATTATTTTTTAATTCAGAACAACATTTTAGAGAAGCATCAGTCTGGTTTTAGGATGAATCACAGTACAGAGACGGCTCTTTTAAAGATTTTAAATGATATCAGGTGCAATTTAGATAACCATAAACTCACAGTCTTGGTGCTGCTGGATCTGACTGCCGCCTTCGATACAGTAGACCATCACATTTTATTTTATAGACTGAGGCACCTGGTTGGCTTCTCTGGTACTGTTTTGAAATGGTTTGACTCTTACCTGACTGATCGAAGCTTCTTTGTAAGTTTGAATACATGTTCCTCAGGAACCCATGAGATAAAGTGTGGGGTCCCCCAGGGGTCAATTTTAGGTCCAACTCTTTTAATCTTTACATTCTTCCCCTGGGGGATCTCATCAGGAGGCACGGCATCAGCTTCCATAGTTATGCTGACGATATGCAACGGTACATCGCCGTGTCTCCTGATGACACGGGGCCTATTGATGCCCGTTTTAACTGCATTTTAGATATCAAGTCATGGAAGGCAGCTAATTTCCTACAGCTCAACCATGACAAAACAGAAGTCTTAGTCATTGGCCCTGAAGGCCAGAGAGAGAAACTTTTACCAAAACTCCAAGACCTTAAACCATCAAATTCTGTGAAAAAATTGGGCGTGATTTTTGACTCTGAGCTTTCTTTTATTCCACATATCAAGAATATAACTAAGATTGTTTTTTACCATCTCAAGAATGTGGCCAGAGCCCGCCCGTTTCTCTCTCAAGCCAGCACGGAGGTGTTAATGCATGCTTTTATCTCTTCTAGTTTAGATTATTGTAATGCCCTGCTCTTTGGTCTTCCCCAAAAAAAGAGACAATATCCAACCTCCAATTATTACAGAATTCAGCCACATGAGTGCTGACGAGGACCAGACGGTGGGAACATATTACTCCAGTTTTAAAATCGCTGCATAGGCCCCCCGTACGTTTCAGGATCAATTTTAAGCTTCTTTTACTGGTTTATAAATGTTTTTACAGCCTTGGGCCTTCTTATTTATCTGACCTGTTTTTACCGAATCAGCCCTCGCGGACCCTGAGGTCCTCTGGCACTGGCCTTTTAACCGTACCAAAAGTTAGAGCTAAGACACACGGGGAGGCGGCTTTTAGTTATTATGGTCCCTGATTGCTGAATAGCCTACCGGAGAATCTCAGGGCTGCAGAGTCTGTTGATACTTTTAAAAAGAGGCTTAAAACCCACCTTTTTCATCGAGCTTTTAATTGATTTAATCGACCTTTTTTCCTTTATTATTTTTTCTTCTATTACTTTATAACTTATTTATTCTTGTATTCAAACTTTTTATCATATATAATTCTTAATTTTTTACGTCATTTCACTTATCCATTTTATGTTCTTTTATCTCTCTTCTTACAATTTTATTATTGTTTTAGTATGATGGTTTTTAGCTCCAGTGCTTCCTCATGAGGGCTCTCCACGCTGGGAGCTGCTCCTGGTTGACCTCTGGGGCTGCTGCCGGGGGACGGCTCCGCCTGCATGGCTGGAGGCCCTTGCGCTGTGGTGTGGGGCCTCGTGTCTGCGCTGGGCGGGGAAGCCTCAGGCCGTGCTCCTCGTGGGCCGGGAGCCCTCTTCAGTGTTGATGGCCCCCAAAGGTAGTTTATTCCTTGCCTCAGTCCTCAGTGCCCAGCCATGTCTCTCTCTCTTTTATGACAGCTCGTATGAATGTTGTGGGTATGTGTGTGTGGGCGCGGGTGTGTGTGTGTGCGTATGTTGATGTCTACGAGTTTGTGTCTGGATATGTCTATGTATTTGTGGGAGGGGGATAGCTGGGTTTTCTGGTTTTACTTTGTTTTTAGCCTCTGTGAGGTACTTGACAAAACTTGACTATAACAAAAAAAGTGCACATTGGCAGAAACTAAAATTAAATTAACTAACCTTTTCGTCTACAAATAAAAACTAGAATAAAACACCTGACATAGATAAATACAATCAGACCTAATCTTGTCATGTCGAAAGCAGACACAAGTTAGGAATCACTGCTACTTTGGTTGTGTGGAAAAGTTGGATGACTTAAGAGGGACATCCAGTCACAGCTGCCTTTGCTTCATGGTGGTGGGATCCAAGAGTAAAAATATGACTTCAGAAATCAGTGGTTCGACTAAATTTACAGTAGATTTCATCGACTAAAATGTGAAATTTTATCACACTTCATATTTTAGTGGGCTACTTTTTAAATCAGTTTTAATCTTTTGCCTAAAATATCTTTTAGTTTTAGTCATAATTTAGTTATCTACATTATTTTACTTATAGTCTAGTTTTAGTTGATGACATTTCAGAACATTTTAGTCGAGTTTTTATTTATTGATGAAAATGTTAGTAAATTTAGTTTTAGTTCTGCTAATGTACTCTTGATTTTTTTTATTTGTAGTCTAGTTTTTGTCAGGGGAAAAAGGTTGTTGACCAAAAGTATGACTGGAAGTCCTAACTTTGACTAACAAAATTAACACTGCTGGGCTGACATCCTCTATTGTGCCCTTATGTTTACTTCTTAATATAATTTTATTTTATTTAAAGTCACTGAGGCCCAGGGGGTCCAGTTTCCCTACCCTGTCTGAAAGATCCCCTGCACTGCAAAATCAAATATTTGCTTCTAATGTTGCCAAAAGAGCTTGAGGAGCAGAAGATTATGACATCTTTTCCTGAACCCCTAGTTCGCAGAGAAATGCGCTGTGCCTCTCTAAAGAAAATGCCCCTGAAAACGCTGTTTTTTTGCCTCCCAGTGTTTATTGTGTAAGAGCTATACTGGCTCCACCCACATGGGTGTTTTCTGAAAAAGTCACAGGTATGTGCCATGACTATTGTGAAAGTCCACTTCAGGGCCCGTAACCCCTCCGTCCCCTCCCCTCAGACATGGTTTGGGGAGCCAATGAGCACAGAGCTCATGACTGTCTCCTCCTTTAGCCTCCACACCACTTCAGATCCAAGTGTTTCCAAAAGGGAGGGTAAAAGAGCTGCATCTGATCCTATGCAGAGATTTTAATGTTCTTCTTATACCAAACACTTGCTCAGTGGACACATTCAAGACATGATGTTTACGGTCAAGCAAATGAGGACATGACACCTTTATTTTAGGCTGTTTTCAGATGCTATCAAATTGAAAATTTGGCTTTTGGCAAAATGTCATCTAATGTATGGTTGTTTCTACTCTGGGTGGAGTCAAATCCCTGAAAATTAACTCTCAGTTGAAAAAGACTTGGTGTCAGAAACAATGATAAAATGATGTTTTAGTAAATCACATCCACAGGAGTCTCTGTAGGTTCTTTAACTCTAAATCTTACATTCTGAACTCTGAACTTGTGACAATCATCTCGCTTTTCCCCACCAACAGATATTGCTCGTCCATAACATGATTTCGATATAGATACTGTATATCTGCTCTAATTAAGTAAGATGTCAAACTTACTCTGAGAGGGTGGAACCTGACACTACATAGGAGTGTTGATCAGAAGTCACAAACTTTAAAGTTTAACTTGAAAAGAGTCAACGACTACACTTGAGAGTTTAAGTGTAGTTAATGATGAGTGTGTGTATATATATATATATATATATATATATATATACATATATATATATGTGTATATATATATATATATACACATATATATATATACACATATATATATATATATATATATATATATATATATATATATCTATATATATATATATATATCTATATATATATATATATATATATATATATATATTAAAGAAGTGTTACCGCAGATTTTGCTGCACTCAGGCCAAATTTGACTTGAACATAAAGCATGGACCAGATCTGCTTTGCATAAACAGTTCAGGATGCTTGTGGTGTCACAGTGTGGGGAGTATTTTCATGGCACACTGGTGTAATTAGTCAACCAGCCATTAATTTCAGCACACAATAAGTGTTGATGTCCAAATAATATAACCAAAAAGCAGTGATGTCCTCTGATTTGAAATCAGATATTAGTGAAAAAGTATCTGTTTACTTTGAATGGCAGTTTTGCATTCTAACATTTAAATTGACCAAATGAACAATACCAAACACACAGGTACATTATAACAATTCACCCTTAAAAACATACAATCACTGCTTGATTGAAATAGTATTTTTACACGTAATGATGTGCATATTCAGACATTTAAAAACTGACCAACCCATTTCAACGTCTGGTTTCTGATGCATTAGGCATTGATATTTAAATCAAAGTACTATTTCAGTGTATTGTTTTCATATTGAACTAGACATCAGCAGTTTGGTTATCATTCTTCATGCTGTGTTAAACTTTTAGCTAGATGCTTCATGTAATCATGAAAACAGTCAGGGCTTAACATTAACTATTTTGTTCACTGATCACAGAGGTTAATGATTTTCAAAAGTTACTGCACCTTCAGCATGTTCATTAGCCATAGATTCTGTGTCTGTGTGCAAAAATTCATCAGTGCACAGACAAATATAAGCATTTTGCTGTCATCAGGGGTATCATTGCCCTCTTTCTTTGCAAAACAGATGCAATAAAAAAAACATTTCATTTCTAAAAGTGGAGCTAACAGCTGAGCTGAGCACAATTACATTTACACTGGTGTAGTTAAAGTGAGACATTCACATTAAAGTGCTGCTGGGATCACAGATAATTTCAGCCTACGTGGCTGAAGTCTTTGTGGACCATGTATGCTTAAATCCACTCACATTTGGCAGGTTGGAAGGTGTTAATGTTTAGTCCTGAAAACAGCCTACCCAGTACTAAAGTGAGCAAATGAGCTAATAGAGCTCTGCTTTGATAGGTAAATGTTATTTTGTCACATTTTAGAGACTGTAATCTGGGGATGGAAAGAGTGCACAAACGCATTCACCTAAAAGTACAGTTTTTTAGATCTTTTTTTTTTAAACCAAAGAAGATTTAAAAGAAATACTCCATAAATCTATCTAAGAAAATGTAGTTTTTTGTTACTATAACATAACAAGCCATAATATCCCCCAAAACAAATAATAATAATAATAATGATAATAAAATCTAAAGTAAAAGTACTGATTATGAAAAAAAACATTTGAAATAGAACACAAAAAATACTCAGATACTTTACTTTGATGTGATTACAGTTACTTTCCATTCCTGCTGTATCTTATGCATTTACAGTTATTCAGAAAGTAACATCTTTACAGTTATTTATCCCAAGTGTTCATTTTACACAAGACTTGAATGTTAGGGTAAAACATACAATGTGCCGACAGAACAAAACAAAACAGAACAAACAATAAAAAAAACTTGAAGTTTAGGGCCATATATAATATCATTCACACATTCACTTACACTCTCTAAGCACAAAAACTGCTTTATTAAAAGAAGTTGTGAAATATTATATATCAATGTTATACTCTTCTTTCATTTAGCTATTTCCCTCCATATCTGACCGATTTATCAAAGACTAATTCATTTAAAAAGATTTTCACCCTTTAAAGGCCAGGTTTTTGTCACAATGCCATCTTGTTTTCAGATGTAAACAACTGTTTAATTGTTTTTGTTTTAATGTGTTTATAACATGCAAATATAATTTTAGATTTTTTGACTTTCTTAAAAGTTTGACTTTGCTCTCAGACGGTCGGAAGTTTTCTTGGATTTTTGGGTTTTTACTTAAAAGTTTGATTATTTTTTGTAATTCTGACTCTGGTCTCATATTTCTGACTTTTTTCATAACTCAAAAAAATCTTGCAGTGAAGATTTTGGTAACATTTTACTTGAAGATCTAGTTTTAAATGCATTAGAAACACATGCATAAGACTTTATAATGCATGTATAATGCTTCATAAGTGTCATTATAATGCTGTATAATCATGAATAAGACTTGTACCAAGGTTTATAAAGTATTACCAGTGTGGACATAATGTATTATAACCAAGCCTTTAAAATGTTTTATACCTGCATACTCAAGTGACAAGAGTTTTGAATGAAGAATCTGAAGTCCTGGGTCAAATTATAACCATCCTTACTCCAGCCAGTAGTAAAGAAAGGTTGTAATGCCTTATGAGGATGACTTTAAGAGCTTTTAGTAAAGTGACAACACGGTTTAAGGTTGTTAGCATTTGCATGATACGATAACACAATTAGAATCACTTAGGAGCAGTATTTTGCTGGCTGGAAGTAAAATGTAAGTTAAAAATTAAAAACCATAGCCTAATGATCTTTAAAACAGCCTTATAAAAGATTTTAAAGACTTGATTAATACATTATGTCCACACTTGTAATACTTTATAAACCTTGGTACAAGTTCTTACACGGTTATACACCATTATAATGACACTTATGAAGCATTATACATGCAAACGTCTTATGCATGTGCTCCTTATGCATTATAAACTGGATCTTCAAGTAAAGTGTTACCAAGATTTTTTGTTGCCCATATCCTTTTCATACATTAAACACCATCTAGACCATTCTGCCTTTCAGCCTCTGTAGAAATTCAGATCAACCAACACAAACATTTCTTTCACTTTTTAAAAAACCAGGAGCCAAAACGCATCACACTCTTCAAACACAGCGCCAAGTCGAAAAGTAATTGTTGTGGAAAATTACAACTACACGTGAACGCACCGCCTGCCTACTGCACAGCAGGCGGAGTGTAAACGGAGAGACTGCGGAGCTTATCTCAGGAAACACGCTTTTATTCCCCACGGAAAAATGAGTGGTCGCTCGTCCATGTAGACAGCTGTTACACAAACACCCCGGCAGTGAGGGTAAGTGTTTATGTTTCGACTTTTCTTCGGACAAAACTTTCTGTTGAACTGTCCTTACAGAAGTTGTTCCGGGCCCCCGTCCCATTGAGGCGACCCGAAGCAGGGATGTCGACTGCTCTCTCTCCCCGCATTTGGGGGCTAATTTACGGGAAAACAGCTCTTCTACCTTCAGCCTGACATATTTCACGAAAACGTAGATTACAGTACACACTCTATACTCGACTCTTGTTAAATTCCTGAACACTTAAATGTTTCACGAACTTCTAGCTACGTGTCCGGCAGCTGTGCTGGAAAAGTGTTTGGTGGTGAAGTCGAGCTCTTACAAAGTTACGTTCTAACGTGTCAGAAATAAAGGCTGATAAACGATCAATACTTTAATAAACTGTTTCTTATCAGAGAGAAGAACCTCACAGCTTCACAGCAGCATGTCGGTAACAGACGCTGGTATAAAATATGCGGTTAAACTGGGTCAACTATGACTGCCAGTAACAGCAGCACATTAAAATCTGTCAAGAGGTGGATTATACTGAGTTAGAGACATGAACCATGAGAACTTGTTCTCAAAATCAAACATGCCCATATTTCATCCAGGTTTTTATTTCTGTACCTTAAACGTCCAACTCAACCGTTCGGTCGACCTTACATTGAGTCACTTTGTCGTATTAATGTGTTGAATGAACTCATAACAACAATACTACTACTGATAATAACTTTAATAATATAGCACCGTTTAAAACAGATTTTTACAAAGTGCTTTAACAGACAAAATAGAAAAGGGCAGAACTCTGGTTACAGGAAAACCAAAAATCAGGTCAACAGAGACCAAAAGAGTCAAAGGAAAAGGCACAGAGCAACAACAGGAAAAAAATAGAAGGTAAACCTGTGAGAGGAAATTGACTGAAGTATTTAGGAATATACTACATGAGTACAGCTAATTATGTTAACACATACATTTGAAAAACATTAGCAAAGAAGGTATCCTGTTTTCTATAGAATGATAAGGAGATGATGAGACAATAAATATATAATTGAAGATGGTGGCTGGAGGACAAACTAAAAAAATCAAAAGAAGATATAGTAAATAGAAAAAAAATAGCAAAGGGAGTATTTAATCATGAGAAGGTGCTAAAAGCAGGACTCAAATGATGAGAAACTTGGTAGGAGAGTAAGAACAGCAGAGTTAAAATAGTTTAATAAGTAATTGTGAAAGATAAAATAAATGCCTAAGACGGATGATGAACAAGTATGTAAGCCTAAAAAAGCATCATGTAAAAGCTAGTCCAAACAAAAGTGAGATTTAAGATGTTCTTATACATAGCTTGTATTGTTCTGAGACAGGAAAATATTTAGCTGTGCTTTTGGAAACTGTGAGGCTCTAAAAGTCTCCATCTGACCAGGAAATCAGATACAAAAAATAACTCTTAATGTGACGCTTTGAACTTACTATGAAGTGGTGCTCAATGAATTTTTACTAATGTCTGATTCAAAGTTGACCCGTTCCGTTTGCTGTGATGCTACGGCCACACCGGACGCGAATTAGCGAATTTAAATGCGCGTAACGCCTGTGACGCGCTGCGCATAATACCCGAGGCTGGACGCTGGACCATTTTGACAAGCTGAGGGGCGACGCGCGTCACTGCGCAGGCGCAGTAGAGAGCCGGAGCTTGTCGTACTCAGTGATGACCCGTGCAGGTAAATCCAGCTGGAAACGAATATTTACAGAACTTAGCTTCAAAACCTGTCTCCTCAGCGACTTTCACCCAAGCGTGCTTCTTTTTTGTTCCAGTCTCTGTAGAGTACACACGTCGAATAGTATAGCTCCGGATGATAGCAAACTACGCAGATCAACCTCTCCTCCATCTTTCAGAGGGGTTTGAGCAGGAGCAGGAGGCCGGAGCGTCACACGTCATCAAATCAATGACGTCGGGGGAAATGTCATCGGTGGTTGGCTGCCGCGCCACAGCGTCACGTGAATTCGCGTCGAAAGTTCAATATTTTCAATTCAAGGGTCGAGGCATTTGACGCCCAAAACGCGCCCGACGCGCCGCCCGGGGTGAATCTACGTCCAAACGCGTCTTTGCATTGACTTTGTATGTAATCTAGATGTGCGTCTTTGCGAATTCGCGTCAGGTGTGGCCACACGTTTGTGTGGGACACGGTCCTGAAACAAGCAAAACAACAATTCAGATCTATTTCAGTGGCGGCAGTGTTAAATGAAAACAGTGCAAAAGGGTTGCACAGTATTGGAGTTTTGTCGATATTTCCAAACTTGTAATAGATAATACAGATATTTTATGTAAAGAGCACAAAGCTTCACTCATCTAAAATTTATTAAATTGATATTGAGTTACACCATCATGGTACATTTTTCCAATATTACAGCCAGTATGGAAAATATTTGTGACCAGTTGTAAATATCAACCAAAATGTTGAGACCTGTGCACAATAGTCAACTTTTTTGGCAAATATCTGCTGATACCAATATCAGTTTGATTACACTGTACATCCTCACAATGCACAGTGTTTTGCACTCCCACATATCCATGGACATCCAAACTGCTGCTTAAAACTTGACAAGAATATGAAAGTAGTCAATCTAGTCTCAGGGTTACTCCAGGCATCTGAAATGTTCTGATACATCTTTGAAACATTTTCAGCCTAATTGCTGATCATCTGCCCAGCTGCCTGTTGGCTGCATTTTATTGTGAATCAAGATTCTTTCAGTTTTCCTCAGAAATCAAGATTTGGAGCAGCTGACTGTTGTCAGCTCTGATGTTTCATCTTAAAAATGTGCATGCTCTTGTAGAGTTGTGTTTTTCTTCAGCTGGTCCCTACACCCTGACCTTTCTGTTCTACGTTAGTGAACGTGTGACCAGTGTTTAGATCTTATGTTGACATGTATGGTGAGGGTTGATGGGGCTGCAGTTTTTTTGTCTGCCAAAGGGATGTCTAACAGAAAGAGTTAGGGAACCATTGCTTCAATAAATGATACAGTTCATTTTTAAATGTAGACTTTTAACAAGGTGAAACATTATGGTACATTCATACATTCTGTATATGTATTTGCAAAGATAGATGACCATAACCTTTGCAGTTACATGTATTAGGGCATAAAATATCAGGATGGAAAGTACATTTTCTTAATCAACTACAATTGAGAAGCTTTTCTGTTTGCTTGTACACCTGATTTTTACTTAAGGTATTTCCATGGCAAGTGTCAGACTTATGCTGCGTTCACACCGCAAGTGACCCAGCTACCAAAATCGAGTTTCACTGCGATCATATCATATAATAGGATGTATAAGCGAACATTATTCCAGCTGTATCCTTTTCACTCACTTACCAACCACAAAACACTGCAGCTGATGCCCTGCAGCAGCATTATCTGTGAGTTTCCCGCGGTCTGTCTTGGCAGAACTAATGTCCTCACTGACTAATGTTTCCCACACGGACATGGATTGTTACTCTGTAGTCCGGATGACTAACTGTCTGTCCAGGGTACCGTCACACACGCACACACCGCTGATTGGCTGTTGCTGCACAGCCACGCACAACATCGCCTGAAAAGATAAACCTTTTTTACTTTGATATAGCGCGACAAGCTATGTGGTAGTGTGAAAAGAGGCTGTCGCATCGCGGGAGGGTTAGCCCCGCGCCATCACGGCTGTACATTGACTTTGCATGGAGAGTGATCGCCAAGGTAGTACAAGTAGTGTCCCGTGTGAAAGCAGCATTAGTGTCCTTGTGATAGCATCTAATAAAAGAGTGAAAATAATTAACTGATAAACGAGTTAAAGTTTCACATTTCAAGTGCTGTTACAAAACAAAACTTTTAAATTTGATACTGCTATCAGGTTTAACTGAAACTGAGGTGAAATCATGGTTGAATGATATTTTGAAAAATTATATTGCTGTACATTTTACTCCCAGATATAAATTCTAATTGTTAAGGAGATTTAAAAAAACCCATCTTTTTATGGGCATTTCAGACAATGATTTAAGTAAACTCTCCATGAGGTACACTGTGTTTTTACTTCTACAAGATCCCTGTTTCCCCTCCAAAAAAAGAGGCCACGTCAAGTCTCTATTGAACATGGTCTTTCTTTGAACTCCAACTCTGATGTACTAGTAACAAAGTTTTTTTTAACTAACCAATACATATTTTAGTAAACAGTAGAGTACTGTATTGAGCTGAAGTCCTCAGCTGGTGATTCCCTATAATACTGCACACATATATTCCCAGGGTTAGTCAGGTCTGGTTTTCAAGATTTTTGGTTGCATGTGAAATGTGTGTGTGAGAAATGGTGACATTTTTATGTGTATCAGCAAGCTCAGACTTATTCTAAAGAGTCATGCTGGATCTTTTACATTCCCCACCCTCTATGATACATGCCCTCCAAGTCTGCAGGAGGAATGATTTTGTGTTGGTTCCATAATTCTGTTTTATGGATGTATCTAAGATAGTCAGTGCTGAAAACAAAACACCATCTCTTAACTGAACACCCAAAGGGAAGTGGCAAGCAAAACTTTACCTCCTCCAAGGGGGGTTATGTTTTTTTCCGGTGTATGTTTGTTTTGTGGTTTATTGGCAAGATTACACCAAAAACTACTGGACGTATTTGCTGAAATTTTCAGGAGATGTTTGTAATGGTCCAGATAACTACCATTAGCTAACAGTCGTTGTTGCCCAATAACCGTCTACTTAATAATGATATCATCATGATTCAAAGTGCTAGGTGTGGGTTTTCAGGGTGAATGAGTCATATCATGATGGTAACTTTATAATGGAACTATTGCTTATGGATACAACAACAATATGTGAGCTACCTTGGCAGAGGTTTGTCCTCTGCCAAGGTAGCTCAGTAGGTTTGTCTGAACAGAGGCACTAATGAAATTATTGTTTTAAAATTGAGCCTTTTTGGAAAGCTTGATTTGTTATAAAGATGAAGAATAACCCTTCTTCCATGTTGTTATTCTACCTGCAGGGCAGTTGGACTCCTTTCCTTCCTGATGAATGATGGGAAAATTCTGCCTGCTGCAGTGCCCACTGGATCCACTAAGATGACCCAAGAGATGATGAGATGTAGATGATGGTGTGAGCCAGGGGAAGTCAACACTTTGGCCAAAACATCCTCAAAGTGAGCCAAGAAGAAACCTGTCCTACTTGGATACACTCTCACACACATTCCTTTCCAATCAGCAGCTGCAATGCTGATGCCCGGACCACTGTGGACCCTCCTCACTTTAACATGGGTGGGGAGTTCCAGCGCCCACAGCTTGTTTACCTGCGAGCCCATCACAGTGTATCGGTGCCTGGACATGCCCTACAACATGACCTTCTTTCCTAACATGATGGAGCACTACGACCAGGATATGGCAACCAGTAAAATGGAGGTGAGTCTGTTTTAGATTTGTGTTTGCTTTGAAGTGATTAAATTTATCCTCAAAGTAGAAGCAGGTCAGAGTCAAGTTTTGTGACTCTCCACTGGCCTCTAAAGGCCTATGAGTGTAACTGCAGTTTTGGAAGGCCAATGTACAGTTGGTGTGAAGTAAAAGACCAGAAGCTTGAGACAACACTCCTCTAACTCTCCAATGACAACAAGGCCAGCTCAAAGTCTGACTTGAAGCCTGTTGTTTTTCTCCAATGTGTAAAAGCTTGTCCAGTGTTTACTTAAGTCATACTGCTTGCTAGGGCCCGACTGATATGGATTTTTTGAGGCCAATGCCGATACTGATATTTGTCAGAAAAAAGTACTGATTACTGATTAATTGACCGATTAATTGAAAAAAAAATTACAGGTATGTATATGCATATAAATATACAGGTACAAAGTAAAAGAGCTAAACTGAGGCAAATTCCAGCAAAATAAAAAAAAAAACCTTTTAAAAATGTAAATATATAGATTATTTAATATTATTATTTTTATTTTAGTTATTTATGAACTCGTCACATCTGCCTTTCTTTTCCAAAGTCGTCATTAGTGCATCAGAAGTACATGTCAGTTCAGGTAGAACCACTTTTTATTGTACACATGAGGTAACGTGTGAGGATATCAAAAAAATTTGTGGGGCAGTTTACATATTGCACAAACTTCTTGAAACAGGCTGTTTAAAGTCCCCAGCTACACTGAACTCTCCCCTGGATGAGTCCGCAGCAGACGATTGATGACGTCATAGAGCTCGGAGGAGCTATGCTAACACTAATATATTTAGCTCGCTAGCTAGTTAGCTTAGCTGTCATGTCGAGGACAAGCGGATGAAACCAGTTTTCCATAAAAATCATCCTAGAACAGCCACGAATAAACAGATCCCCTGCCATCAGAAGGTCCAATTCGTCAGTCTTGAGAACGACAGAGGTGGCATCAGTCAGGAAAACTGTACGGCGGTGCCGAGTCTGTGAAACTACTTCCGTAGCTGAACTAGCAGAGAACCCAGTGGTCTCTCTGTGCCCAGCAGCAGCGGGAAATTGTGCATTGCTGAAAGCTGCTTGCTATGTCGGACCTCCAGGCTTTACATCGGCAAAACTGGTTCTGTTAACAGGAGCAGAGAAAGATGTCCAGACTCTGCAAGCTTTGTTGTCTTGTGCAAATAGACACTTTATTTTGCAGGAGAGATCTACATCTATGTCTCTGTTGGGCAGATAAATCAATCAGTAAAATCAGAGGCAGCACTACTTTTCCCCTAGTTAAGTAATTACTTATTCATAAGTTCTTTGTCTGTAGCTTGCTGCGTTGTGATTGTGAATCAGTTTCTGTCCTTTAACTGTGATGATAAAAGTAATTTTGGGGGGTTACAGAAACGATTGGTTAAAATAACTTGTATTGCAAAACATGCAGCATATCTTATTTTTCTGATTAATGGATGCCCCATTATTTGCTGAACCTACAATGGACTTAAAAGAAGCAGAAAAATTGGTCTGAGAAAGCCCTCAGGAGGATGAAAGGGAAAAAACCCAGGATAAAGGATTTCACAGTGGGTTGTCTCTTCTAAAAATGATCACACGTGTGAGTTTCCATGTAAGACGTGCAATTAGATTGTCAGGAATGAAAACTTCTGCTTTCAAACAATTATTTGATTTAGCTCTCTTTTCATCTCAAAGTAATTGCTTTGGTGAGTGCTGCTGTTGGGCTCGGGCTTTGGATGTTGGTGTCTGGCAGCAGTAGAAGAGCTTTTGATTGAACTGTAATGAGATAATAACCACTCTGCGATGGTCATCAGCTGGTACAACATACTCCAGCTACAGGATGTCCATGAGTACTGCCTGGGTGTTATTAAGCATTAGAATTGAGTTAATAAAACATTAATGTGTCGTAAACACAATGTATTTTTTTTGGTTAACAGTACCTTGAGCAAAAATAGTAAATGAAAGAACAAACAACTACAGAAAAGCTTCAGAACAAAATAACCTGTGAAAGAATAATGTTGACACACCTTAGTCTGAAAGGTCTGAGTTAAATAAGCATCTGTTCACAGACAGACAGACAGACTCTCCTGAAAACATTACCTCCTGGCGGAGGTAACTAGAAAAGCACTCGGAGAGCGCAGACCTCCGCCAGCACCACAGTCCTCTCTCATAGTGTGATTTTTACCATAAATATTAGCCCTACCTTTATTTCATGTAAATATTTAGATTCCTTGACCATGAAAACATACCATTAGCAATTGGTTTCATAATTACCTCCGCCAAGGAGGTTATGTTTTCGGGAGAGTTTGTTTGTTTGTCTGTCTGTGAACAAAATAACTCAAAAAGTTATGGATGGATTTGGATGAAATTTTGGGAGTGATCCAGATCACCGTCTGGATCCGCCATGATGAAAAATGAGATTTTTGTGAGTAACTACTGAACTAAAATAGATATCATTATGAATCCAATTGCTAATGGTATGTTTTTTTAATGGTCAAGGAATCTACATATATCGATGAAATAAGGGTAGGACTAATATTTATAGCAAAAATCACAATATGGGTGAGGCCTGTGGCGCTGGCGGAGGTCTGCACTCTCCGAGTGCTTTTCTAATGATATCTATTTTAGTTCAGAAGTTATTCACCAAAATCGCATTTTTCGTCATGGCACATCCAGACGGTGATCCGGATCAGCACCAAAATTGAATCACTTTTCCCTTTTCCCATGCTGAACATCTTGAAAATTTCATCAAAATCCATCCATAACTTTTTGAGTTGTTTTGTTCACAGACAGACAGAGAGACAAACAGACTCTCCCGAAAACATAACCTCCTTTGCGGAGGTAATAAACACCCTATTAGCTGCGCGCTGTGTTACTTTAAAACATGCCGGCAGGCTTCGAACACACAAGTTAAAAGTTTGCTTTTCATGTTGTGCTTGTGGAACAAGAGGAGCTCTGTGTGTACACGTCGCCAGGAGAAACCGTTTGGGCCAAACCATTGTGAGGGGAGGGGGGTTGTAATCTTAACAGTTAAAATTGTCTGACAGTGAGTTTTTTAAATTAGCGTTTCTTGCATTGTACCTCAAAAAACGTTACTGTACTACCAGAAAAATCTTAAACAGGTTTTTCCGGGGCGACAACTTTTGGCCCTTTTCCATTAGCCCTACTCTACTCGAATCTACCCGGCTCTACTCTACTTGCCTTGTGCTGCTTTTCCATTAGCCCCAGTCGCCTGCCCAATGGGGTGCAGTGTTGCTGTAAACAGCTGAGCGGCACTATGGTGAGGTCATTGTGCGCGACACAACAATCTGTGGCTTTTTGTCACAAACCGAGTAAAAAAGGAAAGCAGAAGAAGGCTGCAGGTGGCAAGAAGAAATACCCCTTGAGAAGCACAGGAGAGTTTTGGAAGCTATACAACAGAATGAAGTCGAGGACGAGAGCAATCAAGCTGCAAAGAAAAGACGTATGAGGGTAAGCTAACGGTAGCTAATTCTAGCATGCTAGGTCATCGCGCTCATGACTCATCGATGACAGCATTGTCTGACCAATCAGTAGCCGGCAGTTGGTGACGTCATCTTCCAGTATCGACTCAGCTCGCTTGGAACCAGAGTGGAGTAGGTACTAAAACTAGCTTGCTTTAGGAGGTGCCAGGCTAGTGGAAACACGCTGCAAATGGAATAGGGCAGAGTAGAGTATGGCTAAGGCGTGCTAGTGGAAAAGGGCCATTTGTGAAAGGGGGGTACATGTACCCTGCGTCCCTCCCTGGGATTTGCACCTATGACTTGACCAGATTCAGAGGCCTACGCACATTGACTGATGTCCCCCCCTCCACAAAAACGTAAATACACATAGAGAAGAGTTGAATATGTCACAGACATGATTTAGTATTGTGATAGAACAGCTGCAGAGGAGAAACCAACATGTCAAATCTTGTAGAGATATAGGTGCTTGTTCTTGTCCATGACTTTCAGTTGCTGAACAAAGGCTGAAAACTCCCTGTCCTCTGATTCAACTTATTCAGCAGCTGTAAAATTCACAACGTTGAATGTCTCTGCTCCTTTTTTTCTTTTTAAAAATTGTAGAATCATCAGCCGCCACTCATTATTTATCAGTGCTTTGTTTTTGCTGTACTTGCTCTATTACCTTTGCTTTTTTTCTGTGGACTTTGCTGAACAGAAGTACATGTACTGCTGTCTAGCTTTAGGTCTTGTTTTGTGAACCAAAATAGACACAAAGTACAACAACAGTGAGGGTATGATGAAACTTCAGTGTAGAGATTGAACTTAGTGTTTTGTCTGACTCTCAGAAGTTTGATTTTGTATGTTTTGGGTGAGGTTAGTATGTTTACTTACAGTTGAAAAGTCCACCCACAGTGTGACTAACTCAATATTTCAACTTTTAGAGTTTAAGTGTTTTGTCAACAAGAGCCCATAAAAATGGATGCTCCAGTTTATGAGAATTCAGTTTTTGGATAACAGATGATCTGGTTGAATGTCTGATTGGGGTTTGGGGTTGCACTATATTGGATTTTTGCTACTTTGCCAGTATTTTCAAACTTATTATTGCTGATGAAGATATTTTTCATCAAGAACACAAAGTCTTTACTTTAACAAAATGTACTTTTTGCTGTCATTTGGGACATTGAAAGCGATTAGTTTCAATACCCCTCATCTGGAAACTCATTCTTTACACTCTGTTGTTAAGGCTTGCTTCACAAAGAGAGGCTGAATTATATCCACACTTGAACAAACATCTGTGATCATGCATTAATGGAGAGTCCTCAGAGCGATGGCTTGCTGCACCTGTGGAAGTGTTACAGAACAGCTTTTGGGGTTTAGTGCCTTGCTCAAGGGTACTTAAGCACCTAGCCATCTAAACGTTGTTTGAATGCTTATATTTCTGTGTAAAGGTATGAACAAAAAATCTTCTTGTCTGTTAAAAAAAGAAGGTATAAGCATATTGTCTACATAGACATAATAAACTTTCTCTAACTATTAAACATAGTTTTGCTGAGACTTGAACCGATCACTCACCAGTTCCCAACCCAAGTCCTTGCACACTCAGCTACTGCCACCCCAAATTTGTGTAAGACACCAATGTAAAACAAGACAAACAACCTTTCTCTACTTAATTAATGAAGTTGATTTTTAGATGTACACATGCAGTGATTATAAGGTGAAGCATCACATTACATTTGTGTATTTGTTGATATTACAGCCGATGTGTTGGATATATATGTGGCATATACAGTATTTGTCTGACATGTATGGCTGATACATTGACTGTAAATACTGGCAGATGCTGCAATTTCTGCCACTATAGATATATTCAGTGTTTCAGGCCAATGTCTGCTGATGCCAATATTGTACAGATAAATTGTAAATCCTTTTTTGGTTGAATCTTTTTTTTCATTCAGTGGTTAGGTTGTAGTAGCTGCTTCTCTTTAACCTGGACATTAACACTGCATTTACATGGTGCCGAAAACGGTCAAATCTGATACGTTTTCATTGTGTCTTGGCCTTGCGTTTGCATCTAAAACTTTTGAAAACAGGCTCCCGAGTGGAAAGATTTGATTCTCCTCTCCATTCAGCTCCATGTAAACCCATATCAGAGCGTTTCAGGGTGAAACGCTGACATCACTGCATGCACATACCAGGAACAACAACTGCTTCGGCGGTCTGCCGAGTAACGTTCGAGTGTCTTACATGCTCGGTTTGTTATCCAGACAAACTATACAGACAGATTTGTTGTCCGAACAGAAAAGAAACTCCTGCGTCTCTGTGCATCTATTCACCATTGTTGTTTGTGAAAAGTTTTTCTTCTTCATACGTGTGTTGTAGCAGCGCTGCCTCTCTGCAGACCTACACCGCCATCTACTGAACTGGCATGCACACTACAGCAGATTAACTCATCTCCGAGCATCATTGTCTGAACGCAGAAGAATTCTAAAACGCAAAGGACAAATCTTTGCGTCTTTAGGTCAGGAGTGTCCGTGTAAACGCAGCCTAAGGCTCTTCCCCATGAGTGGACTTGTGTCAGAGTATCACCAAACCACTGTCATTAATTTATGAACACACACAGAGCACTTGTATGTTTTGACATAATAAAACAACTACAAACATGGCATCATATTCTAAATATAGCAACAATTGTCTTAAGTAACTCAACTTCACTACCCCTAAGCTGCCTGTTTACAAAGGAAAAGTGTTTGTTTAAATGTCCCGGTCAGTATTTCGCCACCAAATTGCAGCCCAACATCCAGCAATAGCAGCACTTAGACGTCACTCAACACCTGCAGAGGGGTGAGCACCATAAGACTAAACATTTAGACAGTGTTTACACTAACAAATCCAAGGAAATATGAGCATCTTTGAAAAGGCCAAAATCAGTATGTTCAGTATAAATAGGATGTGCATTCAATTCTAAGCAAGACAGGAAAATTCAAATACTGAAGACAGCAGAGTAGAAATGACTTCTTTTAGCCTGTGAAGGCAGAAATGTGTCTTGGCATGATTATGCAAATACATGTTATTCAAAACGCAAGGTAATATGCTGAAATGTGGTGGCACATTTAAAGAAACCATTTAATATAGTATGTTTTTATCAGTACAAAAATAAAGCAACAGGCACAATGTAGACACATTTAAAAAGGCCCCTGGTTGCTGGAAACTCAGAGAAGATATTCTAAGTAGTTAAAAGGTAGACATTCTTTTCTAAAACATATTTAATGGCAGCAGGGACAATATATCTTACTATAATAACTTTTAAGTAAATGTGATAGACACATTTACTTAAACGAGCAGAAATATGTGATCAGTTTTTAACTTGCTCACATTAAAGCTTTTCTCTGTTAAAAAAGTGGCTCATACCATTTGATATTTTACCTGGTGTAAGTTAATTAATCCAGTCTCCATTAAGATTATAATTTGAGCCTCCCATGGTCAGTACAACAAGTCGTTCTGCGTGAGACCATCATAGTGCCGCATTATTTTGAACTGTGATGAATAAATTCACATTGAAAGAAATGTGCTTATTTAAACAATTGAATTATATTCAGTGTTTGATCCATGAATAAAACTTAAGACTTGATCTAAATTAGAAAATTAGAATATTTTATGAGGGTACTGAGTTTCAAGCTGTTAGCCAGAGCATACTCACTGTTCATAGTAGCATTGTCCTGCACCCAGTTTGTTTCTGGTTATTTACTTACTGATGTTGCTTGTACAAATAAACAGACTTGAGACTTTCCATGTCTCATTCAATCTTTTCCCACAAAAACACACTTAGATCAGTGTGATGTGTGATGATGTTTTTAATCATTAAATAATTACATTATGAGTTATATTTATTAACTGAAGGTCTTTGTTTAGACCCCCTGTTTGCTTTTCTGTTCAAGAACACACCACATACACCATCAATTCCCATCTCAAATGCTGTTAACCAAAACTGAGATCACTGCTAGGCAGAGAGTCTGCTGTGTACAGATACAGATATGTGTGTACCAGTGTATATATTTGCATTGCCTATTGTTGTGTCATGTCCCTCTATCCGCTTCGTGAATGTCCACATACACATATGTGTGCATGCTTGTGCACCTAAAACCTGTGCTATTGGATGGTAATTCTGTTTTAGGGATTTGTGGCACATGATGGCTCTTTAGCTCTTATATTTAAATAACACTTCAGTTTATATGAACTTAATAAAAAACTATTATCTGCATATATTGTTGTGCTTTTATGTCAGGCACATATTTCTTATGTAAATATATTTGTTTGATTAAACAGAATTCCTAAAATCCTTGTATAACTTGAACCACCACCATCTGAGGGAAAATAAATAATGAGTGTTATATGCGTCTCTTCATTTATCAGTCATGATAGCTTTGCACAGGGCTGTTTTTTCTTTCATTTGCTGATAAAGTTTGGATACCTATAAACACATTTTAGGGCAATAAAAAATGATCAGCAGATTCTGGTACACAGTCGTCATTCCTTCTGAAGGCTATATGAGTTACTGAACCATCTGAAAACTAGAAAAGCGCTTGAGCGCAGACCTCCGCCAGCACCACAGTCCTCTCCCATATTGTGATTTTTAGCATAAATATTAGTCCTACCTTTATTTCATCTAAATATTTAGATTCCTTGACCATGAAAACATACCATTAGCAATTGGTTTCATAATGATATCTATTTTAGTTCAGTAGTTATTCATGGAAATCGCATTTTTCGTCATGGCGGATCCAGACGGTGGTCTGAATCAACACCAAAATTGAATCAGTTCTTCCTTTTCCCATGCTGAACATTTCCTGAAAATTTCATCAAAATCCATCCATAACTTTTTTAGTTATTTTGTTCACAGACAGACAGACAGACAGACAGACAAACTCTCCTGAAAACATAACTTCCCTGGCAGAGGTAATTAGACGTGCTCGGAAGGAACAAATCTTCACCAAGGTTTTGCTGACGTTGTCACCGATTGTTATTGTTGTAATTATGAAAAACTGCCCTATTGTGCAACGTTAACAGATCTTTAAAAGATTCAGATCAACAGAATCTAATCACTCCTTTGCTGTGCCATGATCAACATTCCCAGAAACTTAGACAAGATCTGTTGGAAACCTGTTGAGCTTTTATTCTCACACAAAAACAAGCAACCTAACAAACTAAAAAATGGTCAAATGGGAGCAGAAACAAAACCTCCTTGTCGAAGGTAACTATGCACAGATGTTGAAAATCATTGTGTAATCATGGCTCACAATCATGATCTCAAAATCACCTACACAGTCCAGATCATTACTGTTTCCATAAATGCCCCAACACTTGCTGTTTTTCCCAGCATGCTCACAAACTTTTCTGTCCGTTCTCATGAGTGAACTTGGGTTCCCTGGTTGTTGCTTCTGTCTTGGCAGTCCTAAAGGCCAGGGTTTGGGTTACACCTCTGGTGTCAGATCATTGAACACTGATGTGTTGAAGGAGGCTTTTGTTTCACATCTGGCAAAGGTAGCAGGCCAGCAGGTAGCTGCTCTTTATTTCACAGCCAACTTTGCCAAAGGCAAATTCATGGACTTTGTTGTGAAGGCCTTTGATTCTGAAGGAAGGGGAAGCCCCGCCCCGTCTCACACAAAGCCAGCAGCGCACCACAATGAGAGGATCCTGACTCTGTTAATCACTGACTCCCCTGTCTTACCTCTCACTGTCTCCCAGGTGACAGGATTACACTCTCTGGCCCGTCCTCAACCCTGCATATCATGCATAGTTCTCCTTGACTGTGCCAGGGTTTATCACAACGCCCTGATGCTGTATTCAAGCAAACTTATCTTCAGCATGGGCTCAGTCAGGCCTATCAGGAGGATTTTCCGGAGGAGGGCTAACCTTCTTCCGCCCTTGGTCCTAAAATCCACGAGTCTGCGAGCATTCAAAACAGGAAGGTGTGAAGTGAGAGAAAACAAAGAGACTGCAAGTACTTATTTTTGAACTGCTGCACACTGGGAGCTCTGAACGTTTCAGAAGTTAAGGTAGAAGTAAGGCTGGGTGATGTGGCCTAAAAATTAAATCTGAATAATTTTTTTCACAAACTAACACATTTCTTACATAAGTATTGTTTTCTTCAACTGAAAATTACACAAATAACTCTAAACAAGTTTGTGTTCTGTTTAATCAACATATATTTCACAAAGGTAAGCGTTTGTATGAAATTTGGAAGACATTTACAGTGAAAGCTGTGCTTTTTCACAAAGGTTATGTGGAGTTCCTTCATCTTCATTAGATTTTTTGAAAACAAATACGAGCCCAGAAATGTGCCGGTATAGAAAATGACAGGACAGTTACACTCAACAGTGACATTTTTCAATTTGAGAGGAGTAAAAATAATAGTGATTTTATCATCACCACAGTGTGACTTTTTTGAGATGGTTAAGCTCAGTTTTGTTGAATTATGGCTTGGTGGATAGAGCTAAAGATAGCTACAAGCTACCGAGGCCTGTCACGATAACACATTTTGCTGGAAAATAATTGTTCCAAAAATGATTGCCGATAAACAATATTATTGTCAATGTTATTTTGAAACATCATTTTTTTCATTAATGTAATTGTATGTCGTAATAAAATGAGTACACCTTATCAAAAGCAATGTGTATTTAGCTGTAATTGGAAGTTCAAAAGGCTTTTAAATAAAAGAAATAAACAATATAACAAATTAAACAAACAAAAAAAAAAAAAGAAAAAAGCCCAATGAAAATGAAATGGACTCTCTTTTGGGAAAAACTCATTATCAAAAACAACAAAAAATATGCCCTGTCTCTGTAAAGAAAAAAAGCAAAACTCCAATAAAAAAATACACAACAATAAAACAATAAATAAAATGTAGTTGATATAGATCCTGAATTGTTTGTGACATTACTTTCTCCCAGTCAATTGAACGCACCGTCTGTCAAATGTTTGTAACATTTCTGGCTTTTCAATCGTAATGAAGGGTTGCATTTCTTTTGCAATGTAGCGCACAACAGTGCCTGTTAGCCCGCACCATTTTGCGCTGCTTTGTTACCTTCGCCAAGGAGGTTATGTTTTCGGGAGAGTTTGTTTGTTTGTCTGTCCGTCTGTCTGTCCATCTGTCCGTCTTTGAACAAAATAACTCAAAAAGTTATGGATGGATTTTGATAAAATTTTCCGGAAATGTTCAGCATGGGAAAAGGAAGAACTGATTCGATTTTGGTGTTGATCAGGATCAGCGTCTGGCCGCCATGGCGAAAAATGTGATTTTCATGAATAACTACTGAACTAAAATAGATATCATTATGAATCCAATTGCTAATGGTATGTTTTCATGGTCAAGGAATCTAAATATTTAGATGAAATAAAGGTAGGACTAATATTTATGGGGAAAATCACAATATGGGTGAGGACTGTGTCGCTGGCAGAGGTCTGCGCTCTCCGAGTGCTTTTCTAGTTTATATTTACTTTGCCAACCAAATGCCACAGTAAGCACTGACTGTAGGGACGAAGGTAACGCTGCACCATCCCTTCTTCTTTGCCACTACTCTCAAACAAATACGACATATCAGGCTTGTTGGTGTTCATAGGCTCACACCTTGTTCATTATGTTTAAACCAAAATATTCCCACACTTGGGCTGTGGCAGCCGGGTTAGGAACTATTGCTTTTGTGCCTTGATTCATATTAGTGTTTAGAGAAACATGGACGTAGCGAGCCATCTTCTGATCCAGCCTGTTTGGTCGAGGAGGGAAACAAACACACATGCATGTCAATTTATCGAGACTGGCAAACTTACCGAGGACGTTTCGGTTAATTGATTTATTGATTATCGCGACAGGCCTAACGCTACCTCTTTATCTAAAGGGAAAAAAAGGTTCATTGGAATTCTTTTAGATCATAGAAAGCAAGCGAGTTGTAAGAGTTGTATAAAACAGGGAGAGGGGCATAGGCTAAGTCACCAAGTTATAGCTCGAACAGACTGAGAATACAGGGGGATTAGGGTACCCAGTTTATAGAGAACTAGAGGATATTTGACCATAAGTGATTGTGAACATACTTAGACAGTCATTAAAATTGAACATTTGAACCAGAGTTAAGGCAACATATGGGCCAATGTGAATCAATAAAATCAATTAATCACCCAGGCAGATGAGTTTTAAAGTTATATTCTGGATGTAAACATTCCTGGAAAAGATTCCAACCTTGTGGAACTTCCCTGATTAAACCAACATAAAGATTCTTGCCCCTGAGATCAAATAAATTTAACTTCTTCCCATAATCCTGGCTGAAAGTTTCTAATACAAGAGTGAGGTCTTACAGTAGGCTGTTTGACTCTGGTTAAGGCGGATAAAGGTCAGATTGTTGAGCAATGGGGAACTAACTGAGAAGGAGTCCAGGACCTCCACAGGAGAGAAACAAGGGCGCTTACTGTCAACCCAGGCCCATGAGACGTGGGCCCACTGCCAGACTGGGTTTCAGGAAAAAAAGAGGAGAGGAAACTTTGAATAGTGGACTGTGTTGGAGTGTGTGTGTTTTGTCTACAAATATTTGCAGAATAGGCTGACAGAAATCTGTTTGTTTTGGTATGATAACGGTCCATCTGGCTTAAACAAAGAGCCCCCAAGACTGAAATGTTGCACACGATGTTGGTGAAGGTTTGAGTAAACAGAGCATTCAGGGTGAAGTGAATGAAAGCTGTTAGACAGCAGCAAGTTTTTCTGCAATGACGTTAATACTGCATGTCATTAGTAATCTAAAGATGCACAATACTCTCAGCATTATCTGTTTGGTCAAGGTGGAGAATGTCTCAAAAGAGTTCACTTTTGGGGAAAAGTGAAAAATTTAGACAATATAATGCACACTGCTGCAAAATCAATGAATGCAGTTTTATACAGAATACACAGTCCTACCTCAACCCAAGCTTATTTCCTTTATCATCATTGTTTAAACTGTAAAGTAAGTTAAAAGAATTAGGGTTATAGGTCTGAATCTAAAGAATCCAACCTGTTTTTTAGTGAGGATGATTAAAAGACGTACCTCATAAAAAGTTTCTACTTCCTTAGGGCTTTTGCAGCTCTCTGGGTCCACGCAGTGCTGTTTATGAAGCTGTCATATAGGCATATGAGGCTTGTTTTTAATGGAAATTAAATAGCATTTATTGGTATCAATCTAAGTATCAGATAAAGTAAGTTTGGAAATATTTGCATATCAGGCATGTGTGAAAATTCCAGAGTTGTGCATATCTGATAAATCTTTAAGATTGTGCTATTGTCGCACTAACGTTGTGCAGTCCAGTCTGTCAACAGCCCCGTGCATTCCAGCCTTCCTGCTCAGTCCTCATGTTTTCAGACGGCCTTCACTCATTTCCTGCCACCTCCTCACCCCCTGTGTCTCAGTCCTCAAGCTCTTCACCACTGTGTTGAAACGGAAGTCTGTGATTCCCAGCCATTGAATCGAGCCCTTTGTTTGGCCTGTAGATCTCTGCAGAGCATTGATATGGAGTTGATATTGTAAGAAAAGCTGTATTTCCTGTTGTTTTTAATTTTGACTTCTTCAGGAGGATCCATTGGTTGATCCATCAGTGTGACTACTTTTATATTTTTGTAACAAGGTTGACCTGAGCTGTATTTTATCTACTGATGTCCACAAAATGAACGGTTTCACAAAGTAAAGAATTAGAAAGTATGTTACAATAATTAAATGCTTATATTTAAAAACCTTGCAATTGTGTTTCTAATTTCAAAAGAACATTTTTTTTATCGATAATATTCTGCAGTGGCTTAAAGGATGGACTGAAAATGATATCTTGGTCATTTTTCTAACTAAATGGTTTGTTAAATATTCAATCCATGTCTTGATATTTTTCTGTAAAGTAATGATAAATGGTTTTCTATTTGCAATAAATGTTAAACTTTATTAGGTTTAAGGGAAAGAGAAACAAAATTGACACATTTTTGATACCACAACAACAGGGACAAAACATTTGCTGACAATTTTTTTCTCAAATCTTTAATGAAATGTTGAAACAATGAAATCAAAATTCTTTATATAGTTGTGCTCAGGGCTTGACATGAATTTTCTTACACACAGGCCAGTAGAGCCAGCAATTTTACAAAGTTACCAATAATCGTTTCTTTGTCTTTCATTTGTCATTACTCATGCCTCAGCCAAGAATATTTAAGAAATAGATTACTCCATTTAGTGTGTTTGGGACTTCTTGTTGTCATTAAAGGAGACATATCACGCTGATGCATGATTTAATTCTTACATATAATATAATAAATTTGAAAACAAGACCTTACACCCCCTTAATTTTCAAAAAATGAGATATTGTATTTTTTCTGATATCCTAGAACGAGATTTGATGCCTCTGAAAATAGGTCATTGCGAGATGACCGCGAGATTTAAATCGTCGTGACGACACGAGGTACATTTCTTTTATTGGAGTAATCTGATAAAACAGCTCCTTCTCTGTAATGTCCGTTAGCCACAAAACCATCACCGAGGAACACATCCACCAGCAGCAGTGTATACCTCCCTAGCTCACACTCACTCATTACCAGCTCTGGCCTGTAGGGGGACTCAATATGCGGTCGCTGCTTTGAGCCTGCCGGAAAATACAGTAGAAGAAGAAGGACAAGCTGGCTCAACCCTCTCGGCAGCTCTGACAGAACTGACCAATCAGAGCACTAAGGGCTGTGACGTTGCGAGGTTACTGTATGTCCGTCTGGAAACCGAGCGTTTCAACGAGAGCTTGATAATGGCCTAAAATGAGGATTTTGAGAACGCTGTTGTGGGGCAATGAAGGAACTAAATGACTTGTACTGAGGGCAGAAATGCTTTACAGGCATCCTAGTCTGGCATAGTGAAAAGGAGAAACAAGCGTGATATGTCTCCTTTAATTGGCTGCTCTAATAAGAAAAACAAACAAACTGACAATTGTTTTAATTAAATTAGACGTTTCAAATAGATCATCCTGCTGTTGTTAAGCATCGAGTTGTTAAGTGCCAAGTGTGAGGAGTCTTTTTGTTGTGCATCAGGCCTGGAATCTACTTAAAAGATCTATTTTACATTAACACAAACCCATGTTTTTTTTTTTTTTTTTAATTATTTGAATATTATCTAACCAACATCTCATAAAGATATTTTAAAGATAAGGTATTTTGCGCTAGATTATATTTTTAGCATCCATTGTATGTGACTGTGTACATGTAAACTGTCTTACAAAAATTGATTTAAAAAAATTGATAAACAAATGTTTAAACATCAGATGAGGTTTTTCATGATGTAACAAAATGTTACCGTCATCTCTGAAGTATCTGATATTTGCAATTAAAAACAATTTCACTATCTACTTTTCAAACACTCAAACTCAGAGAGAAAGTTCACAGCAAGTTCATTGTTTTAATAACTAAATCAGCCTTTCAGTTTTACTAATATCATATTTCTTTTCTCTCTGTCTGCAGCCCTTCATGCCTCTGGTAAAACTGCGCTGCTCTCCAGATGTCCATTACTTTCTTTGTCAAGCATTTATCCCTCAATGCACTGGGGAGAACCAGGTGATCCGTCCATGCAGAGAGGACTGTGAGACTGTTCTGGCTGACTGCATGAAGACCATGCGGATCTTTAATATCCACTGGCCCTCAGAGCTAGAGTGTGACAAGTAAGACCGAACAGTTACTGAAAATCACCAAACGCATCACCAGCAGTGTTTGATCAGTCTAACACAAGATGATTTTTGTTCCACCAGGCTGGACACGTGTAGCTTAGTTGGTGATTCTGGAGTTTCTTCAACCACTCCGATGAACCCTTCAGCTGCTAAAAGGGACCTTGGATTCTGGTGCCCACTGCAGCTGAAGACCAAGCCAGGCCATGGATCATCGTTTCTGGGGGCCCAGGACTGTTCTCCACCTTGCTCCAACATGTACTTCAAACCCCATGACATTGAATTTGCAAAGAGCTTCATCGGCGTCTGCTCCATCATCTGCCTAGGCGCCACACTCTTCACTTTCCTCACTTTCCTCATTGATGTTAAAAGATTTCGATACCCAGAGCGGCCGATAATCTTCTATGCTGTTTGCTACAGCTTTGTTTCACTCATATACTTTATCGGGTTCCTGCTAGGGAACAATGCAGCCTGTATCAAAGCAGCACATCCAACTGGAGTAGATACGGTGGTGCTGGGCTCCCAGAGCAAAGGCTGCACACTGCTTTTTATGCTGCTCTACTTCTTCACTATTGCTGGTGTGGTCTGGTGGGTGATACTCACAATCACCTGGTTCCTGGCAGCTGGACCCAAGTGGAGCTGTGAGGCTATCGAGAAGAAAGCGGTATGTTTGGAAGATCCTAAGTTCATCAGTAAAGCTCAGTTCAGACCAAAGATACACGATACAGAAAAGCTCAAGGAATCAATTCTCCTCATGCTTGATAATTCCTTTACCTTCATCATGCATGCCCAGCAAATTAAGGTGTCATGTTCTTATTTGAGCCTGACAGAAAAGATAATTGACATAATCATGGCAGCTCAGAAACAGAATTGATCAAACTGTAGCCTAGATGACAATAACTGTGCATTGTCCAGAATCAGACATAATGTTCAGTGTCTGTGTTATTCCAAACAAGAGTTGAAACAACAGCAGCTAGGAGTGGTGTGTGTTTGATGTTTTTGCCTCTAAAAGCTAACTATATGGGCTATTTTTTGCCACACAGAATACCAAAGAAAATAGATAAGGGAATAGATTGTATCAATACGTAGAATGAATGGTGGCAATGATATTAAAATTTTGTCAGTTCCCATCCTTACTATAGTTTCTTGTAGGTCCTGTAATATAGCATCATTCTGTCATTACACCTATGTAAAAACATTCATCTGTTGGAAAAATAGGGTGGAACAAAAGACTGTACACTATTTAGCATCGTAGCTCAACTTTTAATTCTGCACCTAGGAAAAAGAAGAACAGAACTATTGATAATTCCAGTATTTCTTTAGGATTGAAGCAATACTGTTCAGCTGCAGCAGGACAGAGACCCCCCTCACCTAAAACCAGCCTTTAAAAAAGTGTTACCAAATTGTGCAGCAGTGCTCCATTAACGTCAGAACTGGGAAGAGGAAAGTGGGAATGACGTCATCGCCGAGTTATTAGCGTTCCACTTATGAAGTCTGAAAAAACGTGCTGATCTAACAGGCTTTTGTTAGCCATTGTTAGCATGCCCTGCGTTGTAGTATGCACATAACACATGAAGAGTGTAAATAACACTACAGCAGCATTTCCATAACAAAACTCAAACAATACTATGTAAACAGCTGATTGATTTGACAAAAGTGAATCAGAAGTGCTAATACACATATTATTACAGCAGATTAATACATGTTTACACTAGGGGCAGCCACTTTCGATTGTCAACTCGAGGTGGTGAGGATCCCCTGACTTCCTGGTAGGAAATTCCAACCTCCGAGGGCATTCCAATTGAAATTTCCCACTTGGAAATCCCAACTTCCCAGTACAACTGGAATGCACCATAAGTCCCAGTGGTTAGGATATTCATCTCAGTCAGTTAATTAACTAAAAAAGCAATAATAAAGTTATGATGTGATCAAGGTCCCAAAAAAATGTGGCGGCTAGGTGATTATGAAAGCTGGATTATGATGTATATGTGTATATTAAGGGGGTATATTGGAAAAAACCTGGTTATTCAATACATGACTAACTGTAACATACATCATGGTATGTCTTGATATACCACAACAGTATCAATGGGGCGAAACATCAACTTAATGTCATTTTCTGTCTCAAAAGTCTTCGGTTTTCAATTTTTTTAACATTTAGAATTCACAGTATGGGCTGCATTAAAAAATACAGTTTCTATTCAGTGTTGTTTTTATTAACCAAGGTCTCTGAAACATATATAGTGTCTGTATAACATCTGCTTCTGTCAGAAAAAAATTGAAATAATTGTTTCAGAGTCACCAAGAGTCAAATGATGTACCCATCCCCCTCTCTCTCTATGTCAAGAAAACTGTCTGGGGTAGGTGATGGCAGTGAGAAGAAGTCCTCTACAGCTGAGTGAGGGCTTTGCTTGAGGATTATTTCGATGTATGCTTACAGCTAGTTAACACCAGCTTAGAAGCGGATGTCATGTGTGATCAGGGCTATTGGGTGATGTGAAGAGTCTGTCAAAATCCATCTCTGTGTTTCCTCTTGGATAGAATTACACCAGTATTAGGAAGAAGTGTAAAAATGGGATCTTATGATTCCAACAAACATCAGAAATGTAGAGACAGTGATAACAATAATGTTGTGGATAGTTAAGGAGTTATCAATAAGGTTAACAGTAGCCATAAAAGTGAATGATTCCTATCCCTGGTGTGAACTGAGCCTTTAAAGCTTAACCAGGGTGACTTATTGCATCGTGTATGATTTTGTTTAATTTGCCAATGGCTGATTTTAGTTTGTAAGACATGCAATGACTTCTGGACACCTCAAAGTCCAGAGATGTAAACAGTATGTTTACCAGCAATTTTCTGTCACAAAGGAACCAAGAGCTATGATCAACCACCCCCTTCTGAAGGACAAGATTGTCAAGGAATAACCAAGAGAAATTGAGGAAAGATTAGATTTATCTAGTTCCATGCTCACAGCATAAATAGATGTAAGCACCTTGGTTGTACAGCTGCATGGCAGATAGGAAAAGTGGAAAAACTGAAACACAGGGAGGCATTGCTTCTGAAACAATACACCATCCCAGTTAAAGCGGTGTGGACTGACAGGATTTCAGTTCTTAGCAGAGCAGAGTTTCAAGCTTCGACTTGCTGTGAATCGTTGGTCTAAACTGGGTATTACACAAAACAAAAAATAAGTAATCAATGAGTATATCCAAGCTTTGTAAGGAATGTTAGTGCTGAAGCTTATGAATCTTCTCTGTCGTTAGGTGTGGTTCCACTCTGCTGCCTGGGGCATCCCTGGGGCACTTACTGTCATGCTGCTGGCTATGAACAAGGTTGAAGGAGACAACATCAGCGGCGTCTGCTTTGTGGGGCTCTATGACCTGGACGCTCTACGATACTTTGTCCTCGCTCCTCTGTGTGTGGGAGTGGTTGTCGGCCTTTTCCTCATCTTAGCAGGCATTGTTTCTCTAAACCATGTACGGCAGGTCATCCAGCATGATGAGCGTAACAAGGAGAAGCTGAAGAAGTTCATGATCAGGATTGGCATATTCAGCTGCCTGTACTTGGTCCCACTGGTCACCCTGTTGGCCTGCTACACCTACGAGCAGAGTCACCGCAGCACCTGGGAGAATACCTGGATCAACGACCGCTGTCAGGAGTACAGCATCCCGTGCTCCCATAAGGTAGCTGTAGTTACAAACAAGTTCACCTCCTCTCAACTCAGCTTTTGCTTCGAGCAGGCTACAAATAGAAAAGGGTTTTAGCCAGAGGGACTATAAACCTATTCTTTAGTATCGTGAAGAATATCCTGAATGGTATTTAATTAACTATCTGGCATGTCTAGTTGTGGTCTTGCAAAGCAGGCGTACCTCCCTGATTCTGAAATCATGCATCTCCGTCTTGCCAGCCTCCATTGTCCAATGGTTTCACTCGGTTTACTTAGAAGGGATTGTCTTTGACAAGGTTCATATCCCTTATAACTGTTAAGTTAAACATCTGTATGGTATAATTAATATGAAACGATAGTCTCAAGGTAGTTAAGCTAGCGGCTAGCGGCCATTAGCTGCTACGGCTAACGGCTAACAAAGGCAAACAACAGTTGTTTGCTTTTGTCAGCCATTAGCCGTAGCAGCTAACCGCTGACTGTTAGCCGCTACGTTTATAGCATAGCATATGCTACGTCATAGCAGTGCTGCTTGATATTGGATTGGTCCGGGATGAGTGTTTTGAGCCAAACGATCGTCCAATCACAAGCTGCTGTTGTATTTGGAGGTTCTGCCCCTGAAAACATTTTCGCAGGGCTCCTCCCCAGATGGATTAGTGAAATATTTTCAGTATGGAACCGTCCATCTAGCATGTCAGGTTAGTCTAGTTGAGACTGATCTGGAGAAAAGGGAAGTAGAGCTGAAACGATTCCTCGAATAATTGCGAGTATTCGATTACAAAATATCCTCGAAGCAAATTTTGTGCCTCGAAGCCTCGTTTAATATAATTATACATGTGAAATATATATCTGGACTACTGTACGGCGCACGGTGTTTGACACGGACGGTAATTTCTGTGGCACACCTCGCCTGCTACCTCCGCTGCTGCGCGGCTTGTTAAATCATGAAGGAAGAGAAAAGAGAGGGACAGAAAGGGGAGAGTCCACATTAGAAGTTGCAGAGAGTGTCCCAAGTGTGTGGTCACTACAAGAAGGGACGAAAAGAAAACACAGTGCAGTGTGTGTCTGATGTCAAACGGAGATAGCTAAGCACGTAGCTTAGCATGATAGCACGTTGTCACTGCTGCAGTAGTAAACATCCGGTCTGTCCGTCGTCAGAGCGACACTGCAGGGTGACACTCGCGATACATCAGCAGAAGCAGCTAATGTGATCAATAAACTGAGATATGGGCTAGTAAATAACCTACTTTGATTATGGCTCTGTCTAAAGGCTGGTTCAGAACGTAAATCAATGCGGAGGCTACTTGTCCAGAATCATGTGTATTTTGGTAACATACCTTTCCCATCCAATAACTTTACATTTAATTTGATTGCAGGGAGTAGAGAAGAAACACTGACAGTGAGTAGAGGAAGCAGGTGTAGGGAATGCTTTCATATGTTATAGAAATGTACATTAGCTAGTTAAATGATCTTAGTATCTAAGTATGATATTATTTGGTCCTAGAAATAAAGTAAGCAAAATAAGGTCATCAATATGGTACAGTAGTAAAGGTAAAAATTTAGCAAAAAGAGACAAGCATGAATACAAATAAAATAAAAATAACCAAACTTAAAAAAAAATACCGAAAAAAGCAAGATATGGCCCAGAGTAAAAATAAATTTTGATTTTGGGATCCCATTTATGCTCAGAATGTTAAAAATAAGAAAAGTAAGTTGTTAATTTAAGTGACCTGGCTTTTCTGCTTTGTGTGTAACTAATAATAATAATGTGTAGTGATTCAATGTAAAAAAAAAAATAGCATTGAGCTCAATGTAACCGTTATCCGATTACTCGATTACTCGACAAAAAAATTGATAGAGTAATCGATTACAAAATTAATCGATAGCTGCAGCTCTAAAGGGAAGTATTAAAACATACATTCAAAACCAACCATGTAAGATAATAATGCATCTGTAGCATAAGGTACAAAAGTATGTTTTTGTTCACATTTATTTTGACCTTTTTTGTTCACACAGTATTTATCATGAGCTAATATTGTATAAATGTCTCTGTTTTCAGACAACAGAGCTCGACCGTCCTGACCTTTCCCTGTTTCTGGTAAAATACCTCATGACGCTGGTGGTTGGAATATCTGCAGTGTTCTGGGTTAGCAGCAAAAAGACCTGCTCAGAGTGGGCTTATTTCTTTAACAGGACCCGCAAGAGAGAGTAAGACCACATCTCCTGTTCCTCTTGTTCAGATTGAGGCTGTGTGAGAATTACACCAAAGAGTTAATTCATCGTTATGTCTTCTGACCGCAGTCCCATCAGTGAGAGCAGGAGGGTGCTCCAGGAGTCCTGCGAGTTCTTCCTCAAGCACAACAACCGCGTCCAGCACAAGAAGAAGCACTACAAGCCAAGCTCCCACAAGCTAAAGGTCATCTCAAAGTCCATGGGCACGAGCACTGGTGCTGCGCCCACTGTTGGCTCTGCTGCCCCCACCACAACCAACCAAGGAACCTCGGCGCTGGGCAATCACGAGCCCCGTGGGCAAGGTTCACTGTCTGAGGTCTCTGCAAGGGAGCACATGGACAGGGGCACCTCCAGCAGGAGCTCCAGGAGAGGGGAAAGGGGGAGAGAGCGTGAGAGAGAGGGGGGAGAGAGACGGAGCAAAGGGGGGAGCTCCAGTAAGATCAGCAGCCACTCAGAGAGCATGCACAGAGTTCCAGATGGGAGGTAAGTCAGACAGATGTATCTGGATGTGTTGGATCTTAACTGTAGAGTCAGGACACAAAAGTGAGTGATGGAGCTGCTCTCAATGTGTTTCAAATGTGTGGCTGGAAAACATTTGTGCTGGCATGTGTCCATGATGTACAGAGCCCTAAATCAGGGGTGTTCAAATGTTTTGTCAAGGGATGACCAGGCCACCATAATAAACTTCAAATATACCGAATCAAAGCAAGTATATGTAACTTACTCATTAAAATGGTAGTTTTAAAGTCAGTTTAGTCATAGGAGGGTTTTAGAGAACGAGAGTGAAGCCTATCAAACTTCCTCGGGGCACTGTATGAGGCTTTTCCATCACATGGTATTAGCTTGACTTAGCTCAATTTTACTTGGTTGTTTTGGTTTACCATTAGGGATTGTATTTGGCAGTTTTTTGTGTAACCTCCAGCGAGGTCCAAGGTGAGCAAAATCAAGACCAAACATGATGTGGAGACACTGCTGACCTCTGAATGATCAGAGAGTAAAGAGCCTTAAGAGGGGGATCAGACTTGGATTTGTGGAAATTATATGTCCTCTGTTGTTGGCTCTCTATTGATGTGTGAGTTAAAAAAAATAAAACACACAAGAGCATGCACCTTTGTTTTCAGCTTTGTTGTTGTGAGGATGCAGTTTGAGGATGTAATTTCAAGCAGCCATGCTTTACCAACCTGACTACCATAAAAATTTACACTGAAGTGGAAAATGAAGCAGGTGGAAACCAAACTGCGTGGAGCCGAACAGAGTTTGGTAGGCACCGCTAATGGTACTTTGCATAGCACTTGGTAAGTCTGAGCTGTGATCATCTAGTGAGAAGTGCATACTACTAACAAGTAGGGCTGGGACGATTCATTTTTCTGCCGATTCGATTTATTGCGATTTTTTAGGTGCCGATATGATTTAAATTGCGATTCTACGATATTGCCGATTTTTGCAATCTTTAGTTAGTTTTTTTAAAACCAGTGAAAAAGTTGAACAATGATGATGCATACAGACTAAATCAGGAAAAATACATATCGATTTTTGAATAAAAATATCGATTTTAAAATCGGCAGACAAAAAATCGCGATACTTAGGTGTATCGATTTTTTCTCCCACTCCTACTAACAAGACAAGTAGTTTGCCTCTGCAATAGCCGAGCAAAAAAGAAACAAAAGATGAGATGAAAGGAGATAGTGATGGATCAGGCAAGGAGAAGAAAAAGATAGAGTGGCTGGATTATAGTAAGTATTGGACAGGCTTTTATATGTTGTTGAGGGTTTCAAAAAATAACAGACTGCAATTTTTTAAAAATGTATTTTTTGGGCATTTTGTGCCTTTATTGATAGGAGAGAGACAGGGGATAGGCTTGTGAAAGGGGGAGAGAGAGCAGGGGAAGACAATCTGAAAACCGGTCACAGGCGGGATTCGAACCTGGACTGGCAGAAGCAAGTACATGGGGTGCCTGGTTGCTAACCACTCCACCAAACCAGCACCACCCCTGCTAGTCCAACTTTAAACTATGTTGCTATTGAATAGGAGAATACAGTGGTTGGTCCTCTTCATTGGATCTTCTATTTAGTCTTCAATCTGTTATCTCTTTCCATCATAAACCCATCCAACCTTCATTAGCAAGTGACAAGTTAGCCACTCTAGTGTCTTTTCAGCTACAGACTGTAGATATCAGAAGTTGGATAAACTTATGGGAATTTTCCATTTGTGGTATCTGATTATTAGATCCGACTCTTGTGTGGTTTGGGTACTTCCGGCTTTGTTTTCCTTTACAGTATATACTCCTAAAGTAGGCAGCGGGGTCATCATAGCATAGTTTTATGCCGCAGTTAAGACATTTGCTTTGTTCCAGAAATCATTGTAAATAGCACAACAACCTAATGTTCAAAGCAGAGGGATATTTGGAAAGTCATACAGCATCACAGAGCTGACAACAGAAAGCATTTTATTTTTGTGTAGGATACCAGTATGCCACTGTGGGGACTTTCTGAACTTTGCTGGTCTGCACTCTCTCAGTGCTTTTCTAGTTTTGAGTACAAAACTAACCTTAACATAATCAGTGTATGTACTTTGTTCATTGGTTTCTCTCAGCATCTTTGCTGTCCAGCTTCACTACCTCCTGTACAATCATGCAAAACATGCAATTGATGTTTACAATTGTGTGGGAAAGAAAAGTCCTGTTTTTTGCTTGGCCATGGTGATTTATTCTATCTTAAGTCCAAGTTGTAGTAGAGTTTAATACATAAATTCAATTTATTTTACACTTTTAGAAAAATTTGGTCATTTGTTCTAATTAAAGAGGCAATATTGTGTCCTGAAGCTACCAGCCGATAAGAGCACAAATGAAAGACCCATCCAAAGTGTAGTATTTTATGACTCAGCTAAACTAACATCAATCCTGCACAAATCATCATAAAAATCAATAATTATCTCTCATGTGCTCTGGCTGTTTTAGGGTGACTCCAATGAAGGACCTATCAGAGATCCGTCAGGTGTCAGCTGTCCTGCAGCATCCAGCTTTAAACCAATCACTGAGCAGCAGCATCAAGGACCCCGCCCACCCGCCGACCCACCAAGTGCCTGATGACAGCAAGGCCTCATAGGACAGCAGAGACTTTTGGCTCCTCAAGAGTGTCTGTGGACAAATCCATCCATCATATGAACCACTTAGACAACCGTCACACTTGATACTGTATTTTTTTTTATGATTGTGTTGGTTAAACCACAGTTGCTGAATGTGCTAGGGGACTTTGGATAAAGAAGTCTTGTTTTTATATCAGACCAGTTAGATATTGCTCTAGATAGTTCAGGTGAAAACAGTGTCTTTTAGCTTCACTGAGCTTTTTTCTTTGAATATAAACTCTAAATGTTTCAGCACAGCTGTGTTCCACCTGCACATTTGACAGTTATGTCATTTTATAGCCTGCATGAAGAACTTCTGGACCACTGTCTTGCAGATTTGTAGCTAAATAGAGCAGTGCAGGGTTGACCTAATACAGCAGGAAATTAGAACCTGAAAGTTAGCAAGAAAAAGCCTCTACATTTTCTCAATGCTTTTTATGATCATGCCGATGATAAGGTCTTTGGCAAAATTGAAAAACCTAAATGTTGTTCACAAATGAAACGACTTTAATAACTTTAAGCATAAATGTAAATGGTCAACATCTAATAGTAAATTGACAAGCTTGTATATGCTTTTTATAATCTTTTTGACTACTCAGCATGGGGTAGAGTGCCTTGCCCAAGGACACATCAACATATGATAGCCGGAGCTGGACTTGATCCCTTAACCTTGTGATTGTTACTAAAGCATACTACCAAAATGAGCCACTGTGGAACTGCAAGTTGGAGGACAAAGTTACACAAACAACAGTCATGAGCACTTAATCAGGTGACGATAACAGGGAAACATTTCACAAAAGAGGAGAGAATGTGGGGTTAAAAGTTAAAAGATTTGTATTGTCAGAGTTTAACATTGTTTTTAAAGACAATCAGAAATGATGCATTTTAAAGTTTCCATCCAACGCTGTTGTCTCTTTTAATGAAATCTTAGCAACCATCCTCCCTAAGACACAAGAGCACTTCATGTTCAGATGTGGAGTATTTCTGGATGGTTTTTGTGTGATCGTTAAAAAAAAAATGCCCTGAGCATGATTTTACCACTGATTTTATTTCAGGTCTTTAGCCAAAAATCTATCCAAAATATGGTATAAAGGTTACAATGATATTATGCTAAAGGCTAGCACACTTTTACATTTAAGGATTCATTTCTGCTCCTCTCTATACCACAGCATGCACACTAGAAAACATCCTTTGTCATTGTAAATATTCATTATTATGTTATCTCCAGAAATTGAGTCTTCCACTGGACTAGTCTCTACACTGAGCTATGTTACGTAATGTCAAGATATTACCAAACCTTCACATAAAGGAAAGTCTTCCTGTGGTGAATAAATGTTTTGAATGTAATGTTCTTTCTGGAGAACTCTCTTAAACTTGATGTAGTGTTTTTGTAGACTATGTGCATTTGTGTTTCATTTATTTTCTGAACTAATGCTCTTGCTTGTCTTAGTTTTGCATTTGTATTCAAACTCCAGATGTCTCCTGAAAAGCACAGCTGTATACATTTTTACAAGAATGTGCCTTTTTGTAGTGGTTCCTCCTCCTCCTCCAAAAACCAGCATGTGTTTTGCATGTGTGGTCTTAACCTTTATTTTTGGTGTGAATTGCTGTGAATTTGAGTCAAATTAAGGAATAAATCAAACATTTTTTACTATCTGCAACTGAAGTGATGAAAATACAATTATCCACCCAGAAAAAGCATGAAAATAAGACAGAGTATTTAAAGCTCTGGTCAATGCTTGTTTATAGCACATTTTCCCTTGTAGTGCTTCCAGAACAATTTGTGGTATAAATTAAGAGCTGTTATGTGGCTCTGTCTGCTCTGCTGTGCAACGTCTTACTGTCCTGTAAATGATCTTATTGTTTTGTATTTGAGCTCACAGGAGTATTCCACCAGTAATACCTTATTAAAGGGAAACCCTGTAATCTGTTTGTAGTTATGCATGTATATTCTTATTTGTCAAATGGACATGGGTCATTTTTATCAAGTATTAAGACTTTGGTTAGTTCACACCTTCCTTTAAATGAACTTGATACATTTTACTGCTTTTTTATTGTTACCTGTATTGTCAGCTCTGTTTTGTATCTGTTCAGTTGTTTTAATAAAAAAAATACACTGGAATATTATAAAATTATTTGTACTTGTCATGAATGAACACCACTAAAGTTAAGACTCACACTGACTACACTGAGTCTTGCATAAAAAAGATGAATATCATGTTACACTAGCTCCCTTTTACTTCCCACATGATCATCATCATTGGTGTTTTGACCCTCAGGAAAAAGAGACAGTCATTACAGGCATGTGTTTGTATGAGGTATACATATAAAAATATGTAACTGGCTCAATATATCAGTACCAAGTTGTTGCACACAGTCTAAACTACAATGGAGGTAAAACAAGTGGATGATAATGTATACTGTATTTATTTCAGTTCTTTAACATGTATCAGGATTTTCCTTTTTAGAGATCTTTAATAATTTGACTATATTTCTTTGAAAGAACATTTTGAATTATATTTTGCATTAATCTAACGTTTTCAGCTTAACCATGCATTTTCATTACTACAACATCATCCTGCACCCTGCCTGAAATCCTCAAATAGGTTTAATATTCAGGAAAAGTGGGTGAAATTGACACTTTATCAAGCCTTATTCTCCTTTGTAAGCTGCTATTTAGTCAGAAAAAATCTGTTGTTGGCCTCTCTCCCATTTGGAAAAAAATGAAAACAACTTGCTTTAATGTTGAAGTAAGAACTTTATAACAAATCGAAATTCATTAAAAAAGAACAACATACCCTGCAGCAACTGCTTGGCGGGAGGGCCCTGTGACTGAAATGTGATCTGAAAACCAGTCAAAAGCCAACATAGGGTCAATTCATGCAGTGTCATCTTAAAAATGCTGCAACAACGTCCTCTGTCTGCAATGCACAAATAAGGTGTTAATATTTGAAAAGTGGGCGGATTTGACCTCTTGTCAAGCTCCGCCCTTTACAGGAAGTGGTCCTTTATCAAGCCCCACCCTTCTTAGGTACTGTTGCTAAGTAAGACAAAATCGGTCTCCATTTGAAACAATGGAAAATAAGTTGCTTTTTGAGCAACTAATATTGCCATTAAATTGCTTTGATAAATTTCTGAAATTTGGCCTTGTTGAAAGAACTACAACAAAACTATTGCAGAGTGTATAAGAATAACTAATTGGCTTTATGAATCTGTTGAAATCATTAAAATTAGTGCTGGTGAATCACCTTAGTGATGAAATCTAACAATGACTGTTCATATCAACAAAATCCTTTTCTTTACCTGAAGCGCTTCAACATTTGGCAATTCAGCATAAGCCTCCATTTTCAGCCCCAGAGGTTGCTGCTTGCCAAGAACATTTGACTTGTCTTTTTTTTTTTGGATACAGTATTTTACTATAATATTTACAGTTTCATCCTGTTTAAAGTCCATATAGTAAACTGCTATTAACAGCAAATGGATTTTAAAAAAGTATTCAATCGCAACTGTAATTCCCTTTGTCTTGGAAAACCAACCAATGGCAGGAAAGATTCCTTTTGTTAAAATGTCACATTTTTTGGATGGGAAAAATGCTTGAGTAAATGTATCTTAAAGGATAAAAACTTGATGTGATTTTTAAAAAATATTTTAATTCATGGCTATTTAATGACCAATAGAATATGGAAAATGGTACTGTAAATGTTAATTAAATGTAATAATTTTACTGTCATTTGAAACAATGATATGAAGTATTAGAATGAAATAAAGTAATAATAACCTTAGCAGCAGACCATCCTGACTCAATATCTGACAGATCTATCTTGCCTAAGTCATATCTACAAGGGGGCACGGCCTAATCTGCTTCTTCAGAGCAGGAAGAGGTGGGAACTACACAGGTCGACAAAATTGTTGGTACCCTTCTGTTAAAGAAAGAAAATCACACATAGTAACTGAAATAACTTGAAATTGACAAAGGTAATAATAAATAAAAAAAATACTGAAAATCAACTTATGAAATCAGACATTGATTTTGAATTGTGGTTCAACAGAATTATTTTAAAAAACAAAATACTGAAACTGGCCTGGACAAAAATGATGATAACCTCTACTTAATATTTAACTACACAACCTTTTGAGGCAATCTCTGTAATCAGGCAATTTGTTAAACTCTCAATGAGACTTCTGTACCTGTCCACAGGTAGTTTGGCCCACTCCTCATGAGCAAAAAGCTCCAGCTGTGTCAGGTCTAAAGGGTGTTTTCTTCAGACTGTATTAGCTCCTTTCACAAATGTAGGACTTAGAGAAGGGATCATAGAAGGTGACTTCAGAATATTCCGATGTTTTGTTCTGAGACATTCTTGGGTGTTTAGCGCGGTGTGTTTCAGGTCAGTATCCTGTTGGAGGACCCATGACCTGAGACCAAGCTTTCTGACACTGAGCAGCACATTTCGCTCCTGAATGCCTTGGTAGTCTTGAGATTTCATTGAACCCTGCACAAATTCAAAATAAGCTATCCTGTGCCAAATGCAGCAAAGCAGCCGCAGAACATAACTGAGCCTCCTCCATGTTTCAAAGTAGCTACAGTGTTCTTTTCTTCGTATGCTTCATTTTTGCATCTGTGAACATAGAGCTGATGTGACTTGCCAAAAAGCTTCAGTTTTGTCTCATCTGTCCATAGGACATTCTCCCGGTAGCTTTGTGGCTTGTCAATAAGCATTTTGGCAAATTCCAGTAAGGGCACTGTTTTTTAAAATAAAAATACATAAAGTAAGTAAGCTGCAAAATTGACAAACAGTGATGACACAGATTTGGCACAGTCTGATAGTAAAGTTGGTCAGTAATGTGTCCTTGGGAAAGTTGCTCCCACTTCTGCATCAGTGACGTGTAAATGGGCATGAAAGTGCTTGAATAATGCATTCACATTCAGTTGATTCTTATGGACAACTGACAGAAATACAATCAGTGAGTGAAGTGACAGTGAATGAGTGTGAATGGGTAAATGTGATCTGTGGTGTAATGTTGCTTCATATAGTCAAAGACTAGAAAGTGATATACATGGAAGCATAAGTCCATTAGTACATAGTCCATAAGTACAGTGGTTTAAGTGTTACTAAAATACATTTATAATTATATAAATGAAAATATAGTTAATTATAAATTAAAATATAGTTACACCACTGTAAAGACATTAACAGTAACTTTATGGCACCTTGTTGTCAGTAAATTATTGCCAAATTCCCAGCAACCTTTTAACAGTGATAGGCCCTCAGAAATTAAATCTAAACAAACATAACCCTGCCAGACCCTCTGGCGCCCCCCAGAGGGTCCAGATCTGAGGTTGAACCCAAGGTTCTGTAAGTAAACCGCCCCTGCTGGTGGTTGAGGATGCTCTCTGGAACTTTTCCCTGAAAGTCCGTCTCTGGTAGTCATCAGGCTCCCTCCCCCCTGCCCTCCTCCTCCTCTTCCTCCTCCTCCTGCTCAGAGCCAGTCTGGAGCTGGAGTCAATCCGTCTCCTCAGCTCTCACAGGGAGCACGCTGTTGTCTTCTCTATGATGTCTCCTCTTGTTGCCCGCCTGCTGCTCCTTGTCTGCTTGGCTTTACCTCTTTATGGAGTGGAAAAGGTGAGAAATAGAGGATACCGAAAGGATCCAGACGCTGACAAGGTAAGAGACAGTCAGCTGGGATAAGGTTAAGAGAGAGGATCATTTTAACTCTGATTATCAGGAGAAGTCAGTGAAAGACAAAAGGATGAACTCAGATGACTTTACTGTGCCATAGCACCTCATACATTTTTCCTCAGCGTCTCTGTTGACACTTGTTTTATTTTCCACCACATTCTGGGGAGACCTTATGGCATACACACTGTCTGCTGTTGAAACATCAAAAATCCCCAAAAGAAGATCCAGTACTTGATTTGTGCATGATTCAACAGTTGGCTCCTGGTGCATAGCGTGTGGTTATCACTTCAGAGGAAAGTGCCTGATCCAGCAGACACACAAGGAGCTTTGGTAGTTTTTCTGTGGTCAGATGGTGTCTGTTATTTCAGGTTTTGTTGCTCTCTGAGTGGACAGAATGAAATCCCCTAAGAAAGAAAGTGGGGATTATGGCTCATAGTGTTTATGATCGAATTTCATTGCCAGAATATCACATGCTTGTTTGGATTTATTTATCCAATATTATTTAATACTGTTTAAACGTTTGTACAAACATAAGAGTGATGTACTGTTGCAACAAAACTAATGCAAAGTGGTTTGAGTTGATGGTACAGTGCCATTTATTTGAGCATATAATTAACTCGTATTTTACATTAATGTAGGTCCAAAAGCACATTTTTGTCAACTGCAAGAGGGAATTCTCAACCTCTAATTATCAAAAATCCATCGTGTTTCACATACAGATGACCCCTGATCTACTTGTATTCTGTCTGTATCCACTCTGATTGTTCATCTTGTCTTATTTGTGGTTTAATCTTAGTACTGTGTAGCACCATGTTTTCAACAACCCTGCATTTATTACTATCCCTGCTTTGCACTGAACTTGTTATCTTGAGTCAGTGGGTTTAAAATACTGAAAACAAGTTAGGACTTGGGCTGCAGAGGGGTGGAACATTTCTGGTAAAAAACACTTTCCAGAAACTTTCCATGGAAAGTCAAGATTTGGAATTTCTGTAGTATTTCAAATTGGGAATTTGGAGATATTTATTAATAATTAATTAACTAGAAATGAGGGGTAATTTAGAAGAACATTATCTAACCATAAATATAAACATTTTGTTTCGTCGTAAGTAGACATCCATGCAAATTTTATTTCAAAGTAGAACTTTTTCAAGCTTTCTTTTTTTCATTTGAACAATCAATTTCAACTCTACTTTATGTAATCAATGGGCTGAAATATGAGTACTCAATTAGTCCAGAGTATTAGAAATCATCTGTGCAAGTGATGGAAGAGTGAATGTAGGGGGCGTGGCCTAAATACCCCTGCAGTAGGCAGTGTGTTATGTGCATGTGATTAAAGAACAGCAGAGATATTCTCAAGTATACTTGCACAAAATCCGGTTGTTATGGTCTAGATTATGCTAAAAGATATTTTCCCTAACTTTACATAAAATCCCTGTTGAAGGCCAACCTTCCATTTTGTACATTCCTGATTTTTTTTTCCATAAATTCTGTTTTAATGGGGTTTATTCACATGGAACGTTTCCAACTTTGAAAATTACCAGAAATTTTGCAACCCTAGGAAGGACTAAGCAGCAAGCTCTTGGTTCTGAAATGAAGCTAATGCAGATGTGCTGAAAACTGCAGTTCATTAAGTGTCTGCTTAAGGCTGGCTGTGGGGAACCTGGAAGTTAAAAATCTAAGTGTGGATAATGAGCAGTTTTTACTGAGAAGGGAATTTCTGTGTATCATGTCTGTCCATTTACAGTTTGGGATGGTTCAGGACATGGTAGACATGGATACAAGTCTGCATGGTTTCATAATTAGTCAGACGGCTTTAGTTCTCTGGTTGGCCTCATCAACGCTCCAAAGTCTCCCTTAATAATCAAATGGCATGGCTTTGTCCAATTCTTTCCCAGGCATTACAGCCATGCAAGTTTGGCTTCTCCTTGAAGTCAAAACCAGAAGTTGACATTGCGGTGGTTACCTCGACTAACCTCAACTAAAAGCCTCTGGGATTTTTTAGTGTGTAGGATAATTGCTAATGATATGCAGCAGTGTGCAAAAATGAATAAAATTATGCACTTAATTTATGATCAATACATCCTCCAAATTTAGACAAAAATCAAAGTGGAATAGCATTTTTCCAAATAACAAACATGGTCATGGTGAAATAGTATGCTATAATTTGGCTATAGAAGCAATGTGACAACCGACCCTGATCTCCCCTACATCTTGATGCTATGACTGACACCAATATGTAGAAGATTTTTTTGTTTGTTTTCATGTCTTACCTTACTCCTGAGTTCATGACAAGAAGATAGAAACCATTCTTTCAACTGTGTAACTGTAGTAACAAGAAAGAGCCAGGCAAAGCTCATCCATCACTAATTAACCTAGCTCAAACACTGGGAGTCAATGGGTAGTGTTAGCCTGCCTCTGCCTACAGTAATCAGATAAACTCTTCAGCAACTTTTAAAGGTCTTGTGTGCTTGTTTTGGCTTGATTTTTTTTAATGCATTATATAATTTTAGACTAAGATTAGCACAAATTCTCAAAAGAAATACATACAAAATTAAACTGCAGGGAGTGTGCACAAGTCACTGTGGAAGTGCTTGTAAGAAGGTCAACAAAACAAAGCTTGTCTCCAGTGGTTTGTGCATGCACCCTGTGGTTTAGTTTTTGTATGTATTTCTTTTGAAAATTACAGATGGTGCTAATCTTCGTCTAAAAGTAGATTTCATAACGTAACAGTAAAAAAAAGAATGTCACAACAAGCACATGCAACTGTTAAGAGTTGCTGCAGAGTATAACTGATGACTCAGGCCTTGGCCCCCAGTGTTTGAGTTAAGCTAATTAGTGGTCGGCGAGCTTTGTCCGTCTCTTCCTTGTTATTGCACTCACAGTCAAAAGAATGGTGTCCATTTGCTTGTCATGGACAAGGGAGCTAAAAACATGAAAACAAAAAATATTGGCATATCCCTTTAAAAAAAAGTTGAGCCATTGGATCATTTATTAACATTTTCTAGGTAAAAAAAAGTAACATCCTTTCTTTCTTTTTAAATAGAGAGGTTTCATTCCTAGGAGCAGAAATGCCTGGTAAATGAACTTTTTTTGTAGATTAAAGACAGGAAAGCTTAAAAATACCAATATATGTATATATATATATATATATATATATATATATATATATATATATATATATTCCCTTCATTGAATAATATTTTTCAGAACAACCTTAAGCAGGAAGTAACTTTTTAAGCGTGGAGCGAGCCTTGACACCAGCCCTAAATCATAGACTATGGTTATTGCATTACATAAGGCACGGCATGCTGGTGGGGAGCAAGAGAACAGAGTCAGCACACATTCCCCTCCTAAATCTCTCCAGGGATTCAAATGAAAGTGAAACTTTTGTTTATGTGTCCGGGACTCTGTTGACCTTTCGAACCACTGGCGTTTGCACCCCCCACTTAAAGACAGCAGCCACTCTCCACATTGCAACAAAGAGCATGGCAGAATGAAGCAGCATCTAACGTTAACATCTGTATCTAGTGTACTGGAAATGATGCAGACAAGCCAAACTGCACATCACACTCTGAAGGAAGGAGATCATCCAATTCAAACCAAATGGTAATAATTAAATCCTGTCGTGCATCCTCCCCAGGGCCTCTGAAATGAACACCTCTCAAAGCCAAGCATTATGCATCAGCATGCTGCATGCTCAGGAGAGCTTCAGTCCTTGCTTCAGCGCATGAAAAACAACTTATACCTGAGCATTTGTGTCAAATGCAGCCATCAAGCCTCTGATACAGTAACAGACTGTTTGCTGGGGCTAGATTTTAATTCACACAGGCATCTTTGACTACTATAGAAACAGCAGGCTGGAAGTTAATGTAAAATTCAGCTGTGGCTAAGTGGACAGAGGTTCCATTCATTAGCCTGCTTTGAAATGTCTCCAAAATCCAACCCGTAATAAAATAGTGAGAGGTTTCCTTTGCTGAATGTCAACCAAAGGGATCCATGCTGTGTTTCCTCTCAGCTGAGGTCCATGACAGACTCTACGGTTTCTTTGGAAGATCCATTTTAAGTCTATTAGACCATATACCCGCTCTCAATCCTCTGGTTTCATGCCAGACTGACAGTGGTGGTGTCAGTCTGGGACGAAAATTTCCTTGAGAAGTTAAAGTAAGGACACTTACTTAAGCATAATTCTATATGGAAACTTTTTACTTTAACTCCACTACATGTTTATAAATACTCTCATACTTTAAATCCACTGCTTTTACTTTGTTACATTACCATACGTGTGCAACATCATCCATCTCCATGTTAGCATAGAGGATAAGACAGCTACACAACTCAGGTCAAACTCTTCGGTTCCAGGTGATGATGATTGATACAGTAGCGAAGAATGATTAACCAGGTATGTATTATCTTAAAGGGATAGGTCAGTATTTTTGAAGGGGGTTGTATGTAAGTAACCTGATTGATTATTCATATATTTCATTTCTGTATCTGGGCAACATCCCACAGAAAATGTTTGAAGAGGGCAGAATCTTTTAAAAACATATTGAGCAGATGATTGGATGATCATTCTGTCAATCACAATAATTATGGGTGAAACAATATAGTAGGTGGGTGCTAAGTGCTGCAGTCGTGTAAACCTAACCTTCTCTTGCTGAACATCCGTGATCTGCTTGTATACTCCCTCCATCTGAGTTACTGTTAAAGCTCCTGTCTAAGGCCTACTTCCCCATGTGGGCCCAGTCCACTCTGATTGGTTTACCCGGCTATTTATTGGTCAATTCAACACTGCTCGGCGCCATGTTGTCTACACTCTGCATTCATTCTAACATCTATGCTCTGCCCTGGGCTTCCTGTTCTAACCAACGTGCGTGAACTTCAGACTAATTAAGGGCAGGGGGCAACAGGGGTAGGTCTATTTGGATACGGGATGAAGGGGTACCAATCATTTTATGCAGCTTCTGCTGCTGTAGACAGGAGGAGCAGAAGTGCTGATTCCACAGATTTTTTTGTCTTGTGCACAGGAGTACTCTATCATGTGGAAAGAGCAGATATGGACTCTTTAAGGCAAAATATGACCTCTTGACTAGATGTTTATTTTCAGTATTCAAGAGGTCGTAGGAATCTGTTGTATCAATCACACCCAAAGACACATTCACCAATTATCATGGCCATTCATTAAAGCATAACACCTACCTTGGTATGGGGAATATAAGCTGGTCTAGACCCACCTGCCAGTCCATCACTACTGTTTCCTTTGGTTTTCTTCACTATGTGAGTTCATTGTTTGAGTGTCTAGTGTCTAGTGTTGTTGAAGTGTTTTTATGTCTTTATTTTCAACACTGTGTTAGTGTTAGCATTGTACTTTGATGCCAAATGTCTGTGATTTATGCCACACCCCAATTTCCTTATGGGGACACATAAACAAACCAACTGATTAATATCAATTAGATTCATTAATTAGAATTTTATGTTGCAGAAGAGTTAATGTTTTCCCCCTTGCCTTTATCTGTTACTTATTCCTGTTGTTAAAAAAAAATACCCAAGTTTCCTTCCAACAGAGACACAACTACAACATGTAAGTTGTGGCATTGTTGGAAGAAATACTGCAATTAAAATAAAGTTAAGCCCTGCTATTCACATCTTAGGCTTCTTATGAGTTTTAATAATCATCAGATAATTTTATGTTGATATTCTGTGAAAAAGTTGCAGCCTTCAGTTTCAATATGCTCTAAGAAGAGAATTCAGTTTAGATCTGGGACTTTTTTTTATAACATTAAGACAAAAAATCTTTTATCATTTTTGTTTCATATTAACTTTGTTTCTGTGACAGGGAAGTTGGAAACAGATTTTTACAAGACAAAAGTTGAATTTTATTTTTAGGCCATATTGCCCAGCATACATCAGCTTTGTGTCTGTGTTAGCTTACTGTTTGATTACCTTCACATGTTAAGATAATGCTTTCTGAATGAATGCACAGTTTTTTTACTCAAGTAATTATTTGACTGAGTAACCTTCCCCTGTATTGGAGTGATATTTGACCAGGATCATACTTTTCTAAAGCACTGAAGCTATGTCCTGCTCCCACCTCTGCAGACTAGATAGTGACCTCATGTCTCCCAGTCGCTCCAACATTCAAGCCTCTTAATAACTAAAACAGACTCTGAACCAGCTGCTCCATAAGCAGCTGACATACCACTATACCAGTTCTTTGATTATTTAAGCATAAAGGTTTATTCAGTCTGATATAGAGTCTCTACTTCACCTCAGGGGCCTGAGTTGAGAAAAGATGTCAAACTGGAGGAAAAAACCTTTTGTTCTCCTGCGTGGGGACTTTTCCTCATCCTAAGCCTCTTGGCCGTGTGCCTATATAACTGCTCCACAGCTGCTGGCTGAGCAAAGAAAAGAAAAAACCCAAATCCTTTAAGCATCATTGTTTTTCTATGGGCAGGAAGCAGTTTACGTGTCAGTTTATGTCTGTACCAATTTAGGAAATAAGTGCAATATGATAAATACAAACTAAATCAAAATAACACTTTGACCTCAAAAGGTTTCAACAGCAAAACCAACACACAGTAATCTTTTGGTCAAAGTGCTTTTTTATAGAAAATAATTCCCAAAGTAATCTTGGATTTTTATTGTGTCTATCTCTGTATGTGGTGGGAAAGACCTGGCAAGCTCCCCTGTCTCTGTGTGTTGTCTGTGAGTCAGCTTGAGAAAGATCTGTGTGTGCTAACATAACAGGAGATTCAGCTGGACAATGAAGCACTCAGAGGGATGCGTGGCCAGGCTACGACTAATTTCGGACATCACCAAGCCTTCAGTTCCTCATTAACACTGAATCTTTCATTCACTTCATGGATGCATGCGAAATGGCTCTGTCGCTTTGTCCTGATTGAATCTCGGCTGTAATTGCCTTTTTTCACTCCTGTGGTGGTGTAATTTTAACATGACTGAGTAATGGGTGTAATCTGGCATCCCACAGGTGTCTGCGGTGCATGCAGCCAGAACAAGGGTGTAAAGACATAAAAAACACAAGAGTCTGGATAACAAAGGACTGTTTATGTTTGGAGTAGCTCTACTTGTGTCGTACTTTCAACACAACTTCTTGTTTCTGTTTTTCAGTTTGGCAGCTGCATGCAGGGTCCACCAGGCACCCCTGGCAGAGAAGGTAACCCAGGAACCAATGGCATCCCAGGAACGCCAGGTATCCCTGGTCGTGATGGGCTTAAAGGGGAAAAAGGAGAGTGTGTTAATGAGATCTTTGAGGAGCCCTGGAGGCCCAACTACAAGCAGTGTGCCTGGAACTCTTTGAATTATGGGATCGATCTGGGCAAAGTAGCAGTAAGTACCTTGATAAGTTGCAACACTGGTCTCTAAAGATAGTGGGCGGCAGCAGTTCACTATTTCTAGAAATTAAAAATTTGAGAACAGAAATCATACTGAACAAATGATTGAGGAAATCTTAACCCAGTCATTGCTCTCTGGCATCAAGAAACTTTAAAGGTCCCATGTCCTGATGTGTTTGACCATTCACATCATGTCTGTGGTGTCCATTAAACAAGGATTTGATTAAAGTTGAATTAAGAAAAATGTCCTCTCTGTTGCTCTTACAGGAAGTAAAAACCTGAGCACTTTGAGGAGCATTTTCTCTAAAGAGGCATTGAGCGTTTCCCCATGAACTAAAAGTTTTGTGCTCCACAAGCCCCTCCTAACAGCATTTAGATGCAATGAATTTTGATGGCAGAACATGGGACCTTTAAGTTCTATATCATATTTCCCTTACTTGATAAGCCTCAAATGTGATTGGTTAATCCAGTAGTTCTTCAAAAAAACATTATTTTCTGGCTATGATTTGTGTTTTCAGGCTTTAAGGTGTTAATGTAATAATTTAATTAACTTGTGGAACTTGTGACGATGCACAGTTTTATTTAACAGGGTGTTGATCAATGATAGGCAACAGGGCTGGGCAATTAATAGAAAAATATTCGAAATAGACATTTAGACTCTCAAATCGAAGTACTTTTACTTATGCCAGTTATCTTAATTATTTTCCCTGTGAAAGCCACATGACCACACCCCCCTCCATACAGTCTGCGTTCACTTTGCCAAGAGCAAAGGACACTCCACCAACATGGAGGACACAAGCGCCAGTCTATCATCTACATTTTGGTTTTTGTGCAGAGAACATTGAGCTGAAAGAGGTTAAGTTTAAATACTGCAGGAAGACTGTTTTGACAACTGTCAGGAACACCACCAATTTGTTACAGCATATCATAAAATGTAATTGTTCATTAATCCTAATCGAGGTAAGAGCTTAATTGTGATATTGAGATTCGGTAACATCGCCCAGCCCTAATAGGTAATCATATTTTTGGACCACTGACACTAAAAATAATGCACATGCTGCATCTTTGAGTATTTCTGTGGTGTGTGTTGCAGGACTGTACATTCACAAAGCATCGTACAGACAGTGCCGTCAGAGTCCTCTTCAGCGGCTCCCTCAGACTGAAGTGCAAGAACGCGTGCTGCCAGAGGTGGTACTTTACCTTCAATGGGGCAGAATGCACCGGACCCCTGCCCATAGAGTCAATTATCTACTTAGACCAAGGAAGTCCTGAGCTCAACTCAACCATTAACATCCACAGAACATCCTCAGGTAAGACTGTAGCCTCAGGCTTCATTGTTCAATAGATAGCCTGTGCCAAATACTTCCTTTTTCATAATGCTTCAATAAACAACATTAAAGCTGGGGTCGGTAATTTTGGAAAAGTAGCATGAATATGAATGTAGCATCTCCTCAGGGCTCCGTCTAGCCCCTCCCACCCCTCCTTCAAGATCCCTCAAAGCTCGGCTACATGCACTGAGTCTGTGCACGCCGACAAAGTGTACGCACAGGAGGCCGGCAGAAGGGCGACAGGATTTGATTGGTTCAAAAAATGGTGACACTACATTTTTATTGGTTGGTGTTTTCCCTGTTTTACTCCTGCTGTAGATAGTGGATATTTTTCACTCTGTTTTAAGAACACATTATGAGTTGTTTGCCATTGGGTCATAAAGACCATTTTAACCAGTATTACAAAAAGTGTAAGTGTATGTATCTAAATCAGATTACCAACCCCAGCTTTAATAATACATTTAAAGTCAAAACCCAAAAGTGAGCTGCAGAGCTGTTTTCAGTGGGCTGTGAGTGAGGCTTTGAAAGAAGAAATGGATAAAGTTTTTAAAGTGCAGAATCAAGGTCTGAAATTAACACCCACCAAACACGAATGAGGGTTCATTTTGTGCTTGGCCTCTAAATTCCAGGGCTATGCTGCACATTGAGGTTAAATATTCAAACCTTGGCATTCATGTATAAAACATGCTGGGCAAGTTCATTTACTTACTAGTGTTACATCTGATAAAATTATGTGAGCTGAGGAATATGGTAAAGAACTTACTCAAGCCAAAGTGTTTTTAGAGCTTCTGTAAGAAGCACAGGTCAGATAGAATTTGATCTTTTAAAATAACATTTGCACCACAATCATGCAGTTAGATCTTTAGATAAGTGAGCTCAGTCTAAAAAGTCAGGTCTTCTGATATATATTATATTTCACCATTTCTTTAATTGTTTTTAGAAAAATATGAAGAAGAAAAATGCATAATGCAATACTTAAACCAATGTGGGTAAAGCAATAAGTCCAGGAGGACCTTGCACAGTATATCTGTTAACAGAATTTAAGAACAAAAATATTTATTGTTTGTAGCATATCTAACGGTTTAAGGAGCTTTGACGGTAGGTGGAGTGGGACAGGACTGTCAAAGATAAAGCTTTATGATTTTAATAGGATGTAATTTAAAGCAACATCAGTAAATACTTAAAAATGTCTTTAAGAGTTAATATTTTTTACTCTCTTGAGCTTTGCAGGAGCCATTCTTGAATGTAAAGCTGGATGCTCATATACTAATCAGTTATCTGGAAAACAGATAAACAACAAAAATATAACCATCTTCAAATTGGGCTATTGCCAACATCTCCTGAAAATTTCAGTAGCATCCATCTTGTGTTTCTCGCATTATCTTGTATAAACACACATACGCCAGCAAAAACATAACCTTTTTGACAAAGGTAGTAAATATAATGACTTGATATGCATTAAGTCGTTGTGACCAAAATCACAATTTATTATGCTGTCTGTGACAAAATATGCCTGGCTGGAAATATTTTTTATTTAGCACACAATTTAAGCTGATGGATTAAAAGTTTACTTCAGACCCCGAGAATGAGCCATAAGCAGACATGAATGCATTTTTTTTTGTTTTACTGTTTTGCTACAATATTGTGTGGATGTGGATGTAGTTTTTTTAAGATGAAAATAAAATCCTTTTGATATATTGGAAATAAAAACGAGTTTCTCTGTGATAATGTTTTAAGATGTGGTGACTACATGCAAAAAAGAAAAATCACAAGAACCAATATAAAACAGAATAAACCAGAAATCATGCAACTATGCAACAAAATAGAGATTTATGTTTTTATAAAGTTCTTTCTTTGGTCGCCTCAATTTTTTAAATTAACAGAACAAAGTGTAGAAAACCACATAAACTTTCAGCAATTTTTCATGATGAGGGTAGTGGTGGGTCCTTTGGCTGAACCAGCTGCTTAATGCTTTATACTTTTCTTTATACTTGAGGGTAGGACCTAATTTAGTTAATTAAAGATTATAAATATATTTTACAGGAGGTTATGTGCCGGACTTCTGTTGAAGAAACAAAGACTTCCAGTCACTCCCTCTTTTAATGTGAAGGTCAAGCTGAATCCTTGTTTCCAGTCTTTGTACCAAACGTAGCAAACAGGCTTCTTCAAAAGTTCAAACTGCAGTCACACCCAGCTCTCAGATAAATCCTTCCTCTTTTCCAGCCATGTTTTTAATAAATTGGGTTAAACACTTTCCATGTCTGCGGGTTGTTGGGGTTTCCCCTCATTTGCTGTATCTTCTCATGTTTTCCTCTCCAGTTGAGGGGCTGTGTGAGGGCATCAAAGCAGGCTTGGTGGACGTCGCTGTGTGGGTGGGGACCTGCGCCGACTACCCAAGAGGAGACGCATCGACAGGCTGGAATTCAGTATCAAGGATTATCATTGAGGAACTGCCCAAATGAAGAAGCTGTCCGACTAAAGGAGGGGCCCGTCTTGGTGGTGTAACAGTATGTTATCTGGCTCTCCAAAATGACCAGGTTGGGTTAGCTAAGGCGTCCCGGCATCACTGATTGTAACTTGAATGTTTTATTGTTTTGTTGAGTATCATAATGGCTGACAGGCCAGTAAACAGCAATACTGTGTCATTTTGGCTACCAAAATAAACTTTGTACTGTAGCTTTTCTGGTCTTGGTGCTGTTGGTGCACGGTCACCAGTTAACAGACATATCAAGACACTGCCTCCAAACTCTGTACTCAAGTGACTTTTTATACTCATTAGTTTGTCAATAAAGTCATCCACATTAAAGATCCTAACTGGGACTATCTGGCCTGGTTTGTCAGAAATGGTTCAATAGCATACACTTGATTTGGTGCTGTCAGAAAGGATAACTTTCTAAACACTATGCACTAAACAATAACTGACTAAAACTTGGTGAAGCAATGGTGTTACATTTTTTAAGGACAAAAGTAAAAAGTTAAGAAAATATTGTTGTGATTATGATTAACTATGATAGAATAGATTTTTTTTAAGATTATAATGTTGTACAGTACAGGCCAAAAGTTTGGACACACCTTCTCATTCAATTCGTTTTCTTTATTTTTCATCACTAATTCCATTGTAGATTCTCACTACAGTAATGATGGCCACTCATTTCTCTTAACTTAGCTGATTGGTTCTTGCCATAATATTAATTCTAACAGCTGTCTTATAGGACTGTTGGCTGTGCATCAGCCTGACTTCTGAACAACACAAATTTGACTACCTGAGCCGGAGCGGTGAGAAAATGTCAGAAGCTAATTAGCAAACTGAAAAAAACATGAAATCATCAAAAAACAATGGTTGTATACAATCAGTGGCTGTGTTTGTATTATGATGAAAAAAAAAACAGAAAATTCCATATATGTTTTATGGAATATATATATAATTTATCCAAATTCCATATAGTATTGATATAAGAATTATAAAATGATATAATATATATTGAACATAACAGAATACTTAGTTAAACAATTTTTGGAATTATTATACACACAAACCAAACTCACACAAGTTGACAATTTAAATACAACAAAACAATACAGAAATTGTAAAAAAACACACAACACAAGTAAAACACCATGTATAAATATATATATATGTATATATATATATATGTATATATATATATATATATATATATATATATATATATATATATATATATATATATATATATATATATATATATATATATATATATATATATATATATATATATATATATAAATATATATATATACATATATATATATACATATATATATATATACATATATATATATATATATATATACATACACATATATATATATATATATATATATATATATATACATATATATATACACATATATATATATATACATATATGTATTTATATATATGTAGATTTATATAAATATATATATATATATATATATATATATATATATATATATATATATATATACATATATATATATAAATAGATTGTATTTTGAACCCATAACATATGCCTAGGACATGGTTTCTAATCAGTGTTATTAATGTTGTCCATGTGACATGGACAAACCCAAGTGTCTGATCCAGGAGAGGAGCGATAACTCTGAATGTAACAATGAGACGTAGAAACAAATGGCTAAATGTCTGTGGCCATCTCAACAAGAGGCTTTGCTGCAGCACAGACTGCAAATGTCCAGGGCCTGTACTACGAAGCTGGATTAAGTCATCCAGGATAACACTGCGACAACTCGCTGAACTTCACCGGATCTCCGCCATCCAGATCTGCTGTACTACGAGGCTCGTTATCAACTCGACAAGTGAATCCGGCTGGGATCTGTGCGCGCACACATAAAATGGGCGTGGTTAGCGGCCCCGGGGCATTTTCCACAGTGGAGAAGAGAGCAGCCTACTTCACGGCGGAGGAGCAGCAAATAATCCTGCAAAAGTATGAGGAGTACCGAAGTATTATCCAGGCCAGGAGCAACACGGTGAAAAACATGGCCCTACATTTTCCAGAAACACAAATCGCTGAAAATGTAATAAAGAACTCATCCACATTAAACCAAAATGATGTAATTAAACAGTCTTTTAAATAAAGATGAATATTTATTTTTATGCATTTAAATGTAATATAATTAGCCTAAATGTAATATTTAATTTCACTTTTATTGTACTTTGCATCTAAAACAACATTTGTCCTGCTGTCATGATTCACCGCAATTGGACAGTGTAAAACATTTCCTCTTTTTTGTTAATAAAAATAATAAATGGACAGTGTTGATAACACTGTGATAAATCTATTAATGAAATTAAACGTAAATTAGATATTTAAAAATATTTGTTCCAACAAAATTCTGTCCCTCGGTGTCATGGTGTTACTACCAGAATTTGGAGATCATATTACATTAGACAACATTTAAGATATGATGATTACTTATGTAGGCTAATTGTAATTGAACTTTAAACCAAAATTAGTTACTTGACTTTATCCATAATAAAGTTCAGTACAATTATCAGCATGTGTTTTTTATCAGAAGTAAACATCCTCGGATCAAACGTTATCACTGACATTGAGAAATAATGTCAATAAAGCGGATTACTTCGGTCACGAAAAAAACGCTCCCGACGAAGCGCTCCTCTTGGCAGAAATGGGCAAGCCATTTTCCAAGACAGCAAATTGGGGACTGTGCGGTCTTTTATGCCCGCCCGAGAGAATCGATTGGTCAGCGGGAGGTCTGTCACACCCCGTGAGCTCTTATCCTGGAACTTAATCTGCTCCGGACCAGGTTTGGCGTTCAGCATCAGTTACCGGGGCAACGTGTCTGGATAATTCGTAGTGCGGAAAATCCGAAACGTATCCAGGAAGTTATCTCTCTAAGAGCTAATCCAGAGGCCTATATCACGAAGCGCGGTCAACTTATCCCCGGTAACTCACATCTATCCAGGATTGAGCAACCGCAACAATGGCCATCAGGATAACCGATTGCACGACGCAAGTTATCAACACGGTAACTCAATCCAGGATTGTCTCATCAAGAGCCGTGAACGCGCACGTATAAGGGGAGCGCTCAGAGGCAGCTGACCAATCGTAATCATGAGCAGAAAACTGAGAAGCGAACACACTGACAGAGCTCCATATTTCACACGTGAAGAGCGGCGTCTGATAATGTTAAAATGTTAAAATGAAAAAGGCAGAATAATGGAGAAAGGAAACACAGTAGCTGTCAATAATAGGCAAAATGCGTGGTGGACTGTGAAAATGTGCAAAGTACTTATTATTGACTAAATCTCACACTGATCACTCTCATGAAGTAATATACTGTGAAAGTGTGTTTCATGTCTGACAATTTTAATCCCATTCCCTCAGATGTAATCCCTCTGTCGTGAGGAGGTCGTGGGAGCAGAAAAAAATAAATACAAAAACAAAATTGTATCTGGTAGGTTGGTCTGTTTCATGTCATATCAGCTGCATTTAAGATTTAAGTCGTCGTCACAATGAAATAGAAAAAACATAATGAGCTGATTTTTGACCAAAATTAACAATTTAAAAATCAGCAAGAAAAAAAAATCCTCAAGCACATGAATAAAGAGCAGGAATGACATGATGGACATGATGGAATAATGTGATGTTTCACATAAGAATTACATCCTTTTATTTGTCAGGCACTTTATGGTGCATTTGAATGTATGAAAGGGGATATACAAGTGAAGTTTATATTGCGGGGCGATGCACAATAACAGGGGGACAGTTAGTGCACCGCTCCTGCAGGTCACACGGGGAATAAACAGCTCAAATCTATCACCCAGGTAGATGATTATGGGCCAGGAGAACCGGTAGGCTACGTCTCATAGCGCGTCATCAGGTTGATCTCATGGGTCAAATCGGTATTGTGACACTCTTTCTCATCTTCATGCTCGTCTCAAAAGAGTTGTGCACCTCCTTCTACCGGGTTCAGGTGAAGAGGGCAGGCCATTGATTCGAAGAAGCTGATTGGCTAATGCGAGGGTCATTTTACAGGATCAGATTCAATCCCCAACTTATCCTGCTCCAGAGCAGGTTAGCCGTTCAGAGTAAGTCACCATGGTGATCTACTCCGATAAGAAATGAGCCAGCTTCGTGCTATCGGTAAATCAGGGTTAACCCTGAAGTTACCTCGCTAAAACATTAATCCTGCTTCGTGCTATAGGCCTCAGCTTCTTAGTACAGGCCCTAGGGCTCGTAAAAATCATAACAAACAAAGTAGACAAACTTTGACTCAGTCATTTATTGGCAGAACCTCGGCCTGACACAGTTTGGGATTGGCACTCCATGTTTCTCTATCTCCTCATTAATGTGGCAGCTTCATCACAGCAGCTGGGAGTTATTATTCGACCAATGTTTTGTGTTTTAATCTCGTAAAATGTATGTCATAAAATATCCAACTTTAATAAAGTCACAAATTCAGATTTAAATTAGTCTTTATATGAACTTTAACATCTCTAGTTTTCCTTTTGTTAGTTTGCAGCCTTTTAATCTTAAGAAATCTGAGTTCTGGCCTTTAAAAAACAATCTAAAAAAGGACTTATTCTTGGAAGTTAATGTATTATTTTTTTATTTTTCTCTTTCAATGACTGGCCCTAATACAATGTTACACTGTTGTGTCTGAAAAGAATGATCGTGGTTGTGTCTGCCTGTTCACAGAAAAGAAAGAAATAATTTAAAAGACACGTACAAACAAGGCAAACATGCAAATGAAAACCTGAGAAGACATCTACTTCACTGCTGAAAATCAGTTTTTCACATCTTAAACGTGTCTCCCTTTCTACCTCTGCAGCCAGAAAACATTGCATGTAAACATAACTGTGATGGTTACATTTATCAACCTTCTCTGCCCAGGTGTGAAATGCTGCCCCTCACATTTCATTAAAAAAGACTAAGGTCACAGCAGCACGGCCTTTAGTGTGGGAATAAACACACTATAGAGGTCCAAGAGTTTGTCCTGAATCAGTCTGATCTCAGACTCCGTCACATCTCACATCACTCGCTTGTGTCTCTGAAAACATTATCCTCTGTTCATTCCATCACTCAGTCAGCTCTCTGTGCGGGGAGACCCTCACACAGACGCACATGCAGCACAGAGTTCAGCTTCACTCTGATCCTCTCTGACTGCGTTTCCCATCATGTCAGTGTGAGCTCAGTCTTTGCCACGACCCAAACCTCATTTACTCCGTCACAGAAGGAGACGAGACACATTCTCATACACTACAAACGTGATACAGCATGCAGGTGTGACACGAATCAGGTTGGGGATGATTCCTTTGTAGAAACCGATGGCACCTTCGTTCCTGCGGAGACGTGGAGACACGACTGTGGATTAGAAAACAAATTATTCTAACAGCCGTATCATAACAGGACCATTATCATACCTCCATGTCCGACTGATGACATCAATTACTCCGTTGTATTTATTGTGCTGGTCTTGCAGGCGAGCTCGCACCACCTGATATGGGTACGTTGTGGCCACAGCAAATAATTTGGATAATGCCGCCATTGTGATGTATTCCAACGCATTCTGCACACAGACACACAGAGAGGAAGAGGAGTGAAGCAAGCAGAGGCAGCAAGAAACTAAATACATTTCCTCACATTCATGTAACCCAGCAGGTTTTTGTGGACTGGTGGTTTTTTAGCAGTATTTCAAACATGCACTTAAACTTGATTATTCAATTTGGAATATACTGTACTTCATTACAGTTTCCAAAGCATCTACATACTTAGCTAAATAAAATAAATTAAAGCAATTACAGCAAAAAACATCTATTTTTTATCAACTCGTGTCACAATCACAAAATATCAACTTTAATACTGATACCAGGTTTAGTATCACAGTGCTTCATGCTGAGATTATACTTAAACTGAAACAGTACTGGTTTGTTATGAATACAAATTACAATTACAAAATACAATTATTTTAAGATAAGAGAAGAGATAAGATAAACCTTTATTAGTCCCACAGGGGGAAATTCAAGGTTTACAGCAGCAGCAGGATACAAATAGAAATATCAGAAAGAGATTTACAAATGAAATAATAAGTATTTAGAATAAAATAAAATGCAAATTATGCAAATAAATGAAAAGAGCATGAGCCTTTCAGCAATATCAGCTTCCTTCTGAAGGAAAAGAATTAAAAATTAAGTGGATATGATACTGACTGAGATTGAGGAATACACTGTATTAAATATTAACAATATTTACACCACAGTTTTGGTTATATCTCAAACTCAAAAAAAGGAATGAAAAATTACAAACAACAGCAACCACATCAATGCAGGTATTTCCTAACCAAACTGTACATAAACTGTAACTGAACATCAAACAAATTCAGCATGTGAGTACAAACACATGCACAGCAACCAGTTTGAGAAGGAGCAGAGAGAAGCAAAAAGCTTATCTAGTCCTGCCCCTTCTTACTAATCAGATACAATACTGGATTATAAATCAATACCCGCTGTCATTGTTCATGGAAGCAATGTAAATTCATGGGTAATAGTAACTCCCCTCTTCATATGAATCACCAAGAGAACAAACAAAGACATTCTAATAATAAGTAAGCACTTCAGACAAATCAATATTTATATTATATATCCATACAATACAAATCAACATATCACAAATAGTGTTTATGTAATCACACTATTGCAATGTCATTCATCTCATAATACTATATACATACAAAATCCTCTCCATAGTATATCTGTTCTTAACTACATTTTAAGTTACTTAATATAATGACTTACATATGTTAATAGTAATCAGTGTTAATATACAAACCAAAAAATTACTTGTATGCTAACAAACTGTTTTATTCTAAGGCCATGTTGTATTAAAATGATTTGTCACTAACACATTAAAATGCTGAAGAAGATATTGACAGAACTAAGCTTAAAAGTTGTTGGCACTGCCAGATATGACACTTTCACTGACTCTTGGTGCATCACATATTACCCATTCGTATCGAATATACCAGCTGCAGTATCAGCAAAATGAGCAAATGCACCATAAACGTCTATTTTAAAAAAAACAATAGAGCATAATTTAGAAAAAATGCATGAAACAGTTCAAACTATGTGTAATAGAGATTTGTGATCTAAACATATGGATGTGTTTATCTTAGTATTGGAATCGGTGATCATAATTTGAGCAATATTCAGATATTGGAAAAAAACAAATGTAAATCCATAGTTTAGACAATGACATTTGTATTGATATATGTGTTATTTTATAACCATCTAGACTTAAACAGTGCACTTATATAAAAGTGAGACTTAAAGCAATTACAAAGGGTATTTTCACTATTAAATTTCATCTTAAATTTTATGTATGTCTGGTCCTGCTCTACTATTGTTTTTTTAATTTGCTGTTACATGTTGAAACAGATGTTTAGTTGACTGAACTCAGACCATCTGTTTCCTTCTTGCTCCACACAGAAACGTGTACGTAAAGCACTGTATTATCTGTTAAGTGAAATTACATGTTAGAGCTCATTTTATCCTTATGCATGATTAAAAAAATCTAAGTAACTATACTGTTACTTTCCACTCTTTCCAACCCTGAAGGCAGACGGGGCAGGAAAACTGATGAGTCACTTTAACTAGTACTTATCTGGAGCCTCGGTATAATTACATTTAAAGCTTCCAGGCTTCAGGTCTGACTTTTATTGAACTTCATACATATTTCCTGACTGTGTTGCGGCTCATGGGGCTAATGACTCACCAGCTTTGCATCTGAAGGCACCTTCTTGTACTTGTTGTAGTCTCTCTTTAACTCTTCGTAGGCCATGAACTGCAGTGCTCCATGGGATGTGCCAAACAGCCCAGGAACATAACCCTTTGGAGAGATTATGAGTCATATAAGTCAGTGTGGCAACAGTTTGGCAGTTAAGATAAACACAATGATGCATTGTAACAAGAGGACAAATGAGTTAATCCATTAACTGTAAATTAATCATTGATAACTTGATAGATTGGGACGGGCTACCCTTCAAATTTAATAGATGAGCAAACAACCATCCAGCAGAGATTGACCATAAGTGAAGGAAAAATAGGCTAAGTTATGATGGTACAAATGGTGCTATCATAACAAATAGTCACCTAATCAACAGTTAGTCTGTTAAGGTTGTATGGAGTGTTGATGATCATTTGGCTGCTTGAAGCACTATCACACCACAGGTCCCACCATCCCATCCACACTCAGCTGCTGCACTCTTAGAAGGTTGAAGTGTCTGTCAGTCATCCATAAGCATTAGCTTATCACTTACACTCTTAAGATTTTCATGTTTGATAACAATAATGTGTGCTGACAGAATGATCTTTTCTTAGTGAACAGGCTTAATGATGCTTTAACAATGATTCTTGGTGTGTATCAAGTTTCTTATAAGCTGAAAGTTTTGCATCAAAGCATGGATTAGTTGGTGATGCCATCTACTGGTGATTCATGAATCTACTGTTTCAACTGGACAAAAACTGAAAAAATGAGCTTTATAGTTCTCATTTCTCTACACAACAGCTCATATATTATTAGATAAAATCAATCATTACACTTCAAGACCAAACAATTGATATAATGTTTTATTGTTTTAACCTTTACTCTATTTACTCTGACACCTTACAGTTATAAAACCCAGTGTCCAACAATACAAGACCAATAATTAAAAACAAAAATATCATACTCAGGCATTGGAGTAAGACACTAATGCAGCCCGTCACCCTGTTTAAAGATCCTTACAGAATATATAGCAATGGAAAAGCTCTCAGCTGCTCTCCAAGACCAAACTCATAATTTTGAGCAATCTGGACCCTTTTCTTCTCAGATCCCAACATATAATGTCTTAAAAACATTGGTGTTGTTGCTATTATCTGTTTTTCTTTGTATTTTATTTCCCCCCCCAACTGCTTGTTAATTAGTTCTATTTTTTTAAGTTTGTTTTTCAGTTATTTATCGATATTACTCCATATAAGGTTGTGCCCTCAAACCACATACATTTCATTTATACAGACATTCAAGCAAATATATTCTTTGTCACATAAACACATGTGACTGATACCCTTGACTCCTATCACATGCATTATATTACTTGCCCTGTTTACCCTTTTCTTCTTGTACCTATCACTGTCTTGTTTTTTTGTTTTTGTCTCTGATTGTCTTATCTTCTCCCGTATTCTTGTTAAATGTTTGCAAATAAAAATTCAATCAATCAGTCAATGCACAGCGACACACTTCGGTCTGACCTTGTACAGTCCAGGCACTCCCTCATGGCGGTAGATCTTGACCAGAGCATCCACCATTCCCTTGTACTGCTTACTGGCGGGGTCAGCGTTGTACTGCAGCACCAGCCGGGTCTTGGTCACCCAGATGGGGTTGGTTATGGTGAGTGTGAGGATGCCTACACAGGAACAAGCCAGAATGGTAGTCAAACAAGAGAGGATTCGATATTTCCTCAGCCCAGTGCTCATTTTGTTTGACTAAATGTGTTCATCATAGTCCAAACTAGACAGTAACTAATAAAAAAAAGTGCACATGGACAAAAACTAAAACTAAATTAACTGGCATTTGTATCAACAAATAAAATCTAGACAAAAATGTCTGACAGAGACTTAATCCAATCAGACTTCATTTGGTCATGTAGAAAGTAGAGACAAGTTAGGAATCTATCCAATCACAGCTACTTTGGTTGTGTTAAAGGTTGGATGAGTTCAGAGGGACATCCAATCACAGCTGCCTTAGCTTTGTGGTGGTGGGATAAGTTGGGGAGGGATCCAATCAGAGCTGCTCTCTTTATGAATGGATATATTCATGTAGAGCAGGTTCACTGTTTGTTGTCAGTTCTGGTATTGTAACTGAGATGCTCTACCAGGTAGCCTGAATATAAGTGACTGCACTTCACACAATAGTTATATTTGTTTCTGTTCATTTATTCATTCAAACTTTACTAGAATTCAATGGACTTTTTAGATGTTTCATTTTATTCAAATGTAAAAAATGACTTTCGAAATTCAAGGAAACATAAGAAATGCCTTACATTTTACACTTCATGTTTAGTCGACTACATTTACAGAAGATTTTGTCGACTAAAATGTTGTGAAGTTTCATCAACTAAAACTAGACCAAAATCAAAACTATTTAGATGACTAAATTAGAACTAAACCTAAAAGATATTTCCGGCAACAGATTAAAACTATGTGCTGTCAAAATTGGCACTGCCTGCAATCTGACTGAAGTGGTCAAAATGTGATCAGACGGTGACACAGACCTGCATCTGATAACTCTATTTAAATAACAAGGAGGGCCACAACTAATGTGATTTAATGTCAAATAAAATGTCCCACTCATGACATAAAATCTAATTTTGTGACAGAGGGGAGGAGAATATGACCAAAGATCTAGGGATGCCCAGATCAGGCTTTTCTTGGCTGATACAGACATGTGTCATGTTCATTTAAACAAATTGTCAAATGTTTGCTCAACAAAGCAAAACCAAAAAACCTCAAGTAGCAAAGCAACAAGTATCCCACAGTAAACAAATAATAATAACAGTGCAAACAAATAATTACTTCATAATGCAAAGACAACTATTTCATCCCCACTCAAATTATGTAAACGAAGTTCATTAAAAATCTGAATCTCCAACTCTGTAAACTACATTTTAACGCTTTGTTAAATCCTCGTTTTTCTGAGTCAACCTGAATGCATCACATGTTTCTGACTGGATCTCAAATGCATCACTAACACCAGGTGCATTTAAAACACTGTGTTGCTCCATTAGCTTAGTTGGTTAGCTTCTATGCTGTATGCTCTGCTTAGACACGGGACCAGTGTTTTGAAGGTCCTGCATCTAAATGGACTGAAGACAAAGTTCTGGAGACTCTGCTACAGTTTAAGAGGATGACAGAGCAGCGGTAAACATGAGGTTAACCCACTGGGGATTAGTGGTAGGTATCAGTGTTTACAGGGATTAATTATGATTAATCACATGTATCATAGAAACATAACCTGATACTGACCAGTATACTATCAGGGCACCTTTACAAAAACCATGTCAGTATTTATGGCTGGATGTTAAAACATGACGTATTTTAATTAACTTTTGATTTATCTGTGTTTAACCAGTGTGACACCACAAAATGTAAATGTAATCTAATATATAAGATTTAAATCATGGAGCACCCAATGGTCTCCTCCATTGAGTCAAACCAAACTGTTTATTGGAGACAAAGTGGATCCTTCTCAATCTGGTCAGGTGTATCTAATAAAAACCCCTCTGACTAATAAATGTAATTTGTTTCCTCCCAACATCTATTGAACCTTTGTGTTTTCTGGATTCACCAAAGAGGGATCATTTTCAGGCCCTGATCTAATTTGGCCCCCAGGCAGCAGATCCATGTGACCCTGGGAAAGAAGAATGCTCAGAATCTGCCTTCGTCCGGTCTGCTGCGGCCAGCTCAGGGCAGTGTTATCTGGCTGCTGTTGTTGGCCTGCGGCCTGTGTGTGTCAGCACTGCAGTGTCCAGGTGTGTGTGGTACAAACCTGCTTGGGCTGCAGACACCAGGTGCTCTGTGGCACTTAGCTCGGTCTGACGGCCCTCCTTTGTGTAGCTCTTGATAGCATTGTAACTGTGAGGGGAGAGACATGTTTTCAGGTCAAATATTAATCATTAACACACATGAATAGTTCAGTGAAGCACAGAGAGTTACTTACAATAAGAAGTAGAGACCCCAAGATGATCCAGCACCCCAAACGTTAGGCGTCACTCCTTGGTAGAGTCCTCTCAGTCCCTCCTGCTGCCAGACGCTCTTCATACAGTGAAATATACTGCTGTACTTCGGTCTTAACTCTAATCCGTCGCTCACTATGAAAGGAGAACAAACACAAAATGTCTACATTTATTCAAAATAAATAATAACAAAGTCCATTTCTGGTAGGGCTGGGAAATTAATAGATTAATTCTAATTATTTTCTGCAGAAGATTTAAAAATTAAAAATCAAGATTTGATTTGATTCTGTTTCTTGACTTAATGTAATGGTCAGTTGTTGCGATGCTGAAAATATAAACACTGAAAATTTGCAGAAGTCACAATGGTAGGCCTTGTCAGGTTTGCATAAGAACTAATAAAGCAATTTTAAAATGAGATTACATTTTGTTCCATGGTAATATTCTGTGAAAATAGCTCAGCTTTTAGTGTCAACGTCGGTTAACCTGCCTATGTTTCAACTACATAATCAACATTTTATGACACACACTTAAACTTTGGGAGGGGAAATTCTGAAGATAAAACTTGATTTATGTCATTTTTTGTCACTTGTAGGGTTTTTTTTTTGACAGGGTAAAAAACAATAAATTTGCAAATTGAGTGTTGCAGAAAAAAATCTGGGATTTTCTTTTTAGGCCTCATCGCCCAGCCCTAATTTCTAGTATAACAAATTTCTCATCCCTTCTTACTAGGGGCCAGAAATTAATAAGACCTTATTCATACCAGTGCCATTAAGTATTCTGGATACTGATCAGATTCTTTAACATTTTCCCACATCATCTTCTGCTAATTTTCAATGTATGAAAAAGTTTTCCTACAGAGATTTTCCGTGTCAACAATGTCAAACACATGACACTTCTGATATTCAGTGCTGTTCTGTAAAGATCAACACTTCCGCAACTTCCTGTTTTTTTCTCCAGAGTGAAACTTGTGCAATAAGCAATTTTTTTCATTAAATTAAGGTGCGATTTGTACTGTATCTGCACTCTGTATGAACAAGGTTTTCACTCCTTTGTCATTTCTGCTGACTTCCTCTGACAGGGGTGTAAAACTGTTGATTTGCAAGACATGCAGGACAAAACAGAAGGAAGTGATAAGCAGAAAGACTTATGATACAGATTCCCATCCCTACTCTCTGAACATGTGCTTTATTCAGAAAGTGAAACAACAGCGTCACACTTCAAACAGCATTTACCCGACAAGAGAAACCTTATCTGCCGAGTTACATTACTCCGAGGGCTGGGCAACATACTACATCTCAGAAATACCTTTACAAGTTTTCACAGGAGATTTGACACATGGAGGGGGAAAGAATCCTAAACTGTAAGATGATCCATGTGAGATTTCCAGTCATGAGAGATTTATTTCAGCTTGAGTCTGTCATTAAAGCTAGGGTCTGTATTTTGTGTGAGACTGCGGTGGAGGAAATTCAACTCTCCCTCTCCCCTCCTTTTTATGGTTGTGCTCCTCGCCATGCCCCTAACCTTATGCACAACCAGACCATCATGTTTGTGTGATTTTAGCTGACATCAGCGTTATACCAATGTGTGTGCTTCCAGCCACAAACCATACATACCTCCATAAATTAACATGACAAGTATAATCTAGACAACAACTACAGCTCATTTAGATACAAAAAGCACATAGAACTTAGCAGAAGATCCATTAAGACTGCTGCCCCTGAACTGAGCACTGATTGGCTGAAAAGTGGGTGTGTCTTGCTAGACTTGAAAGGCTTAAACAGAGCAAGGAGGGGGTGCATATGTCTACTGATCTCTCATGTGGCTTCAGAAATAACATTTTGACAGGTGATCAATAGTGTTTGGGCCAGTGAGACACCAATAAACAACACACTGCAGCTTTAAGTTGAATTTCACACTTAATAAAAAGAAGGTTGATTTTCCTACTCTATGTCAGAGACCGAAAACCTCTGCGAACATTTATCATCTATAAATGTAACTTCCTGCATTGTTCATGTACCATATATCTGCTGCTGGCCTCAGGTAAGAGCCAGATGTTGTACCTCATCATGGAGCCTTAAATGCTGGCTGTCCACACTAGGGATGGGAACTGAAAACCAATTCCAGCTGGGAATACATAACAATTCCCTCACATATCTGGTGTCTTTAGTCTTTTTTTGCTTAACAGTCCTTTCCAAATTTTTCAGCATGTGTTGTAAATCAAGTACATCTTGCTCTAATCAGAGGCAGTCAGCACAAATGACAACAAAGAACTCAAAAACGTGATAATGGCAGACAGTCAAAACAGTTAATGGGTGAAACCAGCAGAAACTCGCAGCTATGCAGCATGGCACTGGTTAGCAGGAGTACTCTGTAGGGATGTCCCAATACAACTTTTCCACCTCTAATACAATACCGATATTGCAGCCTTGAGTACTGGTCAATACTGGTATTGATCCGATATGATAAAAGCAGGGATCATACATATTTTTATTTCTTATGTTGTAGTATGGATTATAAGAAGGCTTGATCAAATGAGATTACTCAAACAGAGAACAGCAGCCTGCAATAGAAGGTATGAGAAAAACTGACCCATTTGTTATTTACCAATGGGTTCAATAAATTTTAACCTTAATTAAAGAATAAAGTACATTTAAATTGAATAGATGAAACTAAATTAGAAGACCCTAAAATGGAACCTCAAGAAATCCAATAAAAACAAAAAACATATTTTTTAATTGTAAAATAACTACTGTGTTTAACTTAAACATAAGCATATTCTACAACTCTAGTATTCTGTGTTTGTTACCACTGAAGAACTTGATGTAAGATGAATTTTTCCACACAGAAAAATCCACAGGATTGATTCAGGAACCACAAAGAAACATATCGGTTTCAGTTCCCATCCCTAATCCACACTGCATCTGTTTAATACTGAATTTGGTGATTTCTGCTTCCCCTTAAAACAGTATTTACTTTTTATTGCACAGATAGAAAAGCAGAAATGTTACAGACAGATCTCTGAAAGCCAAATAAAGTTACTCTGTGTTGAAAGTGACGGTAAAACAAGTTCATCACAAATATGAATAAAAGTTCCACTATCTCACAAAAAACAGTAAACAGGCCCTGCTGAGTCAGAACAGCCCAAGGAACAAATAATCCCTCCAGCTCTTCTCACTCTCCCTCTGTCGACAGCACGGTGTGCGACACAGAGAGAAATGGAGCCGTGGCATCAGGAAGAAAACATCAAGCAGCTTCACTCTCACAGATGTTTCAGTGGAATACGCCTGATTTTGTTGCTGATGTCGCCAGTTGGGACAGTCGCTCATAATACTGGTGGAGTCTACAGCTAACGGTTCACTATTACCTGACAGCGAGTTGACATTTAAAAGACAACAGAGTCATTCATTAGTAAACCAAACATGTCCTGGTTTGATATCAGGGTCAAACAAAAACACGTCAGCTCTAGTGATGAAGAAACTTCAAAGTGCTTCACAGAAATGGAGTGACAGCAGGCACAGCAATACAACATCTCACACCTTGACCTTTTAGAGGTCAAATAGGGCCAATGCAAGGTACACTCCAGACCGGTCAGTAGCCGATCACAGGGCAAACACATAGAGACAGACAACAGCCACAGCTTAGGACAATTTAGTGTCACCAGTAAGGATTGGAATTGATAAGGTTTTATTGATACCACTGCCATAAACTATTCTGTTTATTGTTCTGATCTCTTTATCAGTTCCTGCAGATTTTCTGCAAAGATTCACAGCTTTTCAAGTTGTAAAGCTTCTTTTTGGGACAATACTTTGACCACAGCCATGGTTCCAGACTTTTGTTGTCATCATTGCTGACTGCCTCTGATGAAAGCATGATGTCTTTGACTTGCAAAGCATGCAGCACAGAGTAGAAGGATTTGATAAGGGGATTAATAAGCAAAAAGACTAACGGCAGTGATTTCCTTGAGGGAGCTGCTGTTGATTCTCAACTGGAGCTGCTTTTCGATACCGATTCCTCAACACCAGTTAACCTACCGAGCATGTTTATAATCTGTCAGAGGTCATTTTCACCTATAGACAACCCATGCATGCACAGGAGGAACATGTAAGCTCCACACAAAAAGGCCTCAACAACAGGAGAGACAAACCAGTAACCTTCTCACTAATATTGCACACCCTACTTCATGAATACAGAAATGTACCATGTGCAAGACTCTTTCTGTAGACTCATGGCAGGAAAGCTCATAAACAAAAGACTTCAATAAAAACTGAAAGTAAAGGGGATTTCCCCCTATATTACAAACATAAATCAATCAATCAATCACTCAAACTTTATTTTATAGCACTTTTCATACAGAATCTGGGTGCACCAAGTGCTTTAGATAAAAAAGAAATAAAACATTAAATAAAACTTACAAGACTGAATACAATGGAAATACAATACCCTACTCACCCTCGCTTTCCATCCCCCCTAATCACACATACACAAGAGGAGATTCTTAAAGAAAACCAAATTGGGGGGCTAAAGAAATGCTATTTTGAATTAAAAATGAGGAAACAGAAGTTACGACTATACTAACATAATAATAAAAGCATCATTATAAGAAATGAGACAAAAATACTTTTGGAAAAGATTAAAAAAAAAACATAAAATAATGAAATGGTTAAATAAGTGCCAAAGACCACATGCCTAATAAAATCTGCTAAGGTAGAATAATAGGAAGAAAATAGATTAAAAGAGAATAAAATCAGAAACAATAAATCTGAACTGGATTGAGAAAAAAGAAGAGTAAGAAGACAACATAGTAATAAACAAAGACCTACTCTTAAAGAGGAATATGACATTTTTACTTCCATGTTGAAAAAACCCCAGAATACTTTCCTCGTGTTTCCAGTCTGAGTAAAACACCATAAAACAATAATCTATCATGATATTGTTATTATAAATAAGACTGTATGAATGATAGTGCGTCATTCTGTACCTGCAAACCTGATCTTGACCAGATCCAGAGGGTGAAGCACCAGCGTGGACACGACTCCTCCACTCAGTCCTGCCACCAGGTTTCCGATCTTCACATGGCTGAAGACCTGCTGGACTTGTCCCCGCAGAGACAGGGCAGGGGCCGGAGGGGACAGGGCTGTCTCTGGGACACTGACAGGTCTGTGGTTCGGAGCAGAGCTCATGTTTGGAGTTGCCTGAGCTAGCTGCTGTTTCCGATGGAGGCTCTGAGAGGTGTTAGCTGAGGCTCAAATCTACCTGAAGCTCTCTGAAGAAGAAGAAGAAGGAGTCAAACATGGCGGACAGTAACACCTACAAACTAACACCTCTCCTCATCTGAGCTCGAGCTGAGCCATGCTGTTCACATGTGCTGGGACTCCAACGATGTGGTAACATTATCCAAAATGTCAAGCAGCATTTGCAATGCTGACCTTGCTGCTAACGTAAAGGTACCTGAGATGTGTCAGAGCTTCCGGTTCAAACCTTCAAAATAAAACAGATGCGCACCTGTCGGGAAAAAGTAGTCCCTGGCTTTCTCACTCAAAGTTAAATTTAACCAGTTTCTTAGAAGTTGATTTTACTTTTTACTTTCACCTGTGTTCTGTACACCTTTAGACACCAGCCCATACGCTTTTATTTATTCATGCAGATAGAGACATCAAATAAGGCTTTATCCCAAACTAGCTCTGAGTTTCTAAAATCGAGCACATTTAAAGCAAATGTAATAACAAATATAACAAAAAGCACATAATCATGATGCTTAGTTTGTTCTTGTTTGTCAAATATGCTTCAGCTTAATTTACTGAAAACACTTCGGATTTAACTGAACTACATGGAATAATAATGTAAACATGCTTAAATATATCATATACTGAAAAGTACGATCCATTAGGCTATTTAAATCCATTTGCTTTATTCAACAAGAAAAAGATCAATATATAAATAAGTTTAAAATTCAACCAAATCTACAAGATGAAATTATTGCTTAAATTTAGTGATGTATGCTTACTTTACAAAAAGTCCTCACATGAATATGTACATGGTTGTGCCAAACATTACATGGTTTAGCCTTCATGGACAGTCGGGGCTCTCAGACTATGAATGACTCTGTGAAGGCTGTAAAGTTTAGCCATAGATGGCATTAGCCTGGCACCAAGCACAACTGTTAGAAATCTAGGAGTGCTATTTGATCAGGATTTATCCTTTAACTCTCACATAAATCAAATTTCAAAAACAGCCTTTTTTCATCTTCGTAACATCGCTAAAATCAGGCCTATCCTGTCCCAGAGCGATGCTGAAAAGCTAGTCCATGCTTTTGTTACCTCTAGACTGGACTATTGTAATTCTCTGCTTTCAGGCTGTCCCAGCAAGTCGCTTAAGATGCTTCAGCTGGTCCAAAATGCTGCAGCACGTGTACTGACTAGAACTAGGAGAAGACACCACATTACTCCCGTATTAGCTTCTCTGCATTGGCTTCCCATTAAATATAGAATAGAATTCAAGATTCTTCTCCTCACCTATAAAGCTCTCAGTGGACAGGCACCAGTCTATCTTAAAGAGCTTGTAGAGCCGTACATCCCTTCTAGAACATTGCGCTCCCAAAATGCTATCCTACTTGTGGTACAATCAATTGCCAAAAGTAGTATGGGAGGTAGAGCCTTCAGTTATCAGGCTCCTCTTCTCTGGAACAATTTACCGCCCACAGTTCGGGAGGCTGACGCTCTCTCTACCTTTAAGGTTAGACTTAAAACTTTCCTCTTTGATAAAGCTTTCAATTAGGGACCAGCTTATATTTTATAAATTAGTTCATAAATTACACTCATAGTTTAGATGCAATAGGCCTAGACTGCCGGGGGGGGGAGTCTGTCACATTGGGCTCTATCACTCTCTCTCTCTCTCTCTCTCTCCCTCTCTCTCTCTCTCTGCATCTGCTTTTGCCCCTTTTGTTTGCTCCTGTACTCATCTCTGGCTCTTGTCTTGTAGGTGGCCTGGGATCCTGGTGGAGACTGCCTGCTGCTGTGGAGTCACAAAGCCTCAAAACTACAATTATAAACATGACACATAGTTGGCCATTTTATTAGGAACACTCCATTCCCATTATCATTATAGCTGTTCATGTAGATATTAGCATGATCTCCCTATCAATGATCGATACATCTACAGTATCTATTTTTAATTACCACATAGGCATGGGGTCCCTCTGAAAATGGGATGTCACATCTCAAGAGGCCTGTAACACATTTATATTTAATGGAGACAAATATGGTTGGGATGACCTTGTGGTCTGGGCATCCATGAGTTCGTCACTAGCATAAATTCCTATTTTCAGTAAGAATATCATTGCTTATACTTCTATAAATTGATCACCACAACCATTCAGACATGAGGACCCTCTTGAAAATGAGATGTAGCATCTCAAGAGGCTAAACTCTAATAAATCAGACGACAGGTTGATGGTCCATGAACCTGTCCCTAACTTTACTTCTTACTTTAGTCCACTTGTCTCCTCTTACCTCCCTTCCTTTGCCCACACACCCAACACAGCATCGTGTGGATTTGCTGTTCATCATGAGACTGGGATCCACATTCAAGATTTCCTGCTGCTTAACAGAAGGTTTTTTCTTGCCGCCATGATGGAAGGATTCATGATTGGCTATATGGATTCATGTTGGGTGTTGGATGTATATATTTGTATATATATATGTATATGTGTATTTTATATGTATCTATACATATATGTGTATCCTTAATATGAAGAGCTTTTTGCGCTAATGTAAATTGTCTTGAGAAAACAATTGTTATGAATTGGTGCTATACAAATAAAGATTGATTGATTGATTGATTGAAAGTTTATGAATCTGTGGCTCTGTGAAACTGTTTCTCAGCCTTTTAATGCTTTTAGTCATTTTTTAAGATGCATATAAGTGAAAAATAAATTCCATGGTTTAATAAGGATGATGACAGTTTGAGGGCAAGAAGATTTTGTTGGTTCTACGAAATCATTGCTATTTAAAACTATTTTTTGATACACACATTTTCCTGTTCAGCTCACTCTGGACACAATGCAAAGCTCTGGCCAAAGTTTAAGAGTTTAATGTTTAAAGCACTTCCGGTGTATTTCGTGCGAATTGTGGCATCTTGACAGATGTTTCATTTTTACCTCGTGACGCAAACAGGAGGTCTGGATATCCCACAATGCACCGCGGTGTATACGAGCCCTTCTTCCTCAGCACATGGCTAGTATCTACTGCTAACAACGCTGTGAGTTTTACTTTATTTGAAGCTTTTTTAGGCGGTTTTCTCCTCCAGTCCGCTTCAGGATGAAAGTTAAAGTCCTGTCGAGGAACCCGGACGACTATGTCCGGGAAACTAAGCTGGATATTCAGCGAGGTGAGTGCTAATGACCCGTGAGTGTTAGTGTTGATGCTAGCACCCTGCCTGAAGAGGGTTTAATATATACCGATACCGATATCATTCCTATAATATCGTACATCCTCAGATGAAATGGTCTGTCCGTTTGTTTAATATTTCAGTCAGAAGTCATTTTGTCTGTAGCTGTTACCATACTCATCTGTGTGGGAAGGGCTGGGCAATAATATCATGAAACAATTGTTTTTTGTGATATATTATTGATTTTTTTTGTATTCTGTCTTTTTGTCCCTGTAGATTAACAACAAGTACAAAGTGAGATTTAAGTCAAATACAAAAGGCCACATCATATTAAGGCAGTGATCATAATACCAAGTGTTTCCTATACACTTTGATGTAGCTCATTTTTAATAATAGTATGTGAACAGTCACAAGTTAAATATCTTGTAAGTGAATCATTTTAGGGATGTGTTACATAATCTGATCAATATGAGTTTTGGCCCATGTTGAAATTTTTCTTTTCTGTCGGTGTATCAGCCATATGTTAGCTTTATTACCAGCAAATTCACAAAATAGCTGCACTTCATCACCAATGGGTATTTAAAACAAAATTTAAGAATAAGGATTTTATTTTTCTAAATGTCAGATGTTAATTTACTTGTGTTTGAACTGTTCATTAAACAAGTATACTGTCACATCGATAGCAACAAGTTAGTTAAAGTAAAGATGTTGTCCTCTTGATTGTAAATGAGGGTATCAGTACATATCAGCAACATATGTTACCCATCCCAAATAAATACGGCAAAGAAGAGCTCTGCGATCTAGCCTAAAAAAGTGTTAGTTTTTTTTAGACCAAAACATATTTATGACTTTACTTTTTAGTTTTGAAAAATGGGCAAACAGGTGAACATGATTGGCTTTTTCTTATTGTTAAAGTAGAGGAAATGCCCATTTTGGGTTGCAAAATAAGCCGTAAACTGGACTTAATAAATGTGATCTTTCATTTAAGGAACAGAGATTTCAAACTTGAGCACTTTGCATCAAAATATTTTATCTGCTGAAGAAACAGACAGGAATAAAACAGTTTGTCTTCTCCTCCTCTGGATTTGATCACAGCTTCATTATGTACAAAGAAAAGATTCAGGCTGAACTACTTAAAAGGTGATTAAATGTCAGCAGGATGTTTCTGATAGTTTGTGAAAGTATTTCTGCCTGATTGCTATACAAATAAAAAATAAATCAATTATTAACCAGTGTCTGGGTCACCAAAAGAAATTTCAAAATGAAGTTCCTTCAACTTTAAAGTGAAGCTCCAAACTTGAAAAGCAAAGAATAATTTTTACCCACCAACATGTACGTTGTTTGTATTTTACATTAACCACAGTGTCATTATTAGCATTTATTGTCGACATACTTGTTCACTTGTGGATTTGCTAACTTTCCTTTCATGCTATAGACTTGCTTGGTAGTCCAGCTTTAAGTTAGACCTATCTCACTCTAAAACATCCTGGACCAACATCCAGAGTCTCATCAGCCCCTAGATCTAATCAGTTCTCTCTTGTGCCATGACCAGGAATCCCTGAACATGCCGCTGAAATGAAGAACGTGTTAAAGGATAACTTCGGTTCCTGCAGCTTTCACATTGTTTATAGAATGAAGTAGAACAATATACTCACCCAGAAGGCTTTCCTGATCCAAACAGTGCTTCAGGAGATATTTAGATCCAAAATCGAGAGGCGGACATCCATATAATGGAAACACATAGGGCATAGATCGCCGCTCCTAAAACTGCATTAATCGTCCAAAAACTCATGTTTATCACCAATATTCCATCATGATTCGCTCTGGCTAGTCCTCCATTGCAGTCTGTGTCATTCCACACAGCGCTGTGTGGCTGTGCCGACCTCTGAAATAAAGAGTTTGCGTCCTCTTTTCGATGAGCTCCTCATCTGTAAATTCTGGCTCGAAACTGTCAGGACACCCATCATATTCAAAGTTCTCCTCCACAACATCTTCATCTGATAGATATTCGTCCATTTTGCACAAAACTGGAAGAAGAAAGTCGATTTGTAGCTGCCTGTCTTCCCCTGAAACAATGAGCCGCACAGCGCATGCGCGAAGGGCACGTAAACAAACTCTGTAGTTCAGAGGTCAGCACAGCCACACAGCGGTGTGTGGAGTGACACAGACTGCAATGGAGGACTAGCCGGAGCGAATCATGATGGAATATTGGTGAAAAACATTAGTTTTTGGACGATTAATGCAGTTTTAGGAGCGGCGATCTATGCCCTACGTGCTTCCATTATATGGATGTACGCCACTCGATTTTGGATCTAAATATCTCCCACACTGTTTGCATCAGGAAAGCCTTCTGGGTGAGTATATTGTTCTACTTCATTCTATAAACAATGTGAAAGCTGTAGAAACCAAACTTATCCTTTAAATTATGAGTGGAAATGTTGAAAACTGCCCTATCTCAAAATGTAAAAAAACAAAAAACAAAACCTGACCTGGCATCCTTATTAAGATCAATACCAACTAGGGCGCAACAATTTTTGGAAAATATCTCATTACAATTTTTCTGTCAGATATTGCTATTTTAATTTGATTCACTGTTTTCTTCAAATCAAGCTTCAGTGCAATATTCCCTATGATTACAGTAACATTTACAAACATGACAGAAAAGTACATCATTCCCTCTAACATGAAACCACTATTCAAAGACAAGGTTGAAAACTAAAGGTAAGAATTGCTTCCATTTGTATTTATTAACAAGAGTCATGCATGTACACTCTTTAAAGTCCTTGAACAACTAAAGAGTTGTTTTGACAGTGCAAAAAAAAATTCTAAAAGTTCTAAAAGTTAAAATTAATGCACCCCCCCCCCCCCCCCCCAAAAAAAACCCAAAGTGTTAAGTAATTAATAATAAGACAAACAAATTCATCAATTCCAGTAAAAGAAAAAAGTCAGCCATGCTAAACCAGCCTGTCAGTCTTAGATGGTTTTGGATATGAGTGCTGACATCACAACAATGACACGAGTGAATAGTTGACAACAGCAGATCCTGGGTCAGTCAGGAGCTCTACGAAAAATTGCAGCTTGGGCAATCACATGATTATGTTGTCTGAAATTGTGACTTCAATCTGAAAACGATGCCTCGTTCAGCCCTACCACCAACATTAATGTTTCCTTGCCCTTCTTTCCTGTTAACAAACAAACTAACTTAGGCTGGCAAAGACAAATCCTCCCTGCTGAGGTAATACATGTAAATGATATGAAAATAGTGACTTAGTTAAATTCATTATGTTTAAAGGACAATGAGCTCTTATTATGTAAATTCAAAGGATAGTAAAATGTTAAATGTGTTGCAAAGAAATACATCCTCAGCGTTCTTGATATAGTTGGATATTAGTATTTCTTTATCAAAGTATAAAATGCCTTCAGTGTATTAACTCTCTCATTTTAGTCCCCAGAAACCTCGACCCATCACTCCACCCGTTTGAGGTGAGCAGAGAGTACACCCGGGCTCTGAATGCCACCAAGCTTGAGCGGGTGTTCGCCAAGCCTTTCCTGGCGTCTCTGGACGGCCACAGAGACGGAGTGAACTGCATGGCCAAGCACACAAAAAGCGTTTCCACTCTGCTGTCTGGCTCCTGTGACGGAGAGGTGAGAACCTCTACACTACTGTTCACAAAGATCAGTCCTTACCTGCTGAAAAATGATCTGATGTTATGAGGTGGTGGTTGTCGTTTTTTTATCTTTAGGTGAAGGTGTGGAATTTGACCAAACATGAATGTGTCCGCACGCTCCAGGCTCATGAGGGATTCGTTCGAGGAATCAACGTCCGCTTCTGTGGGACTTCCTTTTTCACGGTAATTAAAACACTCTAACCTCTGTGATGAGTTTGTTCAATGGTTAACTAGCATTTTTTTACGATATGTCTGACACATCTGATTTATGTTATGAATGCTCTTCAGGTTGGTGATGACAAAACAATCAAACAGTGGAAAATGGAGGCACCAGGTTATGGAGAGGAAGAAGAGCCGATAAACACCATCCTGGGCAAGGTATCATCCGCTGATATGTGTAATGCTATCAGAGGCAGAGGCTGCTTAATGATAAAGAGTTTGGTCTGAGCAGGTTAAAAAGCCTTGGTGTATTTTACTCTCTGGACCTGCAGAGGACACTACATCTAAAGGAACATGTAGGCAGTGTTGCCAGGTTTTTCTACTGACAAACAACCAGGTAGATCAAAACAAGCCCAAAACAAGAGAGCTCCAGCTATTTTTTCTTTTAATTAAGCTACATAAAATGTGTTTTTATCTTCTACTTTACATTTCAATCTGAAAGTGACATTTTTCTTATTTGGCGCTTAATTTATTTTTCATCATTCTTTTGTTCCGAGGTGTAACATCCTTTTCTTTATTCAGAAGTGAAGGTGGAGGCTACTGGTATTTATAACTCGGTCATTCAGGCTGTCTATCCTTGGTTTTTGTAACCAAACAGACATAGTCAGGCTTTTATCTAAGTTTTATTTTGATCCTCTGCAGCTTTATTATGGTGATAACAGGATAAGCAATACTAGAAATTAATTTATTTCTGGCTATAAGGATTTCTTTTTGGTGAAAACCTTGTTTTTGCCCCTCATTTACAAAGGAAATAGTTTGTGTAGTTCCTGAATTGAGTTTATATTGGTAGTAGAGTGTGCATTAGGTAATTCCTGGGTTTGGGGGCACAACAAGCCAAAGAAATGCAGCCTGCAGCTGCCAATATTTTTTCAAAAAAAGAAACCCTAAGTCGCTTATTATAAGCAGACCTGGCAACTACTCCAAGTTGTCACTCAGTTCTCTGTCACTCTGGGCTTTTGCATAGTTGTGCATGCACCAGCTGGGTGAGTGTGTACCGAGTCGACTTGTGTGGGTGAATTGACCAGGAAACCACGTGGAAAGGACAAACTACCTACTGCACTCTTGTTTTGCTTTATTTTGGAGGAATTCACACAGAGAGAAGAGCAAGCCCAAAAAGGTAATGTGCAACTCACAAGATTTACAAATGACTTCAGAGAAAAACAAGCCCAAAGTCACTTATAAAAAGGGGACTTGGCAACACTGGTTGTAGGTATCAAATCAGAAACCAGTTCCAGTAGAGAACTGATAACCCTGAGCTCAAGGAACCAGTATCCTCATGACTGACATGAGGATAAAACTTAAATCAGTTTAAAAAAAAAGATTACAATTGATGTTGTAAACCCCTAATTCCAATGAAAATGACCATTCCAAATTAAAGGGAAAGTTCAGTTTCTGCAGCTTTCACATTGTTTGTAGAATGAAGTAGAACAATATACTCACCCAGAAGGCTTTCCTGATCCAAACAGTGCTTTGGGAGATATTTAGATCCAAAATCGAGCGGCGGACATCCATATAATGGTAGCACATAGGGCATACAGCGCCGCTCCTAAAACTGCATTAATCGTCCAAAAACTCGTTAGTTTCACAAATATTTCATCATGGTCCGCTCGGTCCGCTCGGGCTACTCCTCCATTACAGTCTGTGTCACTCCAGACATGTTTTTGTAACTGTGCCGACCTCTGAACTGAAGAAGAAGAGCGCTTGCCTCCGCACATGCGCAGTACTCTCTGGAGCGCTGCCTCCGTGTCCTCCTTTCGATGAGCTCCTCATCTGTAAACTCTGGCTTGAAACTGTAAGGACACCCATCATATTCAAAGTTCTCCTCCACAACATCTTCGTCCGATAGATATTCGTCCATTTTGCACAAAACTGGAAGAAGAAAGTCGTTGTGTAGCCGACTGTCTTCCCCTGAAACAATGAGCCGCACTGCGCATGCGCGGAGGCAAACATTCTTCTTCAGTTCAGAGGTCAGCACAGTCACACAACATGCCTGGAGTGACACAGACTGTCATGAAGGAGGAGCGCGAGTGGACCATGATGAAATATTGGTGAAACTAAAGAGTTTTTGGACGATTAATGCAGTTTTAGGAGCGGCACTGTATGTCCCGTGTGCTACCATTATACGGATGTCAGCCGCTCGATTTTGGATCTAAATATCTCCTGAAGCACTGTTTGGATCAGGAAAGCCTTCTGGGTGAGTATATTGTTCTACTTCATTCTATAAACAATGTGAAAGCTGCAGAAACCGAACTTTTCCTTTAAACTTGATTCTGAAGAAGGTGGCTGGTTTATTCTAATTTTTAATCTGAGTTAAATAATTCCTTGATCATGTGCACATTCATTCCACTTTAAATGAATTCCGGTCGTTCTGCACATGCTGGTTTTCTTGTCCTGTCACGATGACGCACCTATTCCGCACTAGGCTTGTCACGAGAACCGATACTTCGGTACCAAGTCGGTACTAAGATTCAGAAAATGTGACGGTACTGACTTTTCTAGACTACCCAAAGTACCGTTGGTACCGAGGCGCCAGATCTGGCCACTTCTTTAGCCTTGTTTTTATGGCTGTAAATCGGCGATTATCTGGCAACCCTCACACAGTGCTGATCACATGTGAAGAACAACGACACACGACATAGCGGAGGCACACGCACCTGGCTCGTCAACAACGAAACATTTAGAAGACAAGCATCCAGACTCGTACAGAGAATTCAAGGTGAGTGCATTTGAATTCACGTGTTATCACTGTTGCTCATATCTAATTACGTTACAATGATGAGATGAACCAAGCCCATAGTAAATGAGCTGCATCGCAAAATAACTAGCGATATGTCCAGCCTCGCTGCTACGTCCGCTGCTGCGCGGCTTGTAAAATCATGAAGAAGAGAAAAGAGAGGGACAGAAAGAGAGAGTCCACAGAAGAAAAGGCAGATAGTGTCCCAAGTGTGTGGTCACTACAAGAAGGGACGAAAAGAAAACACAGTGCAGTGTGTCGGATGTCAAACGGAGTTAGCTTAGCACGTAGCTTAGCATGATAGCACGTCGTCAATGCTAAAAACATCCGGTCTGTGCAACAGGACGACACTGACGATCCATCAACAGAAGCAGCTGTGATCAATAACTGAGATACAGACTAGTAAATAACCTACTTTGATTATGGCTCCGTTCAGAACGTAAATCAGTGCGGAGGCTACTTGCCCAGAATCATGTGTGTTTTGTTCACATACTTTTCACATCCAATAACTTTACATTTAATTTGATTGCAGAGAGTAGAACAGGAAACACAGACGGTGAGTAGAGGAAGCAGGTGTAGGGAAAGCTTTCATATGTTATAGAAATGTACATTAGCTAGTTAAATTATCTTAGTATCTAAGTATGAGATTATTTGGTCCTAGTAATAAAGTGAGCAAAATAAGATCACCAATATGGTACAGTAGTAAATGCAATAGGCATTGTCATATAAAAAGATTTTTAAAAAGTTTCAACACCATGTCTGTAAATTGCTGCTCCCTCTCTCTCTCTCTCTTTCTGTGTAAGTATTGCCTCTGCTGTTCTCATACAGTCATTAAGCTATACCCAAATCTCAATCTTCTTTTCACAGTATAAGCCAGAGGAGGAGAGTGACATGGACGGGCCGGGCAAAGCCAGCATCAATATACACAGCCAACAAGAACGGACGCTTTCAATTTAAGCATAATATTGTTTGTTGTTCACTTTGTTCAAATAAAGGAGTGTATGTTGAACTACAGGGGATTTTTTGATTTTTACCATGGTATCGAGTGGTATCGAGTATCGAAGAATTTAAGTGGTATTGGTATCGACTACTAAATTTCTGGTATCGTGACAAGCCTATTCCGCACTGATGGGAACAGGATGGTGACCTGAAGAAAACGTTAGACATGAGATATTGTATTTATACCGATGGTTTAGAATTGAATGTTAATCCTGTAGTGCTACTGTTCCTGTGGCATTCTAATGAGCCTCATGCAGCTTTTCTCACATTAACAGAGTGATCTATGCTAAACATGTTGCTCTGTCTCTGCACGACAGACACTTTCCATCACATCTGGCCGGGGTTGTTGTGTTTGGGTGGTTTTTATAGCAACATGAGTGTGCTTAGTGCTGCCCTTTGTTTGCAGGGTTGTATTTATACAGAGTGGAGCGGGGTAGAATGATCATCAGTGAGAGTTTGACTTGAATTATCAGCAAATGGAAAAAGAAACTTAGAGACATGCTACTGTTGGAGGTGGAACACAAAAGGTGATTGTAGACAGCAACTTTTGCTTCACATTGAGTTAAATAATCACATTTAAACCCTTTAATAAGACCTTTCAGATAGGTACACGCCCACACAGTTAACAGAGAGTATACCTTGTGTTTAATTTGTGCTGAATTAAGCAATGACTCCGTCTTAAATATCTCAATGGCCTGCTTGCTTCCTGATTGGAAGTATTTATCTCTGCTTCTGGAGGCGTTGATGTCTTTGGGAAGAGTTTGCCGAGTCACAGGGTACGTTATGAAGAAAATGTTACAAAAGAAAATAAAAGTAACCAAACAAAGACATCACATCAGACTTCTTAGTTCATTAGAAAAATAACGAGAGGATTAATACCCCCAAGGTTTTCAGCTCAGACTGGACCATGGGATACTCAAGTGTGGGAAAAACAGATCTGCTGGATACCTGTAACATTTCTTATCCGTTTTCCCAAACCTGTTGCTCACTCATGCCAAGTGGCCCTGATGGTCACTAATGAAGTTTTATCATAGAGGTGCAGAGGTGACTCAAAAGTGCAGGAGTGAGTTAGAGTTATAGCACCTCTGATTCCCAAGGTTGAAGTGAAGGGACTTACAGCAGCCTTTCTGCTGAAATAATGGCTGAAGAATCATGCAACAGAGATTTGAACGTTTAATTTGGCAACATTAAATGCAGTTTTGAATTTTTAAAGTCCCATGGTGTTTTCAGAAGGATGGTTGCCAGCGAACTGCCAATCAGAATCACAGAAATTTCCGTCGATTATTGATCATTTATTGAAACAGTAATACACAAACTATAACCGTAATTTGATCAGGTCATTTGATGACGAGGAAACCCTAAAACAATGTGGCTTTTACACTATAAGTTTAATGTTTATTGATTATTGTTTTTAGGATTCCCTTTAGCTTTGGCTCTTGACTGCAGCTACTCCTCCTGGGATTCATAACAAATGAATCAAATTACAAACTAATGATTTGCCAAAAATTAAGTACAAGGTTGCATTCAAAGAGTTATTTATTTTACAGCACGCCCTCCCTTTGTCCAAAGCAACATCGAAATACATAATTGACCTAAAAATACTAGAAAACCTAAAACAAGTCAGAAACTATTGAACCAAAACAACTCCCTAAAACCAAGCTAAAACGTTTTAAATACGACCTTATGTATTACAATATAAAGAATCAAACAAGTCATAAATATATTCTTACATCTATCTTTAAGATATGTGGTATGTTGTTTATGCATAGTTATGAATATTTCATTATCACTTGAATTTGGACCCAAAACATTTTTTGTGTTCTCTTGCATTTGTTATATAAAAAATCATAGAGGATAATAGCCAATGATAATGAATGTAGAACTTTGAAAAGATGTGTGTCTTACACAAAATAACACAAAAGAAAACAAAACAATTTAAATTTGTATCAGTCACTCTCTTCATAGTCGTTTTTTGAGGATGTGTTGTAGTTCTTTAACAGCTTGATAGTAGCTTCTCACTCTCACTCTTAAAGTTAGGATTGTTGTGAAGATTATAATGATAAATAAAATGTTTCAGTTTCATTAACTTTCATTTGCCTCAAACCTTTTTATCAGCAGTGATCCCAGAACAGAGAAAATTCCTGTAGCTGTCAGGTGATTGAACCAGTGCAACCTGATTGGCTCACAGTAACATGCCACCCTGCACCACTCTGTTAACAGGGACACAATTTTACTTTAGTTTTTGTTGTAGTCTTTTGCCCAAAATATCTTTGAGTTAGAACTTTAATTTAGTCATCTGTTTTTCATATTTCAGTCTCTAGTTTTGTAGATGAAGTTTCACAAAGTTTTTAGTCAACAAAATCAGCTATAAATGATGTGTAAGGTGTAAGGCATTAGTTAGTGATTTATTTATTTTATTCATATATCTGAAATAAAACATTTTCATACAAGCATATAAGTAAATAATTGAATGAAAAGGAACAGAAAGAAGAGCAATCTTATATTATCTGCCCCTTTTAGACACTTAAAACAATATTTCAAAAAAAACAACAACACAATGATCAACATAATTTGTAACAACCATAATAATAAACTAATACAGCCGTCATCAACACTGCTGGTCTCAAATTCTTTTTGATTGTCAATGACAACAAGCAACAACCACCAAAATAATACTAATTATGTTTCTTTGAATGTCTGAAGTCATGTTTTACACTTGGATCTCACCACCATGAAGCTAAGGCTGTGATTGGATGTCCCTCTTTACTTATCCAACCTTTTCACACAACCAAAGTACCTGTGATTCCTAACTTGTCTTTGCTTTCTACATGAAGAAATTAGGTCTGATTGGATTTAGTATCCGTCACACATTTTACTCTAGTTGTTATTTGCTGATGAAAATGCCAGTTAATTTAGTTTTTGTCCATGTACACTTGTTTTTATTAACTTAATGTGTAGTTTTTGTCAGAGGAAAACAGTTTAATGAAAACTATGACTAAAAATAGTCAACAAAATTAACCCAGCTGTGTAAAGAAACAACTCTGCTCTCAGTATCAACCTGATTAAATGAAGATTAAATATCATTTTGATCCCACTGAAAATACTTCTTCTTCGTTACAGACTGTCTTTACAGGACTGGACCATCATCAGAAGGAGGGTGTGTTTGCAACATGTGGCCAGCAGGTGGACATCTGGGATGAGCAGAGAAGCACCCCCATCCGCTCCTTCACGTGGGGTGTAGACAGCTTCAGCTCCGTCCGCTTCAACCCGGTAGAGGTAAGACCCCACGTGGACATGATACCAAGACAAGCTTCAGCATGCCCACAGTTTATGGTCCAAAGAATTGTTTGATTATCACCTTGCTGTTAATGTCGCTGGTGTTTTATTTCTTTTCAGACTGAACTTCTTGCCAGCTGTGCCTCAGACAGAAGTATAGTCCTGTATGACATGAGAGAATCAGCGCCTCTTAAAAAGGTAGGCTCTTCACTGCTGTTGCAGAAGTATTTTACCTGCTAATATTCATATTATCTACGTAGACATACTGTACTGTCTCTGACTATTTTACCTGCTTCTCTCCATAAACCAATACAACACAATTTATTTTCTTCCACAGGTCATTATGACGATGAGGAGTAACTCATTATGCTGGAACCCTATGGAGGCGTATTACTTCACATGTTCAAATGAGGACTACAAGTGAGTTTACACAGATAATTGTTATGAAAAAGTGATTCACTTCAGAGTTGAACAACACCGGGCAGAAAGTGACTTTGTAAAACACAAGAAGTTCTTTCTTAGACTTCAATATGACAAATTAACATTGAGGCCTCCAATCTTAATTTAATAATCTTGGATTTAAAGGAAATTACTGAGCAACACAACAAGCCTCCATGTGTGAATGCTCTATACCATTGGCAGTGTTACAAATGGCATACAGGAGTGTTGTATTATACCAAAATTACCTCTGCCAAGGATTTTTGTTTGTTTTCTGGTGTGTTTTAGTTTCTGTTTTTGCTTGTTTGTGAACAGGATGACTCAAAAAAGTTACCTACAGATCTTGATGACATTTTCAGGAAATGTTGGTCATGGCACAAGGGAGAAGTGATATGGTTTTTGAGAAGTCTGAAGTCTGCATGCAGATCTAGGAATTATATAAAAAGATTTCTCAACAGTGCGGTACAAGCAGTTTTGCCACATTTTTTCTAATGTATGGATTTATTCTGTGAAATGGATTAAACAAAGAAATGAAAGAATATCAAACACATGGTAGGTTCAAAAATTTCTTAAACAAAAGATGATTGTAAAGTACAGAACTGTGGTATGAGCGCAAAATGTGTCCCAGATTTTAGATACATGTGAGTTTATTATTGTTTCATATCAATCTAAAAGAAGCTGAGTAAATTGAATTTGAAAAGAGTAGACAAAATAAACTAGGCCTACATCTTTTTCAGTCTTGCTTGTTATTTTGTTGTTATTTTGTTTGGGGTTAATGTGGGAAAAGCACCAACTTAACACTTGTTTGCTTTGCAATTTCTCACTTTAATGTTTGTAGGTGAGATTTCATGTTAAAGTTACCAAAACTAAACTAATGTCAGGATTTTCATGATATTTTCAGGAAATACTGATCATGACACAGGGAAGAAATGATACGATTATTGTGGTGGTGTAAATCTGGAACCAGGACTTGTAAAAATGATTTAACAATGAGAGAGAAGTTTGCCACATTTTTTCAATAACTTGCCTGAGAATGTTGAAAATACCTTGGCTATGTATGCATCTGCTCTCGCAGCACTTCTTGTGTGCCTGTCATGAAAACAAATTATATTTATGTTTTTCAGAAATCTTTCAGAAACTTTTCTTAAACTGTCAATGATATCTTCATTGGACAGACATTTTGAACAAGAATGAAGAATTCACCTTTTACTCAAATATGAGCTGCTCATTGGGCCTCTCTAAGAAGTCAGAGTTTCAGCACAGGATTTCAACCAATAAAATTAAATTTTTCTGTTCAAGAATGTAAGCAAATTACTATAATTTGACATCTTAATCTAGAAATAATAGTGCACTTTACTTTTTTTTTCCCGTTTTTGTAAAACTAAGGTCTTGTACAGTAATAATGTACTTTATCAGTAAAAATATCATTTTGGTTAAAGAGCTTCTCCGTACTACTGTATTAATCATTACAGAGATATAAAAAAGAAGACTGACAATGATTTTAATCATCATCATCAGTGTTTTAAATTTAGTGAAGTTGTGGCGTGAACATTACATTGGATAGTGGTCTAATGAATTGGTTAAACACTGCAGTGAACAAAACCATGTGTAAACTTCTCTTTCTCTGCATCTCTTCAGCCTCTACACATACGACATGAGGTACCTGGACCGGCCGACCACAGTACACATGGACCACGTCTCTGCAGTGCTTGATGTTGATTATTCTCCCACTGGGAAGGAGTTTGTGTCTGCAAGTTTCGACAAAACAATCAGAATCTTCCCCAAAGACGGTGGCCATAGCAGGTCAGTGTGACCATGAGTGAAAAATATCCATGAGGAACAAAGAAGTTTATTTCTTATTTGTACTTTGCTTCTGTTAGATTGAATTGCTTGTGCTTCACTGAATCAGACACTTTAGAGCAAGCAGCAGTGATGTAAAGGGACTGTGAGTTTCTAAGTAATTGCAAAAAAGTCTCACTTTTAGATACATGCCTGATGGAAATACACACTTTAAGATGAGTTTTAAAGCATAAAGATAGGTTATCTATAAATGCTATTCCTGAGCTTCATGATCAGGTCGGACAGGGCTGGTCTGGCCTGGATACACAACTTTGGGAACAAGACAATGAAAACTAGAGCAAATTTATATTATTTGGACACGTCTTGGAGCACGGGGCTGTAAGTAGCGATATACAGTCGGCTACAACTACGAGACTAAGTTTTCAAAAAATTGCTTGTTGTCACACATCAAAAACTACCACTACGTAACTAGAAAGAGAAACATTACCTCGTCGCTTTGCATCCTGTAAGTTGTTGAAAAAAGAAGTTGTAAAGCAATGCAGAGTTCTGAGGAAGGTCCAAACTGCATTTACCACAACAATCACACGCTTTAGTTTGGGTCATGTCCTTTGGTGCATTCCAGTTGTAGGCAGAAGTAGGAATTTCCAAATTCCGAGTAGGAAACTGCAACTGGAACGACCCCCGAAGTCGGAATTTCCTACTGGGAACTCGGTGAAACCTCGCCATCCCCGAGTTGAAAGTCGGAGATGGATGCCCCCAGTGTGAACAGTTATTTAGCTCCTGTAATAATCAATTTATTTGTACTTCTGACTGGGGTGTGTCGCTCTAGATCAGCTGTATACATAGTATTGTTGGACTTATATTTACAAAAATGCTGCCATAGTGATAATCACATTCTTCATGTGATATTTGTGAACAACAACGCAGGGCGTGCTAACAACAGCTAACAATTGCCTGGTAGATCGGCATGTTTTTTTCCAACCTCAACTGGAACTCCGATAAGTCGGAGATGATGTCACTCCCATTTCCGAGGTTACTGGAACGCAGCATTACGACAGTCGCCGTGCATGCTCATGGGTAGCAGAGTCTTTGTGTCGCAGGTAATAGATTCTCCTCATAGCACCTTTAAGTGATAAGTAGTAAGTAATTTATTGGTGTCCGGTGTTTATTCTTTATAAAATATTGTATTTATGTTGTTCAATTAAGGTTTTTTTATTTGATCATATTAAGCAAATTGTATGAATAAATTTTTGGGTCTTTTAATGCCCATACAGGTCACAATGTGAATGAGATCCTGATCTCCATGGGTTTAATCGGGTTAAATAAAGGTTAAATTAATTTAAAAAGACTGTAAGGGACAAGTGTCTTGTACCAAAGCTGAATAAACACCACAGCATTTAGAGTGAAGGTGAAACATCATATGATGTAAATATTGCAACTTTGAACGGGACTAAAATGGTTCTACAATGTCGGGTTAAACTTTTTGAAAAGACCGCTTACGTACCATGAAGGCTGAGTGATTTGCCCCCATGTACAGAACAATGTGGCTCCCATGGGTTCAGATATGGGCTTGTGCCCCTTTCCTGCATGTCCTTGCCCACCTTCTGATTCCAACCACTGCACTAAAGTAGGAAGAAGCCCCAACATTGCCAAAAATAGGAACAAAAGTTAACAACCTGTAATTGCTGCTAATTGGCGACCTAATGGGAGGATTTTAATTAAATTGACTGGCCTTTTTAATCCTGGGACACTTAAGTTATTTTTCTGAGTCAACCAGCTTCATTGAGGAAGGAAGCTTTGGTTTTATGGGTAAAATAAGTTATTTGTTGTAGGTGGTGCTTAGCTGAACTGAAAGCACCTCTTTCATTCTTTAACTAAAGGCAGCATTTGTTAGTTTGAGTGATTTTCATGATTTTATGCAGATTGGTTAAATTGGGCCTAAAGTGCTTGAGTAGATGTCAAAGTTAAGGTCAGAAATCTAGTGGGAGTAGGATTTAGAAAACTGTTCTGTGCATGACTGTAGTTAAATTTAAAAAAAGAAATGCACATTTAATCAATTTTATCAAGTTGGAGTCTTTCATTTCCTTTAACAGTTTTCTAAGTCGGAGGACATACTGTATGTTGTTTAAGGGGCCACATTAACCATAAAGTGATGCTGGCAATACTACAGCTTAAAGTATGATTTATCTAATTCATTTCTTTTTTTGCCCAATTCAGGGAAGTTTATCACACCAAGCGCATGCAGCACGTCATCTGCATAAAGTGGTCAGCAGACAATAAATATATCCTGAGCGGCTCTGACGAAATGAATATCAGACTGTGGAAAGCCAACGCATCTGAGAAGCTCGGTGTGGTGAGTCCTGCCTCTTCTTTTTTATTCCTGCTTTCCCTGATGATGCCGAACAAAGTCAAATGAGAGGAATTTTTAAAGAAGCTTGTCGCATCTTAGCAACTTGTTGTTTGTGATCAAAATTTTTCTACTTCTTAATAAACTGATATTTTCGTTAGTTGGGCGTTATTGATGTGAAATCGGAATTCAGAACCTATTACTGACTAATTAGGGTTCTACTAAGCAAAGTTTATATGATCATAATATACAACAAGTCCTTAACGCAATATAAAAAAATAGGATGCACAGTAGCATTGGTAAATTGATATTGGCAGTTCATAGCTAATAAGTCTTTGGTGTTTGCTGTTATTAAATTCATTTAAATGTATCAGTCACACATATATGCCTTCAATTTCTTTCTTATTGGCTGGAATATCAGCAGAATGTATAAATTTACCATAATGTTTGAAACCTTACATCACACAATGTGAGCATCAAAAATCAACAGTATCATCTTTCACAGAATAAAATGTTCCTACGAGTTTTTTTTGTGTTTTTGCCTGGGTTTACACAAGAACGGTTCCAAGAGTGTCTTATCCACAAACTTGAAAACCAGGGTCCAGAGAGGAGAGTTTTGAAATGTTTTTATATCCTAATTGTGTCAACGAAAATCACATGGCTCATACGCTGTACTCTGACAAAAATATCCAGACATATTTGTTGTCCAGACAAGAAACACCTGCCACTTCATGTGTCCACTCGCCATTGTTGTTTGTGAAAAGTTTGTCTTCACCTGAAAGCATACACGGGTACTAACACAGCTGTTTCACTTAAACCTGCATCACCCTCTACTGATCTGGCATGCATGCTACAGCGTTTTCAGTAATTCTCGCATCTCCGTGTGAACCCGTATCACTTTTGAAAAATCTTTCTGTTTCTGGTGACAATGTTGTCGTGTAAATGGGGCTTTAAGTGGAGACTGCTTGTTTCTGACCAAATAATAGCTGGGAAAATTAGTTAAGAAATATCAACACATCAGATATCATCAGAAATTTAAAATTGAGCACCCCTAAGTAATAGACAACTGAGCATAGTTGAGCAAGGTTGAGCTAATACCACATAAAGAAAAGCCCCATCAGTTACTTACATATTCAGATGAGCATCTGACAGCACTTATCCACTATCTGCTTCTCTATGTCATTTTTCTGAGATAGGGTCATCTAAGAGTATCTATAATTCATCTCCTCATCGGTTAGCACATACACTTATGAAATAATGTCTTTCATTTAAAAAGTGAAAATTGATTCTGTTTAAGAAATGCACTTAAAAAACATCTTCCCAATAGAAAAACAGATGGGGATGTTTCATGTTGTGTAATTCCATGCCAAAGCTGTCAGTTCAGAATCTCTTCCCAGTGTCTTACCTGATCATGTTTTATAGAGAAGCTGCATTTGCCCACACCACTATGGCCCCTGGCCCACCTCAGCAGGATAAGAGTGGGTCTTGATGCCAGGAGCATCAGAGCTGCTGATGCCAAATGCCCTGATGGATGCTGACTTAGGGTAGAATCACTCTCAATAAGTACAATGTACCAACTGGCACAGGGGCTCCTGCAGCAGGTGGAAGCAAAAAAAACAAAACTTGAAGCTTGTGCATTGGTTTAAGAAATCAGCAGCAAAACACTATGGTAATATTTTTATTATTAAAAATGGTCTTCTCTGACTTTTAATATCTTGTCTAGTTGGCACATGTAATAATAAAATCAATGCTAGCAGAAATGATGTTCTGTATGCTTAGGTATGCTTAGCTGTCAAATAAAGCTCATATAAAGCACCAGGAAATGATCCAATGCCCCAAATCCCTGATATAGCTGTATAATAAAGATCAATAGCATCTTATGTGCCATCTCCAACAGCCATCTTTCATTCCTAATCGGATTCACTCTTGCTTATTCTCTTAATGCAGCTTCGGAGTGGAAAATTGGCCTGCTTTTGGCACTTGTTTTACTGTCACTGTGTAAGAGGAGATTTATTCGCAAGCTTTGCACTTAAAGAGATCAGACAAGGGCTGCTCCTATCAGCAGTTTAAATCGGCCAATCACTTAAAGCGGGCTACTCTGAACATAATGAAGCATTAACAGTCCAGTTGTACTGAAAGGGTCTTTAATTATCAAGAAATGCTGAAATGCTGAATCAAGGCTTTGTCTGTCTGAAGACATCACGATGGATTAATCAGGACTCTTCTATCAGCTGCTGCACATCACTTCTTATTTTTTCTCCTGACTTTTCCTCTGGTGGAAGTAATAGTTTGTATTGTAAAAGATATTGAATCAACAAGCTCCTGTGCAGGGACAAGGTACACACTTCCTCTTTGTCAAGGAAATAGAATTACTGTTGACCATAAAAAACTAAAATGGCAACCAAATACGCCGACAGAGACCTCATAATATCAACCCTTAAATGATGGGTATCTTTGTGGCTTCTTCTGCTTTTGTTTTTAGTCCGGGAATAGACCTCTTCGCACATTTCCAACCACTTATGTAAGTTTGGAGACAAGTGTAATTATTTGTTAAAGTGTGTATTGATTGACATTGATTTAGTTTGCCCATTGAGCGAAGAAGGGACCCCCACTTACAAAGTACATTAACCTAGTTTATTGGTTCATCCTACAGCAGAGGGAAGTTTGGATCAAATGCTGAACACCAGTGGTTCCCAAACTTTTCACAGACTGTACCCCTTCAGACAATTGACTTTCAGCCATGTACCCCCTACTCTCATGCACTTATAACAGGTAGAAAAAGCAATGTGTCTGGAAGGGCGTTCTCACACCAACCACATTTAGTGCGCACCCAAGAAGTTTTGGCCCAGGGTTTGGTACGTTAGTGTCAATGTGAATGCAACCACCGCACTTTGGTGCGCACCAAATCAGCCAGTCCGAGATCTCCATGAAGGGGTGGTCTCGATCCGCTCCATCTCCCGACATTTGGTGTGGTTTCACTGGTGTGAAACAAAGTGATCTGAACCGATCTACTTTTGATGCATTACTTCCTGTTAATCCCACAGTTGAATCTTTTGCTTACTCAATTTGTCGATTTGTTTATTCTGGTTGAGGATTACGATGATTTACGAGGGTCCAGAAGGTCGCTGATGCTGTCTCAAACACGATAAAAAAAACACATTTGAAGGAAAATGTAGAAGAGAGCGAAGCGTAAACATTGGTTGTCTGGTGTAGGAAATGGTTACCATGGTAGTCTCTTCTTCGTTCTCCTCCATAGCAGGTTTGGAAGCCAGTTACGTGCATATCGCCCCCTGCTGTTTCAAACTGAGTAAATACACAAGTGGGTCTGGGCACGGTTCGATATTGCCAGTGTGAATGAAAGCCAGCGGGGGAGGGGGAGGGGGCGAACCCATGGCGAACCACGCTGCAGCACGGTTCGAAACAAGTGGGCCTAATGTGAAAACGCCCTAAGCCTGCCGCCACCCCCGCCTCCTACTTTTAACATTCATAACGTACAAATAAATCCCCTGAAGTGAATTATTTCTGTCTAAATGGATTTATGTACCAGCAATGTCAGTGGACAACACCAGTTCACTTTTGAAAAAGAAATATACATTTCTGGAACATATTCAGTTATGAAGTTGAAGCTGTTGCACACTCACCACAGCCTTAATGAAGGCTGTCTGACTGAATTTATGTTAAAATAAGAATCTTAGACTATTCAGGACAGATTTACGTCTTCAAGATGCCCTAACAAATCCATCCTCCAGCCTCTCTGTCAACACTTTAGGGCTTTATCAAAGCTCACAATACAAACATTTGCCAGTTTGAACCTGACAGGTATTCACGTACCCCCTATGTCACTTTGCGTACCCCAGTTTGGGAATCACTGATCTACACCTTCTTTAGACACTCATGTTTTTAAGAGGCAAGTCGTGACAGCATCACTGTCAAGAAAAACATCCTTTCCAATGCAAAAGTGTCAAGAAACCTCAAAGCTGACTGTACAGCACCCTTTGTTCAGTATGTCAACTTTGTTTTTTAAGGTTTTAAGAAGAACTTACTTTAATTCTTTTTAGCCCTTTCTTAATATATTTTGTGCCTGTGCCTGTAAAAAAGCATGCAGGTGTACATAAACTCCTGCTGCAGTAGCAATGTGATTAAAGGTGTAGTCAGCGATGTGGGAGAAAACGTGTGGAGAGGTTGTTTATAAACTAATTTAGACCTGCCTCTCCCTTCATACCTCACCCCTGGCTCCACCCCCGAAAGCTGATGGACGTGCATCGTCGTGGAATCAGCCGTAGAAACTGCGTAGCTGACCAACATAGCTAAGGTAACCCCCACTCGTCAGACAACTCGACTGACAATATTGATAACATCACAACAACAGTACATTCTGGCAGATTAGACAATAAGATGAATGCCCGAGGGCTGTTACTGTTATGTGAAGCACCACAAAGCTAATGTTGCTTACCTATCCAGCAGAAAGACGGCGACATCCGCGTCCGTTTTCAGGTCTTTTAATTGGCGGAGTTCCCTCCACCGTCGGAAAGCAACACCAATGTTGACCCGGGTCTTCACTCTTTCATGGTCATAGCTATTCTTTTTCACTTTCTACTCCCCTGACCTTTTTCTTTTGGGCTGTTTTTCAGCCATTGCTTCAGCACATATTGTATCTCTCTCTTACGCTCACTAAGGGGTGTGCGATATGACGATATTAAATCGTTAAGGATTATAACATTTTAATATCGTCATAAAGCAGAAAGATCGTCAGATGGTCAAACATGCAAATTAGTTTAGAAAAATCAAAGTAAAAAAGAATTGTGATCGTGATTTTATTTTTAAAAAATCGTGATATAATATTTTTTGCCATATCGCCCACCCCTACGCTAACTGCGCACGCTATGCTACCTCTTACTCCCCTTCCCCCCTCTGTCTGATCTGCACATGAGTATGATCGCCCCCTGGATGTGGGGGGGCGTACCCTGTTTTGGTGACTCAGCCCGAGCCACAGTATTTACCTGCTGAAATTCAGAGCCAAGGCTGTGTATTGAAACTGGACTTTTTTTTCAACATGCTGCCAGTGGTGACATCTTGTGGATGGGGAGGAGAAATACGGTGATTTTGACAAATAGTGCATTATATTAGAAGATTAGAAGATTGCTGACTACACCTTTAAGTTGCACTGAGATATACTACTTTGAAAGGAGAGGCAGCAGTATGAAGGAGCACCACTCTTAATCTTTGGTGTGAGTAGGCATGAGGATAGATCAGCATTTACTGAATTTGAAAATCTTTAACTTTTGAGCTTATCAATACAGATGTTGTATCTCATGGGTCCTGTAGTGTAAAGTCATTTTATTTAACCTCTGGTGCTCAAACATTCATCAGGTTGTGGATTGGAACAGGTTAATCGTCTGTGGTGTGGTAATCTTCGGGTCAAAGCTATGTGCTTCTCGAAGGAAAATTCGTGAAGACAAGGGCTGTCTTCAGACACTCTCACTTGAATCAAGGACTGATGTAAAAAGCCTGTATTGAGTCAGGACATGATTAAAGAGAAACATTAAGATCAGGAAAAGCCAACCTACACAGGGTCTTCATTATTTCATGGTCACATCCTAAAACAGTCCCTAACAGCCCTGTAAGACAGTGATATCACTGCTAAGGCACTTAAGAGGTAAACACTAACTCCTACTTTAAAATAAGATGGACAAAAGATCAGTGGTTTTCTTTTGTTTTGTTCAGCGAGTAGACGTATGAAGACCGATCGACGTACTCAAAAGTAAATCTGCTCTTGATCTCTTCCCAGACCAAGGCAGACAAACATCTAATGGACATTATACTTGACATTTGGAGTACTTTCAAACAGGATGAAGTTTTGTTCTGTGTAATGGACCATTTGCTGCACTGATTACAGAGTTCCTGCAGGTCCCTAAACAGATTGGATTTTTTTAAGTTTTAAGGCCATGAAATGTCTTAAGGTAATGCTTCACTTCAACCTCAAATGATGTTTCAATGATGGCCATTTCCATCAAATCTTCTGTAGATTATTCTCAGATCTGTTTTAAGGAGTCATATTAAGCTTTTTTGAGTGTAATGTGTTGTTTGGTTTTGTAATACGTGTATGATAGAGTACTTTCATGGTCAAAGCATTGGGACTTCTCCCTCTCCTCCAGTGAACAGTACCAGCCTGAATGGCTAATTTCCCCTCTCCACTGTCATTGTTTCATCAACAGTTTAAGCCCATTGGCTCAGGATGGCAAACCCAGTGCAGAGCAAGGAGTTTAAATTAGTCCAAAATGTGGCAGTGAACTGAACTTGACTGAGCAGTTACCTCAGAGTGGATCATTCAGGCAGTCACAGTGGACTGAGCCCACATACAGAAGTAAAACTGCAGAATGCAGATTTTTTTTGGTTAGTGCCCCCCATAAATTCAGTATGTTCAGATTAGGGATGTAACGGTTACCGGTAAAATGGTAAACCGCGGTAAAATTTCCCACGGTAATCATTACCGTGTCCTATTAAAATTACCGTTATACTGTGTTTGATCAACACACTGCCTCAGTAATGCAGGATGATGCTGCTCTTTGACTGGAAAAGCCTGAACTATGTATCCGTCCTTGATTAAGCAGCGTGGCGTGAGGCGCATGCGCAATTTGCCTTGTTTGGCCTCCAAGGGCGAGAGCGAGAAGTTAGAGTTACAGTGGAGACCTTTCCTCTCAAAACGGACTCTGAAGTCTAGTTGAAATTTGGATTTTACAAGGATGCAGAGGGAACACTGATAAAAGACAGTCACCCTGTTTAAACATGAAGCTGCGGCGAAAGAAAAAGACGTGCGTGGTTAAAACGGCTGCAACTCCTCAAGTAAATGAACTGACCGAGCTGTAGAGGTAGAGAGAGAGAGAGAGAGAAGATTCAGTAAGCAATACCTGAGTGAATTACAGGTGGTTACCAGTATTTTTTGTCTAAATAATGTATAGATCTTGTAATTAGCATTATTAGGATCATTCTGGAGTGTGTTCTTGCCGTTCTTTGCCGCGTATTCGCCATATTTTTTAGTAGATTGTCTTTTTCCGTCAAAGTTTGTGTTTTATGGATTTAATGAATCGTAACTTGTAAATATTAAAGGAGATGTCAAAAGAGATCTGTCGGGGAGAGGGAAGACCAGAGGAGAGTCATGAAGGAGGCTAACTACTTCAGGGACTATAGTCAGTAAAACAAAAAAGAAATAAATAAAAAGAAAAAAATATATATCGAGATGTAACATGGACACTAATGCTGTAGGCAAACTAGAATGTGTGAGTATGCAAAATAGGTTCCATTTATTTTTGGATGTCTCAAAACTTTGAACATATTCATTTACAGTTGTTTATGAAGAGAATCCTGTTTAAAGTTTATATCTGTTTTTTCTTTTCTTGTAATTACCCATAGCTTAAGCATTTATTACATAATAATGACAAATATATGCTAGACTTGTTTACTTTTATATCTCATGAAAGAAGGGTAAAAAATGTACCCAAAGGGCATTTATTGACAAAAAAAAAGATAAAAAGAAGTGTTATGATTATAATATTAAAGGGGTGAAATGATTTCAATTCTGTGTTAAAGTACTTTTTGAACATTTTGAGCAAACTGCAACAATACTGCAATAATAATGATAACCATGATTATTTTGGTCACAATAACCGTGATCCAAAATTTTCATATCGTTACATCCCTAGTTCAGATCTTATTACTGAGGGAGCATCAGATGCCTTCTACTTTCTCTAAACCTTTGAAATCTAGCCAGGGACACAGACTTTTTGGTCAATCAGGGCTCAGTTCAGGGCTCAGTGTTCCCTTTTTGATTCTCTGCTGAGGTGCAATATTGATATATTTTAATATGCTTTGCTTGTTTAGTACAGGTGATCTTATTTTATGTAGAGATGTGTGATCTGTGGCTCTTTTGAGGCTTCAAATATATTGGCACAATGCTAATGGCAGCTAAAAGTACACAAAAGCAGGGGATTGGTTGCAAAAAGGTGAGGGGCATTTCTAAGGGCACAAAAACGTAAAGGGAGGGAGAAGTAAAGTTACCTCCACTCCAGTCTCATCCAAGTTACATACCCAGCTTTAAAGGTGCTATGAGGAGAATCTATTACCAGTGACATTAGGACTCTGCTACCCATGAGCACGTGCGGCGACTGTCTCATGCTGCGTTCCAGTAACCTCGGAACTGGGAGTGACATCATCTCCGACTTATCGGTGTTCCAGTTGAAGTCGGAAAAAAACATGCCGAGCTACCAGGCTATTGTTAGCTGTTGTTAGCTCGGGGGTGGCGAGGTTTCACCGAGTTCCCAGTAGGAAATTCTGACTTCGGGGGACGTTCCAGTTGCAGTTTCCTACTCCTACTCGGAACTCAGAAATTCCTACTTCTGACTACAACTGGAACGCACCAAAAGACCCAAGCCAAAGCGTGCCTTTGTTGTGATGCTAATAAAGCATGCAGCTTGGACCTTCCTCAGAACTCTGCATTGCTTTACAACTTCTTTTTTCAAAAATGTACAGGATGCAAAGTGATGAGGTAATGTATCTCTTTCTAGTTACATAGCAGTAGTTTTTGATGTGTGACAACTAGGGATGTAACGGTTACCGGTAAAACGGTATACCGCGGTAAAATTTCCCACGGTAATCATTACCGTGTCTTTTTAAAATTACCGTTTTACCGTGTTTGATCACCACCCTGTGTCAATAACTCACGGTGATGCTGCTGTTTGCCTGGAAAAGCCAGACCTATGTCTCTGTCCTCGATTAAACAGCCTGAACGGGTGCGCGCATGCGCAGTGCGCTTTGTTTGGCCTCTGAGTCTGAGAGCGAAAGTTCGAGCCACAGCGGAGTTTTCTCGAAACGGACTCTGAAGTCTTGTTGAATTTTGGATTTTTACAAGGATCCTGAGGAGAAACTGATAGAAGACAGTCTCCCTGTCAAAACACGAAGCTGCAGCGAAAGAAAAAGATGTGCGTGATTTCGGCGGCAGGAACTCTTCGAGTAAATGCAGCCTACTGACAGAGCCGCAGGGAGAGAGAGAGAGAGAGAGAGAGAGAGAGAGAGAGAGGAGGGAGAGAGAGGGAGAGAGAGAGAGAGTGAGCCATACCTGAGAGAATAACAGGTGACTTATCAGTAAATCTATCCAAAAATGTATAAATCTTATAAATAACAGTATTTGTGTCACTCTGGACTGTATTATTGCCTTTGTTTGGCCGTGTATTCGTCGTATTTTGACATAGATCGTCTTTTTTTCATCAAAGTTTGTGTTTTATGGATTTCATCGATCGTTACTTGGAAATATTTAGAGGAGAGGGGAGACCAGAGGAGAATCATGAAGGGGATTAATTGCTTCAGGGACAATCGTCATTTAAAAAAAAAGTCCTGGACATGGTCTAATATAAGGAGCTGTAACATGGACACTAATGCTGTAGGCAAACTAAAATGTGTGAGTGTATATAAAATAGTTTAAGCTCATTTTTTGTCATCTCAAAACTTTGAACATGTTCATTTAGAATTGTTTATAAAGACAATCCTGTTTGAAGTTCAGATCAGTTGTTTTCATTTTTTGTAATCACACCGTTTATAACATAATAATGACAAATACTTTCCAGAATGGTTTATTTTTATTTCTCATGAAAGAAGGGTAAAAAAATGTACTCAAAGGGCATTTCTTGACACATTATTGACAAAAAAGACAGAAAAGAACCATTATGATCATAATATTGAGGGGGTTAAGTGATTAAATTGTGTGTAAAAGTACTTTTTGAACATTTTGAGCACACTGCAACAATACCGTGATGATAATGATAACCGTGATAATTTTGGTCATAATAACCGTGATACAAAATTTTCATATCGTTACATCTCTAGTGACAACAAGCAATTTTTGGAAAACTAATTATCGTAGTTTTGTAGCCGACTACATATCTCTACTTACAGCCTGGTGCTCTAAGACATGTCCAAATAATATAAATTTGCTCTAGTTTTAATTGTCTTGTTTCTGAGTTGAGTATCCAGGCCAGTCCAGCCCTGTCCGACCCAACCGCGAAGGCTAAGGAATAGCATTTGTAGATAACCTGTTTTGATGCTATAAAACTCATCTTAAAGTGTGTATTTCCATCAGACATATATCTAAAAGTGAGACGTTTTTGTAATTACTTAGAAACTCCTCCCAGTCTCTTTAAAGTGGCAGGAGCTTCAACAGAGCACCTCAGAGAAAGAGTAAGGGTGGATCAGGGGTACTCTGTATGTGAACACAGACAGGTGATTTAAACATTGTGAATCAACATATTTTAGCAGTCATCAAATATCTGAACTCATGTCAAGACAAAATGTTTCCTCTTCAAGTAAACACAATTAAAAATATTGTCAGACACTTTCACCATAAGCATTTAATTTGATCAGTAGCATCAACTGTTAACCTTTTGCAGCATCTGGATCTAAATGATAAAATGGTGAATTGACTTGAGCTTATGTTGTGCTTTTCTAGTCTTTTGACAACTCAAAGCTGCTTTACACCACAGGTCACACCTACCCATTCACAGCCATTCACCCTCACATTCACTCACTGATGGTTGGAGATCTTACCGTCGATGCTAAAAGCTTTAGGAGCACCTTTGTCAGATCTGGACCTCATTTCTTTTTTCCATAATAAAAATAAAAAGAACAATACTGAGGGAATTTCTTTAGATCAGCAAGTTTGTTCTGTGAAGCAGGTTTTGTTTTGTATTTTACACTGCAGCAGTAGCATCTGCCTACCGCATGTTTTTTTGACCCATGGCAATTGTGATTGGCAGAGCGATCTTCCAATCACCTGTCAGATGTGGATATGGATGTTCTACACATTCCAAACAACACTTCAGGGCTGTTACCCCGATGTACTTGTGAAAATCATTTTGTATAGTTTATATGGAACTGTCTAACTGTGTCAGGTCATCAGATGTTGCTTTCAGATGTATTTTTTTACAGGGTATCTGTGGGGTCTTAAAAAGTCTAAAAGGGTCTTAAATCCAGTAATTTGTTTTTAAGGCCTTAAAATGTCTAAATTTCTCCTAAAATCCCAAAAAAGGTCCTAAATATGATTTTTAAAGGTCTTAAAAATCTTTTGATGTTACTTTTATTTAAAAAAATGCATGAACTTCAGTCTCACTTAGAAATGTTTAGATTTTTGAGGACGCTATAATGTAACTAACTATAAAGCAGAACTAAATGTAGGCTGCCCGTGCTACCCGGTCAGAATTTGTCAAACACCACCAGCTATTGCAATAGTGAAATGGGTTTTAAATTGTATACATTATGGTCTTAAAAAAGTCTTGAAAAGTCCTGAATTTTGGCATGTTGAAATCTGCAGAGACTCTGTTTTAGGTCTTTAACACAGTGTTATCCTCTAAAAATACATCACTGAAATTATACGTGTTCTTATAACCAGAAATTGATGTGTGGCCCAAAACATCTGAAACCATGCATATACAAGCCTCAAGCAGTGTTTGCTAATAAATCACAATCAATCTGGAAAGCTGTGTACATGGATCAGCCCCAAACCCATCCCTCTGTAAGCCCACTTTGAACCACAACAGTCAATGAAAGCATCTAATGATGAAAATGTTTAGTGTTGAACTGGCTGATCAAAGGAGTTCAGCAGAGACAAATTAAAACACTACAGAAAACAACGAATACTACTCTCACAGGAATTTGGCCTCTGCAATAACTAGGAGTCCCGTAGTCACCCGTAAGTGTATCATAGAAATGCCAAGTAGTACTGTTTAGGCTATAAACATTTGCTAAATGATGTCGTTTCGAGTAAATGGTGGACGTTACCCGCTCAGGACACTTGGATTACAGTGCACGAGCAGTATGGAGGAATATTGCCGACTTTTTGTGGACTTTTTGTGGACTTTTTGTGGACTTTTAAGGACACTGTTCGTTCGGGCTCGTATCTAAGTCATGATATCAATGGCAGTGGACAGCGAGTATACCCCCAGATCTCCGGCTGCATCCTAGATGTTCCAAAACTACTCCACAGTGTTGTTCAGCATGAGGGTGAGTAGAAAATGAGGCCAAATCGTTGTTTGGGTGTAGTGTTCCTTTAACTGCTTCATGTGGAAATGGACTTTTTTCATGAATGAAAAGGAGCTTCAACTCCACATATTAACCTAAAAGCACTCAAAGGTTGCATCCCTTTACCAAGGTGGCTCACATATAGCTGTTACATATATAAGCATTAGCTCCATGATAAAGTCACCATCATAATATGATTCATTGACCCTGAAAATCCACACCTAGCACTCAGAATCATGTTGATATAATTATTAGTTGGACAGTTATTGTGCAAAACTGATCATTAGCTAGTGGAGGTTATCTGGATCACCACCAAAATCAAATCTTTTTTTTAGTTGAGCCATTCCCAGCATGTCCTGAAATTTCAGCAAAATCCATCCAGTTGATTTTGCGTAATCTTGCCAAAAACCAAACAGATAAACAAACAAATAGGGTAAAAACAGCCTCCTTGGCAGAGCTAATAGAAGAGAGGATGAAAAAATACAGAAGTAAAGAAGTCATATTTTGCTGTGGCTGCATTCACACTCTTCCTGTTGTGAAACACCCACGATCCTTCATCACACACCAGTTTCAACGCAGTTCATACATGTTTACACGACACATGCTGATTTATTCTGATTCTGTCTCAGTTTACACATTAATCACAATCAGTGATTCAATCCTATTTTAAGCTGTGTTAAAGAGAAGTATGATCTTTGAAAGGAGGTTTTATTTAATTCATTCACTTGTTTTATTCTGGCAGTCGACAATAATAGTAACTGATGATTGTGGACATGAAGAGTGCTGTCGAGGCTCAACGTTCACATGTTTGTACAATAAAGGTGAGGAAACTGTGTGGTAAGAGAAGAGGGCACAGTGTTTTTGTTTTAAAATAACTTTACACCATGTGATGATAAGACATTTCAAACACTAATGGCCCTGTGACCAGCTGATTTCTTCTGATCTTAGACCTCATGCTGTTTTGATTTCTACAACAAATGAAGTTTTTGTTTGGTCATCCTCTCTCTGGATGAATACATGGAAAGCAGTGCTGATGATTTATATTGTAGATTTAACAAACAAAATATATATTTTGTATTAAGAAGAACAATATGGCTGACTTCAGTGAGGGTCTTGGGGTAAACTTTGATATATTTTCTTTTTTTAATTTGTCAGAGGTGCTAATACACAATCTGGTCCAACAAACCAATGTCTGTGTCTCCATTTCCCCTCCTCTTGAAGTTTTATTCTGAGTTTTCCTACAGCTGCACAAATTTCTGTCAGGTTTTTTTTGTTGATAGATCACATACTTTGTGTGTAAACTGCCATGTAAGGACTCATCTTGTGTGTACACAGTGTTTATAAATGAGTAGGGCTGGGTTAAAAAAATCGATTTAATCGATTTAAATCGATTTTCCTTTAACTGGTTCATAATCGATCCATAGAATCCAAAGATCGATCTTTTAACTATGGTAGTTTCTTCTTCTTTGGATGTGCAGAGAAGCAGCCTGTGGTATCAACCCTGCTAGTCTTGTGTGATCAGCGTTTAGCGTTGCTTTCTACTGAACAAGATCTCATGAGATGTTACTGCAAACAAACATGGTGGAAGCACTACATGGGCACCACTGGCAAGTTTAAAAGCTGATGTTTGGATGTACAGTATTTTAGATTTAACAAGTACAAAGGAAAATATGAGTTGGACAAAAAACAAGTAATATGCAGAATATGCATTAATGCATATCATTAAAATATGATTAATGTAACTGCTTTGGGTTTAGTTCTTCATGTTAAATGAATTTTTAATGATGCATCAGGTCAAAAGGTCACTTTTTAAAATTTACAGCACTATTTTAACTAAGATGTCCCAGACTGAATAAATATCAAATTGAATGGTGAATCGAATCGATCCAGAAAATCTGAATCAATACCCAGCCCTATAAATGAGACCCCTGGTCTAATATTTTTCTGATCGCTCTTAAATAAGCTTCCATGACATGAACGCCACTAACACAATCAAATGAAAGCATCATCCTCTGCATCTCGTATCCTTTTTTATCAGATTAGTACTGTCTAGCAAGCTAACCATGTGTGTATACAGGAGAATTAGTCCAGTCCAACAGGATCAGCGTCCGGCAGCTCTTCTCCAACAAATTGAATCTGAGACAAATCATTGCTTTTAATTAGAATAAAAGCCTTCAAGGAGAGCGGCCTCAGCCAAGAGCAGGCTGAATCGCCGCTGGGGTTTTACGACAGACGGAGGGATACTTTTGAGCTGGTGTCTTCACTTTTTAACAGACATTGATTCACTTTTGAATGAGCTGGTGTCAGGTTGGAATTACTGCTTACTGTAGGCCAAGATTTTATGATCCGTGACAGCACACTGAAGCTGTCCGTTATTTAACAATTACCATCTGGGCTGAATGCTCAACCGTCCACCTAAGCCTTCATGGGCTAATCATGCTGTTTCCTTTAGAGTGAGAGTAATGTGGGAAATCTTTGGTTAGCAATACATTGAAAACTTCTAGAAATATTCAGCACAATTTACTGTAAATAAACACTCAGTGGCCTCATTTACCCATGTAAACTCACAATGGTAAAAATGACAAACTCTTGTTTGTAATACAGGTGAACTTTTAGACAGTCAGAGATGGACATGATTTCTTTTTGCCTGCTCTGCACTGGTTGCACCAGCTATGGTAAATGTATATGTAGTCTCTCTGTTGTAATGTTGCTCATGTGCTGAGGTGTTTTTTTTTCCCAATCCTACACTGCGCTCCCCAGACAGGTGCCTAGTTTGGAACTGTTTTTCCCCTCTCCTCTCCTACTGTCTTCTTTTCTGCAACCCCCGGGTGAGTGGACGCTGGCACAAATGGTTGCTGCTGCTCCCCGGTATTTTTTGTTGTTTTTAAGTTGTACAGTGTCCTTGGGTGTCATGAAAGGCGCTTTAAAATAAAATGTATTATTATTATTAGTATTATTATTAGTATTATTATTATTATTTAGTCTGGTGTGAAGCTAAGTTCTTACTTAAACCAACACTATGTAGTTTTTCAAACATAATATAATCCTTCGATATTCATTGTGATGGTCCACCACTTAACAATGAGTTCAATGAAACCTCTGTCGTGGTCTGTATCCCTTTAACTGGCGCTATGTAACTTCGAGGTGGATGGTGGGAACCCTGCCACACTAAAAAACTACACGTTTGGACTGCTTTACGGCATACGTCACTGGTCTCTGCGAAAGCCAATCATTAACGCCGAGCTGTAACCATGGCGGAGGCAACAAAGAACGTAAGGAAGACAAAAGTTTTGTCGGAGGATACAAAACAAAGAAAGCGAGAGAAAAACAAGCTGAATGCTCAGACCAGAATAAACATCGGTTCGGTGTTGGCTGGCGTGAAATAAAAAACGAGGAGGGATGTCCGACTACTATCAGGTATGTTGGGCGACTGATCTATGACGAAGTTCCTCAAAAAAACTTGACAGGAAAAAAGTACAGCACAACAAATCCAGAACGTACCAGTTTGTAGTTTTTGTTTAGACCTATTTCAAGTGTGTGATATCACCAGCTCGTCGTTGTCTTTACTTTTATTCACTTTATCGCTTCAACAGGACGGGGGCGACTTCACGGTAATAAAACCAAGTTGAACTTAGCGATTTTTAACATCGTCATTTAGTCAAAAATAAATACATTACCTCGTCGCTATCCATCCTGCAAACAGCTGCTGAAGACAGAAGAATACTTTTAGCGAAGTCCTGGCTTCTGTGATTCGCCTACAAAACAAATGCACGTGACCGGCAGACCTGTATCCTTATGACGGTATGCGCGCACGCTAGAGCTCATGGGTAATTGAGTTCTTATTGCGGTCAAGCGGGGATCTTCCGTTGTGTTGCTTTAATGAGATACAGTAGATTCAACATAGGCTTGGATTACAACCTAAGTCTTACACCTAGCTGCATGTAGTTATAAGTTTCCAGAAAACTTTTGTTTTCACAGTTCTCAGTGTGAAAGGTTGAAATTAAAATATCTTGGAGGATAAAGTCCTGTCCTGTCTCTGCCTTTATGTCAAGAAGAAGCTGGTGGAGGCAAATGTCTTATGGTGATGTTGTACATGAACATCTCTGCTCAAAGTCTGGACATGCTGGACAGTGTTTATCACGATGCCCTGTGATTTATCACAAACTGTGGATTTTTCACGTATCATTGTTATTTATGTTCTAATGTGAACTTGACTTATATGAACACAACAGCTGCCACACTGGTATATTTTCATTTATAAAGCCATTCTGGTAAATGACTACCTTTCCTCTCTATTAGTCTTGAAGGATGGAATACTCAACCCTCGTTCATTTGACTTTGTCCATTTTCTTGTTGTCAAAGTCATAAACAAAGCTGTTAGTATTTCTGCTCTCTTTGCATGAAACAACTTCACACTGATTTTAAAGAGCAATGCTTGGTTACCATGAAACTTTTTCAACCCTTGGTTAAAATGTTCAGGCTTTCATTGTGCATCTGTTTTAACTGAAGACTTAATATCATTGATCCTGGTATTTAATATGCTTGTGTGAGTGTTTGTTACTGTTATTGTACGTCACTGCTGTTCTTGGTCATTTCCCTTGAAAGTGGTCTCTGATGTCAATTCGACTAACCTGGGTATATACAAGTTAAAGAGGTAAAATGTTGCTGCAGATGAGGCCACCACCACTCTGAGGAACTTAAAGTAGAAATGCATGATGTTGGATTTTTGCTGATAAATGACATGTGGACAATATTTCTAAACTCATTCTTGTCATTATATCCATGTCTTCATGAGCACAAAGTCTTTACCTTGCAAAAATGTACTTCTTGGTTTTCATTTATGGTCAATTTTTGTCAGTGACAGATGTGAAACAAGACAAACATCGGTTTATTCTTGAAAAAAATGATTTCTGTGTATTCCCATGCAGTGGAACATTTGTGTATTTTGCAGACATTACAGTCGATATGTAAGATAGATAAGGCCAGTATGTATTGCTGATTTGTACTGGATGCATTGGCAACAATTCCAGTATTGACTGACACCCATAATATCCTGTTTTCCCAATTTAAATATTTTAAAGGCAAAAATACAAAATAATGTATAGGGTGACAGGAACTCGTATTCAACACCTGCACCTCAGCTTAATTTTCACTTGGAGCAGCTTTGTTTTGGTGCTTTCCCCGCCAAGTTACTCCAACCAACCATCAGATCCTTCACTCTTGATTCTTTCTCTTCTACTTGTCTTTCATTTGACGTTTCCCCTCCTCTTTTCCCTTTTGTCCTGATCGTTTCTAACCAGCCTGTGCTTTATTGTTATGTAGATGTCCCCAAGAGAGAGGCAGGCTACAAACTACAACCAGAAGCTGAAGGAGAAGTTCCAGCATCACCCACAGATCAGGCGCATCGCACGTCACCGGCATCTACCCAAGAGCATCTACCATCAGAGCAAGGAGCTGACGATCATGAAGGAGGCTCGCCGCAGAAAGTGCGTCTTTCTTTTGTTCATGTTGTTGAATGTTAATTGTTCTTGATTTAATCTTTTCATTGGATGTTAAGCCTCTCAGATAGAACATCAACATAATTTTAGAGATAAGCAATATTGTTAAAGAGAGATATTTTAACAATATCCTTCCACCACCCTGCCCTAGCGTCATCAATTGATTGTTTTTCACCATGCTGTACTGTGACACATCAGTCCTGTTTGGACTGTGAATGATTTACTCTCCATGATTTAGTCATTATTTTCAGGGTGCATTTGTCAGTGACGCAGGTGTTCAGTCAACAATCTCTTATTCATTCACCTCCACCTCTCTGTTTACTAACCACTCTCTTCCTCTCTCCATCCTCTCCTGAACGTTCTGATCAGTGGTTTGAGTTATTCACAACGTCTTTTTCTTTTCCAGGGAGAGGAATGTCCGAAAACACAGCAAACCAGGAAGTGTCCCCGTGGTGTCTGAGAAGGAGAAGCATGTTGTGACTGTGGTTAAATAAAGGCTGAAACAAGAGCAGAGGACTGTGGGGCCACCATTCACAGAGGAGATGACACCAGAGATCACTCCTGTTTGGGACATTTCTTAAAGTTGATGACACTGACTGTAACAAACGGCTTCATGTCACGCTGCAAGGGGCCAAATTTGAGCAAGACTTTAATGGAATTTTCTGGGTATGTTCAACATTTTCTAGGAAATTTCAGGGTTGCATTTGTGAAAAGGGCTTAACTTTGTCCTTCGAGGCCTCAATAAGTGTTACATATGAGAAGCTATGAAAGAAGCGGTTGCTTAGAGCGTGTGGTAAAAGCCAAACCATTTCCTTTCTGCTTCATACCTGGCAAACCGATTCCATATCTTGGCAGCATTTTCACATTTGTGTCAAAAAATTATAATTATAAAAGCTGTTAATGAGGGGTAGGCAACTGATAGCCAGTCTGTCATGTGCCGCTACCATTCTTTGTTAAAACAGCCCGCAGGTCAACTTCAAATATCAAGAATCTGTAGAAATGAAGTAAATGTTAGAACATATTTTACAGTGGAAACTCACTAATTAAAATGCTTCTACAATAATCTTTGATCACTGATATTTTTGTGGTTCTTTGCTATAAATTTGAGGTTAAACTCATCAATATATACTGAAATGTGTTTTTAGAATTTATTTGAAAATGACCCAAAATAAACTGATAATAATCAGAAAATGTTTTTGTCTATGTTGAAAAAGTTGCTCACTTACATGGCTCTTATGTTCAGCTCATCAGATTAAGCCTGAGATTTTGCAGTTGAAGTGAGAACATGTAAATGTTGGTAAAATACATTTGACTGCAGTAGGGATGGTTGATTCGGGATTTTTGCTGATTCCAACTTGCCCATATTTTCAACGTCATTGATTGATACTGATATACATGTTGATATTTTTATTCATAATACAAAGCCTCCACTTCACTAAAGTTGACCTGTTGATTTCATGACCACAGTCCATTTGATATGTGTTAAAATATATGTGAAACAAGAAAAGCATTTGGTTCTCAGACAAATCATACTTGAATGAAATAAACCTTTATGGTACATTTAAACATTTTGCCTGTACTACAGCCAATTATAGGATATTTAAAGCCAATGGAGGGGTGCAGGAATGAGTCCAAAAACACAGAAGTGAATTTGCATTTAGCGTTTCCAGGATTTAGAGCACAGGTTTCAGACAAGAGCCTGACGTAAGGTTTGTGATGAACACACATTCTTGAGATTTTTCTTGTTTGATGGGAATAAGAAAATACATCTGATGTTCCTTTTTATGATTTTAAAACTGTTGTTGCTCATTTTTTTTAAAAAGTTGCTAACTAACTACTAGTAAGGACTTCAAAAAATACCGAAGACTAGATGGCAACCATTTCTTTTTTTTATGTATTTTTTGGGCATTTTGTGCCTTTATTGATAGGAGAGAGACAGTGGATAGGCTTGTGAAAGGGGGTGAGAGAGTAGGGAAAGACACTCTGCAAACTGGTCACAGGTGGGATTTGAACCTGGACCGGCAGAAGCAAGTACATGGGGTGCCTGGTTGCTAACCACTCTGCTAAACCAGCACCCCGATGGCAACCATCTCTGATACTTCTTTAATAACCACTTATTTACGCACTATTGCCTCAGCCATGAGAACCAACTTCGTCTGGTAATTTGCTTAAGAGGAAATTTTTGAACAAGAGTTTAAGATGTTATTAATTGTTAATTTTGTAGTTGCTTTTAGGTTGAACAGCCATATTGTAGTCCAGTAGTAGCCTAATGATAGATTTTCACTCTCAGGATTATGTTTAAGATACAAGCATTGTGATAAATCAGATAATCTGTTAAGATTATCACAAAGAGCAGGAATGTGAGTTTTATTTTATTTTATTTATTTATTTATTTTTTTATCTGTGACAGAGCTTATTGTCAACAAGGATCAAAAGCTCAGTGAAAAATCCCAGAAGCTGTTCGTGGGCTTGCAGTCAAGGGAACAGGCACAATGCTGACTTCCATGTTGGTCTAAAAAAAAACAATTCCTGTGCCACTATATAGTCGAGTGAAAGTATTGGCTGTACATACCAGCAAAAAAAGTTCAGAACTGCCTGTTCTGATCATTAACGTTTTTGGATTTTACATGCCAATGTCAATATTTGATGACATCGCACAGATAACATTCTGCATCCCTAGATGGACACATTATACTGTTTTCTTTCCTTTAAATAACAAGTGATCATAACTTCTAAAAAAATATTCAGATTAAAAGAATCTTGCCATTTGGCAGTGAGGATAAACGTAAAAGACACTCATGATCGACAGCATTTGTCCTATTAAGAAAACTGACACCTTTAGAAATGTTTGAAAATCTACAGCAGACCTCATTTTTTATGTGGGTTGACCAGTAAAACGTAATTTAGGTTAGATTAGATTAGACTACATAGTACGTTTTTTTTTTTATCCCTTTGGAAAAACTTACTCAGGGAAATTTGGATTCAGTTGCGGTGTATTACAGGTTAAAAAGATATATAAAAAAGATCTATCTAAGCAAAAGTTTAAATAAAATAAAAATACAAGCTACTGGCTGGATCCTGTTCCTTCCCGTCTTCTGTCCTCCTGTTACACCACGCCTCCCCCAGTGAGGAGCTACAGTCTTGTAGTCTTGTTCCCCAAACTTTTGAGTCTGACTCCTGACCCAACAGTGCCCATGACTGAGGACACCCACTGTCTCCAAAAAGTGGATAAAGCATAAAAAAATGAAACTTTTTTGCACATTTTTAAACATTTCTTCACTAATCTCTCTCTGTAACTACTGTGTTAAAATGACCAATTTCAATAATATAGTTTTACAACAATAGTTGTAAATCAATTTACATTTTCTTTAATTGATGGCATCTCACAGATCCCAAAGGATTCCTGGTCCCTTCTTTGTGAGCCACTGTTGGAGTAAAAAACATATACCTGGTTAACTGCCTGAACTGATGTACAAAAGCCATTTGCAACACATTTCACCTTGAAAATCTATATTAACTCTGGAATGGGGCACCCTTATAAATGTGCATTTTTAATAAACGTGTTAACCAAGTAACTGCTTTAAGTACGTGTAATTCGACTTAAAAACATGATCTGACTTCCCTAAAATGCAAAGTCAACATCAGTTACCATCCTGTTTGTTGTGTTACAGCAGATCACTGAAATAGTGGTAATTTACTTAAAGTCCTAATGAGGCTGAGGCTGTATCCTCTTAATGTTGTCCTTCAAATCCAATCAACACTTCAGCCTTAAAGCGACAGAGCAGCTTTGGGAAAGAGTCTGGGATCAAGAGGAAGGACTGCTAGTCAAGAAAAAACAAGCTACACTTTAAGTCTTGTCTCAAGCACTCATAGAGATGTTTTCTACAGAGCTCCGAAAGCACAGTGAGCTGCTGTTGATGAAACTGTAGGGAAGCTCCAAGGATCTACACTTTTCTGAAAATTCTCTCTGAAATCATGGACCAGTGTATTGTCTAATAACTAAGCCATTAAAAGAGTTTCAAAGGTGAAAAACTGAAGTAATGAGGAGTTTTAAGAGGCTGAACAGTTTATTAAGCAGAGGATAAAATGGAGGAACAGCAGAATGAGACTGTTGGAGACAACACTGCAAAGACTGAGATCAGATTTATGACCACAGTTGCTAAATATTGTGATAGAAGGTTTAGCCATGAAGAAAGACACCCAAGATAAAATTATAGAGACAAGAGCTTTGACTGAAACATTCTGATAGGTTCACGGTTTGGATAAACAAAAATGATCATGCGGACATTTTCAGTTGCTGGCCTTTTCATGAGTCAAACATGCTAAATCACTATGAATGTGTTTTAATCCACAGGTAAGGGGTCTTCAAAAGCTCAAAGTTTGGGGACATCTGCAGTTTTGAAGGTTTCAGACATTTATTCAACTTTATATCTCCAAACTACTGCTTTTCAGTCGCTGAACACAGATCAATATATCCATCAATCAAATTTTACACGTAATTCACTTTATACAACACATAGCACAAAGTGCTTTATATAAAAATAAGTACAAAGTATGTGCAACACAAATGTAAGTAGCACCAGTAAGAACAAACAAACCCATATTAAACTAAACAAAGAAAAAAACTTTCAATGACCCTGATTATTCAGAGCTGTGGGATTTGAGAACAAAGAGAGAATGTGAGAAAGGAACTGAGGAAATGCTGCCATGAGTTAATTATGAGAAAACTAAAACTAGAGATAAAATAAATTAATAATAGAATGCAAATAGTAATGGGAATATTAAAAGCATAAATTAGGAGTTGAGGTTAAGAGATAATAAAAGAGATTTGACACCAGAAAGTTACACAACTCACAAAATAAAAAGTGCAAAAATCAAAAGATTAAGTAAAACAAACAGCTCGCCTGCCTTCACACAGACAGTATATGTGACATTCCATTTTAATCCAGGGGGATTAATGATGTTTGCTCACCCTTTAAAGCTGAAACAGCTTCATATTATCTGGGAAGGCTTTCCTCAAGGTTTAGGAGCATTGATGGGAATTTGACCATTTTCCAGAAAAGCATTTGTGAGTCTAGACACGGATGTTGGATGAGAAGCCTGACTCACAGTCTCTGCTCTTATTCATCCCAAAGGTGTTCTATCAGGTTGAGGTCAGGACTCTGTGCAGGCCAGTCAAGTTCTTCCACACCCAACCCCCTCAAGTGTCTCTATGGACCTGCTTTTTGCACTGGTGCACGATCATGTTGAAACAGGAAGGGGCCGTCCCTAAACTGTTCCTACAAAGTTGGAGCATGAAATTGTCAAAAATGTGTGTTGAAACATTCGGAGTTCCTTTGACTGGAACTAAAGAACTGAGCCCACCTCCTGAAGAGCAACTCACACCATAATCCCTCCTCCACTGAACTTTACACTTAGCACAATGCAGTCAGACAAGTACCGTTCTCCTGGCAATTACTACCACTAACAATAGAATTTTAGAAGAAAATTTTCAGACTGGACTTATTGCACATGTGGCGTCCTATTGCAGTTCCACGTTGGAATTCATCACATCAGAATAGTTACTGTGTATAGAAGCTTAAACTATCAAAGTTTTCCATCAACTAGTGTTAACACATTTCCATTTTTAACTTCATTACTGACAACAAGATGAGTATAGCAATACTCAAGACTGAAGTACTTGAAACTTACACAATACTTGTGAACTACTTTTAACTTAATGGATCAGACACAGGAAGTTGTTCACATCTATAAAATTAAGTTTAACTTTTCCAGTAGTTGTAATTTTTAGTCAAAACTGTCATGCACCAGATAGGAGTGTCCAACCCATGTGGGCCAGCAAGACACTGAGACATCACAACAAATAAGAGTATTATCTAAAACGTATCATTGTTTATTTTGTTAAAATACAATGTGCTGTGTAGGTATTTAAAAAAATCCCATACATGAGCAAATAACTGGTGAACTCGTCATTCTGTAGCTGTTGTCTTTTTTTTAACACAACACAGTGAAATGAAGACCTACTTTTACTTGGTAGATTCACAGGGAGCTACTTTTCTTGAAAATGAGTAAAATTTTCCAAAGAAACTGTACTTTTACAAGAGTACAACATTTGTGTATGCTACATGGTGCAGAGGTTTTTTGTTTGCTGCCCTCTACACTTCCTCTGCAGCTACCATGGCTCCATATACTTGGTTAATTCAGAATTCAGAACCAGAATCAGAAATACTTTATTAATCCCAAAGGGGAAATTTGGATGTTTCAGCTGCTTGTATGCACAGTTTAGTGGTAGGAATGTCAAATAAAGACATCAAAACAGATAAGAACATAAAATTTAAATCAATGAAATGAGAAATTGAAAGAAAAATTGCGTAGGCAGGTTGCAAGCATGAAGAATGGATAAGGAACATCATTCAGTAATATATTCTCTATCTGTAAAGGAGGACATCTCTGAAGCTTCCCCGTCTTCCAGCTCTTGTAAACTTCTTGTGAAGAAAAAGTATATGTGGTTGATGGAGGACTTTTCCATGTACTTTTTAATATTTTGGGGCACTTATGTCCTTTACTGGCCGTGGCAAGACAGCAGGCAGACTCAGTAAAGGGGTAAGAGAGCAGGGGGAAACACGCAGCCTTTTGTCCAAGGCAAATAACCCCGGGGACTCATACATGAAATTTTAAGTCTTGTAATAGGCGCCAGGGTGGACTTGAACCCATGCCTCAATACGTGGTACATGCATGGTTGCTACGCACTTAAGAAGTGCAGGATTAACCTTTGTTTTGGGTAATCTGTACATTTTCTATCACATAGCTCATATTATTCTGATTACACTTGTTTATCAGTTTTAAGTTATGCTTCTTTGATAGGTCAGGTTTTTGTTTATCCCTTTGTTTAGAATTAACTAGACTGACTTTGACCACATTTCCATTTTACTGAACTCCACAATCCTGCCCCCCATGTTCCTTTACATCTTTTTAAACTTAAGTAAATATTTTCTGGGGCTAAAAACAGAAGCAGCTTTATTTTGTATATCTCCTGTATGTCTCTTGTCATTTGTTTCATTGTGATGTTATATTCCTTCATCTTTACTAAAGAGGGTATAAGAGAGAAGTCTTTCTGTGCCTGAGAGTCAGTTATCTACTGTGGGAGGATTAATCTAAAAACATTTCAAAGTGATCATTTCTGGCTGCTGCTGTAAACACTTTGACAGATCCCACAATCCTCCAAGACTCTACTAACTTTACAAAGAGAACATTTGTACATTTCATGAAAATCCTTGGAAGCATTTCTTTTTTATTGCACTTACATACATACAAAGTGATACCTGACAACCTCTGATATGTGACCTCAAAAATCAGGCCATCTTTCAATGCAAGAAGACAAAAAGAAAAAAAAGAATGAATCTGTTTTTTTAAAGAGACTGGAAGGAGTTTCTAAGTAATTACAAAAAAGTCTCACTTTTAGATATATGCCTGATCGAAATACACACTTTAAGATGAGTTTTATAGCATCAAAATAGATTATCTATAAATGCTATTCCTTAGCCTTCCAGTCGGGTCGGACAGGGCTGGACTGGCCTGGATACTCAACTTCGGGAACAAGACAATTAAAACTAGAGCAAATTTATTTTATTCAGACACGTCTTAGAGCACCGGGCTGTAAGTAGCGATATATAGCCGGCTACAAATCTACAATACTAAGTTTTCCAAAAATTGCTTGTTGTCACACATCAAAAACTACCACTACGTAACTGGAAAAAGATACATTACCTCGTCGCTTTTCATCCTGTAAGTTGTTGAAAAAAGAAGTTGTAAAGCAATGCAGAGTTCTGAGGAAGGTCCGAGCTGCATGCTTTATTAGCATCGCAACAAAGGCATGCTTTGGCTTGGGTCTTTTGGTCTCCAGTTGTAGTCAGAAGTAGGAATTTCCGAGTTCCGAGTAGGAAACTGCAACTGGAACGTCCCCTGAAGTCGGAATTTCTATTGGGAACTCGGTGAAACTTCGCCACTCCCGAGTTGACAGCAGCTAACAATAGCCTGGAAGATTGGCATGTTTTTTTCCGACTTCAACTGGAACGTCGATAAGTCGGAGATGATGTCACTCCCAGTTCCGCGGTTACTGGAAGGCAGCATTATGACAGTCGCTGCGCGTGCTCATGGGTAGCAGAGTCCTAATGTCGCCGGTAATAGATTCTCCTCATAGCACCTTTAAAGTGAGGTTTTATGACATGCTTATTAGGCTGTAAAAAAATAGTCCTTTCCCCACACAAAATCATGTAACCTCTATTTTCTCTGCAGCCAGCCTCAAGTGGACACTCAGGGAACAGCAGCTTTTGGCACTTCTGCACTGGCTTCCTTTTTCAGTCTTCAGGGCAGCGGAAATCATGGTACCAATATGTTTTGGGACTTAACAGAAAAAATAGCAATGAAATACAAAAGAAAAGTTAAAACCCAGATGAAACCACATTTTAAACCATATATTGAACATTTAAAAAAATATGTCTGTAAGCAGAGCACATGAGTGCCGAGGTGCCAGTGAACACCTCTGCCAATGTACTGACTATTGAATGTGGTCTCTGACAGACTCCTGTCTCCTGTTATCGTGAGAGTAGGTAAAGTGTGGTCTGGTCAACTACAAGAACTGGCTTTTTTTGGGGAAAAGACAGGGGTCTGAATCTGAAACATTACATCTTTCTAGTTTAAGCCTTAAAAAATATTTTGAAATGATTTCTTTAAGCTACATAGAGTTCAGCCGTGGACTTTACTCAGGTCTTCTTAATTACTGAAACCATCCCTGAGCAGATGAGAAGCTACATTGACAGAGCTGTCAATCTTTCTGAACTAGACCCTTGCCCTCCTTCTATCATGACATTAGGGGATACCAGGGCAGGTTGTCAGACTTCTTTTCTCCATCTGCATGACTCATGATCAAAACATGGCATGATATTCTTTCCTTAATTACAGAAAATGTTAAATTTTGTAGTAAATTGGACTTTTTTTCAGTCTTATATATTCTTTTACCAGTGAGTCTTTTAACATCATAGAAACTCGGGCATACAGTGACAGCCAGCCCATCACAGGATTAAACACACACTGCCATCATACTGTGGCTCCAACACTGTCTTCCTTCATAAATTATCTTTACATTTATCATCCATGTCATTTTTCTGCCTTTTGTCAAATAAAAACAGGTACAGTGACACTGACACACAGTAAAGCTGTCAGCCATGTTGAGTGTTTTGAGACTAACACATGTCAACAACAAGAGCTCCCATTAGCCGAGCGTGGGCTTGTGTGCAGAGAAATCCTCTGCAGACCAAAGAATAAAACCTGTGATTTAGCTTGAAATTGTCTCCCTAGGGTGTAAGCTTGCATTAAAAAAAGAGAAAATTATATTGATGCAAAAGCCTTTTAAAAAAAACAAAAATTAGCTATCCAGAAAAAAAATGTTTTAGTGTTTGATTGTATTGTAGTGCTTGATTAATTTCTTCAGTGAGCTGCTCAAATTTGGATAAAAAAGGTGAATGCAGTTTAAAATCCTTTATAGTATTTTCAGTTTTGAAGCCATCACACAAACATAGAAGAGATAATTTGTTAAATACCAATTCTGTTAATTTAGGGCAGTTTGGCATAATGATATGATGCCATACCTCAAGGGGCTGACCTCTAACACATTTCAGCATACACAATGTGATGAGGACAGATTTATGATTGGTTCATGGATCTGTCAATGGTGTATATTTGTTTGTTAGCAAGATTATGCAAAAACTACTGGGAGGATTTTGCTTAAATATTCAGGAGATGTTTTTGATGGTCCAACTGAAAAATGATTAGATTTCTGTGCCTCCAGATATTAGTGAATGACCATTTTTGCTCAATAACTGTCTTACTAATAACAATATGAACAAGATTCTGTAACTGCAATATGTGAGCTACCTTGGTGGAGGTTTGAGTTCTCTAAGTGCTTTCTGGTTGATTGATTGATTGATTTTGATTGATTGATTGATTGCCCTTCCATTGTGTGGTGTTCTAATAAATGTGTTCAGCACTTCTGTAACACCTGAGTTTAAACGTGAATCAACTATACCATTATTATTCTTATACTGAAGCATAGTGATTGACTTCTCACATGATACAACTGTTTTCCAGCATACTCAGTACTTAAACCTGAAATGAAGTACTTTCTTTACTCTCGACAAGATTCAAACGCTGTGATACTTTTTGTACATACTACTTTTTCTTATGAAAGTAAATGCACTTTTGCTTGTTACAGTATTTGTTTCCTGTCCTGCACATGCTATATTTCTGTACCTCACATTTGACCCTCTCACAGAGCTCATGATCTGCTCATAAAATATGCATCATGCTCCTCCAGCTTTGCTCCAGCCTTCATCCTCCAGTCCGTGTTTTTGCGGCCGCTATGAGCCTGCTGTCAATGAACATCCAGCGCGTCCTTTCGGCTTTATTCCTCTACGTATCCATCGCCCCGCCCCCTTCCTCCTATCTGGATTTTTTCCCCCTCCTCTCTCTATCTCCCCCTCCCTGCCTGCCCCCTCTCTCTCTTCCTCTCTCACCCTCACTCCCTCTCTCTCCCTGTCATTGCATCCATTTTTGTGCATTTAAGAAATCTCCAAGAATTACCAACCTGGAGGAAAGCGAGCTAACCACAGTGACAGAGGAGGGTTAAGGACTCCAAAACAAAAACAAACAAGGACTGGCAGCCGGGTACCTTTTTTGATTCAACATGCGACTGAAGCCTCTCTAAAGGATGGCAGCGATGGGTTAGACAGGACTTAACATGACTGCAAAATAAAAGGCAAGACTTGTTTTTTAATCTACTTCCTCGTTTAACCCTGGATGGACGAAGGCTTGTGATTGGAATACCTTAAGGTCTTCAGCTTGTGCACTCTTGCTTCCTTTCAGGGCATATTTGTAATCCTCATATCCATTTCAGGCATTCTCGTGTGTACATTTTGCGTTACAACCTTCAGCAACGTGAATAATCCTAATTTCCTGTCATTTGGCTCATGCGATGTTTGATTACCCTTTTATGATCATTAAATAGATGAGGGTGAAGGCTGTAATTAATGTTTTGACGCGGTGTAATGTGTGCTTTGGGCTCCAAACCAAAATGCCATGCCGCCTCTGAGCCACAGTGCGTAACTTACAGCCTCCCCGACCTTAAATGTGTGCTTTTACGCATTGAAACGAGATGGTATGTTGCCCATAATGCTGCTGTTTTACGGTGCTTTTCTCCTTTTGTAGCCACTGTGCGTAAAGATGTCTGCTCCTCACGGGCCCCGGAGCGGCCCTGGCCCTGCCGCTGCTGCTCCTGCCTCAGCGGCCGGCGCCATGCCGGAGATGCCGGACCTCAGCCACCTCACCGAGGAGGAGAGGAAGATCATCCTCGGTGTCATGGACCGACAGAAGAAGGAGGAAGCGAAGGAACAGTCGATGTTAAAGTAAGATGTGAAGCGCATTTGAGCCGATGGTGCTTGTGGGTATAACCTCGGGTGTTTGTTGCTTGTTATTAGAGTGAATTTCTCTCATTGTGAGGAGCTGGAGGATCATGTTGCCTCTTGACATCCAAGCCAGAGCTCTACAGCCCCCTCTTCCTTGTTTATCGGCTCCCAACTCTTCCTCACTTGATAAGAATGAGTGATTTTATAATGCGGCACACACTCCAGCCTCATTCCCCCACTTTGTTGTAGCTGGAGCTGTACTATAATGGGCTGGGTTAGCAGCAGCGGGCGCCATTTTCACGTAAAAAGCACGCCAAATTGTTTAACCTTTCCCCACAAACGTCACCGAGATTACACAATATGACACTGGAAAGATCATTTAAGGTGTCCTTTGTGGCGATGGCGCACGCAGGGTGTATGTGGCTTCAACATTTAAGTCTTGGTGGGTAGATGCTGCCCTCCCCCCCTCTCTGCTGCTCCCCTCATGTACAGATGTCGCTCGGAGCTGTTTCAGCACCACGGCGCTGTCCACTGTGGGCTTTGAGTTTTTTAAGGTGGACCGCGCTGTTTCCGCCATCATCGCTTTAACCTTTACAGTGCGAGCCCATAATTTCGCTTTGTGGTGGATTATTACACTCCACGGTCCTGCCCTGCTCATAAAACACACTCAGTTGATGTATTGTTCATTAAAATTTGTGTTTGACCTTCTTAGGTAAAGCGAGGCTAATGAAGACAGTGAGTTCAGGGCTGTGGCCTTAAATAGTTTCACCCTGTTGAGTTCCTTGTAGTTTTTTCCTCACAGTAAGAAAGGATGCACACATGCATGTTCACAAACTGTGTTTACGTGGATGTGTTTACATGGAGTGGGAAATGTTATCAGGAGCATCATCCTGGTATTGATCAGGGTATGAGGTGCACATGCAGACAGAGAAACCTGCTCAGTAGTTTCCATGTTGACACGACAAATATTATTGCGGCTTCTGATCGCTGCATCTTATCCATGCCAGAGGCTGTGAGGTCTGCTCTTCCCTTCTTACCACTGCAATAAGCCCAGACACAGAGACACAGCATCCAGATTTCTTTTGGAGCTTTCATGGAGCAAAACCTTGTGTCTAGAAACCAAGAACCTGTCGTGTTCTCAGGACTGTGTATACATGGACTGGAGGATCCTGACAAGTATTTCTGTCTGATTACATTCAGGACATGGCCTTTCACATGCACATAGTTTTCCTTTACACAGAAGTGATACCAGAATCCTGGTGCCTGATCACTGCAGTCTATAAGTGTAAGCGGCTGCACGGTTTATTTATTAAGCTTGTCATGTATGACATGATATCCAGGTTTCTTCATGAGAAGCTGAGACATCGAGTGTCCTCATTGACTGTTTCTACATTTACTCTAGTGTGCTGTTCATGCACCACATCCTATATGTGATCATATTCAGGTGATGGAGTTTACGTGCACACGTTTGCCTGTAGACATGGTAAATATGAGTATCCTGGATTCTAATCTCTGTATTTTATTGGTCCAGGTGCCTGTTAGGATTCTTTTTGTTATAGCAAACCAATCCAAAGCTGTCAGAAACAGGGATGAAGTATATGACACAGCATTAAGGTGTTGTCAGGGAGCAAAGCCTGTTCATACAAACTAAGGAGCTGTATTTTCAGTACATGTTTATATGCACAATTGTTTTCCCATAGACATGATAAAAAACAGTATCCCAGGTTTTGATCACAACATCTAATTGGCGCAAGTGGCAGTGAGGTTTATTTTTTCAAATTTTAATCAATGCAGAAAGCAATCTGAGTCGAGGATACGTTGTATGACAGACTATCCAGGTGGCATAACCTTGTTTCAAGACATATAGAAACTACAGCATCCTAAGTGACTTTGTTTACCTATACTTGAGTGCCTGGTCCATGAGAACAATGTTCTATTTTAGATCAAACTTGGGATATGGAGTTACAAGCACACAGAGAAACCTGGTCTTAAGTTTGCCTGTAGACATGATCAATTCAAGTACCTTGGTTTCTTATTACTGTATCTTGTTGTTACAAGTGCCCGTCAGTTACTTTTTACAGCTAAACTAATGCAGAAAGAAACAGGGATATGCAGCAGCATTAAGGAATCTTCAGGGAGCAAATCCAGGTTTCTATAAACTAAGGAGCAGCAGTATTCTCAGTGATCTTGTTTACATGGACTTGATGAGCAGTGTATCAGTACATGGCTATTGTTTTCTTGCAGACATGATAAATACCAGTATCCCTGGTACTGATAACAGCATCATATCGGTGCATTAAGCTTTAAGGTTTTGCTTTTGTATGTCTAAACTGATGCAGGAAAGCAGTCAGAAACCAGGATAAGGTGAATGACATGCTATCCAGGTTTCTTCATAAGTTTTTAGGGAGCAGGACCTGGTTTTCAGAGCCTGAGACATTGCAGTATCCTCTGCATGCTTACATATACTTGAGTGTCTAATTCATGAACTATATCCAATTTTGGATGATGTTCAGGATATGAAATTTTAATGTACACAGAGAATTGTGGTCTTAAGTTTGCCTGTAGACATGATAAAGCAGAGTATCCTGGATTATTATCTTTGATTTTAATGGTGCAGGCGCATGTAAGGTTTTTTTTTTTTTTTTTTTTTTTTTTTACAGCTAAACTAATCCAATACTGTCAGAAACAGGGACAAAATAAATGACATTTAGGTGTATTCAGGGAGGAAACCCAGGTTTCTATAAACTAAGGAGCTGCAGTATTCTCAGTGACTGTGTAGCATTGAGTATCCCAGTTAAGGGCAGTGAATCTGCACATGGTTATGTTTTCTTGTAGATATAATAAATACCAGTTTCCTGGGTATTGATCACAGCATCTTATAGATGCATGTGTCTGTGAGGTTTATTTATTTATATTTAAACTCGTGTGATGAAGTAGCAGTCAGAAACCAGGATAAGATGTATGACACACTTTTTCCTTCTGGATATTTCAGGGGGCAGAACCTTGTTCTGACAAACCACAAAACTACAAACCTGGTCTAAGGTTTGCCTGTCAACATGATAAATATGAGTATCCTGGTTTTTAATCACTGCATCTTATTGGTGCAAGTGCCTGTCAGATTCCTTTTACAGCTAAACCAAACCGACACTTTCTGAAACAGGGCTAAGGTATGTGACAAACATTTAGGTGTCTGTGTTTAGTTTTTAGAAACTAAGGCAGCAGTATTTTCAGTGACTGTGTTTTCATGGACTTGAGAGGTTATGAGCAGTGTCTCTGCATGAGATTATCTTTTCCCATTGACATGATAAATTCCAGTATCCTGGGTTTTGATCACAACATCTTATTGGTAAGAGTACCACTGAGGTTTATTTCTACAACTGCAACATTGCAAAAGGCTGTAAGAGACAGTGATAAGCTTCATGACACAGTATCGACATGGCTAAGAAGTTTTCAGCAAGCAAAACAGTTTTCTAGAGACAGAGACACTGCAGTATTCTCAGTAACTGTGTTGATGTGGACTTGTTATGAGAAGTATTTTAGTTTTTAACATACTCTGATATGATGTTTTCATGCACATAGACAAACCTGGCTATTTTTGCCCCTGCAGACATGATAAATACCAGTGTCCTGGTTTCTAATAACTACATCTTATATGTGAGGGTGCCTGTGAGGTTTGTCTCTTACACCTACACAAATGAAGAGGACCTTTGGAAACCAGCAGTAACACATGGAACAAAATGTAGGTTTCTGCTTAAAGGGACTGTGAGGAGAATCTATTTCTGGCAACGTAAAGACTCTGCTACCCATGAGCACGCGTGGCGACTGCCGTAATGCTGCGTTTCAGTAACCTCGGAACTGGGAGTGACATCATCTCCGACTTATCGGCGTTCCAGGTGAAGTCAGAAAAAACATGCCGATCTACCAGGCTATTGTTTAGCTGTTGTTAGCACGCACTGCATTGTTATTCACAAATATAACATGAAGAATGTGATTATCACTATAGCAACATTTTTGTAAATATAAGTCTAACAATTCTGTGTATACAGCTGATCTAGAGCAACACACCCCAGTCAGAAGTGCAAATAAATTGATTATTACAGGAGCTAAATAACTGTTCACTCTGGGGGCATCCATCTTTGATTGCACACTCAGGGGTGGCGAGGTTTCACCGAGTTCCCAGTTGGAAATTCCAACCTCGGGGGGCGATCCAGTTGTAGTTTCCTACTTGGAACTCAAAATTCCTACTTCTGACTACAACTGGAATGCACCAAAAGCTGTGACCCAAGCCAAAGCGTGTGTATATTATGATGCAAATGTATGCAGCTCGGACCTTCCTCGGAACCCTGCATTGCTTTACAACTTCTTTTTTCAACAACTTACAGGATGCAAAGCGATGAGGTAATGTATCTCTTTATAGTTGCGTAGCGGTAGTTTTTGATGTGTGACAACCAGCAATTTTTGGAAAACTTAGTATCGTAGTTTTGTAGCCGGCTATATATCGCTACTTACAGCCCGGTGCTCTAAGACGTGTCCGAATAATATAAATTTGCTCTAGTTTTAATTGTCTTGTTTCCGAAGTTGAGTATCCAGGCCAGTCCAGCCCTGTCCGACCCGACCACGAAGCTGAGGAATAGCATTTATAGATAACCTATTTTGATGCCATAAAACTCATCTTAGTGTATTTAGATCAGGTATATATCTAAAAGTGAGACTTTTTTGTAATTACTTAGAAACTCCTCACAGTCCCTTTAAGTTTTGTCAAGAGGAAAAGAGGTTTCTAGAAATTCGAGAAACCTGTTCTATAGTTTCTAGCGTAAGGCGTACACATGACACAATATTGAGGTTTGTTCAGGACATTTCAGGGGATAAAACCTGCTTTCTATAAACCAAGACACTGTAGTATCCTCAGGAACTGTGGACTTGAGTTACCTGGTTATGAGAGGCAGTCACTTCCTGCTGTCATCACGCTCACAGCTCACAGCAGTTCTGCTGTGGATCACTCACTGTCATCGTAGACTGGAGTTTGGTAAGATGGATCAGCCTGAGGACAGATATTGAATCAAGCAGATCTAACTGCACCGCAAGACTATGTCCTGGTACGACATGATCTCTGGCTGGGTACTGGTCCACAGCTCAATTGGTTGGGGATCTTGGACAGATTTGAAAAGTCAGGATGAAAACATGGGGAAAGAGGCCCTCTTCTGTATTTAGGTCCAGACTGCCCATAACAGGACAACATCCACAATCCATGGGATGCGTTGGTATAACCGCTTGTCTACTGGCTGCATTGTTTACAGTTATGTCATCAAAAACCTGGAGATGTACTGTTTAAATATGAGGCTTGATTTTGGGTGATCACTCATGAGTAACCCCCAAAAACTTCCTCTCCCAGACTTGCTGTTACTGCAGTATCCAGGCACGGACGTTAAGATTTATGTAAAAGATGAGTGCCTCCATCACTGGCATCTTTTTGAGGCATTTACTCTCAGGTTTTCAATCATGTGGCTAATACTATCACTAAAGCAGCATCCTTAATGAAGTGAAAGTTGTGCAATCCCTACCTAGTGCGGCTGCATGATAAACATGACTCATGTACTCCAAGACACAGCTACCTCAGCCGCTGCTGTGCATGCTCTGTGAATCACCAGGGCCTCTTCTGCCCCCTCTCCCTTCTCAGCCCCCCCTCAATAGCTGACTGTTTTTCCTATTTCTCTTTCTCTGAGGTAAAGGGGATTGTCAGTTTTAGTCATTCTTAGTCTGACAATGATGTCAAAGGCCTGTCATGACTGAGCATGTGCAGAAGAGGCTGTTCTATGTGACTGACTGACTGACTGACTGACTGGCTCACCATAATGTTAGATAACTCTGATTGCAGGGCACACGAGCTGAGAACATATAAGACGTGAGGAGGTCATGAAGGGCCTTTGTATTGATGGCGTTTGAGATAATTTGCATATGAATAATGATTCTAGCGTAGCTTCTCTCCTGCATGCAGAGGTCACAATAAAAAATGAACACTGAATGGGCTCCATTACCATCATTACATTACATTACAACACATTATACTAACTGTTGGATTAGTTTTAACACATAAACAACCAGAAATCCACAATTACTACAACTACCACAGAGCAAATTTTGATCACTTGTATATTTCTTGCAAAGAGATTCAAAAATGTAAAAAAGAGTAAAAAAGTCTAACTAAATTGATCCCAAGTTAGTTATGAAAAATAGTCAGGGAGAAATTTATATATATGTTAAAGGGGTGGGCGATATGGCAAAAATATCATATCACGATATTTTACAAATAAAATCACGATCACGATTTTATCACGATTCTTTTTTACGTTGATTTTTCTAGACTTATTTGCATGTTTGACCATTTTTTCCCGATGTTTAACATATAAAACATGTAAAACCATCAAATAAAAAGAAGACAATTAAAACCAAAGAAACTTTCTGAACAGGTTCTAATTTAAATAGTGCAGTTTTTTATAAAAATGTGCAATAAATGTAAACATAAAAGGTAATGAACAACTATATCAACATTATCTCTTAAAATGCAGCAAGTTAGAACAAATGTTATCTAACTGCAATGTCTATAATCTGAGTGAATCATACAGCTGCTTTAGAACAGATTTTTGTTCAGACATCTTCAAGCCTTTATCTCCTTTTCTTTTTCTGCCATGGCTTCACGCTGAATAACCAAACAGGAGATCCTACCATGCACTGCTGTGCTACGATTGGCTGGTCGGGTGCACGTCAAAGTCTCTGCACCCACACAGACAATCTGACGATCTTTCTGCTTTATGAGATCATCCCCACATTATAATCCTTAACGATTTAATATCGTCATATCGCACACCCCTAATATGTTAATTACTTGAAATACAAGTGCAGAACATGATGATTAAAAAATAACTAAAACTAATCATTGACAATGTTTACATGGACTTGAGTATCCTGGTTACAGGCAGTATCCAACTTTTGATCGTATTCAGGAAATGCTAACAGTCACCATGTTTCATCTGCTGTTTCTCATCAACATTTCTCTCTTTATCGTCTGTGGTAACTCCTCACATAATCAGGGCAGGGATGCTCCTCTGTCTCTCTCAAATCACAGAAGGCAGGACAAAAATCTAACCTTCTAGACTTTTCTGTTGTGGAGTCGTATGGCGTCCCAAACTGGTCTGCTGTTGTTGGTCATTATGCCACACCACAAGAGACAGAACAAATGACTTTCAAGGCTGACATATCCTGAACCTGTATGACCAAGCAGTCAGGCCATAATCATGCACAAATTGTGTAGTCTGACCTTGGCATAAGATTAGCCAAGAATACCTGATGACAAATGTTTGTATAAGTCAGTGAGGGTTACCGTAAGACCAGAGAAAGCTGTTATTTTATAGAGCAGCTTCAACCTGTTCTACCTGTTTTATCTCGATCTGAAGTGCCTTGTCCCTCTTTTATGTTCACATTATTATGTGCTGTCTGTTGAGTTAAGTTGCCAATTCTGTAAATGCTCCAAATCCTGACAGTTTTTTACATCTCTAAAGGTCTTAGATAAAATAAAAAATGGATGCTTTTATTGTGAAGTACTCATTAAAATAATGGGAGCTGTCTTGTGCCCCCTGAAGCTCAGTGGGCAACAATTTCTGAAATAATGTGCAATCTTTAACAAAAGGTAAACATTTCTGGGACTTAAAGTCATGGAGGGTTCCACTATGGGTGAGCAAAGGAATGATCTATCTTAAATTAGAAACAGACTAATGTTGTAAAAGTGATGCTCATGCTGTGTTGACGGGGATTGTTTCATCTGTTGATCATCAGCCCTAGCTGTTCTGATGCTTCTATTGGTTGTTAATGAGCTTTTGTTTAATCTGTTCTTACCTTTGAATTAAATAATTTCACACATAGTTATACATTTATTACAAGTTTTTTGAGTACTGAGTGTAAATTCTGAGCAGTCAAAGTACACAGGTGGATAAGCGAGGAGCCAGTGGTCCTTCAAAACAAAACACAGTTTGGTTTCAGTCATTTCAAAAGTGGTCATTTAACTAATCAGATTTGTTTCTCTGTGACCTGACATCAAACAAACTATGATCTGGTAGCAATCAGTAGTTGAGTACCTATATTGTTAAGGACAAAACATTTGTAGACTTGAAAGTGGGGATTATTAGTAGGAGACATTAGAGAAAGAGGCCCCAGACTACCTGCAAGAAGGACTGCATCTACAATACAAAGTTTATTCAATGTGGAGGTTCTCTTCTATCACTTATCATAGATATGATAAGGACCATAATGTTTGAATTGTTTATTGTTATGGCATCACAAACCTGGATATAATTTTGAAATATATTGCTTTATTTTAGGTGATAGCTGATGAGTAAGCCCTCCAAAAATATCTCTCCTAGTCTGGCTGTTACTGCAGCGGGAGACGTGACAGCAAATCACATTTGTTATAAAACATAGATACTTAACATTACACATATATGTATAAACTTTTCTATTGCTGCCTAAGTGTTAATGTCATCCATCTCTTATAAAGACAACTGACTTTCCCTTTGTAATTAGTTTGTTGGTGGACATTTTGAGAATGAGAATTCTATTTTTCTAATGCTACAGGGCAGCTGCAGAAATGAAAACTCACAAAAAACCTGACAAATATGATACAGCTGGGTAGCTTTTAGGTCAGGAATGACCATTTGTATAGATATGCTCGAACCAAACCAGGGCCCACTCATGGGGCCTGTCAGGGTCTCAGCTATGTCTGTAGGCAGACCAATGCACATCAAATAAGCACAGGAAACTCATCTTCCAGTTTATAGTAACCATTTTCACCTAAGCACCATACTGCCACATACTACACCCAATGAATAGAAGATGAATAGATAAATAAGTAATTCAAGAGATATTTGCTTGAAATGATCACCTATGGAGACTCCTCATTTAATTTATCTCATTGGTGGAAGGCAGCAGTTAATTTGGTACCTGAAATTGACAAATTGAGCAGAGTACCACCTTAAAGCCCCGTGATTTAACATCTCTAACTTTGTTGAAATTCAATGTCCTGGCATTAAAGTTCTAATGTGTAGATTTATTTTGCTGTCGCTGTTACAGATTTGAGGCCAACATGTCTGTTCTCACACATGTGAACACATCTCAAGAGTGTTGCCATCATAATGATACATTCATTATTCAAATAGACCTTTTAGATCCAGAGATATATGTTATCAACTACAGGCATGCCATTTCTGATTCAAAGACCCCTATTAAAGACCAAGGGTCAAACATGACAAGGAGTTGAAGTATGCAGGCAAATGGCTAGCTCACTTCCTTTTTCTGTTGGAGAAACAGTGGGCTAAATGTCCCTTCATACAGGCACACACACTAAAACAAGCCCACAAACTCTAAAACTACTATTTACATTGATCTAAGTCAGAGTCAGAGTCAGCCCATTGTCCTCAAATAAGTGCCCTTCTCATTAAAAATCACAGATCATAAAAAATCCGCAGCCATTTTCGGACAAAGATTTGTGTCAATGTCAAAAGTAGTTCCCCCTGCAAGTTGGTGGGCCCTCCTTGGTTGTGTGTGAAGGAGTCTCACTTGTTAATTTAAAGTTCAGGGGACCTTTTGACCTCAAATGTCCTGGCATTAAAGTTCTAATGTGTAGATTTATTTTGTTGTCGCTGTTATAGAGAGTCAGCCAACATGTCTGTCCTCTTCAGGGACACTTTTGACCTCCTTTCATTAAAGTGAACACATCCTGTGAGTCATCAAAACAGTAAATCCCACTTTCTTTAACTATGAATCACACATGCGTGGCATATTCTAAACCAGCGAAGTGTGCTCAGCCCTGGCGAAGGTACAACTGCAGTGGATTAACTTGTCACTGGATGGTTTCTTGCATTTTGATCAGTGTCAGAAAGAAAACACCCACTGAAAACATCCAAACATATAGCCTGTGCATCCCCGCCATCGCAGTCACGGTGCGATCCCACAATAGCTTGGTGGATTTTTTAAATAGTATAGCAGTTTGAATGTCAAAGTGTGTAATTTAACAGAGGGAATCCTTGGAAGATAGAGGGATGGCAAAGACAGGGGAGAGAGAGAGAGAGGAGCCTCCAGCTGCAGGGCTTGCCAAATAGCTGTCATCTCACTGGAGGTGCTACAGAGAGCATGGACGGAAATGCAGTGTTGCTGACTTGCATGTAATTAGCTACTCTCTCCAAGACTGTTCGTACTTAGAGGGCCTGTTAGTGTAAGTGTCTGTGAGTAGAAGATGCACTGCACCAATGGGAGTGAATTTCCTTTGTCTCGTGAGGTGACACATAACAAATCTATGGCATGGAATTCTGTCCTAGAAAGTTCATTAAAGCTGCTGTAGTGACAGTATTTTCAGTTCAGAACACTTCTCATAATAAGCTATCCTGACTCTCCTCGCATCAGTGAGCCTCTGAGCAGTACACTAATAGTGGTAATGGGACCTCCACCCCCACCAGACTAGACTCTGAGTTTCCCACAGGCAGACATCAGCTGCCTGTGATGGGGTGACCCACAGAATGCCTGGGGCACCACTTCTCCTTTCTCTCTGTTCCTCCAGTCCTTTAGGACTCCTTCCTGTTTCCACTTGGTGGTTAGGGGGGTCAGGTGGAGGTAATAGTAGAGCTGCGAAATACACTGAGTTTTAAGACACACATACTGTATGTTTAGAGGAGACATAGGGTGGTACAATATTATTGTTTTAATGTGCTTTGTTTTGGATGGAGCAGGTGATGTTTCTTCTGACTTCATTAATGAGTAACCTGGCACACCAGAAGGATCATTCAAAATATTTCACTGGTCCATCTGGGAAAGAGCCTGTAGAAAGTAAATGGTGAATAGACTTTAGCTTATAATGTGCTTTCTAGTCTTTGGCTACTCAAAGCAGCCTCATACCCCAGGTCACATCTACCCATTCACGTTCACAGTCACTCACTGACGGTTTGGTTTCTATGTCAGTTGTCCATCAGCATGAACTAACACATTCACACCCTTTCGTGTCCATGAGTTAGAGGTGTAGTCAGCGATGTGGGAGAAAACGAGTGGAGAGGTTGTTGATAAATTTAGACCCGCCTCTCCCTTCATACCTCACCCCTGGCTCCACCTCCGAAAGCTGATGGACGTGCATCGTCATGGAAATGGCTGTAGAAACTGCATAACTGACCAACATAGCTAAGGTAACCCTGACTCTTCAGACAATAGCAGCCACAACTCCACTGCCGTTATTGATAACATCACGACAACAGTACATTTTAGCAGATTAGACAATAAGATGTATGCTTGACGGCTGTTACTGTTATGTGAAGCACCACAAAGCTAATGTTGCTTACCTGTCCAGCACGAAGACGGCAACATCCGTGTCCGTTTTCAGGTATTTCAATTCGCGGAGTTCCCTCCTCCATCGGAAAGCAACTCCATTTCATGGTCAAAGTCCTTCTTTTTCACTTTTCACTCCTCTGACCTTTTTCTTTTGGGCTGTTTTTCAGCCATAGCTACTGCACCTATTGTATCTCTCTTTTACGCTAACTGCGCATGCTATGCAACCTATGACTCCCCCTCCCCCCTCTGTCTGATCTGCGCATGAGTATGATCGCCCACTGGATGTGGGGGGGTGTACCCTGTTTTGGTGGCTCGGCCCGAGCCACAGTATTTCCCTGCTGAAATTCAGAGCCAAGGCTGTGTATTGAAACCAGACTTTTTTCCAACATGCTGTCAGTGGTGACATCTTGTGGGTGGAGAGGAGAAATACAGTGAATTTGACAAATAGTGCATTAGATTAGAAGATTAGAAGATCGCTGACTACACCTTTAAGTGTTTGGCCCAAAGACATTGTCTGCAACTCTTAATTACAGACCAAGCACATCAGATTGCACCATCAAAAAGTGTTCGGGCGTGGGCAGAACCTGTCAATCACATCAATTCAGGAGTCAATCAGATAATGTAGCAGCCAGACCCTACTGCCACATTGTGAAAGAAAATGTTGTTAAGTTATAAAACCCATTGACCAAGATGGACCAATAGCACTATTTTATGAAAATATGAAAATCATTAAAAAGTGGAGATAGTGGGTGCTGGTTTTGTGGAGTGGTAAGGAACCAGATACCACCCATATACATGCTTCTGCCAGCCTGGGCTTGAATCCAGTCTGTGGCCATTTCGCAGTATCCTCTTCTACTCTCTCTTGCCCTTTTTCACAAGCCTATCCAGAGTCTCTCCCTCTGTCCTGTCAATAAAGACACAATATCCCCCCCAAAAATAATGATAAATTATTTGAGATAGGAGGTTTGTATCTTACAGTGTCATAATGGACTGCCCCTCGGCCAATGTTATTCTCACTTTCTCTGTTGGAGATCCAGTTTGGTCGACTGGTTAGCTCATTCTTTCTACTGTCTGTGATCAGCACTGGGTTTCCCACCCCGACCTAATGGGCTTGAACTATTGACGTGAAAGGTAGAAATGTCAAGTTTAGCCTTTTCCTCAAAAGGTTTGTGATTGGCTGACATGTTACAGGTAGAGTTTCAGTGACAGCAGGGACAGCAGCACCTGCATAATCGTGGTCTTTCACAATAAGCAGCACAAAACAGGAATGACGCAAAAACAGAATAGCAAATCAGCTGCAGGTTCCCCAAAGCTTTACAGCTTTTAATATAAAATATATCTACGGTATCAAGAAACAAGTTTGAAACTTTAGGAAATACTTCAGAACTTGTAAGTACTCAACAAAATATATTTTGGATAGAATTTTTCATTATTAGTATAAATAAACTCTTTTTTTTTTCAAATTTTCTGAGAATTCTATGTTTCATATCTACAAAATATGCACAGTATCTGAGCATAAAGGTGAAGCTTTATTGTAAAACTCAGATTGCTTATATTTATGGCCAAAACATTTGAAAAATGACCATTCAACAATCCGTCCTCACTGACCACCCATGCATGGTCCTACTAAATATTCCAGCCCCTCCCTGTCCTCATGACCGTTTTCCATGAGGATGGGGAATAGGGGGGACTGTGTCGCTTGCTCAGGGACCTCCTCTGACAGTACTAATTATGCTGGCTGTCTTGTAGGAGGGACTCCCACTGAGGGCAGCTATTCCAGGGCTCTGAGGTGTCTGCTGCTCTGGCGTCCATTTAGGCACTCCCATATTTATTGCAATGGACGATCCTGCAAGCTCTTATGCTGAGATTCTGGTCATGACTTCACTGTGGTAATAAATGGATTAGGACAGAAAGAGCTTTGTCTCTTTGAAATGCTAGAAAATAGATTTCTCTTTAACTGTTATGCAGATACAACCCATTTGAAACACTCAGTGATACACTGAAACATGAACTATAGAGCATACCTCAAACCAACACGTGCATAACACTGGATTGAACAAATAAAATACTGAAGGGGGGTCAAGTCCTAATATGAGTCGCCATATATGAGGAGGCTGACTTGATAGCGTCTCTATTGGTTTAAGATGTTGACATATTTGGAAAACTGCTTCAAAGAAAAATCTATATAAAACTTCACTTGTATAATTCACACTTGGGCACATTGTGGGGGGTTATCTGTCCATACACTGGACACATTTATTGCAGGTTTTGACCAAACTTGCTTCCCTCAAGGATCAGCTGGCAGAATTGAATTTGACTAGCCACAGCTGATAAATTGGACAAATAATCCTAAAACCTGTTTCATAAATACAACTACTTTACTATTTTATTTCATATCTGGTTAGAGCCACTTCAGGTGTAAAAGTAAGAAATGTTTGATATTTATGACTCCAAGTTGCACTGCCCACTGCATCATACTGGCAAAAGCAGAGAAGAGCTACAGACCAAGACACAACCAGAAACACAATTTTACCTTCTTCTCCAAGCTCTCTCCCATATTCTTCTATGCTTTTTTATTTTGTTGCAAACCAGACTCAAGTAAGGACAGTTTGATGACCTACTGTTTGACTAAGTTGTAAAGGAAGAATACAAATTGCAGGAACAGATGAAAACACCCTCGAACGTATGTTTTCGCTGGCGTTTGGCTGTCTGTTGGTTGGTTTGTTTTGTTTGTCTGTGGCCGAGAAAACTCAGAAACACAAACAAATCAACAGGTTTTGATGAAATTTTCAGAAAATGTTGGTCATGGCACAAGAGGAAGGGATCAGATGTAAGTGGTGACCTTAACTCAGATCCAGGGATTCTTTGAACATTTGTTAGCACTGTGCAACAGGACAGTTTTCCACAATAATAATAACAACCCTGCTAACAATTTAGGAAAATGCTTTTGTTGAGGTTTGTGCTCTTGAAGCACTTCTAGCTCTTGTTTTTTCTTTTTTTGTTTGAGGTAGAGATAGACATCATACAGCCTGGGGGCCTAATATATATGTATCCCAGTTACTCAATGTGTTCCACAAGTCAATTGCAGAAATCAGTAAATTTCAAACATGAAGAAAACAGTACATATAAGCCATGAAAATACTGAAAAATCCAATATCTCTGATTGTACTATACCTACATACTAATTATTGCAGGAAACTAGATATATGAGTTCCTGATTGTTTCTTTATGTGAGGGTGCATCACTGAATGCAAATCTTAAAAGTCGAAGAAATGTAACTAAGATATTTTGGACTAACCAGTATTACCATCAGCAATGAATTTTACATATCCAAGTCATTGCTGATGGCTGAAATTCTGTTTGGATCATTAAAGGTGCTATGAGGAGAATCTATTTCCGAACACGTTAAGACTCTGCTACTCATGAGCACGTGTGGCGACTGTCATAATGCTGCGTTCTAATAACCTGGGAGTGATATCATCTCCGACTTATCGGCGTTCCAGTTGAAGTCGGAAAAAAACATGCCGATCTACCAGGCTATTGTTAGCTGTTGTTAGCACACCCTGCGTTGTTGTTCACAAATATAACATGAAGAATGTGATTATCACTATGGCAGCATTTTTGTAAATGTAAGTCTCACAATACGATGTATACAGCTGATCTAGAGCGACACACCCCAGTCAGAAGTGCAAATACATTGATTATTACAGGAGCTAAATAACTGTTCACTCTGGGGGCATCCATCTTCGATCGCAACTCGGGGCTGGCGAGGTTTCACCGAGTTCCCAGTAGGAAATTCTGACTTCTGACTACAACTGGAACGCACCAAAAGACGTGACCCAAGCCAAAGCGTGTGTTTGTTGATGCTAATAAATGCAGCTTGGACCTTCCTCAAAACCCTGCATTGCTTTACAACTTCTTTTTTCAACAACTTACAGGATGCAACGTGACGAGATAGTGTAGTTCTTTCTAGGTACGTGGCGGTAGTTTTTGATGTGTGACAACAAGCAATTTTTGGAAAACTTATTATCGTAGTTTTGTAGCCGGCTGTCCGACCCGACCACTTAGCTAAGGAAAAGCATTTATAGATAACCTATTTTGATGCTGTAAAATTCACCTTAAAGTGTGTATTTCGATCAGGCATATATCTAAAAGTGAGACTTTTTGTAATTACTTAGAAACTCCTCACAGCCTCTCTAAATTCGAAAAAGGAAGAAAGTCGGCACACTGTTCAGCCCCAATGCGCAACTTTAATCTAATACAAGTGAACATTTCAATCCAAAAGATCTTCGTCAGGTCAGGTCTTGTAGATCCACACGATACTTTGCATTAAGTCAACGAACAGAAATTTTTTCTTTTGCTTCATTTTGTCCTTTATCTGTATTTTTTTTAAATGTGTGCACACCAACTATTTTTCATATCTCATTATATTAAGCATTTAGCAATCGAGCATGTTGAGGCAGCAGGCAGTGCCTCAAAAGTTCAATCCCCATGTCCATCACTGCCCATCTGTGTTGAGGTTCGCATGTTCTCCTTGTGCCTGTATAGGTTTTCTCTAGACACTTTTTGCTTCCTTCCACAGACCAAAAACATACTTTTTGGTTAATAAGTGACTAGATTTATAACTACAATATAATTTGTAACAATTTGACCCTTGGAAGACAACATAAATTTGCCCTATTCTGTATCAAAAGTACACCATCCCTGATATTAAACAGCAACAAGCTGATAAAGAAGTCTGAAAAGAAATTTAAAAACTGTCCATTTCTGATTTTTTTTTCATTTAAATGTAGTCAAGCTGTACTTAACTATGGTACTCTAACCATTGCCCCTCCTCTGTGAGTCTGTGAGATCTTGTGTCTGTCCTCAGGTGTGCGGTTTCACCGTCAGGCTGAATTTTCTCTCATGTGTTTGTGGTTTTCTTCATTTTTTAGATAATTTAAGTCTTGGAAAACATCACATTTGGCTAGCTGTACTGTGGAGAACTTCATAAAACTGCTTTTATATGCAGAGTAATTATTTCTTGTTGTACAGCCTTTCTAATTAATTAGCCCATGTTGCTATGTACACTGTTACACTAAATATTTACAGTACATCCCTCTCGCTTTCACCCCTACACTTTAATGTACTCTGCTTACAGTGATGAGAATCCAATAAGCCACGTTATTCATTATGTAATCTTGACATTTGATAATTAAAGGAACACAAATATATGAAATATTTACATAATTTAGGGCCATGTGAGCTCTGAATCTTATTTTGCCTGTTTTATTTGTATACTTAAAGTGACCCCCTCTGCCAGTGCTCTCCTAAAGACTTGAGGGTAATCATGCTCCACGCTCGCCAGAGACACAGCTGACATGAGGTGTAGGGGGATGGTGTGTGTGCTGAGAATGAACAACGTTGACCTAGAATTAGCTTTGATTGATCACATCCCATTTCCTTCTCCTATAACCCCCCTCCCCTCCCCCCCTCGTCAGCTCACACACCTTCACCCCGTTCTCATCATTTATCTGATAGAGCCGAAGAGCTGTGGGCACCAGCTGGTGTTAGAGCTACTGAGTGGGTCTGTGCATTCCCCTGAGGCTTTACAGTAGGGTCTCCACCCTCCTGAGCTGAGAGAGAGGCGGTGGTAGAGCACAAACACACACATAGTTCATGGAGTTTAAGCATCAAAACTACAACGGGAAGTGGCACTAAAGAGAAACTGATGAAGACGTTAATGCAGGTTTTGTGTCCACAACCTGGCAACCCAAAGGATATACATCAAGTCTTCCAACTGAGCTCGAGCCAAGGCAGGAAGCAAAGCTCAACTGTTGAATTAGAATGTGGATAGACATTTTTGGATAACAAAATAGTCAGCACCAAATTAAGCGATTACTTTGATTGATTTTTTAATGTATTTACTTAAAACAAACATGGAAAATCCTCTGTCAAAAGTGCAATGCCACAAGCAACCTCTGAAGTTCTGCTTGATCTCTATTGCCTGCTGCCGCCTTTCAACCCAAATACTTCAGATTTAATCACAGGACTTTGAGTGAATACTTTTAACACAGTCGCAGCCAATGTGACCTTGAAATGTAGATCAATCAGCCAGTTTAATGTCTGTAATCAGGCTGATGCATCTTGCCAAACTCCAGTCTACAACAACTGTTAACAGACCAAAGCGGCATGGCTCAGTCACAGTCCGTTAGAGTAGGAAAAAATGGGAGCAATGAGGAAGCGACTACTTGTAAAGGGATTAGCATAGATTCTAACAGCTTCAGTTGCAGTTTTATCAGATCCAGACTGTATTTCTTTATTTGAAAAAACAATACATGAAAAACTCTTCTATAGAAAATATAGTTTCTCTTGACAGCTTGGTGAGAGCTTGTTTTACGAGGTGGTTCATGTTCTGTTCTTAAAAGGATAAATTCGGTTTCTGCAGCTTTCACATTGTTTATAGAATGAAGTAGAACAATATACTCACCCAGAAGGCTTTCCTGATCCAAACAGTGCTTCGGGAGATATTTAGATCCAAAATCGAGCAGCGGACATCCATAATGGTAGCACATAGGGCATGTATAGCGCTGCTCCTAAAACTTCATTAATCGTCCAAAAACTCATTAGTTTCACCAATATTTCGTCATGGTCCGCTCGGGCAACTCCTACATTACAGTCTGTGTCACTCCAGACATGTTTTGTGACTGTGCTGACCTCTGAACTGAAGAAGAAGAGCGCTTGCTCCGCGCATGCGCAGTGCAACTCATTGTTTCAGGAGAAGACAGCCGGCTACACAACGACTTTCTTCTTCCAGTTTTGTGCAAAATGGACGAATATCTATCGTATGAAGATGTTGTGGAGGAGAACTTTGAATATGATGGGTGTCCTTACAGTTTCGAGCCAGAGTTTACAGATGAGGAGCTCATCGAAAGGAGGACACGGAGGCAGCTCTCCAGAGAGTACTGCGCATGCGCGGAGCAAGCACTCTTCTTCTTCAGTTCAGAGGTCGGCACAGTTACAAAAACATGTCTGGAGCGACACAGATTGTAATGGAGGAGTAGCCCGAGCAGACCATGATGAAATATTGGTGAAGCTAATGAGTTTTTGGACGATTAATGCAGTTTTAGGAGCGGCGCTGTATGCCCTGTGTGCTACCATTATACGGATGTCCACCGCTCGATTTTGGATCTAAATATCTCCCGAAGCACTGTTTGATCAGGAAAGCCTTCTGGGTGAGTATATTGTTCTACTTCATTCTATAAACAATGTGAAAGCTGCAGAAACCGAACTTTTCCTTTAATGCTGCAGCATTAGCATCCATCTACAACATTATCTTATTGAACCCTAATGAATGTGATAGAACAATCGTAGAACAATCATCCAATCGCCTGCTGGACAAGCTTTTGAAAGGTTCTGTCCATTCCCAAACACTTTCTATTTGCTCTCTTCCAGATGATTTAGTGAATTATAATGAACAGCACATCTGATGTGTTAGGTTACAGCCAATGTGAAAGTGAAAAAAATAAAAAACGCTGTTCTTTGGGTGTCCACCAGGAGTCAGGTCATAAAATGGGGATAAGCTGTTTTTTTTAAAGCGGTTATGTCATGATGCAGCAGGTGGGGTTCATGCAAGATGATTAGTGGTTTGTCTCCCTTGTTGGGAGGGGCCTTTCCATGTGGAGTTTGCTTGATCTCCACATGCTTGATCTCCCAGTGCATGTGTGGATTTTCTCTGGGAGCTCTGTTTTTTTGTTTGGTTAATTGGTGACTCTAAATTGCCCTTTGGTGCAAGTATGAGTTTGAATGGATGTCTCCCTATAGTGGGTGTTTTTACAGCCAAAAGGAACGTATTTACAGCCTGTTTTAAAAGATGGCATAGGTCAGAATGTTTTGTCCTTTAGCTTTCTCACTGTACAGAGAGGAATTTATTTTATATCTCAACCATTTTAATTGTATTAAAGATATTTGTTGTGCACAGCCAAAGCCTTGCATAATGAGGGATAAAGGGTAAAGCTCTGCGGGGCCCACAAAGAGAAAGCAAAGAAGCTGTCCGTTCTAAGTTTCAGCAAATGTTATTTTTTTTTAACTAATCAACGTTACTTCATAAAGCAACAAATCAGAAAAATGTATTCCTCATTTACTGTACGTGCATCCTCAGTTTTGACAGTATGAGCCTCAACTTATGTAATATTTCTGTTGTTTGTAGTCATCAGGTATCTGAATCAGGTTACTGACACAGAGTAATCACTCTATCAAACCTTGTCAAAAACTTTTAAAAAGTAGCCCATAGGGATTTGTTGGAAATAATAATAATACATAAATAAGAAATTAAATGACAAATATGCTCACTGGCACCGACATCCTTTTGTGGAAAAAAAAACACCACAGGAACAGAAAACATGACAAAGCAGGGTAGAACCTGAGTTTTACGTTTGTATTTGGGTTTGTATTGACTATGTGTATAGGTGTACTTGAACTAATCAGTAGCCCTTATACAGGGCTTTTCATGGGCCTAGCCAGGTCTGTGGGCAGCCCTGTGCACAGTTAGAGACATGTTTGACAAGCCTGCGCTGTGCCACAACTATTTGGCCTTAAGTCCTGCTTTGACTTGGCCTCTTGTCTGTTGGTTGATGCACAGTTTACACCATGACAGCGTCCATGGATGGACCTCCAAAACATTTCAGGGGCAGGAGCTCTATAACGGTCTCAGACAAAGAGAGAATACATTTGGATCAGGAGTTCTCCAAAAATGAAAAGTAGGATTTTTTTTAACATTAATAATTTTGAACATACTTGAGCAGTCCTAAAAAATGACAACATGATCCTGATTTAACCATCACAACTCCAAGCCGTTTTCTGCTTTCTTTTGGCCTGGACTTTTTTTAATGCTTGCAAAGCCTCAAGCCTGTCAACCAGGTCAAGTTTTTTTTTCATAACAACCTGGGCTATCAGAATATTTGTGTTGCACTGATGTCAGATCTACATGTTAAAAGATTACACAAAATGCTAAAAGAGAACTTAAATCCAAAGAGACTTTTACACAAATCTGTGGCTCAGTCAGTATTTGGGAGGTTGCAGGTTGCAGGTTCGAACCCAGCTCTTTGGACAAGACCCTTAACCCAAAGATGCTCCCACCACTTTATAAGTGGCATGTAGCCCGTGAGTGTTTTAGTTTATACTGATGGAAAACTAACAAACTTTGAATCTACAGTGTGTTAATAAGAGAGTGAATGAGTGTGAGTGGGTAGGTGTGACCTGCGGTGTAACGCAGCTTTGAGAAGTCAAAGACTAGAAAATATAAGTTCAAGTCTATTTACCAGATCACGTACATAAGCATCATGAAAATTCTTTTCACATCCAAAGAGTTCACTTATGCCTTGGCAATTATGAGAAAACGGAAGAAGAGACTCAAAGCAAAATCCATTCACAGAGCTACAATCCTTTAACCTGACAAGCCAGATGGACAGCTCCATATATCTGCCACAGAAATATCTCACTAGTCCATCTGGGTAGGAGCCCTTTGAATTTTTTTCAGGGGCAAACGTAAAAAAAAAAACACAAGCTTGTGATTGGACAATCGTTCGGCTTGTCACAGACCAATCCACATCAAGCAGGGTTGCCTCCTATAATGTAGCATACATAGCAGCTAATGTAGTGGCTAATAGCCAACAACAGTTAATGACTGTTAGCCGCTAGCTGCTAACTTAGCTGCTTACAGCTAATGGCATTTTACTATCATCTTACACTAAATTATACCACACAGATGATTCATTTAGCACTTAAGTGAGACATGAACCTCGTCAAAGACAATCCCTACAAGTAAACTTCTGAGGAGGGCAGATTTCGCCAAGTTTTACTAGGTAGCCATGAGGACAATAGGCTAACAGGCATGTCTGTTCTCAACTTCCGGTTCTCAACTACTGGTTGTCCTCACGTCCACATTCTGCTGCTCCCGCCTCTCTTCCCTGATTGGGCCGTTAAGAATTCAGCCGAGTGAAGGCTACCAATCCTTCCTTCAGACATTTATTTTCTCATAGAGGTATTAGTTCCACTCTCGGATACATTTCTGTCTCAAATGTTTCCACATAACTCATGCTCAAACTTCTTTTTAATTAGTTTTGGGCAGATATTCTTTTCTCTTGTTGAGCTTTGGCTGCTCATGATACTATCAAGAAAATGAGAAGAAAATTTGCACATTCGATTGATCCATGAGACTGACAGGAAGTTGCCCCTGTAAAGATTCAACAAACAGATCCAGTGTTTTAAGTAAATAATGTTAGTGATACCACTTTGGGGTGCCGGCGATCCTGTGGAGTTGAGAGGCTTTTGGTAAAATATTGTATGAGCTGTTTTAGTTGTGTTTAATGTGTGTGGTTGACTCTTCATGTCTCAGCATTTTTTACTGTTGTAAGAGTGAGGTTGGTTGGTGTGTGCTAAAGATAGATTTATTAGGAGAGAGAAAAGGTGTACAGCTTATGCACTGTGTTTAACTAAATAGTACTAAATAATAGTAAAATCATTCACTGGATTGTTTCTGAGAATGTTGTTTCATATAAAGTTATGCATTTATCCCTATTCATTTGGTATTTTATCAATAAAAACAGTTAAAATTGATTACTGATAGCAGTAAATCACTTTATCGTTTGGGTCCTGGGGGTACTCAGCTTTTTTCTGCAACAAATGGGTGTGGCTCAAAAGAGAAAAAAGGACAGGAACCTCTACCATGGAGCATATCAGTAATACTTTCTCTTATTGTCTGAATTATTGTGAGCTTTTCCCAACCTGCCGTAGATTTCCTGTAAGCAGCTGTGTTGATGCCAATAAAGCAATATGAAAGAGAGAGAGGGAGTGAGCGGGAGAGACCTATGGTTGTGAAATGAGGCGAGGCAATAATCAGAAGCTTCCCACTGGACAGTATACAGTATACACTCTCTCTGCCTTCCTCTTGTTCCCTTAGCTCACTCACCCATGCTCGCTCGCCTTCCATGCAAAGAGCAGATTCTGTCATGAGTGTACCAAAGCCTCCCATCCCCCATCACTTTCCCCAAGGGAGAGAGGGGGAGAGAGGGAGAGAAAGTGAAGAGTGGATGCTGTCTTGACTCTATAAAGCAGAACGCACGCCAAATGAATACATCGTGATGTCAATTAAAGAAACATTGTGTTTTGGTGGTGGAGGATTGGTGTAGTGTGAAATATTTAGGCTTCAGTTTAGTGGAACCAACATTTATTAAAAGTACAAAAATAACATAAATGAGTGAACTGTGCTTTTGTTAGTCAGGCTGAATTATATTGTGTTGTTTTTCTTTGTGGTCTTTTGTTCTCTGACTTTATAAAACGCCATGTCCAAAATTTCACATTTGTTCCCTGCTTCCTCTTTCCCTCAGAGGAGCTCTCAGTAGTCGTGGTGTACCAGTCTGAATGTGAACCAGTCTCTATGCCAAAGCCCCGAGTGTACTGGTGCATGAAACCCTTTAACAATCTGACAAGAGCTAGACAATATCAATTAATAAAGTTAAAAGGTAGTTTACTGAAGCTCCCCTTCTTGACGTCTTATGACCTCCTCTGCATGCTGTGCACTGCATCTGCCACAATGTTCACCTTTAACCTTTTCATGAGAAACATGTTTGCGAGGAGATGCTCACAAATCACCAGGAAGCTCGCTATGCTGCACAAAGTATGTAGTGTAAGGGCCGTTTCATACTGGAAGCTCTCTAATGGTGTGATGGCAGGAGTGCAGGCCTGTTTCCATTTTGGAGGGCATGTTATCAGTGCCAGCCCTGGCCCTTTTCTCCATGATCTTGAGAACAGGAGGGCTTGCCTTTTTTCTGCCTCTCAAAATTAAAGCTTCAGTTTTCTTTTTCTGTAGAAACACTCCCCCTGTTTGCCAGAATGCTTACATTCTACAGGTTTCCAAGGTCAGTAACTCCATGAAACATGTTTTTTGTGGGGAGATTTATTGTGGTTCTTCCTAAACTTTTCATAAAAGTTCATTATAGTGGTGAAGTTTACATAGAGATAGAGCTGTTACAGCACAGAGATGCACTGAAGCTGCAGAACGTACATGTGCCTGGTGTGAATGCTGTTGAGCTGAAAAGTGTTGTGAATGTATGTAAACAAAATACTTACAGACTGACACTAGTGTCATGGACCAGAGCACTGTTCTTAATCTCAAATGATTAGCCATATGGACTTAATGTTATAAAAGTAAATTTTCCAACTGCCTCTGTCTTGTACTTTAAAATAAAATGTGCTTCTTATAAGATGCCTGCAACTTACTGCCAAACTTGCATAGTGCTATATACCACAAGGGGGGTTTCGGGAATGAACCATAGAGCGTTTTCACACCAACCACATTTAGTGCGCACCAAGGAAGTTTTGGCCCAGGGTTTGTACGTTAGTGTCAATGTGAATGCAACCACCGCACTTTGGTGCGCACCAAATCAGCCGGTCTGAGACCTCCATGAAGGGGTGGTCTCGATCCGCTCCATCTCCCGACATTTGGTGCGGTTTCACTGGTGTGAAACAAAGTGATCCGAACCCATCTACTTTTGATGCATTACTTCCTGTTAATCCCGTGGTTGAATCTTTTGCTTACTCAATTTGTCGATTTGTTTATTCTGGTTGAGGATTATGATGATTTACGAGGGTCCAGAAGGTCGCTGATGTCGTCTCAAACACGATACAAAAAACACATTTGAAGGAAAAAGTAGGATAGAGCGAAACATAAACATTGGTTGTCTGGTGTGGGAAACGGTTACCATGGCAGCCTCTTCTTCATTCTCCTTTGTAGCAGGTTTGGTAACCAGTTACGTGCATATCGCCCCCTACTGTTGCAAACTGAGTAAATCCACAAGTGGGTCCGGGCATGGTTCAATGTTGCAAGTGTGAATGCAAGCCAGCGGGGGAGGGGGAGGGGGGCGAACCCATGGCGAACCGCGCCGCAGCACGGTTCGAAACAAGTGGACCTAATGTGAAAACGCCATTACATTCTTCTTTGTTTAGAGTCGCCTTACTATCAGATCAACTTTGATGCTACTAGCATAAGTTGGAAAATGCGACACATTGTTGCTTCAAGCTGTGTTTTGTAATCACCAACTAGTGAGACATATTGAAGATTTTAAAATGTTAAAATGTCCTGCAACTGCATAATTGCAAAGGGTATAGAGGACCCAGCAGTAGGTTTGTGCACAGTGTGAAGAGGTCAAAGTCCTCCACGTTGGTGGCCATCATGGCTCAAATATGACTCAGATACTCCTGATATATGATTTTGTAAAATGCCCTGACTTAACAAGAAAAATGATGCTTAAAAAGGTATGAAACAAAAATAAAAACCCTGGAGTATCTCATGATGGACAAAATACACAGTCTGAGTTAAAGTACAGACACTTTTGGTCAAGTATTGCTCTGATACATGTAACTCAGCCAAATTACTACTTAAGTGAAAGCTCTGGAGTTCATGAATTTAAAAATACTGAAGTATTCAAAGGACTTTTGATGAAGAGTCATCAAAAATGATAGATGTTGTATTTTTACAACATCTATCATGTCCAACAGCCATGCTAGGATGTTTGGTGCCTTTTGAGAAAGACCTACTCTGTAATCATTCAGTTCGCCTTTATCACATTTTTCTGCTGTAGATACCAGCACTGGTCGATATCCATCATATGTAAGCCCCGTTTGAGCTGAGCTATTTATGCATCATCACAAAGGTGTAATGGTGGAACAAGTTAACCCCACTTTGTTCTGTCTCCAGAGGGGAAATCAGGTGTAGTGTTTGTGAAAGGGGGCACAGGGACACAGCAGGGGACAGTGTGTGTCTGCCTCTGTGTGCATGTAGAGCACACACTGTCAGGCTATCTTGGCAGCCCTACAAAGCCTCCACTTGCTCTCTGAATTGACAGAAATATGACTTGTTGCAGAACTAATGTGAACATCTTGAGGTGTAATGATGATACTTTGTTGTGGTTCTTTACTTTGAGAGGGGCCTCAGTGTGTCCCATGGTGAATTTTGAAACAGAGTGAATGTTTACACAAATTTGAAATCATTTTTATCATCACCGAAACCTCAAACATGGCTTTAAAATATGACTTTGGATGCTCGGGTTGAGAATTGTAGACAGAAGTGCTTGACATGAGTGAGGACTAAAAGTCATCAACAAGAAAGAAGAAAACCTGTGAAAATAGTGTGAGAAAAGGGGATTTTGACTCTTAAATATTTTGCAATAACAATAAAGTTTCAAAAATTGTTCAAAAGTATATAAAAATAGGTAGTTTGTTATTGTTTACCACTGGCAGTTTCTTCTCCATCAGTATGCAGCTTGGTGTTGATCAGTTAGTGTCCAGTTGATCAGTCAAGAGTTTTTTACGGGATATATCTGTTGGTGTTACGAAAGGGGTCAGACTTTTAAACCTTATGACTATTATTATTTCAATTTTCAATCTTTTATTTTTTTTCTATGTATTTTAGTGTAGTTTTCATTTGTTACGGCCATTAATGCATTTTCATTTTTTAATCTTTCTTTTTTTAATTACTTTCATATTATTTTTTATATTTATCGTTACTATTATCCTTTAGATTTTTTTTCCATGTATTCAATATTTTATTCAGTTTTATTTAATTTTTTTTGAACATTTTGAACATTTTTCATTCATATACTTATTTATTTCATAATTATTCTTATCCATATTCTTAATCTTTTTCTGATTTTTGTTATTTTCTTATCATATACTTTTCTATGTATTCTTGTATTTACTCTCTTGTTGATTTTATTTAGCCAGCCTACTTTGCACAATGAGAGGGAGCTCCAGGAAAAAATCTAAAAACATTGAAAAGTGCTATGCTTTTATATCTAGTGTCTTCATCTTTTCCTCTTTTTTCATGTTTATTTTTTTTTACCAGTTATAATTTTTCATTTTGCATCTTTGTCACAGAGCTTATTGTCCTTCTTTTTCTTGAGGATCCAGCAGTCAGACTGTCACAAGCACTACTGTCACAGGACTTAAAACAATTTGCTTCCAAATGCTAAATGTTTGACCTCCCTATGAACCTTTGCTATGACAGTCAGCCATTTGAACCATGCAAAAATACTTATCAAAAAAACGGCAGTGTTTGCTTTTCCTGTGTAAAGCTGGGTAATTTAGCAAATCCCGGCCAGAGATTGTTTGGAGCTGTTTTCATCCCAACATTTCTTCATCTGAGACCAAAGCTGACAGTGAGATTGATTCAAAACAAACCATGCTGCCTCTTGGGAGGTTTACTGTAACATGTTACAGAACAGCAGTGTAAGTCTCTGGTGTTTTGGACAGGGATGCAGCTCTGTAGAAAGCCCTGCAGAAGTTTCAAATGTGATAAAATGTCTTTTTTGTTTTTAGTGGAATAGCTCATGATTAGAACATTTCACATCAGAATGCATTGCCCTCAAACTTTGGGCTGGATGTTAAGGAGAGGTCACACGAGGATAAGCTGAAATGAGGGAGAGGAAGAAGATGAGAGTGCAGAGGGGAGGAAAGTACAGGACAGGTTGGCATGGGAGAAATTAGAGGAAATGAGAAGGGACAAGGGGACAAGAGGAGAAGGGAGGGACAGAAAAGGAGAAGAGAACATCAGAGTGAAAATGAGAGGAGAGACATTGACGTCTGCGATGCTATCAGGTCTCGTTGCTGATATGACAGCCTTAGTCCTCATTGACAGAGCAATCAGCCTGCCATCTCCCGCAGCCTGCTATTCTCCAGCGTGGCACAGCACAGCATAGGACCTCATTGTCTCTCAGGGCTTTGTTCTAAATAACATCTGCATTCGTCAGCATAGGTTTTGTTCTCTGCTGGGCTCTTATCCCTCAAGCAAAGTTTGAAGGGATTTTCCTGCCCCTGGCTGTGCTGCTTGAAATGCCCTTGGCAAACATGACATGGGGAAAATATTTCAGGATGAGAAGGAGGATGTTATATCGAGTAAAAGAGATGTTGTATATCTATAGTGTAGTGAAACACTGCAGTGCAGGGAAGTTTCATTTTACACATACATTAAATAACTACTGAAAAGAGCTAGAATTTCTTTAAAAGGATATTACGCTAAGCGGCAAGTGTTCAAGCAGCTGTATCACAAAATGCTATTATAGGATGTTTGTGTACACAGATTCAGAGAGAATTGTATATATTTAAAGTGAATATTCATTTAGATGTGATGCAAAAATGATCGGAGCCCAAATGACTGTAATACTGTACTCAGTCACAACAGAAACCAACAACAGCATAGTACAGGAACATCTGGCCCACTGTTACATAAGCCTGCAGCATGCTGTGCAAGAGTAGCCTAAATGAGATCAACAGAACTTGAAATAGAGCTGAACAGTAGTTTGAGTAGGCAAAAAGGGAGGGGGGAAAAGGCTGGAAATTTATAAGGTTGCTCCTGAAATCTAGAGCAAAGAGAGAAGAAACAAGGGTGGAGATGGCACATAAAGATGGAGCCTCTGAAATGCTTTTATTGTTCATTGTAAACATCCACTGGTGAAGGAAGATAACATCTGAGGCTCTGAGTAAAGCAAGAAGGAAGGAGCATATGTGCCGACGAGGGCTGGGCAATAAAGTCATCTTGATTTTCTATTACAAATTTGGCTTTTTTATGATCATGAAAACAAGAGAATTGAAATTGATGACTCATCATCACACTGCAATACATTTTGTGCTGGCTTTTGTTCAGTCTATGTGTGTTAAATGGAGCACATTCTCACCTCATGCACAGCAAGTGTGACCTTTCAGTGCAGCTGGATCAGCCGGATTTAATGTCAGTAATCAGGCAGATCCATCTTTCTGAGCTCTAACCTACAACGATTGTTTACAACCCAAAGCAGCACAGCCCACTAAGAGTTCTTAGGAGCAGGAAGAGATCGGCGATACGAGTGAGACAACAGCAGAAAGTGACTGTTCTTACACAGATTAGCATAGATGCTAACAGCTCATGCTCTGCTGTTACACTGTGAAAGGTGTGGCCGCCGACTACATTATATAGTAGGCCCATAATCAATGAGATTGACAGAACGATCATCCAATCACCCATTTCTCTGCCTTTCTTTCTAATGGACACTGCTATACTGCACATATTAAAATTGTTTTCCCCCGCACAGAATCATTAAGGTGTCAGGTTACTGCAACCAGCCTCAAGTGGACACTCTGGGTACTACAGCTTTTGGCATTTTTACATGGGCCTCCATTTACAGCCATGAAGGTCGCTGCCTGACCATCTAGCTGCCAGAATTGTGCCAGTCTCACTAATAAAGTACACAAGCTGGAGCAAAGAACACACACTCAATAAAATCCAGAATGCAGAGGAGTACTTTGACTCAAACATTGTTATCCCTCCATGTCACATTTGGAAGTACGAAGAACTGTGCCAGGCACTATACACAATCCCCTTAGGAAAACTGGAACACCCAAGTTAAAGCATGGTACACCCAAAAGGGTCTGAAGAGATTTTTTTTATCTGTTAGAGACCCCACACATGAATATAATTAGGCATGGGACAATTTTATTATATTGTGTGGAGTCATAAACTCAACACAGCCCACTACGCATAATGATTTCATCCCAACACCGATCTAGAATCTAGTCCTCCAAGCCAGAAACCTTGCGTGATCGAATCTGATCGAACATAGACAAAGAAGAAAAAACACAACAACAACCACAAATATTGTCTATGGCAACAAACACAACACTTAACATGGAAGAGGACACACGAGAAGAGGGAATGATGGTAGTCTTAGGGCTATTTTTGACAGAAATATTGCGAACTAAATAAAAAAAAAGACTGTGGAACAAATCCTAGAAACAATGTGAGCATGTGAGCTGGTCCCCTATTTGTAAGGTCTGTTGAACTTTATGTTTCAGGTCGGCTTTGTTTGTTTTATTTTACATCTGCTTCCTAGTTCCCCAGTCAGCTTGATTCTTGATTGGCTACATCCATTTTTCATCACAGTTCATGGAGTCTGGACTCTGGAGTCATCACCTTTCCCCACACACAAAGACTTTTTAAATGTTGAACAAGTTTAATATTAACGATTGTTGGCCAGAGCTGACTATCGGGACAGTTATACTCATAACATACCTTGGAATACAGGATGACCTTGGGTATTTGCCATCCTTGGTCGGAAAGGGTAAAATTTAGGACAAAAATGGCCTGATAAATTTTATGTGTGTACCCCGCTTAAGTCGAGCCTAGACCAACTAATACTGAAAAGCAGAAAAGCTGCAGTTTTGTATCAGGAGGCTGCTGTTCATACCCAGCCCTAGATATAATGGGTACACATTGGACAAGCCTGTGGCCCAATCTAGAAACCAAGGCTTAACATCAGCATGGCCCAATCAGAGTTCTTAGGAGCAGGAAGAGGTTTCAATATTTTGGAGACCATCTGTTAAGGAGGGAGACAGGGTACTGACAAACACACATGATGTGCATAATTGATATGGATCACAAAAACAGAGGATTAGAGTGAGAGACTTGAGTCTGTTACCCTAAAAAACAACATTGAAGATAGCCAGTATATCGGTTTAACCAGTGATCATGTAAACCAGTGAGTGTGTGGCTATGTTTAGATTGTCTATATAGTCACCAGGTAACATGGTGACAGATTTATTTCTACACCAGATCGTTTCATCTGAAAGGGAACTGTTTTACTTTCAGCATGCACATGATGCTGAGGGTGTGGGTTCTGTTCAGAAGTCATCAACCGAGTAAGTTGGTGTTAGTATTGGTTACTGATAAGCATTTTATTATTTCTGATCCATGCATTATCTTTCCACACATCATAGCTGTATACAGTCCAAGCTTTCTTGCATCCAGTGTCAAATAATCCACGGCCCAGTACTGGTCTGTTTGGGATGGAACACTACTGTATTACAGAAAGCTACAGAGAGAGCAAAATAACATTCAAACTCAGGGTTTGTACGCCTGGTTCAAAGTGAAATATAAGCACATTCAACATGCATTTAAGACATTTCAAGCACCCTATGATGACCTTAAAAAAATCATGAATTTCTCAACAACCAGGATGAATATATATTACTGTTATCATATTTAAAGAGATGAAATTATGCTTAACATAGTTATTTGTGTATTTATCCAAAGGAGGATGATTTAACCTGACAGATGGAGCATTGCATATATTTCACTAGAGCATCTGGAAAAGAGCCAGTAGAAAGGGTTTGGGAATGGGTAGAACCTTTAATGGCATAAACAACAAGTGACTGGACCATTGTTTTTGTCAATCATATTTATTGTGGGCCATTTAGATAATGCTGTAGGCAGAAGATGCTGCACTACAGAACATGAGCCATTTTGTAAAAAAAAAAAAATCTCTGCAAATCATATTGAAAGGGGAGTGTAAATATATTTTAAGTAATAACAGGAAAAACAAACAAAATTGTATTTGTTTATTTCATGTGCACATCACAATTACACTGGACAAGCCTCATGCATTGTTGCATGTGTTTCAGCACATATGCTACCGTGCAATCCTTTTTTTCAGGAGGCTTTTTAAATGATAAAAGTAATAAGAAGAAAGATTTAAAAATGCATTGTACAATGAAATTACAACAGTAGAAGAGAAGCATTTTTTTTTTTTACCAAATTAAACACATACATATCTGTCAAAGCTTTTCACCTGTGTGTAGACTTAACTGATATTGTTCTGTAAATGTAAAATTATTTTGTTCACAATAATGCCGACTTTTAAACATTATTTACCTAACAGACAGAGTTTTAAAGTAGAAATTATGTCAAATGTCTAAAGTCACCCTGGTTATACTGCACAATTTATTACATTTTTTTTTTTTTTTTCAATTTTATTCTTTTGGCCTTTTTACCTTCGCCAAGGAGGTTATGTTTTCGGGAGAGTTTGTTTGTCTGTCTGTCTGTCCATCTGTCTATCTGTCCGGCTGTGAACAAAATAACTCAAAAAGTTATGGATGGATTTTGTTGAAATTTTTAGGAAATGTTCAGCATGGGAAAAGGAAGAACTGATTCGATTTTGGTGTTGATCCGGATCAGCGTCTGGCCGCCATGGCGAAAAATGTGATTTCTGTGAATAACTACTGAACTAAAATAGATATCATTATGAATCCAGTTGCTAATGGTATGTTTTCATGGTCAAGGAATCTAGATATTTCGATGAAATAAAGGTAGGACTAATATTTATGGTGAAAATCACAATATGAGAGAGGACTGTGGTGCTGGCGGAGGTCTGAGCTCTCCGAGTGCTTTTCTAGTTATTATTATTATGTTTTTATTTGCATTACTATTAGTCTCCCTCCATAATAATGTAGATTAAAAGCCATTTAAAAAATCTCTTTTCCTGACACACTGCTTGAATCTCAATACTTTATAAACAAAAATATGTATCAAAATTCAAGTAGTTTTAAAAGTCCTGTCTAAAATTCATGCACGTTACAAACCATAAAAGTGCAACAGTATAATTCAGGCACTTTCAAGGATTTCAAGCACCCGAATAATCCATGCAAACTGCTCTGGAGAGGCTTAACAGGTGCTGTGTCAGTGAAGATGCTGTAGTATATGTAGAGAGGTATGGCGCCTTTTTTTCTCCTGTGACATTCCCTTTGGGTTTGTTGTATGATCGCTGAACCCTAAAAGGTCAGTGAAAAAGACAACTCTCTACACTGCAGAGCAGAGGTCTACGAACACATGGCCTGAAGGACCAGAATCATCCAGGGTCTCATTTAGACGAGACTCTGCCAGATGAACCAGATCCTCAAACCTGTGCAGCAGTGACCATTAAGACTGTAGATTTTGAATTCCATTTTATCATTATCTTTATGAAGTCTGAGTCTGTGTGCCACTGAAACACTAACTCAGCAGTGATATAGAATAAGACCTGATGATGAAGCTGCTGGATTGCCAGATACAAGAGGTAGAACATGCACCAGGTCATCTCGAGCAGATTGCTCTCAAAGAGTGAGAGCTCTCATGCTGTTAGTTGGACTATTAATAGTGGAGACATTCAGCTCTCTCTCCTGGCCAGAAAGCATCCAGGCATCTAAACTGGCAACGAGGCCTGAGGTCGTATAGACTACCAGGAGAGCCAGGCAGTAGAACAAAGAACGCTGTTGGAGGAGCTCCAACCACCAATAAGATGAAAGATCTCCTGGAAGGCAGGGAACAAATTTAGGGAAAATGTAAATCAGTGTGTTCAGTTTTACTTTTTATGATCTAATAGACTATGGATTGAAGGTAAAATGACTGATTTGATTACCACAGAACTACAAAGCAACGCAGCCACAGGTTATATATGAATTTCTTACATCAATCACCACCTTTTAACTAATATCTGACCTGTAACCATCCCCATTTCCACATCTATTTATATAGAAACTACTGCTTTTATGAGTGTTCTTTCTTAAAGACTAAGGCTAAGATTGTTTAATTACAACATTACGTTCAGTCAAGGAAGAGGAATATGCTTGTGGTGCACTGTAGTCTTAAGTGCTGTAAATGTTATTTGACAACAAGTTCAGTCTGCAGAGATGCAAAATTCTGGATGTTTGCCAGTGTCTGATATAGCAGTATTTCCTAATCTGATTAAGCTGATACTAATATTAATACCAATATACTGACCCCTTTTGGTGCCCTCTGATAGCTAAGAACATCACTGTTAAGACTACATCTGTAAAACCCAGAATGAGAAGTAACTTCTACAGGAGCTGAATGGACACCTGATTTACAGGTCAAAATGTGAGCCATTTCATAAAAGAGACTCTTGGCAAAACACATTTTTCCTTTAAAAAAATGTTGCCTTGTAATTTTTATTTTGGGTACCTTGCTTTTTGATTTGCTTGTCCTTATTCTTTTGTTTTTCTTTAACTGTTGTGTAATTTTGAATTTGTTGTGGTGTGAGGATCTGTTTTTGTGCTTTCTTACTTGTTTGTTTTAATTTGTTTACATTCAACAGAGCATATATTGGAGAAAAATCATTTCAGATGAGAAAACAGTGACACACCATCATTATTGTTTCTGTACTATCACCATGAGAAACAAATGGTTATGAAGATCATACAGCATTGTTTGTTTACATCTCACATGATTTATGTGCACGTCTTTTTCTATAGCTTAAGTATACAGTAGTCCCCCTCCATTGCAGGGGTTAGGTTCTAGACCCACCCGCGATAAGTGAAAATCTGCAAAATAGAAATACCCTATTAAAGTATACCCAAGGCATGTTTTTGTAATATTTACGGTACTTAGAAAATAATTTTAAGGTCTTAGAACACAGTTTTATAACAATAGAAATAAATAAAGCACATAAAAAGATACAGAGGGAGCAACAATTGAAAATTTTGAATTGAAATTGAAAACACAAAAATATTGTTTGTGTTGCAGTTCACTGGTCTCTGTAGAGAGAGATGTAGAACTGAGAGAGAACCGCAAGCCTCTTTCTTCCTTGCGTGATATGACGCCACATGATGCACAACAGTTAATCAGTGGTCAAGAAAAAAATACCCACACTCTGATTGGCTGAATCCATTTGTACGGGCATTTTATTGTGTCAGACAAGATTTGACTTCGTAGACAATGCTGCAGATGTACCCAATATCAAAATTATTAGGTCTTACAGAAAAAAGCCCACAAATTACCAGTAACGCGAAGGCTGACTGCAATATCACAGGGGCTTACTATATATCTGCAGCAGCATCACATTGCACTTACAGGCCTGGCCTATGTACTACAGCATTTTAAGTGTTTTGATTAGGGCTGAACGATTTGAGAAAATAATGTAATTGTGATTTTTTTCGCCAATATTGTGATTTACTTTGCGATTGTTTTAATGTTCCTCATGTTGTGTATTCTTAAACAAACATAAGCAGTAGATCGTTTTTTTAGTAAAACCGATATGACATTAAATTCATCTAAGGATAAAAGATTTGAAAAAAACTGGAGAAGTGAAGAACAGAAGCAAAAAAGGTATGAAATTGTAAAAACTGGGTAAAAATGGTATGAAAGTGGAAAAAGGTTAATAAATAGGTGCAAAATAGGTATGAAATTGCAAAAAAATGGGGGAAAATTGGCTAAAATAAAAATTGGCTAAAAATAAAATTCCAAAAATGGTTCTGACCCAGGCCAAAAATAGATGAATGGGGGCAAAATAGGCATAAAGTTCTAAAAAAGGGGTTAAAAAAGGTAAAAATGGTCCAAAAGTGGGAAAAAAGTGTATAAATAGAGGTAAAAAAAAGGCATGAAATTGCAAAAAACTACATCACAATGCCAAAATGTTCAACACATTTTGGGCTAAAAATATTGAACATTCTGCGATTTGAAAATTGCATCAAGCCATATTGCGATTTAATCTAATTTGTAATTAATTGTTCAGCCCTAGTTTTGATGTGAAGAGACAAAAAGGTTTTGTCTCCATGTTGGCAGGGTTTCTGTTCACTGTCCTCCTTTGCTCATCTCTTTGAAAGGAAATGATAAAATTGCAGCTACAGCATCTGATCTCAGTAGGCCCCCATTGTTTACAGGGTTGCAGTCATTTCTAGCCTCAGGCAGAACAAAACTGTGCCTGTTGTTACTGCCTGTCACTCTTCGAAGAACGTTGACTGGTCCAGGCATTTTCTGAATGGATACAGAAGTTTCAGCCTGAAGCTTGGCGGTATGGATCCAACTGCTGACACACATGGATGCTGGCAGATCCAGCTGCTCTGCAAGGTTACCATGATGCTACTATATGACCCATATTGCCACAAATATAGGTGGCTATTTCGGTCATAAAGCCACTTAACCCGCGTAAAAATACATTTTTACGCAAGTTAAATTTACACTGCGACTCTAGTCAGCTGTCAGCAGTAAAACCACTTGTGAACAGTCAACCCCCATGCTGCTTTGCTTTGTGTGAGAGCATGTATATTTACAAGAGCTGGTTTACACAGGGCGCTGTAATCTTTCCTCCCTGTGTTTGTGTGTCCGCCCATGATCTCCTCAATCAAGACTCAGCTGGTATGAGCAGGTGCATGCCGGTGACTAAAACACGTGGGTGCTGCTGTAGACGGTCCCTCTGATGCACCTTTGTGTGGCCCAAACCTCAGACCATTCAGTGCTTTCTATAAACAAATGTGCCCTCCTTTTATTCGTTCAGCAGAGGCTCACAGAGATACTACACTGTCAATGAAACGCCCACACACTCACACATACTAACTCAGCAGAGGCCTCACTACCAGACAGTACAATCTATTATGTAATGATTGGTGCAGTGATGCTGGTGTAAAACTTTATACAGTATTTGGTTATTAATCTGCACTCGGGGGTTTTGTTTGTAAAAGAAAATCATGTTTAGTTTTTTTTTTTTTTTTTTTTTACATCTTTTAAATATCAAGTAGCCTGAGTCCTGAAAGTTTATATAGTATCAAACAAGACAGTAATAGACTATAATTGCACATTTTGATTAAGTGTGTGTTGATGTTGATTTACAATCACCAATTCCAATGAAGTTGGGACACTGTGTTGAACATAAATATAAACAATAGAAATTATTTTTAAGTCCTTTTCAACCTCTATTCAATTGAATACACCACAAAGACAATGTATTTAATGTCCAAATGGATAAACACCATTGTTTTTATTTTGCAAATATTCACTTACTTTGAATCTGATGCCTGCAATATATATTCCAAAAAGCTGGGACAGGAGCCAGTTACCACTGTGGTACATCACCTGTCCTCTTAACAATAAGCGTTTGGGAACTGAAGACACTAATTGTTGAAGCATCAAATTCTTTCCAATTCTAGCTTATGTATGGCTTTGTGGCGTAACAGTCCAGGGTCTCCATTTCTGCTTCATAATGCGCCACATATTTTCAATGGGAGACCAGACCAGTACCTGCCCTCTTTTAGCGATGCTGTTGTTATTATGGCAGAATGTGGCTTCACTGAAAGGATGTCCCTGAAGGAGACATTGCTTAGATGGCACCATGTGTTGCTCCAAAACTTGTATGTATCTCTCGGGCCTCCATTGCATTCGCAGATGTGCAAGTTACCCATGCCATGGGCTCTAACACACCCCCTAACATGGCAGATAGTGGCTTTTGAACTTTTCGCTGAATATAATCTGATGGTTGTTTTCCAATCTAGCCTTTGACTAGAAAACTGCCATGCTCTGGACATTTTCCCGTTTTAACTATTCTCTGTAAACTCTAAAAATGGTTGTGTGTGGCAATCCCAGTGGATCGGCGGTTTCTGAAAGACTCAGACCAGCCAGCCAATAGATCCTTTGTCTAGCCCTGCCCCTTTCAGGAAGTACTCTTCTACAAAGCCCCACCCCCTCAGTAAATGTTACTATAGACTAAATTTAAAAAGAAAACTACTTGCTGTTTGATCACTGTTTAATAACTTTGAATAAAAAAATACATGGCCCAAAAACTCAATATCTTTATGAATCAGCATTCTGTCTAAAATAGTCACAAAAACAACAACAAAAAACAAACAGGCTAAGAAAACACAACAAGATATACAGAGGACACAGTGAAGGAGCTGTACAGATGAAAATTCAAATTTTAAGAGTATAAATATAATACACATGTTATTTAACATTGCCTGATCAAATCAATAAAGTGCTTGAAGTATTTCTACCTAATATTCCTAGAACATTAATTATTGACAGTAACAAAATATTTGTTTGACTGTGGTTAAGTTTCTTTGTAATTTTTCTTTTCTTGTACTTTGAAGTACCAACATTTTCTCCACAATGTGTTAAAATAGACTCTGCCAATGCAATAGTTTTCTGGCTGGAGGTTCCTGGCAATGGCTGCTTTACAAAGGCTCTCTCTGTTTCTGATTGGTTTGTTGGTTAACCAATTAGAAAGTCAACAAACGGTAAATTACAACATCACAGCCAAAATCACTGAAATCATCTTTTCTTCTGTGTTTTGATGCTCAGTTTAAACCCCTGCAAGTCATCTTGACCGCGTTTTCATTCCTACATGCATTAAGTTGCTTCTGTATGATTTGCTGAATGAGTTAATATACAGTTGAATGACTGTACTTTTTAAAGGGGCCATTGAGTTTATACCATTTACAGCCAGCACGATAAAAACTATAGAAGCATCGTTGTTGGTCCATTTCACCATTTCATTTTTATTTCATTCCTATTTACTTCTAATCCTTATTTTATTGCTCTTTGTCGCTATTATAATATCATACCAGTCTCCTTTGGTTATTACAGAAAGAGGTCCAGCTGGGGTCAAAGGTTAGCAGCTCAGTAGCATTATGGTGTCACCATGTACAGTAGATACTGTTGTAGGTAGATTATGGAGGCAGCTGACTAACATAAACAGGGGAGGATAAAGAGCAGCCGCTATAATAACGTCACTGGTGCAGCCCTGGCCCTTATATAAGCCCACTGTTTGAAGGCTACACACAGCAGTACCATGTAACCTACACCAGGACATACTGTACAGCATATAGACCACTGCTCACTCTGCCTAAGGCTGAAGGTGGCTTTGTAGGAGCTTTCAAAGCCTTTTCCTGCAGATGTAGCATCTGTACATGAGCATGCTTTCATGGTGCCTTGTTTTGTGTAGTGCTGCATGTTCAACACCATCTACCATGAAAAAAACAACAGTGAGGAGGCCTTCTCCCTTTCATCTCCTTCATCTGACACTGATCAGGAGAGAGACACAGACAGGCGATGTTGTGATCCGGGGATCGTGCTCCTCGACCGAAGTCTGATGGAGGATCTCCCACTAATCCCTTAATATCACATGTCCCACTGAGATACTGCTGCCATCGTCATGGTGATGCTACGATGGCCTCTATGTGTAGTAGGGGGGGAATGGGGTGGGAGGTGGAGCGGGCGAGGGTGTTGCTGCACAATATCATGTCAATCCTCATTGTGAAACATAAACACAATCATTGGAGGAGGTATTTCGAGGCTGGAAATGCAGGCATTTAAAGGCATCTGGTCATGAGAGGGAGGAGGGGAGGGGGTTTGTAAGGTTGTTTGCTGTGGATGGCGAATAAAAGCTGGCCGCCTTATCCTCAAGTGGGTGGCTGTGTGGATGGTTGGCTGGCATTAAGTCTTTGCAGATAGGCGCCTAATGCAAGGGAATCCTTTGATTTGGGATTTTGCAGCAGCAGCAGAGTCAAACAGATATTTTAGCCGCTGGACAGATGTTTAGTGGCAGAAAGTTCAAGTTGATTCAGTGAAAAAGTATTGTCGCTGCATCAGTTTATTTTGTTGATCTCACAAATATTTAAAACCTCCGTGGTGCCTCTTATGTGTGCAGAATATGATAACTTAATGGGGTATTAGATAGCTCTGTTTCGAGGTGTGTAACATCATATGGTATGTACAGTAATATTCCAGCAAAGTGATGGGTGTAGCCTGCAGTGAACTGATATCAGGTTGCCCTCGTGTTTGTCTGCCTGTGTACACTGTGCTGTATGCAGTTTAGTTAAGCGAGCTAATAGTGACGTGCTGTGGTGCTCAATTGGAACAGGAAGGAGTAGGGCGAGCCAACAATAGGCGAGGTATCTATTACCTCTCTATTGTTAGCTATGGCTGGGCTATTATTATTTCCAAAATGAGTAACAAGCAGCTGACTGCAGACTTTCAGTCCAGCCCACCAGCCAGGAACAATAACAGCATGAAGATGAAAGATTTTCTGATTCTTTTGATCAGTTATGGTTAGGGATGGGAATCTAAAACCAATTTCAGTTGAGAATCGTTAACAGCTCCATCATGGAATCAATATCATGAGTCTTTTTGCTACTCGATTCACTCATCAATTCCTTCCACTAACAGGGATAAGAAACGGTCAGAATTGTGGCTTAATATTTTACATAAGGCACCTACTGCACAGCCTTAAAGCTAGGGTCTATGATCTGAAATCCAGTTTAGCTGTTGAGACAGATTTGAAAAATGCAGCCCCCCCCCCCTTCACTCACCCCTCCCCTTCGTGTCGCCCCCTAACAACACGCCCCCTCCGATAGAGCAAGAAGCCGGCCAGCAGAAAATATTCATTGGCGTTGAAGATAAATGAGATTTCTCATAGCTGAAAGTAACAAACACGACAGTCATCCCCCTTGTAACACACAGCGGTAGCCATTTCAATTGGACCGGTGGCGAAGTGGGTCCGGCGTCCCCACTGTCCGATCAGAGCAGAGCCGATTGTGGGCGAGGATTTACGTTTCTCGGCGTGTCTTCACCAGCTCAGTTTACAATGCTAACGATGAGTGGCTAACTTATGCTAAAATCTATTGACAGAGCCTACCCATTCAGACCAACAACGTTCAGTCATTAGCCAGTACAGGCACAGACTAACCAGGGTTATTCAGCAGACATCTCTCACCGTAGTAAACAAAGCTATTACCTGTTCAGCAGAAATTTGGCTGTCACAGTGTCAGTTTTCAGTCCCAAATCATTCTGCAGCTTTTTCCACCGATCGTACGATCCTACAATGTTGAGTCTCCGTTGGGACCTGTATTGCTCATATTTCTTCCTTACTTCAGCCTTTTCCTCGAAACTTTTACGTTTCCTTCCCTTCGATGTGGAGGGTAACAGAAGCAGCCTCCCGGTTGTGATAACACTTAGTGTGAATTGGCCCTATACTAATAAAGGTTGATTTTATTATTTTCTTTGAATTATAAAAATGATTAATAACTTAGCATCTGATTGTGTGATGCTTTTATTTTGACCTGTGTCAGTTTCATTTTATGGTGCAAGAGGGTTAAATCATAAGAGATTACTTTTCTTTATCCCCCTTTTATTAAAAATGTGACTTTTTTATGTTTGTATCTAATTGCTTTCTTTGACCAGTGAATGGAAGAAACATCGCAAACGAGCAAAAAGCTCAAACGAAGCCTCTCCTGACAAAAGAACTGACAATGATTTTTGACAACAACAGCAAGACGAGACAGAATTGGTGCTGGAGGAGAGCTGCGATGCCCCACCCTGTGTGAAGTGCAGGGTTAGAGGAGGACATGGAAATGCATTCAGCCATCTCTGTCTGGCTATAGAGATTGGGCGAAGGCAAAGAGCAGTGACCTATCTGTGGTGGGGTTAGGGCAGAGTTTCAAGACTATTCCCAGTGGAGCTGTTGAGCTGTGTGTGGGAGGAGTTGTGACGTAAGCATGGGACAATGTCAGCTGCCAAGGAAGTGCTGATCACAGCCAGAATAAAATGTATCTGTGTCAGGATGAATAAAGTGGGCTGACAGGAGAAGCAACCAGGCATTCACAGCGAGAGAGAGAGAGATGTGTTCACAGACACACCATTACTGGAGCTAACAAGCACATATGTGGTGAACACAAACATGGTGTATCACTGCCTCTGACTAAATGTTGCTCATGTTGTTGATACAGTTATACTCTACAATATACTGGCTGCATTATAATGAATGCATATGTTTGTGTAAGCCCTGCATGGAAATACACTTGTGAATGTGTGGGCTGCAGGGTGATTAGCTGACTCTTTGCCACTTGGAAATCTCTCAGAAGGGGAGATATGGAGCAGCTCAATTGAATCCTGGCAGGTAATCTAAGGAAACAGATGGATTTTAGTTATATTTGGCATGAGATTAGCTGCTTCCCGTTGCTCAGAAAATCTGCTGTTGCCAACTCTTGTTTGACAATCTGAATATTAGTCCTTGGTCAGGAGGTCTGGGTTGTGCGCTGTTAGATTGCCTATTCTGATGAGTACGCCCCGTGGATTCAATCCTATCTGTGCTTTCTAAGGCCCAGCTGTGGTAGCTGGCCAACCCCTCCACACCGAGGCGCCTGCCCTCTCATCGTCACTCCTGCCCTGCCTATCGCGCTGTGCCAGCGTCCCGTGCCAGAGGAAGTTATCAGCACTCCATCCCCTGCCCCTAATCCTCTCCGAGGTAGAGAGAAAGTGTTAAGTAGCACTTCTTCTGGCATTTATTGGAGAGGTAGAATGAACAGGTGCCTCAAGACCTAATCATCTGTCTTTAAATGAGCTCCTATTTTTAGTGCACACTCTCCCCTTCTTGGAGATTTGCAGGGAGTGTACAGTAGAGGTGCTACAATGGGGGATTTCTGTCTAATATAATCTGTGAGGATAATGTTGACTCGGTGACGGACACCATGCAGGTTGAGTTTCTTTTTGTGGCTCTTTAGGGTACAATGATGGAGGGTTTGCACATGATGTCACATTAAGTGCAAGTGAGTGGAATTGCAGGCCCTGAATGGTGAGAAGCACAAATTGGCAACAGAAATTAGAGGGAAATAAGTGTTCAAATATGTAAATTCAGCAGAAAAGTATCAAGGTTTTTGTTCTCATTTTTCAAAAATGCTTACCAAGGGCACAGTAGATCCTCAGCTTATGTAGCGTTAGGTTTATGATGAAGATGAAGCCATGACTTTACAGCAGCTGGTATCACATCACAGCAAACACACATTCAGGTAATGATGAAAATAAACTTAACTTCTTTCTCTTTCCTCTAGCTTTTTCTTCAAAGAAAAATCAAGACATTAATTTCAGCATATCAATCACAAAGTTAAACATCAATATTTTAAATAATGAGATCATATTACAATGACTGGTTTTCCAGTACATTTTACCACAAATTGATCAAATAATTAAATTAGCATGACTACATTTGGCTAGTTATAAGTGTCATTTTGAATATCTTCCTCCAAAAATAGGGTTTGTCACCAGTTTATGTGCAAGAGCCGTAAGCTCAGAAAAAGCATAGTCCCTTCAGAGCTGCATCTTTGAAATATGCAAATTAATGTTGCAATATAAATGACATTTTATGGTTCCAAAGTTTTTTTTTATCATCATTTTAAACATATTCAGACTAGAATCAATAAAAATAACCAAAATAAGTAGCCCCTCTGAAATTAATTTAAAACATGACAGTTTTTAGTTGAATTAAAGCTATTCAGACACTTGTTGCCACAAATATGAGTTGCTAGTTGCTCTCTGCCAACTTGGTGCACAACCTGAGAAGTTTATGCATACCCTTCATATATTAAAGATTTTGCATGGAATGTGTCTGAAAGTGAGGAATAGAATTTTCAAAATTAATAGCAAACACTGGTAATTCTAGGTTAGATTTTTTTTTCAATTTTCCTACTTTTGCCTCATATTTTTCCTAAAGTTATCAACACAGAGAAATTCTTAAGTTATAGTTGTACTGTGCTATATATAAATATATATGTATTTAAGCATCCATGACAGGCGCAGTTTGTTTGTTTTTGCCCTGGAGACATATGATATTGCATTCAAGACTGCTGCACAGACAAGTGGGATTTGAGACTCAGTCCTGCTGTTTTTTTGTCTGTATTATTACAAATTTTTCTTGTCTGTCAGGGAGAGAAATCAGATAACACAGTAGGTGGGTGCAAAGAACAGAACGGGAGCTAATTCTTAGAAAAATCCCCAGTCAAAACATATCTAAATTTTACTGAAAATATATTTCTTTTGTGGAAATATTTCAGCGTTGTTGTTATTCAATTTATTTAATAAAGAAATGCAGCTCAGATCAGACAACACTAATACAGAAGCTGTTTGCATCTATGCTAATCTCTGTACAAGCAGCCACTTCCTGCTGTGGTCTTGCTCATAGCTCCCACCTCCTCCTGGGATACTTTTGGAAAAGCTCACTAGCATTAGGTGAGTCCATCAGGGTAATTTCAGGGTAACTTCTGCACATACAGCCTGCCTCGGTAAGTTCAGGAAAGTTGCAGGGTTTTCTGCAAGTGTAAAGAAGTTAAAATTAAAAGCCACCTGGATACTTGAAAAGTATGTAACTTTTCTTTTGCATCTCATGTCAGTCACTCAGTTTATATTTGAATGATTTTATTATTTACATTTTGATCATTACTTAGTGTAAATTACAGTAACCTACTCATCACGGTTGGCAGGATGTTATCATAACTGAGTAGTAGTGAAAATCTTAATCATGATATAAAACATTATTATACTGTACATACTGTCATACTGGATTAAACCAGGATAAAAACGTTAAGATTTGTTTTATATTATTAAAACAGCCTCCAGTGAAAATCCCCCCTGTAGGTCGCTCACTCCTGAAAGAGTTCAGCTGATATTAACCTCATCTCTGTGCTGTACTGATGAGCTGGAGAGATGTTAATGATCTATGTAGTTGGTATTTACACACTGAACCAGATTACTCTCCTATGATCCAATTATCAGTCAGTCTGTGGTGGACTCAGTGAGCCTGCAGGGTCACTGCTCAGCTGTGAGACCCTCTGTCACTGATGTCCCTCATGGCTGTTGGTCATTTTTAAAATGCTGCATCTAAATATCTGTGTAAACTTAAAAAAGGCTTTATGTGAATGTTTATCATTAATATCTTTGGAGGAAGCAGTTATCATAGTTTCTACTCACATGCAGCGTTTCAATGCCTGTGAACCGACGCAGGTGTTAGTGGAGAAACCCTCGGTCAGGCCTCTTCTCAGGATTGTGTGGCTTTGGTTTAATTTGACTACCAGTTCTCAAGACCGTGAAATTTGTTAAATCAGTTCTTTTAGAAGGACCTTTTGACCTGTTTTTAACTTCAATTGATCCCCTAAGATGATGAAATCAAAATCTCTTACCACAACCCCACCTGTTCTCTGCATAGTCTAAACAACCAGAGTGATGAAGCCCTGCATAAGACCACCTGCCATCAAAACAAAAAAAAAAAGATATATATTTTTTTAAATTTATGTTATTGGAAATATAATGAAATATAATGTGCTTTACTATTTTATCTGTTTTCTAAATAATGATTCAGAAAATTCATAGGTAGCTATAACATTTATATTTTTGCATTTAAAGTATAATTTCTGTTAGAGAACTGCTACACACTGGTGTATTGACAATTACAGAAACATACATTGTGTCTAAAGCTGCATCTAAATATCTGTGTCAGATACACATATTGCTTTTTTTTTGAATGGGTATTATGGAAATCTTTTGAAGAATCATAGTTACCAGTTACAGTTAACATTCACTCATGCAGCCCCTAACAAATTTATTAGACGATCTGTAATCATAACAAGAAAACATAAATACTTAAAAAAACTAGAAAAGCACTCAGAGAGCGCAGACCTCCACCAGCACCACAGTCCTCTCCCATATTGTAATTTTTACCATAAATATTAGTCCTACCTTTATTTCATGAAAATATTTAGATTCCTTGACCATGAAAACATACCATTCGCAACTGGTTTCATAATGATATCTATTTTAGTTTAGTAGTTATTCATGAAAATCACATTTTTTGTCATGGCAGATCCAGACAGTGATCCGGATCAACACCAAAATTGAATCACTTCTTCCTTTTCCCATGCTGAACATTTCCTGAAAATTTCATCCCAATCTATCCATAACTTTTTGAGTTATTTTGTTCACAGACAGACAAACTCTTCTGAAAACATAACCTCCTTGGCGGAGGTAATAACAAAAAAAATATTAAAGGTGAACATTTCATAGTTATTGGACAAACATTATGAACAGGAATGAAGAATTTCAAAACGATTTCACCTTCTTATCCACATATTTCAGACACAAAAACTATTCTTCTGTTCAGGAATTTAAGTAAAAAATTATAATTTGACATCATAATCAGGAATCAATAATGTGCTTTACTTTTTTCCTGTGTTTTTGTAAAACAGTAAATTTGAAATTTCATGGATAACTATTTGTTATGATTAACAATGTTGTTAATCATGTTAGCTGTGGCATTAACCTTACACTGAGAGGTGGTCTTATAAATTTGTTATGCACTGTCTATTCATGTACACTCCCATGATATCATTTCTGCCCCCGAAATTCCCTTCCTCTCTCATGGTTTAGTTGGAAATGTGCCTTTACTGCAGACCGGTTTGGAGTAGATGTCATGATTACGTCACAGCAGAGCACGCAGAGTGTTGGCCAGAAGACAGTGAGAAAATTTTGAGAGAAAGGCAGAGAAGCAATCTTGATTCCTGGTTTAAGGAAATAAGTGGATAGATGGATGGACAGAGAGTTGGATGGACACATCGACAAGTGACCACAGAAGCTGATTTAACCCATGATCTTACAGTCATGTGAAAGCTAACTCTACCTCTGTCCATCATGGCCTATCTGTTAGATGTCAAAGCTCATTATGATTCCAGTTATATTAGATAATTGAAGCTCCATCTTTGTTTGAATCAGAGAGGGTGATGCAGTACTGTTACATAAAATAAAGCAACATTAAACTGTACTGATTGCCCCTCACTCCTCTAGATTCCACTTGTTCATGCTGAGTCTCTGAAATGCAAAAACCCAGCAAGCATATAGAGATGCAAACACACCCACCTAACACAGAGGAGGTACATTCACCGTCAACAAACAGAAATATCAACAAGCATGCATGTTCAGTCTACATGAATATCTAGCATTAAAGCTTGTAGTCATATTCCGGCTCTCTGTCTTCTTCTTAAAGCGATCAGTAAAAGTCACGTTCTGCTGCAGGACAGAGCTGCTGCCTTACGTCTGACTGTGTCACCGTACTGTTCCCTGCTGCCCCACCGAGATCCAGCTGAATGTTAAATAGGAAACAGAAAGGTCCTGAGCAGCAGTTTAGCTTTAAGACAGGATTAGGGGAGCGAGAGAGCTCTCAGAGTGACTCGCTGGTCTTTCCTGGCACACTTTTGGGCAGTGGAGGTGGTGTACTCTCAGAGTAATTATGCCTGTGGAGGTGAGTGTGGAGGCTCATTGAGAGATTTGTGCATCTGCTTTAAGACTGATGTAGTGCCAGAGATCTCTAACCTGACGGACCAGATAGACCATTCAATATGTGCTATACAGCATCTATAGAGTGGTGCAGGGATGACGTATTTTTGTAGGCCAGTGCAGGAGTTAGCGTCAGACTGGCTCCCTCAACTGCTGAACCCTGAAAGAGTATGGGATTTTTCACTGTGTTTTGAATCATTACTGATAATAAATTCCATGGGGAGAAACATATTAAACTTCATGCACTGTTTTATGTAATAATCTTATGAAAAGAACAACTTTTACGATTTTTAAAGATTGAACATAATCAGCAGGTGTAAAAGCGATTATGAAACTACAACATGGCGATTCTTAGAAGCAACTACAATATTTCCAGTGTTTAAAGTCTTGTTGTGGCCTCTTGTTTGAATATGTCCTCTTAATCAAGTGACCTGATCAAGCTGGTGTCTATGGCTGTGGCAGAAGTTTAAGAATTATTGTTAATTCACGAGTAAGGACCACACCATCAACAGGATGAATCTGACAATTATTTATTGCATACAGTGGATAACAAACTCCATAGTAGGTGCGTGAAGCGGATAACAGTTTGGGGAAACTTCATGTGGAATTCGCTGTAGCGCCCGGGCAATACGAGCCCCCTTTTAAGGCCCTGAGGAAAGAAGGAAGAAAGAAGTTATAAATAAGGGGAGGGAGGGAGGGGTGCGTCGAGCGTGTGAAACAAAAGAGGGAAATGGCCGGTTAGAATTTATAGGAACACCGGAAGAGGTGTGGTCCTGCTCCCAAAATTCTGCTTAAAGCTCCACATAAAAATGATCAGAAATGCTTACAGTTGAGTCACCAGCCAGTCCTGTAGTCCTTATTAGCAGTTAGCTAGTAGCTATCATTTGAAACACACAACAGTTAAATATTCAAAAGCAGGCAACATCAGGTGCATTTTAATACCACCTATTAAACATTAAAATTGCATGTGTTCACCACAAACCTGATTTCGGCTATTTTTATCCAAAACCAACATCACACATAGTTTCAGGCTTGGGATCCAGGAAGTGCTAAATGCTAACTCCCCTCCACTTTTTGGACTCATTCCTGCACCACTCTATTTCACCTGTCCATCTGGGCCTCATCCCATAGAGCAGTGACCGGGCCCCCTACAACTTCCCATCTGGCCCCCAGAACATGATCAGATTCTGAAAATTTGCAGTAGAAAAATATGTTTTGAGGGAATGTCTTTGTTGTTCATCCCTATAACTGAATCAGTCATAATGATTATGAGCTATGACAATGAACACAACGCAGAATCATTCATTGAAACTGTTTTATCAAGAATTACTCCGTGTTTGATCTGGCACTTGAAAGCTGCTGTTTGGGAGCATTTAACCAGATGAATGAGTAAATTAAGAGGTGTTGGATGTATATATTTGTATATATATATGTATATATACAAATATACATATATATATATATATATATATATATATATATATATATATATATATGTAACTTTGCTAGCAAATTTAAGTATGCACCTTAATTCCTAGACATTCAGTTCACTTTGTGATGTACTTTTGCAGAGTTAAAGCAAACTTGTATTATGCTTTCTTTGTCATTTTAGCTTTTTTTTCATGGGGTCCTGGGGACTTGGTTCTTCTTAGGTATAGCAAGGAGGGATCCAAGCAAATAAAGTCTAGGGACAAAAAACACTGATTTGAAATAAACTATGGCAACTATGAAATATTTAAAGGCAATGTTGATAATGTTATCCAGATACATGATTCGTTTAACTGGTTTATCTTTTCTTCTGTCCCCGTGACAATCAACACTAAATGTATTTTTTAAAAAAAGGACTAAGAAGTCCAAAACCGCTGATTCTTTTGACCTGTCACTGCAATAGGATGGCTGCATGGTGTTATGGCAGGTAAAGCTTGTGCCTCACAGCAAGAAGGTTGCTGGTTTGACTCCCTGTGGTGTTCTGGGCCTTTTATGTGATGTTTTCCTGTGCATGCATGGGTTTTGTCCCTCCAAACAAAAAAAACTTTGTTGGCAGTTTTGTGACTTTAGTTAATTCTTGGGTCTACCTGTGTGTGAATGGCTGTTTTGTATACATTTCATCCCTCTAATTGGCTGGTGACGAAACCAGGGTGTTCCCTCCTCTGTACTGTAGAAATTAAAAGAACAATTCCTTGTGAAAACTGATAGCAACTGGCTTAAGGAATCAATATTATTAGTTTTTTTTTGCCTTATCAATTCTTTTTATTTTGTTCTGCATAGTTTTTAAGTCAAGAGTGTCCTGCCGTTGTCTGAGGCAGTCAGCAAAAACAACAACAAAGAAGTCAAATGTGTAATCATTGCATCAGGAGTCAGATGGGGTCGAAACTGGCTTAATTTTGTGCAATATGAGATGAACTGAATGCACAGCAAGAAGGTTGCTGGTTTGACCCCCATGTTGGTCTGGGCCTAGCATGTTCTCCCTGTGCATGCATGGGCTCTCTGCAGGTACTCCAGCTTCTTCCATGGAGATATTGATTTGGTTAAGGTATGCGTGTGAGCATAATGGTAAAGATAATGGATGGATGGTTGAATGGTTTTCTCTCTCTCCATGTGACCTTACAATTAGCTAGCAAGTGGTTCGGGGTGTACACCAACTCTGACAGTGCTAGCTGGGATAGGCTCCAGCCCCCATGACTTCACAAGGGATAAGCGCCTCTTCTACTCTTCTTGTGATATCTCTGGAAGGTCAGGTTCATCAAATCTTGGAGATTGTACTTAGCTAACCAGGAACCTTCTTCCCATAGGCCCTTTTACACATCCACGTACTGTCACGTCATATAGCATTTGCTTTATCTTTTTTTCTGTCATTTTCAGGAGCTTGTATTTGCACTTGCATTTTCTTTTATTGCTTCTCTGTGTCTTGAGTGTTCAAGTTCAATGACTGCATGTGGTGCATGTTGCATCACAGTTTAATTACTCTGTCCTCATTATCTGTCAACACCAATAGTAATATAATTTTTTTGTCTTTGATTACTCATCTCAAGCATCAGCTCTGGACTGGGCTGGTTGTGCCTATAACTGTGACAGGTTCATATTGGAGTGAGAGATGAACATATCAGCTTTGTTTGGTCCACTGTATCACTTCTCACAGTTTCCAGAGAGTTTTTGTGTGGTCTGTATATGTGCTTTCACTTTAACACAAGTTTCAGTGTCTCTTTTTTGGGTTGATTTAAATTTTCTTTCATTGATTTAAAGTTGGATTAAGATTATCTTACCAAGTTGACATTGTGCCAAGATCTAATCTCAGAACCAGAACAGATGTAGTGTTGCGGTGGCTGTTCCCAGACTGTAGAACTCCCTCCCTCTCCTTTTCAGGTCAATGTGAAAGACCCTGTTATCTCAATGGCCTTTATCAAACTAACCTTAGCCTTTTGTTTCTTCAGATCTGTTAGAAAGTCTTTTCCATTGTTTTTGATTGTTTGTCATGTGCATTTTTGTCTCATTTGGCCTTCTTAGTTGGTTTGTTTTGAGCCTCATGGTGGTTCTCATTGACATTTTCCTATCCTGCTTGCCATTCTGTGGTTGTACACCACTTTGGTCAATAGATCACCAGGCGGGGCCTTCCTGGAGTGGAGTTTGCTTGTTGCAATTGGTGACTCTAAATCGCCCTTATGTATAAGTCTGTGTTTGTTAATGGCTTCTGAGTAGTTCAGGGTTTACCCCACCTCATGCCCAGTGTCCTTTGGGACAGACTCCAGCCCCTCCTCATCATTATCTATCCCAATGATTGAGGGCTTGAGATAATGATTGAAGGCTTTCTTGTGGCAGGAGGCTAGTTAAGCTTTCAGTACATGCTTTAAACATTAGTCACTACGTTTATGCATTCATAAGGACCGCACCATCAGCAAGATGAGTTTAACAGCTATTTATAAATGTATAACATGTAGCCCATAACAATTTTGGGAACCTTTGTGGGGGATCAGCATCAGAGGAAAGATGGAATAGAAAATGGGTGGGAGGGGTGGGTGCTCCCATAACTTTGCTACAAAGCAGCACCACTGAGACCTTCTTTCCAGTGTCTTATAATGTTTTTTTTAATGCCCTCGGGCATTGCTTTTTGAACTTTCAATCCTTTGAAACACTTCAGTCTTTCATTACCTAAATCAATTCTTCTCACTTGTAATCAGATTACATGTCCTTAGATACAGAAAGTCAACCAAAATGGCATTTATACTATTACATTTATACACTTGTCAGAGTTTTGCTTTGATATTCACAAACATGCTGAGATGCTCTCTGACAGGAGTTTAAGTTGTACAGACTCAGAGCAACTCTATAGCTTTGACTATATTAGCTTTCCAAAGCAAATTAGGTGAACAACAGGCATCAGTACAGAAGAAGAATAGGGAAAAACATACAACATACAGATATGAGGAAAATCTTGAGCACAAGTGAAAAGCATTGGTAACTTATCAATGATGAGCCAGAGGACAAAAGATCAGACATGAATAGTCAAGGTAATAAAGATAATAGAGAATAAATAACAAATAAATAATCAAGGATAAGATATATTCCTCAATATGTATAAAATACACCAAGAGGACAAGGTCAGGCCAGAAGTAAGATGTTCAGTGGTAGCTGAGTTACAATAAGCTCTGGCTTCTCTTGTCTTGGTTAGACACATTCTGCACTTACAAAAGGAGATCGAATTCAGCACACAGAAGGTCAGAACACGTTAAGAATTTGTTCAGCCCTATGATTGGGAGGGATTGAGATTGCTGCACTTTACTAGATAAAGTAAAGCAACTAACCCATACATGTGATATGTATGAACCCTCTATAAATCACCATTAAAACTGAGACTTTAAAACAATACACTTCTTGACCATGTTCATCTTTCTCAAAAAATAATGTCTCTGCTGGTTCTTTTTTAAAAACAGCATCAGTGGTTTTCAAAACAAAGTGAGTTATCGATAATTGTTCTTAGATATTTGTGTTGAAGGGCGATCTCATCCCTGCCTTCAATGATTGTGTGACTGACACTGGGCTGTGACCTTTTAAAATCAATAATCATAACTTTTGACAAGAGAAGAGCTCGGGGATTTGATGAAGTTGTATTGATACCATTGCCATTATTGATTCTGCTTATCAGACTGATTCTTAAAGATTCTCTCATCAATTCAGCTAAAAATAAGTTATAATTCTGACTAGGGCTGGGTATTTCCAGCAACCCCACGATATGATACGTATCCCGATACTGAGGCCACAGTACGATACGTATCCTGATACACGTAGATTGTGAACATTGACTACACTTTTTACACAATTTCCAGCAACTTTTGTTTTATATTACAAGAAGAAAAAGAACAAGGATGAGTTTTGAATGACTCTACTGGTTAAGAACTTTAATTCAGGTCCCCAAAGATGGTAGACGCCTAAGTTTGAATTTGGAACATGTGTTTTATCATGTTGCTTGGCTTCTACTTTGAACTGTACCATTGTTAACATTACCAAAAGAGTATTTACAACAACTGTCCAACCATTGAGGCCGTATCGATTCTGTTGCATCCGTATCGATACAGGTATCACCAAGGAGTGCATGACGATATTTTGCTGTATCGTTATTTTGAGCACAGGCCTAATTCTGACCAGCTCTGCCTCCGTCTACCTTCATGCTCTCTCTGCTGACTGCCTCTGATGACAACGTGATGTCCAAGACTTTCATAGCATGCGTAGCAAAGCAGAAGAACTGATAAGCAAGAAGACTTTTGTTATCAATTCCTTGAGTGAACTGTTAAGGATTCTTAAATAGTTTTTGATTCCCATCCCTAGAGAGGACTAAACTTTTACCACAGTGGAGAGGTAGGGATGACTCTGTTGGTATGACCTACCAACTTTTTAAAGTATTCAAAAAAACACTTTTACAGAAGGCATGGATCCTAGAATTTCCTCTGAGTTTCATCACTTCGAGCAGCTTCAAAAACTCTGTGATGGGCCCAGAGTGCTGAAGTCGATGCAGCACATCTGTCCACTAGAGAGCAGTGTAGCATCAGTCATTGTCAGGCTTGGCTGCTTCTGAAACAGAGCCAGTGAAGCAGAGAGGGTGGAAATCCAAATATAGAAGAAATAGCAACAGAGGCTAAAAATAACATTTGCACGTGCCTTTTTGTGGCTGCAAATTGCAAATGTAGCACAAAAAAACTTTGCACATAGGAAAGAAGATGCACTGAACACAGCCTCTCATGACTCTGCAGGACTGTTTTTTTCTGTGTTTTGTGATTTTGAGGGATCAGAGGATGAAGAGTTCAGGTTAAAGAGAGAAAACAGAGACACTGTCCGCCCTGCAGGCCTCCTCAGCAGCCAGGATACTGAATACGTCACATGTGACATTTTACACTCACTCATTATACAGGCCTATGTCAAAGAATACACTGAGCTCCCACACTAAAATATGCACGCATCTGAGTACAGTACACACATGGACACACACACCTACACGTGTGCTCTCAGACGGATACTCACACACACTCTGTGTCCGGCAGCCATCCAGGCAGGCAGGCAGGCAGGCAGGCAGCAGGCTGGATCAGATAAATATGAGGCTTGTAATGCGACCACAGAGACGAGGCTGATGGGATCAATAAAGAACGGCGCTGCAGGTCATCAGGAGAACACAGCGAGAGGATAAATATGGACTGGCTCATCGGAAAACAGAGCGGCGAGACTGATGGGTACACAACACTGTATCTTCTCTAGTGTGTTCTCTCACCCATCTGACACAGATCACAGATTTCTGACTGCTGAGCTCTACCTGTAGCTACAGTTGATTGTTGAGAGTCTGCAGTGCTGTTTCTGATGCATGACTTGAGGACTGTTCTTAGGATTGAGTGAATGTCATCCACACAATGCTCATACATTATTCTGTATTTCAGACATGAATCACACATGTGAAAATACTCATGAAATGATGCTTTGAGTGGAGTGCTGCAGGATGATGAAGCAGTTTTTAAAAGGCTTTTTATTTGCAGTGACAATAAATTCTTACAGTTTGTTTGAACCACTTTTTAGCCAAAAAATAGATAAGGCTATGCATTTAGGTTTGAGTTTATGTATTTATATTTATCTTTCATGAATGTAGCAATAAATGAATGCTTTTTTGTCTCTGGAAAATCTGAATTAACTGTCTTTTTTTACACTTTACACTAATAATTCAACAAACTTTAGTAAGCATCAGTAAAACACTTATCAAGCAGTCAAGCTGAAATCTTTTAGCATTATTTAGTAGTTAATGCCACTTATGAACACGACTCTGAATGTCATTCAACATTGAAAAAGCAGTAGTAAAAATATTGGAATGGGCAAAATGTGACCCGGGGACCACATGTGGCCTTTCCTGTCTTTTAATGTGGCCCAAAAGTTCATTTAAAATCTAAATAAATTGTTAGCATTAAGAAGAAAGGAATAAATCTGTGATAACATATTCAATATGAAGATATTTCAATAACAATCTGTTTTTGTTATTAGAATGGAATTTGTTCTTTTCCAGGTTTAGGATGTGTAATTGATGTCTTGTCTATTAAAAAATCTTTACAAGTGCTCATGTATTTGCATAATTGAAAAATACTTGCAATTAAATTATATTGAAAAAAAAAAACAGAAACAGTAAATGTTATTTTTAATTTAAATTAAATATTTTTCAGTACTGAAATAGTGGTTATTGGCTTCTATGATATCTTCAGCTCATTTGAAAAAGTCCTGATACTTGCAATTTAGCATGAATTCTTAATGGTGGAGAAGTCCATTTTTAGAAACATACTGTGTGTGTTTTTTAATATTTAAAAAGTATATAGTATATTAAATACTGAGTCTGTTGCAGGTGGCTAAGGTTACTCATCCCTGAAATTCAGGGATATATTTTTATTTCATGTATAATTACTGTCATACATGCTTTATTATTATTAGCATTTTTTTGTTGTTGACCATTTCAGCACAAAAACACAGAAGAACAGCTTCTTTTCTCTACAGATTATCCTCAAGAATCAAAAGGGAATCAATGAAAAAAGATAAATATCAGCTATTATAATAGTACTGATACATATGAGAATCTTATTAACTCTTTCCTCATGCATTTGTAAACTACTCACACCTGACTAATCTTTGTTACAGCCTGGATGTTGATTGGTCCATTGGGCGTTGCCTGATAACTTAAGTTGAACAATGTAGTTTGTCTGTTTCAACACTACTAGAAAGAGTAAAACTGCTTATAGGATAAGACGCATTGCAGTTTGCACAGGTGTTTTTGTGGTTCAAATCCAAATATGTGGAACAATGGTAATTCTTTTCCTGTCTGGAAGGGCAGGGGTGTGATTTTCAGATCTACTGGTCACCTGTCCAAGTATCATCGGGCAAACAATAGCCTATCTCCTCCAGTTTTTACCTTCTGAGGCAGTTCAGTGTGAAGTTCACCGCTCCTCTCAAACATCGCTCAGCTGGACTTCTCTGCTTGCTGGTTACTCTCACCTGTGCTTCTGCATATATGCTGAAGAACTAATGGGCTTATGGTGATAAAAGAGCCTATTAGTCTGAAGTGTGTTTTGTATTTTGTGCTGAATAAGACCCTTGCAATGATGAAATGGTGCTTTATTTGTACTGTGGTTGTGAGCATACTAAATAAATCTGTTTGTGAAGCTGAATATAGTATGAGCGAGGTTGTTACATGAAGCAGTCATTTTTCAGTTTAAGTTAATGCAAATTACCCACTTTTTTTTATTTAAACCATCTTTAAATCATTATGATTTTATCCATTTAATCTTACATCACTCCACCATCCCTCCATGTCAAAGTTATCTATAATATCATGTATATTATACACATTTTTTTGTCATTCACATCCTTACAGATCTCTGTTTTGTCAGTCTTTTATGTCATTTGATTGTGTTCATCATTCCTTTGTGTTCTGTATGCACTGAGCCGTGCACACCTTTTTTTATTTTTTATGTTTTAGGATCAAAGAAGAACCAAAGCCTCAGCCAGCACCGTAAGTAAACTGCATTACCCAGAGTGCTCTAGGCTTTGACACTTCTTCCTGTCAGCTGGTGCTGTGTGCTTCATGTAGCTTTCTCTCCTCGTTGTCTGGGAGGAAAATGAAAGAAATGTCATTAATGTCATGGAAAGCTGCTTAGTAGTGTTGTATTTATTCATACTTTGACTGAGAGCAGTGGCCAGATTGTTGAGATCTGTGTCGCACACTGAAGAAGTGGACTTCCATGACATCAATGCCAGTGGCTTTTCCTTTCTATTTGCTTTGTGCCGGACAGGCCCGCAGACCCTCTCCCCTCGTCTCCGGTTTCACATTTGCTGCCCATCCTCATCCGGTGTGTCATCTGCACTCTGATTGGCTTTGGCGGCCTTGTACTTCAGTCCAAACTAGATGCACATCGCCTGCTTTTTCTACACTGTAGCTGCTTTTTGAGTGAATCCACCTCTAGGCCTATACAATCCACTAACCTGAAACCCTCTGCACTACCAAGCCAGACTTACATTTACCTGACATGTAAAGGTTTTACTCAGGTGTGGGAAAATGCTGTTAAGTAAGAATGCTTTCAGAATCATTTACAACATGCAAAGCTAGCAAACAAAAGAAAAATATAAATCAAATCATTATTTCATATGACAACTCCTTGCCTTCAAACCAGCACCATTTTTTTTTCTTTTCATTGAACATTTTAATACACATTTTGCCTACATCTGGTACACAATAACCTGCATCTATTTTCCCTCCCATACAGTATCTACAAGTCACAGATGGCACCCTTCAACAATCTTTCCCTTTGAATCACAGTAATAAAATAATCTTACCTATTTATAAACACTAGTAAAACTGTGCAGTTGAAATATAAGTCATCTACTGTCTCTCGTGCATTAATGCTAGGTATACTAAGAGTTTTACCGTGTTCCAGTGTAGCAAAAATAGTGAACTAAACTTTAAAAAATAATCATAATAAATTAATTAATTAATTAATAAAAAGGCAAATCAAACCAGCATCATTTGCACTAAGCTAGAGACTTTGTCGGATTATTATCAGGTGTGCAAAAAAACGATCATCATTCTCATCTATAGGGCAGCGCAGTGGCACGGCAGGTTGTGCCTTACAGCAAGAAGATTTCTGCTTCAAACCATGTGTCAATCAGGGCTGTCCTGTGTTCTCCCTGTGCATGTGTGGCTTCTTTAGGGTCATTCCAGCTTTCTCCCACAGACCTAAAACATGTTCATTAGGTTGATTGGTGACTCTAAATTGCTGTTAGGTATTAGTGTGCCTGAGAATGGCTGTCTGTACTTCGGTCTGTAGGTAGGTACTTTATTAATCCCAGAAGAGGGAAATATCAGTGTCCAACAGATTCAGGAGAACAACACATAGTTAACTAGAAAAGCACTCGGAGAGCGCAGACCTCCGCCAGTGCCACAGTCCTCAGCCATATTGTCATTTTCACCATAAATATTAGTCCTACCTTTATTTCATCGAAATATCTAGATTCCTTGACCATGAAAACATACCATTAGCAACTGGATTCATAATGATATCTATTTTAGTTCAGTAGTTATTCACAGAAATCACATTTTTCGCCATGGCGGCCAGACGCTGATCCGGATCAACACCAAAATCAAATCAGTTCTTCCTTTTCCCATGCTGAACATTTCCTGAAAATTTAATCTAAATCCATCCATTACTTTTTGAGTTATTTTGTTCACAGACGGATGGACGGACAGACAGACAGACAAACTCTCCCGAAAACATAACCTCCTTGGCGGAGGTAAAAATACACAGAATCCAAAACTGCAAGACCACACCTGGACACAGTAAAAAAAAGGAAGACAATAAAACACTATAAAACAAAATAAAAACACAGTGCAAGGAGCATAAAAGAAAGTATTATAGATAATACAGGGGATGATCACAGATACGCAAGGGCGTAGGTTTGATTTTGACATTGTTAGGGACATAAAAGTACACCAAGATGGCACCTCTGAAAGTTTATGTTTTGCATTTATGACTGTTTTTCAATGCCAGGTAGAGCTCACCAAACAAACAAACAAACTATCTTATTCAGAAAAAAATATATTATACTGGTATATAATTTACCTCCAACCTCTCCTCCTAAATCTCTACTGTCTGTTCCTTGAGAAATATATATTGATCCATGACATATGAACAGAGGGACAATTTGGAATCAATCAGAAATTTTGATGTTGGTAATAGTCTGATGAATATATAACCAAAACCAAAAAGGACTACTGATAAGTGTCTTCCCCAACAAAATAAATGCATGAAGTCGTTTTGTTTTTAATCCAAGCTTTTATTGTATTTTTTCTCTACAAACTTTTATTGTTGGTCTTAAACAGTTGCTGCCTTTAAATACACAAATAATATATGGATGACAAATAAAAAAATCAAAATGTGTATCTCTTTGGCATTAAATATAAGCTTTTTTTTTTAGTTATAACGTTATATACTATGCATGTGTTTTGTGTCAGGGACCATGTGGTAGTGGCATAATATTGATAGTGATGTGCCCCTCGCATCCCTACCCAATTCTAAGCCCCTGCAGATACGTAATGGATGGATGGATTTTCAAAGGTTTAAACAATGCCATAAACTAGGTTAGGAGCAGTTGAATTCTGCTACTTTGCTGAGGTTTTTTTGGAGACACTTCATTGTCACAGTTCATGCATCATAGTAAAGCTACCCAAACTAGAAGACACAAGGTAGTCATGATACATCAGCAAGTCTCTCCGGATTAAAGATTTTAAAATGAGCTGCCCAAGCTCTTCTAAATAAGCAGAAAATACTGGGCAGTGTTGAGGACTGTAGGCACAAGGGTCAAACAAGAAAGTTTTATAAAAAAGGAAGATGTCCAGTGGAGCCATCAGTCCAGAACTGCCAGAAACCAGTCAGACCTATCAGGTGCAGCCACCTGCTCCAAAGAGAGACCCACAACTCTGATATGGAAACAAGGCAGAGACTCCAATGCTCTAAAACATACAAACTGGGGTGCAGAAAAGTGTCAACACATGCCAAAATGTGAAATGTCTGGCTATCAGAGGGTAATTTGTTTGCCCAAGGCCTTAGAGGGGTATGATATGTGTCTGTAGGCAACACTGAAGCATGGTGGAGGTTCCTATCAAGTTTTGGGCATTTCCACAAATGGATTTGGTAAGGATTTATGCTGTCCTCATTACCGGAAAATACATGCAGGTACTTATCAAACATGCAGTATCACCAGGGACTGACCTCAAATTTTGTCAGCAAGCAGGACAATGACTCAAAACACAGCCAGTGACATCAAGAACAATCTTTATAGGAGTCCCCGATGTGATGGTATGGCGCCTACAGTTCATGTCAGGGATGATATAAAAAGACAGAAGTATTTAACTGTGATCAGTTCTCTGAGATGTTTGGAATAATCTGAGAACTATGTGCACGTCAACATAGAAAATTTGATGCTGCTTGAAGGCAAACGCTGGTCTCAGTAATATTCATTTGATGATTTATCTTCTGTTTGCAACACTTTGCATTTATTTATTAATACAATTTCACTATTATGTTGAAATTCATATTTGTGGAAGCATTCTTACTTTACAGCAGTTCCCCTCCTTAACTTTTGCACAGTACTGTATGATACCCTCAAATGACTGTTTGATGCAGCTCCCATTTCCATTGGCTGCAGAGCTTTCCTGCTTACTCGGTCTTTCTGTGTCACCTCTCTCCTTTCTATCTTTCTCCCTCTTTTCTGAGGCTGTGTCTGGTTGTCAGTGTTCCTCTAATCGCTGCTCTGCCCGTGTCCTGGCCTTCCTCCCTCTCTGTGCTAGCTGTTGTTCACTTCTCAGAATCTGACCTGCCTCCCAATTAAAAAAAAAGAAACACATACAGGACATATTGTTTTCTTCTATGATGAGTCATTGGATGTTCCAGTCACACTTTGCTTATTCGAACAGGTGGTTTAGTGGGATCACTGAGCTGGTAAATAACGTCCTTCAGCCCCAGCAAAAGTCCCAAAATGACAAGCAGCCAGAGCCAGACGCGTAAGTAAAAGAACAGACCTCTTTTGGTCTCCTCACAGTTTGTCCAAACATACAGTGGTGACCTCAGCAGCTGGACACTCAGTATGTTTGACCCCTAACAAATCCTCGGAGTGTGAAAATGACGAGAGAGTGATGATGTGATAGTTGTGTGCCAAGTCAGACTTTTTACTCTGGTAAAGGGCATGATTGAAGCAATGAGGAAAAAATGAAAGATGTGCAACCATATTTACTGTTATAAGGGCTGTGATCAGTTTTAGCTTAGTGCAGTCAGGTCTCTTTGCAAAGTGTGACTCATAGTTGTGGACACGGCAAAATGGTACAAAAAATGTACCTGAGGAAGTTTGTTTTTGCCGCCGTTTGTTACTGAGTTTGTTAGTTTGTTAAGCTGTTAGTTTGTGAACAGGATGACACAAAAAGTAACGATTTTATAAGAAATGTTCACAGAATGTCAGTCATAGCACTAAACAAAAGCTCCTACATTTTGGTGGCGATCAAAATCCAGATATCAGATCCAAGATTTTTTATAATACTGTATTTGTTGATGTGGTGAGATTGGGCAGCTTTCTACATTTTTGCTAATAACTCAATCAGTTCTTGAAAGATGTTGATGATTTTTTCAGGGAATGTTTGTCAAGATACGCAGACTACTTGATTAGATTTTGGTGGCTATCCAAATCCGAATGTGCACTCTGGAATTTTTGAATGATTTGTTATCAGTACAATGTAGGGCAGTTCTCCATATTTTACACAATAACTCAAACAGTGTTGGGAATGCCTTGGTGGAAGTTTGTGCTCTCAGCACATTTATAGTTTCACTTTCTTTTAGCCAGAGAAAAGTACTTTAAGTGTGAGGGCCCTCTTGTACACTTTGCTAAAATGTATGGTCTTACATGTTTTCTTTCAAACACAAATGTCATTGTCAGGCTGTGTGCTCATTTTGAAAGCGAATTAAATTGCTCTATCAGTTTCATTCACTTTTAGCTGTCGGTCACCTTTCATAGTGAGTGGTTTAAGAAACTTTTAACCATTATAAATGACTTATAATCAAGACAATACAGTATGATATCATTTAGTATGTAATTTTGGAAGTAGGAGGTTTGTTCCAAGCAGCTACAATAAACTGAGGTTAAAATAAGACATTTAAACAACTTAAGGTCTGGGAAAGTACCCTGTTCAAGTAAAATCCGCACCACAATGTTAATTTATTAGATCACTGGAACTAAAGCAACTTTTCTAACAGCTTGATGGATATTATCAATACACAGATATGTAAGCCAGTTAAATTTTGTCTAGTTGCTTTCATACCATATCCTGGTCAATTGGAGGGTTAGAGACCCTGGACACCCACACAGGTGTTAGTAAAATAGCCCTTAATTGGACCTCTGCTCAGGATTGTGTGGGTGTAGTGAAGGTTTCTGACAGACAGCTCCACACCACTGACAGTTTTGCAGAACCTGTACTGGTTGGATAGTTTGTGGACCTGTGATCATTTCAGTCAGTTCATAACATCAAAAAGGCAGCCACACTGCTTTTTTTCAAAGTCTCCTGGTCAAGTCAACCAGTGTGAATAAAACACTTGTGTGCATCCAGGGTCTTAGAAATTCATCTTAGTCAAGCTGGAGCTGAAGTAAGATCGAGAGGTTGTTCCAGAGCTTGTAGTTCATCCTCATTGTTGTTATGTTTAGTCTGTCATATGTCCAAGAAAGAGTCTCGGGTTACCGCCTGTGTGTAGCTGCTGTGGTGCGGCCCAGAGGTAAGAGAGCTGTGATACGCCAGCATGAGATGGGACAATGAACAGCGTATGATTACTCATCAGCAGTGTCACCTACGTTTGACCGTGTTTGACCGAATAAGTAAACACTGTATGCCAGCTGCCTGCAGCCATTTTAATGGAATCCTCCTTTATCCTTCGTAAATACTTTATTTTAGTTCTGTTCCTGGACTTTATTTGGTGGATGATGTGCCTTCTGACTGTATATCTTCTCCTATTTATATGAGCATTCCCTGCTTTGTACTTTGAACCCAGTCCAAACTCTGTAATTTTTCCCTTTTGCCTTTTTTGACTCATTGTTATTTTAATTCAGCACATTTAAGACAAATTTTCAATGAAGTTGTTCAACGCTCACTCAGCATTATAAAACACTTTTTTTTAGGGGGGCAACAGCAGCAAAAGATGAAATGTAGACACATGGGCCCTCATCTATCATTCTGGCATAGAAATGTTTGCATTTTTCTAATCCTAGCATGCAAATTAAACAAGTGGCTGTTAACAGTCTTCACTTATATAACACATAACCCAGAATTCAGAACATGGAGAGGCATAATGCATTGAAACAAGAGAGAACTCTTTGAGCCAAAGGCTGACACCATAACAAAAGAAGAAAATGAAATAAAAAAATAACAAATAAATGTTTTTGTTTGACAACTTGAGATGTGAGATTGATGGAAGCTAGACACCAAATCTGCAAACTGTCACTGAAAATCGTGACATCGTGAAATCGGAGAAAAATAATTTTAAATGAGATAGACTTTCTGTTAACCTTGTAGTGCAGCTGGATCCACCTGATTCAATGTCTGTAATCACTTAGATCCATCTTTACCAAGCTCTAATCAACAATGATTGTGGTTGGCCTGAGGTAGGGCAGCTCAATCAGTGTCCTTTCAAACAGGAAGAGATGGGAGCTCCAAGCATGACGACAGCAGGAAGTGACTGCTCGTACAGATTAGATCTGGACCACTTTCTTTATTGACTAAACAATAAATAACAACACTGAAAGCACTCCTTACATGTTTTTCTGAAAGTTTTCTCCACAAAGTTGTTCATATTTTGTCATTTACAGTGCTGCAGTAATACCCGCCTACCGCAATACCTGAGTGGCCCATAATGAGTGTGATTGATAGAACCATCATCCAATCATCCACTGGATATTATTTTGAAATGTTTTGGCTGGACAGACCAGTGAAATACATTGGACTTTCCATCCCTCTTGCTGTGAGGCATGAGCAATAGTCACAAATAGTGAAAAAAAAAAAAAAAATATATATATATATATATATATATATATATATATATATATATATATATATATATATATATATATATATATATACAATTCTAATGATGTTGGGCAGTTGTGCAAAAAAAGTGAACAGAATTCAATGATTTGCAAACCCTTTTTGACCTATATTCAGCGGATTAGAAAGGCAACATATTTTGAACACATCAGCAGTTGTTCTCTTTGAACCTTGCCCATACCCTTGCTTGTGAATGACTGAATCTTTCCAGCATCCTCCTTTTAGACCCATGTGTGACACTCACCTGCTGCACTTACCCTGTTCACCTGTTGAGTATTCCAACAGATGTTTGTGAACATTCCTCAACTTTCCCAGACTTTCGTTGCCTCTGTTCCAGCTATTTTGGAACATGTGGCAGGCATAAAAAAACTTGGTTGATGAATGCAAAGAATTGCAAGGAAGTTTTAAATTTATTATACATGTATGTCAAAAAACATTATTCACATTTGCATAATTTCCCAACTTTATTTGAATTGGGGCTTGTGAGATAGAGTTAGCCACTTATTCAATTTTAAGATTTCAGTATCAAAATTGCTTAAAGTGTTCTTCCAGGCCTCGGTGATGCTTCTTAAGACGTCTTTATTGGAGGAAAAAACCTGATCCCGAGGAGGTCAGAGGTAATCACTGTTTATCTTTAACAGCTCCTCGCAGCGTCCTCGTCTGTCAATAGCAAAGAGGAACTCAGTCCGTGTAGTTGACCGGGATGGAGCATGTCTGTCTAAATGTTTGAGTGTGAGTGGAGATTAAGTGAGAATAATACATGATTGTTGTTGTTCTTAATACCTTGATCCTCACAGACAGTGGCTTTACGTCTTGTATCACAGTCCTCATCAATCCGTTATCATCAGGCCTTCAGTCAGTAAATGAGATTTGGTAGGATCTGTTCAACAAGGCTAAATTCTAATCTGTGCTTGGTAAACACACAAAGGCTGGAACACAATTAGCCCTTTAATCCCTCAGTGGGTGCAACGAGAGGCACGCCTGTGATGCTTTATCTAATTTCAATGGCACAGAGACTTACCCGCGCGTAAAAAAAAAAGAAAACTGTCTTCAGGTGGTGTGTTGCCATTACATTTGGGCTCTGGCGGTCTGGTTGTGGGTAAAGGAAGCACGTTTATCTCAAACGCAGAGCTGTATGTGGTAAAAGGATAGCGCTGCTCAATAATTCACAAGTGCTAATGAATGTTGCAGGGGATATGTGGGGCGAAACCAATTCTAATCGCCATATTATGAAGTCAGCCCAGTGTTTAGTTTCCAAGGAGACGCTCACTTGACATGTGTCATACAAAATGCATGTGAGGAGTCCATGCAAGTCTGTTTTAGGAGGTTGGTTTGAGTGAAGAATCCACTGTACAAGATCAGATGCTGTCTATAGGACGTGGACAGTAACACAACAGTCACAGCAGTGTCAGCTCCTCATGGGATGACAGCTGCTCCTAACTTTGGATTTTTAACCCTAAAATGAAAGAAAAGTAATCATCAGTGTCGACTCCAGCGTTGTATAAGAGTATGGTATGTCTCACCTTACAGTGATCCTGATATAGAAACACAGCAGGTGCAAATGATTCATTAAACGCAACGCAACCTGAGAAAGTGGAATTAAGTGATGTTCTTAAACTTGCAAAGCAAATTTGATACCCACTCGCCTGTTTTGGGAGAGGTGCGGTATCAAAGGAGCAGCTCAGCTTTGAAGCACCTGAGGTCATGGTGTCTGCTTTTCCTCGCACACACCAAACACGATAAAGGGTTATATCAGTCAGTGAATATGAAGAGCTCACTGCACAAGTGTGATTGTGAGAGCAGAAGTGGAAACATAAAAAGGCTTGTGGAAATGAAAAGGAACATTTAGGTACCACATTATTTTAACTCAACCATAAACATGTACATAATGGGAATTCAAAATAAATGCAGTTGTGCTGTGTGGTTTTGGCAAATCAAGGAAAGCCTCAAGTGGGGGCCACTGTGCATTCATCGTTAATATACCACATTCAGCTCCACAGGCCAGCACAGCTCTCAGTAATGATGCAATACTATATTTTATCTTGCTTTAGTCATTATTATTTGTTTATTTGTGTGGGACAGTGCACATTAATGAAGTTAAAACATTGTGACAGCCCATACAAGACTGAAGCAATATGCTGCATTTAGCACAATGCTATTTTAAATCCATAGTCCCAAACATGAAGGAAAAACATGAAGTTACAGAAACACCAAAACAACAACAGTAATATTGACAATAAAACAAGGATAAAATGCTACAAGTTGGGTTTAGACCTACACTAAAGCAAACAGAGATTTCTCATTCTCCCCCCTCCATAGTACGGCAGGTTGGCAAAAGATCATCAGAACCTTTAGATGGGCAATTTTATTTTATAAAGTCTATTGTGGGTGAAAAAAATTAAACTAATAATCCTAAATTTAATTGTAGGCTAGGTTATCAATATTTGTAGAGCAAATTGATGAAGGCTTAATTTGTTCAACATTTAAAAAAAAGTCTGTGACACTTGTAGGGCAACAGGAAGATTGCTAATTTGACTCCCATCATATCATCATCAGCATCAACCATCAATCTTTATTCCTATAGCGCCAATTTATAGCAAGTATTATCCCAGTACTCTTTACAGCAGAGCAGGCTGAAGCCATACTCTTCATTTTATAGATAGTAAATATGCATACATATGTAAATACACATATAAACAAACAGAGATGTATCCATCCAGGTAGATAAAGAGACTAAAAATAAGAATTTATGATAGCGGCAAACCCATGGACCCCCAGCTCATAAATCTGTCCTCTTCATATTTGTCTCTCCAGAGTAAAGATTTATTCGAGGTTAGTCACTTGATCGATGGCATCTTGAGTTCAAGGGGGTCCTCATGTCTATATGGTTGTAAACAAAGCTTGGACAGAGAGGTCATTCTAATATTTACATTAATGTCTATAATGCATATAATCTGGAGAGGACTGATGTTGATTGATGCAGCCGTATCTAATTGATGTGCTACTAAAATGGGTTTAACCTTCTAAAGATATGAAGTTATGTTAAATTATGTCATTTGTTGATGGGTGATGCAGGATATAGGAAGTTGAGAAGGTCCACAGCAGCAGGTCATTTATTATTGTACGTCAAGGTCATATGTGTGCTGTTTGCAGGGACGACCATGTGTGAAATTTTGTTCATCTCTCTGAAGTTAATACCAGGAATTGTAATGACAGTGGAATGGGGCTTAAGGAAAGGCCAAATATTGTAATTGTAGTTTTTGTAGCTTTGCGGGTGTCGACCACGGTCTATCTGTTTGAGGACCACGACGAGAAACATGCTTGTTAGGTTAATTAGCGACTATATATTCCCCTTATGTGTGAGTGAGTGTGAATTGTTGTCTATGTTTCTATGTGGCTCTGTGATCGGCTGGTGACCTGTCGAGGGTGTCCATCACCTCTCGCCTACTGCTGTGATGGGCTCCAGCCCCCTGCAGCCCTGCAAGGTATAAGAGATATCGACAGACAGGTTATCTTTTACTAATCTGGTAGCATATCTCAGGAACAAAGTCAATAATGTTAGGGAGTTATTCAATTAATTTAGAGAACATACCAATAGATTATTTATTAAATCAAGGTTATTGAAGCTTTCAGAGATAAGAGAACTCCAGACGTTACTAATTAAGGACAAAGCCAAAAATAGAGTTTTACCAGTAAAACCTACAAAAGCTATTTGTGTTTACTTCAGAAGATCAAAATCATAGAAGAAAGTTTGATTTTAAGCACCAAGTTGCTCGAACTACTTTAAAACACGTGTGTACTTTGGTTGTAGGTGTAAACATATGGAATTCCTAATTACAGGACTTAAAGGGTTGTACAGATGCTCATCAATTAAAAAAATGTAAAAATACAAACAAAATGTGTCATTATGCACTTGAAACTTCAACTGAATGTTCAGCATTAATTGCTTTGAGATGTAAATTTGTGTACTTATGGGTTCTTTATTTTATTGTACTTATCTGTATTTATTTGCTTGTTTTTGTTGTTATAATCAAAGACTGGTTGGTGAAGGCTATTGAAAATCAAACGTATGTGGTGTCAGACCATCTTTTCTATCTCCTTTTTTTAAATTGTTCAAGTAGGGACAGACAAATATAAGAGATATTTCTCTTCTTGCTGCTCCTTTCCTATCATGAATGTGTTTGTTTGAGGGTGTGATCTGCACTTGTGTATGGATTTTGTTGTCAACTTGCATGTAAGGAACAAAACTAAATAAATAAATTCATGAATTAGGGTGATAGTCAATGATTGTAGGAGCCGTTTTCTATATTTTACTTTAATACCTTATGTGTGTATGGTAGGAGTCTGTGTAGAATTGGCATTAGATCAGGTAGAAACCTTGTGGTATGTGATGTTGTTTTATGCTGTATATTTTTCTCAGTTCAAATATCTTTGGCGTAAATCATAGTTTTTAGGTCATCTGAACGTCTCTTACTCCATTAAACTCTGTTTTTTCCATTCATTTGCAGGAAGTTGCACCAGCAGTTTGAGTCGTATAAGGACCAGGTTAAGAAGATGGGGGATGAAACAAAGCAGGGTCCGGACCAGAAGAGTGAAGCCCCAACTTGTGGAATATGCCACAAAACCAAGTTTGCCGATGGCTGTGGCCACCTCTGTTCATATTGCCAAACAAAATTCTGTGCTCGGTGCGGAGGACGAGTGTCTCTGCGGTCAAATAAGGTAAAGCTGAAGTGCTGGTGCTCCCAGCTTCTTAAGACACTCACACAGTGATTTACACATGTCCCTCTTCAGGCATTTTTGTTTCTTGCTGCTGCAAAATCAGAGTTTATGACACATTGCAGTAAAAGCATAATGATGAAGAAGACAATAGTATCTTATTGTGCTTTTAACATTCAGATTATCAACATGTATTTTAGCTGTGGTTGGACTGTAACACACACAGTTGTTCTATTTCACCACTGGAGGGAACTGTTCCTCCTTCTTTCCCAAAAGGCATCCTGATTGGTGCTTTTGTACACTGTGGTGCTCCAATACCTAACTAACCTCTGTCAAATCCTCCCTGCAGACTAAGCCAAAGCTTTTAGTATTACACTGCCTACATTTGAATCATGGGCTTGAGTGTTTTTATGCAATGCCATCCAATCCTTTGCTGTCGGAGTTTGTGACAGGACTGCAGGACCTACTAATGCCACTCTCAATCTCTCTGCATTTTCTGTCCCCTTTCTCTCCCTGCCTCCTCTTTCTTTCTTCATTTCTTTCTGGTGCATTCCTGCTCTCATGGAATTGCAACAGGAGGACAAAGTGGTTAGCAAATCCTTTTTTGAATTCATCTGGGTTGTGTGAACTGGAGTGTTGTTCATGAAATGCTGTGACACTTATACATGAACACATACAGCAGCCAATAAGGACTCAAAACTAACAAAAACATGATGTGTCTTGTCTGTGAGCCTAATATACAGAGATGAAAAATTACATTTATGTGCAAATAATACAGTTTTAAAAGTTGTTTACATGGGGAAACAGAAAGTGGCACAGAACAAAAGCTAGCTTTGGACTTAAAAGGGAAAAAAGCTTAAAGAACACCTAAAGGATCAAAATAAAGGAGCATTCCCCTAAATTTAGGGACACAGTTTAGTGTTTAACTTGCACCCAGCAGTGCGGGAAAGACTGAACAGCAAGTTTTGAGATATTCAGAGTTTTGCTTGTGACGTCTTTTCTGCTTTTCTGCTTTTTGCCTTTATTTTACTTGACAAGTTTAGAGTAGTTTTACTTTTAAAATAAACTTTTTTTTATGTTTTTGAGACATACATTGAGTTGTGAAATGTGCTTCTTAATGGAGAGGTACAAGGATGACATATTTTTGGAGGCCGACCAGGAAGTCAGCATTGCCCTGGTTATGCTTGACCAAAAGCCTATGAGATTGTTCACTGTGTTCTTTGATTACTGCTTATCATGAGGTCTGTGGTGAACAGCAATACATGAAATTCATGCATTTAGTACATCATGATAATTTTCATACGCTAGCCTTATTTTCACAAGGAGTGTCAAGCTACCATTCAGCTATAATTGAACTAGAACATGGCAGTTTAAATTAATGGCAAATACCATTTTTTTCAACATCTAATGCCACATTGTAACCCAAAGAGTTTCCTTTTGATCTAATAAAGTGATCTAGTTGGTGCCCATGGCTGTAGCTGTAACATAAAAAAAAAGTGATGAAAATTATTGTTATCAGGATCCATGGCCATTTTTGATTTTCCAAATACAATAAATGCTTTAAATTCAAATGTGGGACAATAACAGATGTATGTTATGTTTTCCTATCCACATACAGAGTAAGCAAAAAATAAGCCACCAGCTTCAGCCTCTACCTTTCATGGTTATTGACAAGCTTATGGTAAAGGTCACATGTCCTGGTGTGTTTGAGTGTTAACATCATAGCATAGGGATTTTATTTAGTTAAATAAATACAAGAGGGGCACAGCGAGCAGCAGGTTATGCTTGTGCCTCACAACAAGAAGATGTCTGATTCCAAATTTCCCTTAGGTCTGAGTATGTGCTTGAATGATCTTCTGTCTCTCTATGTGGCCCTGCGATTGTCTGGAAACCAGTCAAGGATATACCCCGCCTCTTTACCAGTGTCAGGTGGGATAGGCTACAGCCCTCACAACCCTGAGACAATTAAGGGGTATAGATATGGGTGGATGACAGAAGTTCATTTTTTATGGGTTAAATGTTGTTTTTCTCATTTTTCATCTGTTCCTCAGATAAATATATCTCCACATTGAAAGTAACAGCTCAATTCTCATAAAGTAATGACTTTGTGCTCTTGATGAAAAATTTGGCCATTAGTAATTGTGAGTTTAGAAATATCTGCATATCAAATACTGGCAAATATCCAACATTGTGCATCCCTAATTATAACCGTAATCTACCACAAGAATCTATTTTCCTATCACTGCAAACAGGCTACACTTCTATTATATGTTGCAGTGTGACATTAAAGTTTATTTGATTATTGTGTCTGGTGATTGGCTGGCATCAAGTTTGGGATGTCCCCTGCCTGTCACCCAGTGAGCTGTGACAGGCTCCAGCCTCCTCGTGACCCTGAAAGGAACAAACGGTATTGATAATGGATAGATGGATGGAGGTATTATTGCACCGTCCTTTAAATTTTAATATCCAATCCTATTTTCAACTTCAACCAGCTGTGAGAAAAGCTTTTGTAAACAGAGTGTTAGTAGAAGCATTTTGATCGATCGGAAATCACACAGCCAGTACAAACTATCCCAGTTCAATACTAACATGTAGTCCAACATGTAATGAAGGGTTAACAGTATAGATCAGACAGGGAAAGCTATAATGTCTGATTGCAGTATTGAACACCCTCAGGGGTTTTCTATATCTGTGCAATAATTAAAACAAATATAGTAACACATGGACAGCCAGATGAACACATCACAGGGGTCATATCACTGTCCTTGTCCATATCCGATATGGATTTCCCATGGCTGTCTAACACCAACCCATGGCTGTCTTATCTCTAACCAGCTTCAGTTTTGCCTTTGAGAACAAAACAGTATATATAACAGCCTGAAGGCCACACAAGAGGAAGGTTTATCTGCAGATTTATCCAAACATGAAGCATCAGAACCATCAGGGGAGACCTCTGCCCTGCTGCTGCCTTCACTGCCAAGACCACAGTTGTACAGGCTGCCTTTGTTCACTGCTAGATAATAGGGGGAAGATCAGTTACCATGTTGTACAGATGGTGTTGAGCAATAACAGTGGCAGCAGGCTGGCGATGGATTGTCAGGGAGCATGGCAGGGGGCTTTGGGGTGATCCACTGAGGCAATGCCCACTCACCCGGTGGTGCCCTATACTCCCTGCTTGTTGGGTCAACCCTCAGCTATTTAAACCAAGAGGAACAGCATGTCTACTCATTCTATAAGAGATACATTTTGTTGTTTATCACCTTTTATGCAAGGAGGAAACTCTTAAAACAGAGGTTACATGACAGTTGTACAATCTAAAAGTACAGCCAATCTTTGATAATGATACAAAAGTGAATAAAACAGTCCTGGTGAGTCATAGTTGTTCAAAACTTAAGTGAAAATATACAGTTTAAACTGTATACCCTATTTTGTACAATAAGCATTTGAGCCCTTTGTCATGAAGAGCATGCCGAGCTATTTTGTCAGCGCTTTGGTCTCGACAGTGCTGCCATTTTGCAAATATTTTTTGCAGATGTTATTTAAAGTGAGGTGAAAATCGAGATAGCAAACATACATTTATTTTCAGCAGGGGAGCAGAGTAGTGCCCACTCAAAATATATGACTGAAGGTGAGAAAAATGCAAAGATAGCAAGGGAGCAGAAGGGACGATGATACAAGAAATGTGTAAAAAGAGGTGGGTATGATAGACATTCCTACTCTGAAGCACTCTGTCAGTGCTACATATGCCTGGTAAGAGGGTTGGTAGTACATTTGTTGTTATAATAATTGATTGAGTGAGTTATTATTGCAATTAAAGAAGTCATTTTTAAAGTTATATTTAAATATAAAGTGATGGCTGTTTTTTAACTTAAGTTGCCAACTACCACTTATGTGCCGATGCCTATAAGCAAGTTCTAGTCAACTTTAGCTGCAGTAACTTCACTTTTCATCACATAGCAAACATCCTACCATCAACTGAGCAATTTCATTTACTTTCTTTTTCTAAATCACAAACTGTAATGGGATGTACATGGCCCAGGACAGGAAGACAATGCAACAAGTGATTAAAACTCCCCAATACAGTCCTACTCATCATTATTGGCACCCATGAAGTTTAAGTACACAATGTGTCAGTACAGTTTCTTTACAAACCTCTCTAACTTTGCTCTGCATCACTTTATCACACTCAAACTTGTCAGAAGTAATGTTCACATCTTAAGGTTTGTAAATTATACTTCATCAGCTACTATGATCATGCAGTCATATTTAGAATAGGCAGTTTTAATTGCAACCACTTGAAGCCTACAAGGAAAAGAACACCCTACCAACAATTAAGCATGGTGGAGGTTCCATAATGCTTTTGGGCTGCTTTGCTGCATCGGGCACTAGAGACCTTGACCGTATCACAGGAATCATGAAATCAGAGAATTATCAAGAAATTTTAGGGCTAAATGTCCGACCCAGTGTAAGAACACTTGGTTTGAGTCGAAGATCGTGGGCCCTCCAGCAAGACAAAGACCCAAAGCACACATCCAAAAGCACGCAGGAATGGTTGAAAAGGAAAAAAATGGCCTGTTTTAAAATGGCCAGTAATGAATCCGGATCTCAATCCGGTTGAAAATCTTTGGTATGGCTGAAATCTGCTATTGGGGAAAAGAAACCTGCAAATGTTCAAGAGCTTGAACAATTAGCATAGGAAGAGAGGAAGAAGATACCAGCTGAGAAGTGCAGGAAGCGTATAAATGGCTACAAGAAACATTTGGAAGCTGTCATCAGTGCCAAAGGGTGTGCAACAAAATACTGAAGAGGGGTGCCATTATTGCTGCACATGCTTTTTTTCAGTTCCCTCTTTGAAATTACAATATGTAAATTGTAAAAATGATTTTTTTTTTGTTAAAGTATTTTGGACCTTCAATTAACAGATCCTGATGACATAACTTTGGTAAATTTCAGTTTATTTCTGAAGATATTGTTAAAGCAATGAAAATAATGAAGGGGTACCAATAATACTAAGCAGGACTGTACATCATTGGTGCCCATCTACCAAGCATTAGTAAAATACTAAAAGCCAACATCCATCCCAGCCACAGCCTGTTCACCTTGCTGCCATCAGGCAAAAGATACAGAAGTATCCACTGCTGCACCTCCAGACTTTGGAACAACTTCTTCCCTCTGGCTTTGAGATTAATTCACCATCTGCACTCCACTATCTTTCTACAATCAATTAACCAATCAAGGGGGAATCATAATTGAATTTCATGATGTATCCTGCTGTATAATAACCAGTAAGCTTCTTTGTATCCTTGAATCCTTGGCCTGCTAGCATTGACTGCATCAGTGCGGCACTCTTACTTCTAACCTGTCATCACCTCAGCATACACATGTAAACTTTAGGGCTTCAGGAAATTGTCATTAGTCTTATCACTTCAAAATCAATCTGTGATGAGTGATGAGTTTGAAGACTTGACAGCAAACTCAAGCCATGATCTGTTGTAAACAACACGGTGCAAAGAATATTTAAACAAATAACTTCCTACTTGAAATAAATGAAATCCTAGCATTGTTTAATCCTCCTACCTGATTGGGGTGTTGGTGTGTAAAGAATGATAGTAGAAGTTCCACCTAGTGTGCATGTAGCTAGCTATTTCACTAAATCAGGGGAAACTGTAATGATTTTGGAGAAAATATCCCCTTTTTGCCTTTTTTTTTTTTTTTTTTGCATAATTGGGCCAGGAGCATCACTGCAAAGCATATGCTGAAAACCATGTGTTTATTCCTTTTTTATTGAAAAAGCAGTCTTTGTGCTGTAAGTGCTTGCAGACCACATGCCACATTTTGGTAGACCTTACCAGCTTGTCTTGAAAGCATGAGTATCAGTGAAAGAGCTGGTGGTGGTGAAATCTGCCCTTTTTCCATCCGTCTACTCTTTCCCTCTCTCACAGATGGTGACAGCAGTGGCGAGAGAGATCTTGTTCTGAGAAACACCATTGAATATTTACAGCTCTCTGTGCCTAGGGCCTCAGGGAGAGCCTGGCTTGCTGGTATTTATAATGATGCACGTACATGGTAAAGGGCAGCATAGTGTGTAAAATCAAGGATCTATTCATATGCTTTTTTTTCTAAATTCTCCTGTATGCTTTGCAATTGGTATTACGCTTAAAAATTGAAGAATAAAAGCTGGACCCCAATGACAGCTTTAAAGGGGGGAAATGTGTCCTTCTTCTTTACACATGGACATTTTGACCAAGTATGAGCAATTTGTCCTGTTTTCTTTCTTGTTAATCAATTGTTTGCCCTGTTCTATAAGGACAAAAACTCTACAGATCACCATGTAACCCCCTTGATGCCTTTACAAGCCATAACATTTACACATGCGAGACACTGGGTAGGTCTCCTGTCATCGTGCAAGAGTGCCTTAACTTAAAGGTGCTCTACTGGATTGAGATCTAGTGTCCGTGGAGACCACTGGCATACAATACACTCATGTTATGTTCAAGAAACCAGTTTGAGATGACTGGAAAATGGTGACATGGTGCATTTTCCTGTTGGAATTAGCCATCAAACACAAATACTCTGTTCATGAAAGGATGATCATGATCAGCAACAATACTCAGAAAAGCTGTGGTGTCCAAACGATGTTCAGTTGGTACTAAGCAGCTCAAATTGTTCCAAGAATATACCCTCCTTGCCATAATCCTGATCTGATGTGATGCAAGGTAGGATGGATCAATGCTTTCAAGTTTTTTATATATTGATTTCTCATTTTCAAATCTCTGAATGTGGCAGCAGAAATTTCTTCAACCTTCTATTCGACAGCTTTTTTAAGAACACATGTGAATTGCAGCCCCTGTTTTCTCTTCTTCAGCGAAAAGAGCAGCACCTGGTGTGGTCTATTGCTGCTGTAGTCCATCTGCTCCAAGATCTGGCGTGTGGTTTCCATTGTGCCCCCTGTTGTACCTTATTTATAAAGAGGGGCAAAAAGGGTTGTTCTTCTTATAAGACTCTTTTGCCCAGATAACTTCCTCTCACTGGATATCTTCTTTATTTCAGACAGATTCTATGTAAACCCGAGATGTTTGTGCATGAAAATCCAAGATCAGCAGTGTCTGAAACACTCATACCAGCCCATCTGGCACCAACAGCCATGCCTAGCTCAAAGTCACTGAAATCAACATTTCTTCCCCATTTTCTCTCACTCTGAACTCAAGCATGTCTTCTCTGTCTACATGCTCAAATGCATTAAGTCACTACCATGTGATGGGCTGATTAGCTGTTTGCATTAACAAGCAGATAAACAGGTGCGCCAAATAAAGTGGCAGGTGCTTATATTGCCCTTTGAGCTGACCTTCATATTTGTTCCTTTCAGAGACAGGTGGTCTCACCTCTAAAGGTTTGCCAACCTGTGTGGGAAATACACCATGATGAGCTCTCTCCCACTCCCTCAAATTCAGCTTGAACTGGCACCAGTATCATGCCCTTGCAGAACTCATGTAAATGTCTAGAGACCTAATGTTGATAGAGTTTTGTTGGAGCGCTATTGTGCTCACATGTGCTGTGAAAATGGCATGAGAGAAAAAACCCAGAGAGGAGCAAATAGTGGATTTATGCTACTAGACATTCTGCTGTCCTGTTGGGTTACAATAGACAGTATCACCAAACAGACTAAGACAAATTATCCCATAAAATCCTGTCTTAACTTGATCAGAATAGTACTGCCTTTAATATGAAACACTTTCCGTACACACTTGATGCAAATGAAAGCTGGCATTGGTCTTGAACAGCTGTCTAACAACAAATAATATGCTTATGTTTGCTTAGTACCCACTAACACTTAAATAAAGAGCCTTGTGTATTTTTACATTCCAAACAGAATTAATAATGCAACCACACTAAAAAAATGAGTAATGGAAACTATAAATGCTGCTCCTTTGTCACTGTAGACAGCATTGTTTAAGTTACATTTGGGTAAAACTGTGGTTTTGTTTTCTTAATGAATGAATTTCTAAATGAATTTTATTAATGATCACAATAAAATGGTAAAATGTGCCCAAATCTTGTGACTACAATATCTGTTTTTCCTGTTATTGTCAGGGGATAAAAATGTCAGCTGTGTATTAGCAATAAGATAAAAAGCCTGAATCACAGCTCCAAACTGTAGACCATGCTAACAGAAGAAGGAATGGATATGTATTTGATCAATCAATCAATCTTTATTTGTATAGCGCCAATTCATAACAATTGTTATCTCAAGACACTTTACAATAGAGCATAAAACTCTTCATATTATGGATACACATTTATGCATAGATACATATATACATATAAAATACACATATACATATATATACAAATATATACATCCAACACCCAGCATGAATCCAAATAGCCAATCATGAATCCCTCCATCATGGCGGCAAGAAAAAACCTTCTGTTAAGTAGCAGGAAATCTTGAATGTGGATCCCAGTCTCATGATGAACGGCAAATCCACACGATGCTGTGTTGGGTGTGAGGGCATAAGAAGGGAGGTAAGAGGAGACAAGTGGACTAGAATAAGAACTAAAGTTAGGGACAGGTTCATGTACCATCAACCTGTCATCTAATTTATTAGAGGTTAGCCTCTTGATATCAATGATGTTCTTGCTGAAAATTAGAATTTATGATAGTGACAAACTCATGGGTGCCCAGACCACAGGGTCATCCCTACCATATTTGTCTCCATTAAATATTAATGTGTTAAAGGCCTCTTGAGATGTGACATCCCATTTTCAAGAGGGACCTCGTGCCTATGTGGTAATTAAAAATAGATACTGTAGATGTATTGATCATGGATATGGAGATCATGCTAATATCTACATTAACAGCTACAGTGATAATGGGAATGGAGTGTTCCTAATAAAATGGCCAAATGTGTCATGTTTATAATTGTAGTTTTGAGGCTTCGTGACTCCACAGCAGCAGGCAGTCTCCACCAGGATCCCAGGCCACCTACAAGACAAGAGCCAGAGACGAGTACAGGAGCAAACAAACGGGGCAAAAGCAGATGCTGAGAGAGAGAGAGAGAGAGAGTGATAGAGCCCAATGTGCCCCCCGGCAGTCTAGGCCTATTGCATCTAGACTATGAGTCTAATTTATGAACTAATTTCTAAACTATGAGCTGGTCCCTAATTGAAAGCTTAATCAAAGAGGAAAGTTTTAAGTCTAACCTTAAAGGTAGAGAGAGTGTCTGCCTCCCGAACTGTGGTCGGTAAATTGTTCCAGAGAAGAGGAGTCTGATAACTGAAGGCTCTACCTCCCATACTACTTTTGGTGATTGATGGTACCACAAGTAGGCCAGCATTTTGGGAGCGCAATGTTCTAGAGGGGTTGTACGGCACTACAAGTTCTTTAAGATAGACTGGTGCCTGTCCAGTCATTTAATGTATGTAATAGCCTTGGAAGCTTTGCACACAGAATCTAAAGATCACGAGAGGACCATGACTTAACAAGGTAATAGTGACTTTACTAAATAACAGGAAGAACAACATGTAAACAACACGTTATGTTTTCTGCCTGATGTTGCTTTATTGTTGGCATGGAATGATCCAGAAATTTTGGAGTTCTTGTTTTTGTGTGTCTGGTCATTTTGTTTGGTGGAGATTGAAAGCATTGAAACTTAACAGACTTGCCGTGCATTTCCCTCAAACAAGCGTGAAGCTGCGTTGCTGGTACACTCTGCAGACAGTTTGCACATTTAATTGAATGTGAACACCTAGCTAAAGATAAATATGAATCTGAAATAAATCCTCCTGCCTTATCTTAGTAGGCTGATGCACAAACTTGTCTTGCCATACTATACTACTTTTTGGTGCTCCTTGTCCTGTTGTGCCACATGACTAAGATCCAAAGTCGTTCCTTAAATAGTCTGTGTTTATTTGGGGGTGAAACTTCAGTTTCCTTTGATAAAGATAATTTGTATGGTAGTGTTGTGGAGCCCTCACGGTCTCAACTTGTAGCGGAGGAGCTCCCCACTGTTTCCTGTGATGTGGCTTCAAAAAGGCCCCGGGAATCAACAGTCTCCTGGGAGGAAGTCATTTGTGATTAAAGCTTCACTGGAAGATAAAAATCCTGCTTCTTGGCCTCTTAACATTTTTGTTGCTTCAGAGAGAGAGAAATTCTTCCATACTTTCTGAGGGCACTCTTTTATTTTTAGTCATATTTTAGGGAACATAGTGTGTTTGTTTTCTTCTCTATGGTGGGCAGATAAACCCCAGTTTCTGCTTTTTACAGTTTTTGATGGATGGATTTTATTATTATTTTTTTTTTTATATTCACTTCAGTTGATTCAGCTGCACTTCACAGGTAGTGCTGGGTTGCTGGTTTGAGTTCCCAGTCAGACAGGGCCAGTCTGTGTGAAGTTTGCATGTTTGCAAGCAGGAATGTTCCCAGAGCAGTCTGGTTTTCTACCACAGGCTTATTGCCCTTGGGTAAGTGTATGTTAGTGATTGTCTAATGCCATATGTTTAGCCTATGATTGGCAGGTGAACAGTCCTTGGTGCACTCTGTATCTGGCTGAATAACAGGTAGAATGAGCTCCAGGACCCCCAAAAATGAACTAAGAAGCATTGATGATTGATGGATTTATGATTTTTTGGGAAAATAAGGTATACATCTGCGAAGCCAACATGCCTAAAGCAACAGAGGAAGAGTGGACAGCAGATTTCACATTATCAAAAAATCAGTTGTGGTTGTGAAAATGACTCCATTTAGCATGCTGACATTGTTTCAAGATTCCCTGAAACATGTTTTTTGAAGTTTGTTGCCCAAAAATCCCTTCAGATGCCGGATTCTGTCTGTCTTCAAACCACTCAGTGTCATCCCTCCTCTGAACAGGTTTTTTAAGTCCAAAATCTTATTAGCCCCTCACAAAAATGTGGCTGTAGTTTTTAGTACTGTGCTCCAGTGTTTACTGTGGCCACATCAAAACATCTACATAATTTTTCCACCACTGGATCTTGCTGTGGGCTGGACAAACACCTGGTTCAGGGAGTGTCACACAGTTGGAAGACATGACATGTCTCCTCATTACATCCTCAAGGGTATTTTTTTCACCTCCACTCAGAAGGGTATGTTTTTGCCAGCATTTGTCTGTCCGTCTGTTCTCAGTTGATTTCAATCACATTTTGGTGGAATGTTGATCATTGCACAAGGAAGCAGTTATTTGATTTTAAAGGAGACATATCATTCTGATGCATGATTTAATACTTACATATAATATAATAAATTACATACATTACATATAATAAATTTGAAAACAAGACCTTACACCCCCTTAATTTTCAAAAAATGAGATATTGCATTTTTTCTGATATCCTAGAACGAGATTTGATGCCTCTGAAAATAGGTCATTGTGAGATGTCCGGGAGATTTAAATCGTCGTGATGACACGAGGTACCTTTCTTTTTATTGGAGTAATCTGATAAAACACTTCCTCCTCTGTGATGTCCGTTAGCCACAAAACCGTCACCGAGGAACACATTCGTCCAGCAGCAGTATATAGCTCCCTAGCTCACACTCACTCATTACCAGCTCTGGCCTGTAGGGGGACTCAATACACGGTCGCTGCTTTGAGCCTGCCGGAAAATACAGTAGAAGAAGAAGGACAGGCTGGCTCTACCCCCGATAGAACTGACCAATCAGAGCACAAAGGGCTGTGACGTTGCAATGTAACTTTAGGTCATCCTGAGATACTCGTGTTTCAACGAGACCGTGTTAACGGCCTAAAATGAGGATTTTGAGAACGCTATTGTGGGGCAATGAAGGAACTAAATGACTTGTACTGAAGGCAGAAATGCTTTACAGGCATCCTAGTCTGGCATAGTGAAAAGGAGAAACAATCATGATATGTCTCGTTTAATGAGGATCTGAACCCAGAAGTGGATTAAGATTTTTAAAAGATTTGTTAACATTGCATGATAGGTTGCAGCGCAGATGGATCAGCCTGATTCAATGTGTGCAATTAGACAGATCCATCTTGCCAATCTCCAATCTCCAATGATAGTGATACACCCAAACCGGCACACCCAATCAGTATCCTTACAAGAAGGAAGAAGCTGGAGCAATGAGTAAGAAGATGTAAGAAAGTAACTGTTCATACAGAGATAAGCATAGATGCTAACAGCTCCAGTGGCAGTTTTATCAGATCTGAACTACACTTCTTTAAGACAAAACTAATAACACTGTAAACCTTCTCAATAGAAATATTGTTTTGCCCCGTAATTAATTTGATTGTGATCGTCCAATCACCTGTCAGATTTGCTTTCGAAAGGTTCTGTTCATTGTCAAACACTCTCTGAGGGCTTTTTCCCAGATGGACAAGTGAAATATATTGAATGGCCCATCTGATGTGTCCGGTTGGATGCGTTCCATTTACATTGTAATTTAGAAGTGAGGAGGTAGAATTATGTCTAAGCCCAATTAGATCTGTTCCAGTAACGAGCTACTTAAGTTGGGTAGCTGAAAATTGAATGATTTCATAGTAGGAAATTCTAAACAAATGGGGCCAACCCCAGTGACCTATATGATGTACACCACAGAGACTGAAGAGGTTTTTCTCAATGTAGGGGTTAGAAAGGACATACACTTTTATGTATTTTTAACTGAATTTTGAATAAAATGGAACCTACGCAGAATCTAAAATGATGATAAATATAACAAAAATATGTTTTTACTACTTAATGTGTTATAACTCCATCCAAACATTGTGGAAATGTAAGTAAACTTTCTCGATCTGTTTTGGATTTTATTATCAATCTCAATGACTGAGAGGGGATCAAAGTAAAAACATGCAAAATGCAAATTAATGCAAAAAGACGCATTATCAGTCTTAAACTGCATAGAGCAGTTTGGTACTATGGAGATAGATATGTTATCATAGTGGGACTTTCCCCAGCTGAAGCCAGACTCAAATGGAATCGGATTCATCCACTTCATAATAAATAATCAATTGTAAAATAACAGATCATCTGAAATTAGATGGATACAGAAACCTCTCAAAAATTAATCTGATGTTTTTTACACTCAGTATTTCATATTTGATCCACACAATTTATTAATGGAAAGAACTGTGGTGTTTAGTCATCCAAAACAAACGAACATAATGAAACAGAGCACCATGCTGTAGCTGTGATAAACCATGTGACAACTAACCCAGGTCTCCCCTATCCAATATTTTAAGTAATTTTCCTTCATATCTTGTATCCAAATTGTGCAAATCTTTGAGACTTAAATCCTTAAAATCAAAGAAGAAACGTTTTTTTTTTACGTCACTGACCTATTGAATGGATTTTTCCCACAGTAAGTGAACGCAGCACACTCCCTGCCATGTTTACGTTCACATTTTGCAACCTCTGACTTCATAATCCTGCAGAAAGGGGGGGATACACATCGATGTCGACGACAGCAGCTCTCTCTTTCTTCTTCTTCTTTCTGGTGCCCGGGACACGGTCACAGCACAGACTGAGCCGGACATGACTCTGTGTGCTTGTTAGAGGAGCTGTGTCAGTCCGCCTTTTTTTTTGTTTTTTTTTTGCGTAACCGTGTTTTTTCTGTGTCTGTCTCTCACACTTGGAGCCGAGCCGGGACGCGCCGCATATGTAATGAGCTCTCATCAACTCCGGCACAGCTCTGATCACAGATGGGCTCGCACAGAGGTGGAGCTGGGACACAGGACGTGATTTTTCTGATGCGTTTTTGCTGCTCTCACGTTTACCGTCCGCGAAGACCTACTGACATTGCGCGTTTGTGACGGAATCCAATATTTTTGTAGCTGTACAGGCGTCTTTGGGTGTCTGTTCAGTCGAGAGGGGCAGAGCAGTAATGGATCTGGTGTGGACAGTGTTTCTCCCGGTGTAACCTTCACGGTGCTTCAGCAGCAGCAGCGGTCCGGCAGGCAGCCTGTTGTGGGGACTCGGAGCTGTCCGCGGTGCTGAAGGTCGGCTCCTTCTTGGTTTGTCGGGAGCAGCAGCTGCGGACAGCCGTCGCCACATTTACCGGGAGGACTGAGACACAGCTTTCTTTCTGCGCAGGGACGGCGCTTTCCCTCAGAGGCACCATGGGTAAGATGACAGACTTTCGGGCTTTTTTTTTTCTTTTTTTCAGCAGTCATGTTTTTTTGACACATATATAAACATTTCTAAGAGACGAGAAGCCAACAGAAATTTATCTCTGAAACACCGCAAACGTTGCATACGCCCCACACGGACTTGGCATTTCCCCATTTAAAGGCAGTCATACATTGTGGACAGAGTGTTTTGAATCTTTTTGACTAAAATATATTATACAATATACCATAGACTAAGTGATTTTAGCCTTAGTTTTGTTCAAAATCGGAAAAATTTGCACCAGTAGGGGAGGCTCAATCCAGACTGGGTGGGACATATGGTTGAATGGAACACTTGAAAAGCAATATGCAATTATGAAACTCCAGTGAATGAGTCGGTAGGGATTATTTTTGCCTTTACTACTGCGTTGAAAATTTGACCAGTGAAATAACTGAAACGTCCCTCAATTTTCTTTCCTTTAATGTTGTTTAAAATAAAACTCCATGAATATAGAAACTCAAAAATGAAACAGATGCTTTTACACACTCATTTTTTCATGTTATTTGATGATTGCTCTCCAGCCTTTACCGACCTGTGTTTTGTGATTTTGGTGCAAGGCAAACCTAAAATCAAGCTGATATCTCAAAACACACCATGCCATAATGAAAAATAGCCCCTTTAATGTTTGTTGCAATATTGTCCTGGCCTATATAAATTTATGCTTGTTTCATGTCTAATATTTTTTGACAGAATAGTTTTTAATAGTATTATAGTAATAGTAATAGTATTAATTTACAACAAAGATCAATTTGTGACTTTTTCTTAAATTTAAAAACACATTTTCACATTGAAATTCTACAAGTATGGAGAATTTATCTAAGGGAGAGAACAAATAACTTTACCCACCTTCCAATTTATTACAAAGTCATTGTCATCTTGTATATTTTTATGAGATTGTCGGAAGTTATAAATATATATATATTTATATATATATATATATATATATATATATATATATATATATATATATATATATATATATATATATATATATATATATATATATATATATATATATATATATATATATATATATATATATATATATATATATATATATATATATATATATATATATATGTATATATATATATATATATATATATATATGTACACACACACACACACACATATATATATATATATATATATATATATATATATATATTACATTCTTCATATGGTATGTGCGAACTACAATGCAAGGTGTGCTAACAATATCCTGTCAGATCAACAAGATTTTTCTGACTTTGTAGGAATGTTGATAACTTGGATGATGAGACGTCATTTCCACTCTCAACTTCCCAGTTTCAATGTAAATGGTATTAGCATGGCATTAGCCAACTGTAGGATCCCTGCCCCTCAGATCATTTCTTAAGTGGAGGGAAAAGGCGACATATCTAAATCCCTACACAGACAAAATATTTCTTATTTATCTTCAACTTAAATCTAATCCTTGTTTGATAGACACCCAAGACATTATCTTAATGGTCAAGCGCACCAGGACATGTGACCTTAAGGAAGCATTTCTGAGTTAGCCAATAGGACACGGTGATGATGGATTTAGTGGGTGGAGCCTAATGTGTGGCAGACAGTCAGCCGTAGGTTTAAGTTCACAGCTCTGAGTTTTGGACCAGCTGAATGTCTTCCTTAGTGGTTTGGGTGGAACAGTACGTTGTTCTTAACAGGCCATACTGTGCTTTTTGAGTTGAATGTGTTCAGCATGTTCCCTCCTCATGAAAGACTATCCCGTTAACAAGTCCAAACACCTATCATACCAGCAGCTCCCTAAGCCCCCCTTCCTTGAATAGACCTATCATTGTGGTGCCCTACCATTGGTCTGTCTTTACTTAGGTTTATTAGGGAACATAGAAGTCTGAATGAGTGCAGAGTTGTTGGGTTAATGTGAAAGTCTTGTGCCAGATTGTTCACATTAACCTTAATTTGTGGATTCAGGCAATGGTTTCATGCCCTCAGTTTTTTAAAAAGATGTCTTATTAATCCCAAGTTCCGGTTCATGCTTCTAATTTTATTGAACGCAGAGTATGTTCCTGGTAACTAATACCATGGCCATGATCTTCCTATCTCATACTGGGTACCCCTGACCCACCTCTGCTCTTACTCTTTCTGAGATGTTTTATTTGAGCTCCTGTCACTATAAGACCCCCTCCCCCACATGGACCTAGTCTGTTTGATGAGTTGACTGGTCTACTCTGAGGTGATTTATTAGTTCTGCAAGGTTAAGTGACATTTGCAGTGGCTAAGCACTCTTGTGTGCTCTGCTCCGAGCTTGTCATCCTGCATTTGGGCTGGACAGACTGATGTAACAGTGGTAGGATGTAGTAGTTGTAGGTGTAGTTAGGGAGCCAGGGGAATTATCTGATTTAGGAAGCTACTGTTGCTGTTGACAAGAGGGGAGGGGGGGATGTCCTGGTGCTGCAGGCTTTGTTGTTCTGCATTTGGAAGTACTCTATATTGTGGAAGAGATATATAGATCACATAACAGGGCATATAAAAGTTGAAAAAGCACAAAATTACCTCTTTAACAAAGATGAAACAGTTTTTTACATTTATTAGTTATGTTTTTTTATTGAGCATTCCCTTCTAAAATCACTTTCTGTATGATGTACTTTTGAGCACCATGTCTGCTCAAAATTGATTCTGATGTATTTTATGGACTCTGAGCTCCTGATAGATACAATTTCCATGTAACACCGTGTTTTTGTTTTCCTACTGTATTTCCCTGCTCTCCCTCACGTCTCTGAACTTCAAACAAGAAGCATAAATATTCATTAAGTCTATTATAGTTACTGGCGCGAACACTAAAATTAGAAGCTCATTAAAACATGATTCACCACGTGCAGCCAGCGTTGAAGCATGTGAATGTAGACGCTCAACTTTCATCCTCATTGGCCGCCCAATGAATCACACCAAAATGCCCCGTAAACTTTTTGTTCTGAACAACTGACTCAAATGCCCGATTCAACCATGTGCTGCTTCCACTGGACAGAAATAAAAACAAACACAACAAATTAAAAAAAACAATAAAAGCAATGTGAATCCATTGAATGTAGTTACTGAGCTGTGTGTCAGCTGAGTCAAAAAACACAACCAAAATTGATATTTTTTCTCATTTTAGTCACCAGATTTCTGCCCCTCTTCCAAGATATTTCCACCTGTCATGATACTGTATGCAGCAGACGTTGACCTACATATGCACATCGTCTGCCACTGCAGCAGAGCACACTTGTGCAGCTGAGGATTTTATTTGCTCTGCAGTGTATTAGATGGCATTTGTATTGATGCCAGGGTTAAACCAACCAGGTGAGGATGTGGTGAGGAGGAAACCTCACCCCTCTAACAATATGTCTTTAATGAGGCACTCACCTTGGCTCAGGTTAAGGAGAAAACACCAAAGAAGGGACAGGAGGAACAGGACCTTGCTATGACTAAACAAAGAGCTGCTGAAAAAAAAATCAAAGTCCCTGTTTCTATGATAAATACTAATTTAATAATTTTTTAAAGGGTTAATCTTTCTTATTTTACATCTTGTAATTGAACACTAATCATGAAACATTCTGAATATTTAACCCTGCACTGAATGAACAGTGTGATGTTTTGTGTGCTTTTACAAGTGCTTGAATGTTTTTTCAATTAAAAAAAAAAAAATCAATGGCCAATTATGTAAGTGCCGATAAATCTGAATAATTGATCGAAGGCCTCATTTTATCTAAAATCAAACAATCCATCCATCCTTTATCTTCACCGCATGGTGAGATTACCCCTGGACTGGGTGTCAGCCAATCATAGGGCTGACATAGAGAAACAGACATCCAAACATGCATACTTACACCAATGGACAATTTAGAGTCACCAGTTACCCAATAAGCATGTACAAAGTTGTGGAAGGAAGCCAGAGTGCTTAGAGAAAACACATGCATGCACAGGGAGAACATACAAACTCAATACAGAAGGGCCTGAGTGGAAATTGAAAACTACCTGCTACCCCTAATTAAAGCCCCCTAAAATTAAACCAAAACAATGTGATTAATAAGTTGGCAGACCCTTAGTCGTGAACATGTGGGTGCCACATTTCCATAGTAAAGGAGGATTTACAAGTCCTGATGTCAGAAATTAAAGTCCCTCCACTTGCATTACAAAATGGCATAAAGTAGAAGTTTAGTAAAATTGGAAAAAGGTAATTGTGGTAATATGGCAACAACATGCAATAGAGGGTAAAAAACAAACATTTTATGAAAAAAACAAAACAAAAAAATAACAATCCATAGTAATAAACACAGAAAACAAATTACAGAAGCTTTTAACCAAAAATACATCGGGCTAATCTTAACGATCATGTTTCAGTAATAACTAAAAGTCAAAACCATCGATGAAACCAAAATTCAGTTGCCTAATACTGCAGCAGACATCAGCTTATATCCTATTTTCTTTTTGTCTAATTATCAGTATTTAACTTGAAGTAGGATAACTGTGTGAACAGGGTGTCACACTATGATAAAACAGTTCATTGAAAATCAAAAGAAGTGCAATAACTTTGTTGAAACATAAACCCAGGTAGACCCTGACTTTATCTGCATATTTGTGCTTCCTTTTTTGATATCCATGCTTAAATATAATTACAAATCACAAAAGAGTTTGGAGTACATTGACCTTGAACTCTGTAGAGGTCATTTAGACACTGAACATCTCAAAGTGTGCATAATTATTATCAGCATCTCTTTCTTAGCCGATGAGGTGTGCTGCTGTTGTTACATGTTGTTTCAAAGAGCATCTTTAAAAACTTTAATCTAGATCAGCTTCAGACAAAGCTCTGACAGGGACTGTATTTTTGCTTATTCCTTTGTGAGATGAATATTTTCAGCATTTGCAGCAAGATAGTTAAGTTGTCTGAAATGAAGATATATGTTAGTCATTTGGCAGTTTATCAAATCCATAGATTTTTCCTGTGACCATCTGGTTATTTTTGCTGTTTTGAACCATAATGCTTTAATGACCTAAAAAAACGTACCCAAAATTGAAATAAAGAACTGAAAGTAACTGTACAATACGACTAGAGAGACAATACATTCTTTATTTTTCCTAAGAAAATAAGAGATACAGCTGACATATTGACCTAAAATGACTTTGTGTATATATTACGACAGTAGGTTCTGTAAGTGTACGTTAAGCAAAACTAATAATGTGCTTTTCTAAGGTTGACATTGTGTTGCTATGGTTGTTAATTATTTATTCCAACAGCATAATTAATTGTCTGATATCTTAGAATTAACATGAAAATAATTTAGAGCTGGTCAGAACAACCACAGTAGCAGTTCAGGTAGTTCTGAGGAGTTTAAGCACAAAAAAGTAACACAGCAAATAACAACAAACTTTTGTTTAATGCTGCTTCTAACTTCAATTTTAGAGGTTTTAGCCTCTCATTTTTACTTTTGTATCTGGATTCACTTTTTATAATTATAAATCTACAGTCTGTGTATAGATATGTATGTATCTTGGCAAATATACATACATACTGAGATTTGATGTATGTGTGTTGCATATATACATATAAAGATAAATAGGTAGTAATATGTGTATACTTATTTTTGCATCATAATCTCTTCTGTCTGTTTTTGGATCGTTCAGTTCTGTACTTTCAGTTTGATTGATAGCTTTCTTAATCTGAATTATATCATTCATTTTTTCTGTGTCCCTCTTTAACTCTTTACCCCTCTGCTCATTCTTTGGCTTCTACACATCTTTTATTGTTGCATTTATATTTTATATATGTAATTTCTATTTCATTCCATTGTATTCCTCTTTATAGCTTTTATATTCCTGTATTGTTACTCCTCCTGGTCCCTTTTTAGTTTGCTTGGGTCTTGCATTACTTGGTGTTCTCTGACGTTCTATGGTGTATCTCCTGCTTGTCATGTTTGGGTTTCATTGTTTGGGTTCTTCAGGTTTTAGTTTTTAGTGTCCTTGTTTCCTTTGTGCTTAAATGTGTGTGCTTGTTCCTGTATTTGTTTTTATCTGTTGTCAAAGCACTTTGAAAGCCTTTGTTTTAAAAGAGCTCTATAAATAAAGTCATTGTCATTATGTTTATTATAGTAATGTAGGAGTTATCATTGCACAGGCCGATTGTGATAATCTGATATCAGTTTTGTTTGGGATTCCTGTGTTAATGTGTTAATTTTAACAATAGAATAAATAATATCTCAACGAGCCCCTTTTAAAGTCATAAGAATATCGTCAGTAACAAAGCTTCAGACTGTTATGAAAGACTGTGTGTAAGAATGACTGTAAAACCGTCTTTGGTTAAATTTAACTTTGGAACTGACTTTCCATCAGAGCACACTGTGATATGCCTGGAAGGATACTGCTGATTCACTGTGGAGTCTATGTTAAGTAATGCTGTAGTGCAGTTTAATGGCCACAAGAGAGAGCTCAGTACAAATCCAGCTGGTTTGTGTGTGTGTGTGTGTGTGTGTGTGTGTGTGTGTGTGTGTGTGTGTGTGTGTGTGTTTGAGTCCCCGAACAGGGTAACCAAAAGGAGAAGAAAAGAAGTATATCACTGGAGGGTTCTTGTTACTTTCTCAACAGTAATGTGGGCTAATTATAAACGATTAATGATCTATCCACCACTAACTCCAGAGCTCATGTTATCTATGTGAGCTGTGCTTCATAGCAGACATCAGGTGGTAGAGATGGATGTTTTCTGTCTTTGGGTAGCTTTGGTGTGGCCTATTTTCACCACTATTACTCCACCAGGCAAACTCAATTGTGTCTTTTTATGATTGTATGTTTGAAACAAACCAATGAAAATACTCTGTCTGAATGGAAAGTATTAGAAAGGAAATTATTTATTGATCTCATGGCACTGGATGTTTGTTTCCCTTAATTCAATTTCTCAGTAAATAGCCTATAGCACATTTAATAGAGAATAAATCTTTCTGCTGTGGTTGTGTGAGGTTTTTAGCTTTCTATTTTTAGCTGCAGGTTCAATGACTATAAAATGTGCAAACACAGGGAGAAATGGCCCTGCCTGAGGGCTGCAGCCCCCAACCCCCTGCCTGCGCTCAGCCGTGAACAGTTAAGCCAAAGGGAGGTGTGTGTGTGTATTTGTGTGTGTGTATGTGTGTGTGTTTTCAAGAGACTTAAAGAGAATGGCTGCAGTGTACATAACACTGCCTCTTACAGCTGCCTGACCTGCATGCATGTGATTTTTTATACATACATCAATGGCAGGGTCATCTCTGGCTATTGTTGACTTTTCAGGGACCTTACCGTGGTGATAGATCAAATGTGATGTACTTTGAAGCTCCAAAAAATTACAAATAATATTTAGAATGACTGTGCCCTGCTGCCAGTCTGGCTATCCACCATTATTTTAAATTTGCCATGAGGAGAATCTAGTTCCGGTGACATTAAGACTCTGCTACCCATGAGCACGCGTGGCGACTGTCGTAATGCTGCGTTCCAGTAACCTCGGAACTGGGAGTGACATCATCTCCGACTTATCGGCGTTCCAGTTGAAGTCAGAAAGAAACATGCTGATCAACCAGGCTATTGTTAGCTGTTCACAAATATCACATGAAGAATGTGATTATCACTATGGCAGCATTTTTGTAAATGTAAGTCTAACAATACTATGTATACAGCTGATCTAGAGCGACACACGCCAGTCAGAAGTGCAAATAAATTGATTATTACAGGAGCTAAATAACTGTTCACACTGGGGGCATCCATCTTCGATCGTCAACTCGGGGGCGGTGAGGTTTCACCGAGTTCCCACTAGGAAATTCCGACCTCGGGTGACATTTAGATGTAGTTTCCTACTCAGAACTTGGAAATACCTACTTCTGACTACCACTGGAACGCACCGAAAGACGTGACAATTTTTGGAAAACTGAGTATCGTAGTTTTGTAGCCGGCTATTTATCGCTACTTACAACCCAGTGCTATAAGACGTGTCTGAATAATATAAATTTGCTCTAGTTTTAATTGTCTTGTTCCTGAAGTTGAGTATCCAGGCCAGTCCGGCCCTATCCGACCTGACCGGAAGGCTAAGGAATAGCATTTATAGATAACCTATTTAGGTGCTATAAAACTCATCTTAAAGTGTGTATTTCGATCAGGCATATATCTAAAAGTGAGACTTTTTTGTAATTACTTAGAAACTCCTCATAGAATCTTTAAGTTTTTTGTTTGCAAAACAAAACTAAAAACCTCAGTATGAGCTAGGGAACTCTCTTTAATAAATATTTTCTCCTCAATGTGAAATGTATCCATAAAACAAATATTTGTTACCCTTTGATAAACACACTTTGTGAAGTGCATTTTAATTGAATTCTAACCCAAGCTGTGACCTGAAAAGCAAAGAAACAGTCAAAGGTGACACCAGGTCAATCTCTTAAGTTGAAGTCTTTGGTCATTCTGTAACCATCAGGGAATCTTTACTGACACTCCCCACTCCCATCTTACACCCTTTAGGTAGCCAGTCAATGCAGAGCTCATTGTTATAGCCTCCTGTTGCCTCCCTACATGCTTAATAGACACCCAAGTCATGATGTCAATGGTCTTACACACCAGGACATGGTACCTTCAAATGTCTTCTGCTGCATTGTTGTACACATTTCCTCCCATTTAACAGGAACAGTCTTGTTCTGTAAGGTGTACATTTAAACCACTAACTCTGAAGGATTTCATCGACAAAAATATTTTTAGAGGGGTGCTGGTTTGGCGGAGTGGTTAGCAACCAGGCACCCCATGTACTTGCATCTGCCGGTCCAGGTTCGAATCCCGCCTGTGACCAGTTTGCAGAGCGTCTTCCCCTACTCTCATCCCCTTTCACAAGCCTATCCACTGTCTCTCTCCTATCAATAAAGGCACAAAATGCCCAAAAAATACATTTAAAAAAAAAAATATATATATTTTTAGAGTTTTAATGGTTGAAGTGTGATAACAGCTTTAAAGGATACAACAGTTTCTCAGCACTGTGGGCTTCACTCACACTGTCTTTTCCTTTTGCTTCCCCTGGTGGACTGTTAGTGGCCTCATGCTGCGTGATTTCTCTGCCAGTGTGACTAAAGGCAGTTTAATTATTAAAACCTGTTTCTGTTCCTGTCACGTACCTGCTACTGGAATTCACTGTAAGATTAAGTCTTCAGTCTTTGGGTCTGTAGTTCAGTGTATGGGTGATTTTAAGGCATGGCTTGTCTAACAGCAGATAACATGCTGTATCATCTTAACCTGATGCAGCCTTTAAATCTATTTTGATTATGCACAGTTTCACCAAGCTAAAAACAACGGCCTTTTCTGAAAATTGGCACATATATGTTCCATGTAGGTTTTAAAATGTCAGTAACACTGAATTTTAACCTCTGATAAGGATGTTATGTTTTTGTACGTTGGCAAGATAAACCACCAAGAATGAGTTTTGATGAAACTGAATGTTAGTCACAGCACAATGAAGAAGTGATAAGATTTTGTTGGTGATTCAGTCAGGCAGTTTTCCAGATTTTTGGCAATAACTCAGTAGGTTCACAACAGATTTTGATGTGATTTCAGGGAATGCTGGTTGTGGCAAAAGGAAGAAGCCATTATATTTTGGCACTGATCTGAATCCGAATGTTGATACAGGAATACGTTTTAAAGGTTTTTTAACAGTGCAAGATAGGGCAGTTATCCTATATATTTGACAGTTACTCAAAATGTTAATTCTTGGCTGACACACAGTAAAACAACCCCTTTTTAGTTACAAATCAAATCATTGTCTTGATGTTTAAGCCTCAATCAGCTTTATATTTACAGGGCCCATGCCTATGATTGCAGGGCTGCTTCTTCCCCTTAATGCACATATGCTGTTAGGTATTCACCGATGAGATAAAGGAGCAGCAGTGTCCAAGGACTGAGAGCGTGCTTAATTATTATTGGCAGACTAAGGAGGTGCAGAGAAAGTGACTCTCTGTTAATTGCACTTTGGAGGGGTAAATATGTAGGTCATAGGTGCAGTTTTCTGTGAGGGAACTGGGCCGGTAAAAGAGAGGGACAGAATAAGTAATTAACCTCAGATGATCTGCAGATCCATAATTTATACAAGGAACAGATCTAAACTTTGGAGAGAGATGATCTCATTTTTTTAGTCTCACTGAGGAGTTGAGCAGCTATGTTTTGAATCTGCTTTTTCATGTTTATGGGGAGAGTAAAAACATGAACAGTACTCTGATAAATGATGATAAATACAGTGAGTAGGCATAACATCATAGCCAGCTGCCACCCTGGCTGGTCCGCGGCTATACAGCCTTATTCACATCAAACTGTAATGCTCTGTGTATTCTGACCCCTTTCTATCAGAACCAGCCTTATCTTCTTTAGCATTTGAGCAACAGTAGCTTGTCTGTTTGATCGGCCCACACAGGCCAGTTTGCCACTTGCATCGTTGAGCCTTAGCTGCCCTGACCCTGCCGCTGGTTCACCACTGTTCCTTCCTTGGACCTTTTTTTTCTTTAGCCACTGCAGAACGGGAACACCCCACAAGAGCTGCAGTTTTGGAGATGCTCTGACCCAGTCGTCTAGCCATGATAATTTGGCCCTTGTCAAACTTGCTCAAATCGACACTACCCCATTTTTCCTGCTTCAAACACATGAACTTTCAGGACAAAAATGTTCACTTGCAGCCTATTATTAGAGATCATCAGTGTTATTCGTTTCATCCGTCAGTGTCTTAATGTTTTGTCTGATTGGTGTAGACAAGTTAGTCAAGGTTCAGCCGAGTCGTGAGTCCTGAAACCCATTTGTGTAAAAGTAAATGTAAGTTTCCATTAGGGCTGCTTATTCATCACAAAACTCATAACCACTGTTGTTTTAGTTTCTATTAAAATTTAACATCTGCAAAATATGCTGTGCTTTAAGTTTAAATGATGAAATAATTGGTAAATTGCTTCAAGGGGCAGCCACTACAGAGAAAGTAACTTTTCAAGTAATTTCTAAGTCCAGCTCCTCAAAATCAATCCTGAGCTAATTTCCCTCTTTTGCTAAGTGACCTTTTTAAATCTTTTCTATTCTCTCATTTTAAAACCAGCTAGAGTGCAGCAGGGAATCTCAGAATAGCTCATTAAACAATTAGAGTGGACAAAGTACTCAACTCCATTACTTGAGAGAAAGTATAAATATTCCCGGTCAAATATTACTCCATTACAAGTGAGAGTTGTTCAGTCAAATTTTTACTCAAGTTAAAGTACTGGAGTACCTGCTTTTGAAAATATTTTAGTATTAAAAGTAAAACTTTATTTTAATGCCAATGAAGTTTTGTGTTAGTGTATTAATTATCTGATTAGAGAACCTGTAGAATTAAACTTGTAAAGTATGCTACAACACCTATAGAAATGCCTATTGAAACACAATTGAATTGACGAAAGGATAATCCCTACTGTTTTTTTTTTATTTTACCCCCCCCCCCCCCCAAAATAAATAAATAAATAAATAAATAAATAAATAAATAAATAAACAAACAAACCAACAAACCAGCTGAACCAGCTGGCAATATATGTGTAACTTACCTAAAGACATGCTTTCTCAGACTGGACGGCAAATTTCGTACTCGGTGATGAAGTTTGTGTGCAGCAAAAATTCATTCATTTGTTCATTTTCTATACCGGCTATCCCTTTCAGGGTCGTGGTAGGTCTGGAGCCTATCCCAGCTGTCAGTGGGCCAGAGGCAGGGTACACCCTGATCTGGTCGCCAGCCGGTCGCAGGGCTACGTAGAGAGACAGACAACCATTTACACTCACACTCATACCTAAGTGTAATTTGGAGTCAACAATTAACCTAATGAGCATGTTTTTAGTCGGTTAGAGGAAAACTTCTAGAGGTACTTCTCCCCGGAGTACCTGGGGAGAACACACTCATGCGTGGAAAACCATGCAAACTTCGCACAGAAAGGCCCCTGTCCGACCCGGGGGTCGAACCGGCAACCTTCTTGCTGTGAGGCATGTGCACTTCCTCCTATGCCGCCCAAACATTTAAAAGTAAATATTTAAAACAATTTGAATATTCTTCTTTGTTTTGACAATCTCAAACATGGACTTCAGATATGGCCATGGGTGCTCTGGTGTTGAATCATCATCTGTGTCTGCTGTGCTCATCATTGTTGCCAAGACAAACAGTTATTTGTTCTATATTAGTACATTTACCTGCCCATTCTGAGTAGCGCATGCGTAAGTTACAGGTATGGCATCACCACTTGAACAAATCACACTCAGACTGCATTTTAGAAGAGAATAAATTTCTTCTGCTGGCTTCAAAGCTATAAAAAAAACTCAAGAGAAGTACAGATGCTCAAAAATTGTACTTATGTACAGTACTTGGGTAAATCTACTTCATTACTGTCTACCCCTATGCTTTACACACACTTACATAAAGTCATGACTTAAATAAACATGTATGTTGACACGATCAACTCCAATAACATTATATTTTTACTATATAAATATATGCAAGCCTTTCAATTAAAGTGCTACCTGAGCTTTACCATTGATTCCCTTTAGGCCAGTGACTGAGAAACATATGACATGATGATTTTGTAGTGTAAACTACCAAGACGTGCTGTTCAGCAGCTCTGGGCACATCTGTGCTAAAGGAGGCCAAACTGTAACGTGATTAAGCTTTCTTCATGGTGCAAATGGAGTGACAAAACATGCTCAAGTACAGGGAGAATTTTTTACATGGAATATTAATAACCTTGGCAGTCAATGTATGGTACAGTAACATTTATTTTTGATTTAATATAAATACCTGCCAACATGTGGACATAGCCTGGAACATGATGAACTGGCTACTGCATGTCACTTGATGGGCTTTAATTTATAAAGGGATTGCCCAGTTATAGATTTTCTATTCCAAATGCTTCCTCTGCCCAAGTAAATAACACTGATGATATCTTATGTTTTGAATCCACTGTCAAAGCAACTGGGAAGCAGAAACAGTATACCACATCTCTGACTGCAAGTCCCAAAGCTGCACTTTGATTTCACTTTGAATTGACTTCTCAGACTTGATTTAGATGAAGTTTGTGTGCAAGCTTACAAATGTACAAGGCTGTGAAAAAGTATTTGACCCCTTACAGATTTCCTCTGTTCTTGCTTTTTGTTACACTTAATGTTCCAGATCACAGAAGTACTTTTAATATCAGGTGGAGGTAACCTGAGTAAATACAAAAAGCAGTGAATGATTATGTCATTTATCAAGGTAAAAAGCTGTTTAAACTATTCCCACCCTATGTGAAAAAGTTATCCTCCCCTATGCCTTGTGCCATCATTGGCAGCAACAATTGCAGTTGTGTAGTTGTGATGACTGTCTTTGAGTCTTTGTTAAGTTGCTTTGGAGAAGTTTTGGATTCTTTGCACTTTGCAGAATTGTTTTAATAAAGTAACATTGGAGGCCTTTTGGAGCATGAAATACCCAAGGCCACAGCATGATTGGATGCACTTTTACTAGGTCACTCCAACACCTTCATTTTATTTTTTTGTAGACATTCAGGGGAGCTTCAGGTTATTGTCCTGCTGCATGTCCTTAGTGTGCTTGAGTTTAATGCCATGTACTTAGAGCCAAACATTCTTCCTCATGACTTTCTTGTAGAAAGCAGAATTGATGGTTCCATCAATTACCACAAGTCATCTCGGTCCTAAGGCCCCAGACCATAATAAGGTTTGACTGTAGGTATGATGTTCTCTTTCTGAAACGTTGTGCCAGTTTAACAGCAGATGTAATAGGATGCACATCTTCCAAAAAGTTTTGCTTTTGTCGACAGAATATTTTCCCCAAAGTCTTGAAGATCTTCAAGATGCTTGTTGGCAAATGTGAAACAAGCCTTTGGAAAGCTTCACCACTCTTCCATGTTTTCTCCATTTGTAGTAATGGCTCTTACTGTGGTTCACTGGAGTCCCAAAGCCTTAGAAATGGCTTTGTGGCCTTTCCATACAGATAGATATCTAAAATTTGTTTCTCAACTGTTCTTGAATTTTTTTTAAATTGAGGCGTGATTTATGGCCTTCTGACCAACTTTGTGTTGTCAGACAGGTTCTATCAAAGTGCTTTTTTGATTCTACAGGTCTGGTAGAAATCAGACCTGTATGTGGCACAACAGCTGAAAGATTTATGGTCTTGAGATCAAAATCGCAATTTCAGACAACGCAATCATGTGATAAGATACTGTAAGATAAGATAAGATAATGTATTCCTTTATTAGCCCCACAGGGGGAAATTCCAACACCTGATAACCAAAGCTGCAATTTTTCTGCAGTGATCCTGAGTGACCCAGGATCTGTTGTGTCAACTGTTTTACAAATAGTACGCAATTTGCATTTATGGAAGTTCTGATAAGCAAGTCCACAGTACAAAGCCTCTGTTAAGGAGTAGAAGTTAAAGTATCTCTTAAATAATGAGAACAGGTTATTTATCATCAATATTGGATGATGACTAATGTGTTATGTGTTTTGATCAGTGGTTTTCTTACTGTTGTCTGTATTGTAAACAGTGCATGTTGCACTGAAGCTTGATTCGAATGAAATTGCAATATCTGACAGAAAAATAGCAATTAGATCTTTACCTAAAGTCATTCAGCCCAAGTGGCCACTGCTATTGAAATTAGCTTTCAAATTTTTTTTTTTTTTTAGTTTTTCATCACATTGATTTCAGTATTTAACAAGTTGGGGCAATTACTTTTTCTACATAGGGCAAGGTTAGTTTGGATAGCCTTTTCCCCTTGATAAATGAAATAATCATTTAAAACTGTTTTTTGTATTTTCATCTGATATCAAAATTGAATTTGATCTCAAACATTTAAGTGTGACAAGAAAGGAAACACAGAGGAAATCCATGAGCTTGTAAATACTTTTTCACAGCCTTGTATATGTTTGCACATCTGTGAATCTTCTGTGGTTATGAGGGGCTGTTGGCTAGATTAGCCTGAAACTGGCCTTGGTGAGTCTGAACTGATGACTCATGGTTCAGCACACAGCTCTCACCATGACCCCTGTTAAGGAGGCAGTCATGGCCTTACCATCGATGCTCCTCAGGGACACATAAAGCAGCCTCCGTGATTCCATTGTGTGTCTCTAAAGCTATGGCATATCTGTAACATTGAAAGCTGGTCATAAAGGCCTCTGGTGTCATTATCACAGAAGATCGATCAAGTCACCTGACATGACCGTACAGCCGGTAGATTTGAAAAGTAACTAAGATCATTAATGGTAGTTAGCATGTTAAATTATCAACCTCAAGTGTTAGTGTGATGTTGTTTCCTTTTCAAGGCATTAAGGACAATCCTTTAGTACTTGGATGCACAAAACAGAGGATAATTCATTGTCTAAGAAGGACTAAAGAGGCCTGAATCTGATTTTGAAAACATCAGATTTCACCTGACCTTTGCTTTTCAGCGTGCTGTAAATGCAGCTATAGTTATGTTTGCATTGACTATTGCCTAAAGAGACTTTTACAGCCCTTAGCTGCCAAGTCTCAGTAACCCTGAAAACCCTGCTTTTTTATTTTGTCATGTCTCTATTAGGTGACACAACACAGCAAAACACTTGATCAGAGTCTACTGTGTTTTTTGACCCACAGTTCCATGCTACAGCTTAATTAGTCTCTGACATTAAGTGTTTGGTTTCTTCTAAAAAACACTCTGTTTTAGCTTTCTACTTGAGTGATAGTCTCCATGAAAAGCTTCATCTTAGACTCTGGCTACTTATCCAGCCTCTGAACTGCAGCATCCAGTACCTGAACAGACCAACAAGGTTTAAGTGAGTTCAATTAATCTTAGAATAACCTATCAGTCAGTATTTATTTGATTCAGTGGCAAGCAGCAGACTCACTGAGGGTTGGCGCGGCAGCATCCAGGGCTGCCTCACACTAATAACAGTAATGCACTGACTCAGCACTGGGACTGTAAAGGTGGGGAGTGTGGGGGAGTCGAGGGCTGCAGTAGCTCTTGGGTGCTCTACAGGCTGTCTGGCCTGTCAGTCATTTGGAAAACCTTTAGGTTTCTCAGACATACTTAAGGCCTGCTTCAGTACCAAGACTTGCATGCAAGAGCTGGAAGGTTTTAGTAAATTAACAGGCCTTTGAGAAGGTGGGAGACCAGAGATGTAAAATCATTTCAACAGAACAGAGCAAAACAGTCTTGAAGGTTCAGCCAGACTGAGACCACCCTCCTGAAGACACAGGATCTCAGGTACCCACAGAGAAAGAGCAAGAGTCAAAGCACCAAGTATAATTAACTAATGGACCACATTTTATCGGAGAAAAAGCAGAAATTATTGTAACTATGTTTTTTGTTTGGTATTTGTGGCTGACCTGTTTTGGTTTAAAATGGGGGAGGCCAAATAAACATTATTATCACTGCCAGAGGGACAAATTGTTACCAATAACCGTATAATTTCAGCTGAACTTTTATGTTTTTATTACTCTATCAAAGTATCTAATAGGCATATGTCATAATTTTCTATAACCATAGCTATACATGTAAACCCAAATTTAAACTATAATATTTAATTTGAGGAACTAAACACAGAATTCCAGGTTTTTGAAACTCTTCTTAATTTCTTTTATGTACATGATGCTGGTGGATTGAACAACTCATGTCATTTGCACTAAAACACAGGATCCAATTCTGTTCAGATGTTTTTTTTTTCTTCGCTGTTGGGGAATGTTTTTTTTGTACAACCAATCAGAGGAAAGGAAATCTAATGTAATAACATGAAAAGCTGAGTAAAACTCTTAAAATGTTAGATATATTTCTAAATTACTTTTCATAGCTAACATTATCAATGCAGCCACGGCAGGTGGCTCAATTTGTCAATGAATTCAAGTTGAATGAATAGGTAATCTAATAAATGCTAGGGGACAGTAAGTTATATTAAAAATAATACAAATTTGGAGTGTAAACATGAGCTAATAAGAGTTAAGTCTACATTCCACTCACATTCAGGTTCTCTTTGTTTTCAGGCGATGCATGCTTTGTAGGGAAGAGAAAGCGTGAGGGGCTTTATGATGTTGGGGGTGTGACTTGGCCTTGAGTGACAGAGAAGACTGGTATGATAGTGGTGAGGTTAGAGCTTGTGTTTTAAGAAATCTTTCGATGCAATTTAAATTTACTGGTGATATGTTACTCACAATTAATGTATTTAAGAAACAGAGAGTGGTATGGCACCACTCAATCAGCGTCCTTTTGGAGCAGGATGAGGTGGGAGCTACGAGTGAGACAAGACTGGATGTACAGAGATTAGCATAGATGCTAAGAACTTTAACAGACCGCATATCTTTGTGAAGTGGGAAAAAAACAAATATTCCTCTATAGATGGGATAGTTTCACTCAACTTCTAATTTGTTTTGGCGAGAGTTAGTTCGAGAAGGGTCCAGCTGCTCGCAGGCAACACTCTCACGCCTTTCAATCGTACATGTGCAGAGAGAGGATTAATCCTAACCCTGTGCCCTCAGGATTCATCATCTGGTGGGATAGGGAGTCCCAACACCTGCCCCATTCCTTCCCCTAAACCTAACCTTAGTTTTTAGAAAATTGCATGAACCTAACCTTAACTAAATACACCGAACCCTCCCTCTTCCAGAACCCAAACTGGACCTGCAATACTTCTAAACACAAAGGACCTCCCCATTCACAGCCTCGTTTTACATTTTTACAACCACAGTTTTAACAAACTATAAGCAAATAACAAGAAGAAAGTTGTAATAAAGTAAACTCAATAATAAACATATGTGAGCCCATGCCAACAATGCCCCCATAACAGGGCATCTCCCCATAACCCCTCTTAAGCCTAGTCCTATTTCTGCAGTCCTTCAAAGATGACTTCCGAGGATACTGTTGGTTTGTTCTGTGAAGAGGCTCTAGTTCTGTCCTTTACACCGCATAAGAAGTGCCTGATTAGCCCATGATGAATGTGGTTGATGAAACAATTGTCCAGTCACCTGGAAGGTTTGATCTTTTCCTATCTGGTGTGTCAGGTAGAGATCACCAACACAGTGGTACATATGTGAGGGTACTCTGGAAATTAACCATTTTGGTCAGCCATTTCACAAAAAGAGAGGGAGGCAAATGCCACAGACATTTTTCATCTTGTGCATAGAAGCACTCTGTCACACAGGAAGCACGTTATCCACACTGAAGAGCATCTAAAACTCAAAAAAGTAAAATGAAGGCTTTTTACAATGTCCTTCTAATCATGTACAGTGTCCTTGAGTGTTGTGAAAAGCTCTTTTAAATAAAATGTATTATTATCATATATATCGCGGTAATTAGTTGTCATGGTGATAAAAAGTGATTTACTCAGTGTAAGAAAAATAAATGGTTTGAAATATAAAAATCTACTCATCAACTCATATAAACCTTCAGGGAAATGGCTCACAGACACAAAATGTCAAGAACAAATCGACCTCATGAAACTCAGACACTCTGTAATGTCAAAGGCTGCTGTATGTGTAAAAGCTTTCATCATTTGCCTCATCAACATGAACTGTCACTGTTGACATTGTCGCTGTGGGCTGAAAACACACAGGTTAAAGTTGCTTTTTATGTCTTGCAGATAATCTAATTTTTAAACCTCTTTTTCTCTTTTAAATACATTTTTAATATATTGTAAACAGATTTTCACCCGGTATCAGCGACATGCCCAACAGCAATGTTTGAGCTTTTCACTCAAACCACCCCATTGCAGTTCATCATAGATTTGATAAGAACACCCACCTGTCAGTCAACATTTCAAGAGACTAACACTCCCCTTTCTCCCCTGCAGGTTATGTGGGTATGCAACTTGTGCCGAAAACAACAAGAAATCCTCACCAAATCGGGAGCTTGGTTCTACGGCTCGGGGCCTGGTCAGGTGCGGGGTGTGTTTGAGGGTGGGCCACAGGGGAAGAAGGCCAAACTACAGGACCCGTCCCTGTACCCCTACCACGGAGCCTCAGGGGACTTGACACCAGCAGACAGGAACAGACCTCACGGCGGGCTGCCCAGACAGGCGTCCCTCGACAACGGTTCGGGGGTGAGGTACTTGGGACCAGACGGACCAGACAGGTCAGTACTGTGCAAGAGGAAGAGTGTACATGTATAACATGCTGCGGTTCATTGTGTTTAGGCAGGTGAGCTGTTTGACTGTGAAATAATGGCAGAAAAAAGACCTTACACATTAAGCCACTCCAAAAGAAGTGTATGGACTGTTGAAAAAGTGCCTCTTAGCATAAGCCAGGGATGAGCAACTTTGGTAATTAAAAGGTGACAAAGTAATCTTTTCCCTCAATATTAAAGAGGTACATTGTTCAATTGATAGGACACTGTATTTTTTAGTGTCTGCGTATTATTTTTCAATTACAATGTAATAAAGAAACGAAAATATGGGTTTAACCAGGACTAATTTGATGAGGAAATTAGAGCCTATTATAATGTAATGACATAATGGCTTCTTTTTGAATCATTTACCATAATTATGGTCAGAATTTATCTAAAGAGATGAACTAGGGCATTTAAATGTCACATAACACTTACATTTGGATAACAAAACCACTGGCACAAGATTTACAAGTCAAAACTAGAAAGCACTTGGAGAGCACAAACTTCTGCCAAGGTACCTCACATACTGCTTTTACATTGATAAGCAATAGTTCCATGATAAAGTTACCATCATAATATGATTCATTGACCCTGAAAAACGACACCAAGCACTAGCAATCGCGTTGATATCGCTATTAGTTGGACGCAAAAATGATCATTTGCTGATCGCTAATCGTTTGTTATCTCGACCACCACTGAAATCTAATCATTTTTAAGTTGGGTCATTCCCAACATCTCCTGAAAATTTCAGCAAAATCTGTCCAGTAGTTTTTGATTTATCTTGCTAACAAACAAACAAAAAAAAACTAAAATAAAAAAAAATCTAACCTCCTTGGGAGAGGTAATTAGTTTTAAAATAAATTATGATCAGCACATGAAAGAAAAACACCCAAGTCCTCTACATAAAGTGCAATCCAGCTGCCTACCACAAGTAACCACTGTAGCCCCACTCTCCACTGCTGAAATGCCCCCCACTCCAGGTGTAAATAAGGAGTGAATCAGTTCAATGAATCAGATAGACAACTTTGTGACCACAAAATTCAGGGATGAAGGCTTGAATTAACATCTTGTACTTGAGTCACACTAATGTTGCACACAGAGGTGACCTGAAAACTGACTTGGAGTCCCCTATAAGGACTTTCAACTCAACCCTGATGCCAGATTAGAGATATGCGCCCAGTCATTTTATTATTTTTTTATTTCTGACTCACTGAAACACTTCTGCCACTAATTAGCTAGCACAAAGTGCTCCCACCATAGGTGATTTCCAGTGGATCCACACTGAGGATGAGTTTTAACTCTGAATGTCCCATAGAGGCCTCTTGTACAAGTACATTAAAAGTTAATTTCCCCATCTCTGTCAACCCCTTGCACATTAGGCATCGCCTCATACAGATTTCAGTGAAAACAATAATAATGCTTACAGATAGAGGACACTGATGATGAAAATCTCTGATAATTCTAACAGTGTGTCTGTGTTACTTTGAGCGGCATTATTCTGCAGCAGTTTTTATTATGCATACAAGTATTATTTAATTCTAACCATAAGATACTTTACAGGCTTGCAGCTGCAGCTCAGATACTTGACACAACTAAAACCTTCAGTAATGGCCCTTTTCTATCAGCCCTACTCTACTCTACTCGACTCTACCCAGCTCTACTCTACTCGTCTTGTGCTGCTTTTCCATTAGCCCCAGTCGCCTGCCAAACGGGGTGCAGTGTCGCGGTAGACTGCTGAGCGGCACTGCGGTGACGTCATTTTGAGCGCGACACAACAATCTGTGGCTTTTTGTCACAAACCGAGTAAAAAAGGAAAGCAAAAGAAGGCTGCAGGTGGCAAGAAGAAATACCCCTTGAGAAGCACAGGAGAGTTTTGGAAGCTATACAACAGAATGGACGAGAGCAATCGAGCTGCAAAGAAAAGACGTATGAGGGTTAGCTAACAGTAGCTACCGCTAGCATGATAGGTCGTCGCGCTCATGACTCATCGATGACATTGTCTGACCAATCAGTAGCCGGCAATCGGTGACGTCATCTTTTAGTATCGACTCAGCTCGCTTGGAACCAGAGTGGAGTAGGTACTAAAACTAGCTTGTTTTAGGAGGTACCAGGCTAGTGCAAACGCGCTGCAAATCAAGTAGGGCCGAGTAGAGTAGGGCCAAGGTGTGCAAGTGGAAAAAGGCCATAAGTGACTTGTGCCCACCTCTGATGCATTTGAACAGTTATTTTATCCAATGGACCACTGTAAATTGTTTTGAAGCCATGTATAGATGTATTCATATATAATCACGTAACCAAAGCAGTGTGCGACTAAATTAAGCCCAGAAAGATGCACTTTAAAAAGTTAACCTTAAGGCTAACCATTTTAGCATTAGCCGCAGTCCACTCTGCAGAACAACCTCAAAATTGCTTGACTGTGATTAATAACGACTGCTCTATGAAACCTTTCTCAAACTGTAGCAAAATAAATCAGTGTTTAACTCTCATAAAACAGGATATTAAATAATCATCTCTACAATAAAGGCATACCACTGTTTTCAAATCTGTGTAAAGTTTTCTTACTTTTACAATTCTACCTGACACTGTCATAGACTTGTGAAATGAGGATAGGGTCCGCACATGGCCCCCTAAATAATAGTTGCTCATTCCAGCTTAAGCACAGAGACTGAAGCTTCTTTTTCTTCAAGCCCAGAAGTTGTGCTTTCCAACAAGCCAGTCAAAGCTGAACAGTTTATACGTGGAGGCCTTTAATAAGACAGAGATCTTGACACTGCACATGGATTATACTTAACACTTCTGCAACAGTCATCCAGCTTTCCTCTCTTCTTTCTGTACTTTCAGAAACACACTTTGATACAGATGGGTATTGTTACCTGGTACATGTTGCTGGATATGAAGGGCCTTGCTTTTAAATTGTATACTCTGTGTCTTGTCCTATAAGAGTAGGTTTTTCAGGTTTGGAAGTCAGATAAAATATTTGTCCTTAGTAATATTGCTATGACAGTACAGATTTCCAAATGCTTAAAAATAAAACTTGGATGTTATGCATTTGGAAACAGAAAACTGAGGGATGGCGTCAGTGCAAAGCAGAACAGTGTGTCCAGTCTGAAGTGCACTCAGTGCCTCTTTCCTGTGGCTCACTCAGATGATGACAGAGCGGATATGCTGTGCTTCTGAGTCTTGTATCCGGTTTTGTGTTTCTTGGTGTCAAGTAAGGTAATAACTATCACATCCACATGGGGGCTCCTTTCTCTTTCCTTTTCCTAGAAGAGGAGGAGTTGCTTGTGCTAATAATGTACAGATCATACAGAAATGTGTTTTTGCAGCAGAAAGGGAGCGAGTCATTCTAGAAAACTTGTCTGATATTTGTTTGATCTATTGCTGATAGGAAATGACTGAGCACTTGTTTAATACAACTGAAGTCTAAACTTTGACCTGATTTGATTTGTATAGGCATGCGCTTATTTAAGCTAATAAGGTTCTGTTTAAGTGAGACTTCTATCATAAATGTCATGAGTCATCCTAACTTTAAACAATTAATTTGTGATTTGTAAGGGGTCATCCTGGCAGTGTTGAAACCCTTTGCTGTAATGTCAGGTTTCGTTTTCCATAACCCTTGGTGCATCAGAGCAGGCACAGATGTCTTTGTCTCTCTGCTGTTCCCTTCAACCTACTAGTTAAGGTATCTCAAAGGGGGAGAAATTGCTGTGTGCTACTTTTTTTTTTCTTTTTTGCCATTCAGTGGGGAGCAAACTCCAATTTGACTGTTTGAGCCTGTCTGTGTCCCAAATCAGCACGTCACTGTTCCTATTATCTACTGAGCTCGTGAACATATGCATAGTGTGACACTTACCTCCTCTTGTCTAACACTGGGACAAACCAGCCTGTTTCTACTGTACACTTGAAGACACAAGTTTGTTCTGTAATTGCTGTCTTGAGGGTATTTTTTTATACCCTCAGGACCAACAAAACTCAGAAAACTCCCTGAAGAAAAATAAATACTTTAAGTTCTGGTTCGTCGTTATTTAAATTATGTTTATTTGATTCATTTAGTATGATTATATGCTATTGGAAAAAAGTATGAATCATTGCTCTGATTAAACTAAAACAGGATTGTTATAATGCAAGACTACATGCATGTGCCCAGCTTTCACCCAAAAATCAAACAATGTAAATACTAAGAGTTACAAAAGTCTTGCTGCCTCAGGTTATAACCAGGAGCTAGAGAGATAACACTCATTTCATTTGTAACAAAAGTAAAGTGAAGTTGTTGTTACATTTTCCACTAGAAAAGCACTCAAAGAGCGCAGACCTCCGCCAGCGCCACAGTCCTCAACCATATAGTGATTATCACCATAAACATTAGTCCTACCTTTATTTAATCTAAATATTTAGATTCCTTGACCATGAAAACATACCATTAGCAAATTGGATTCATGATGATATCTATTTTAGTTCAGTAGTTATTCACCAAAATCACATTTTTCGTCATGGCGGATCCAGACGCTGATCCAGATCAACACCAAAATTGAATCGCTTCTTCCTTTTCCCATGCTGAACATTTCCTGAAAATTTCATCAAAATAAAAAAAAAGACCACATGGCAGTGCCTCCCTTAATGAATTGATTCTGTTTTGTTGCATGTTTACATGGATACTGAGAACTAGTCACCTCTGCATAGAAGGTAAAGTTTTTGCAGCTGTTTTCGTTTGTTTGTTGGTTGCTTTGTTAACAGCAGAACTCAAAATGTTAAGAACAGATTAAGATGAAATTTTTAGTTAATGTAAGTCATGGCATCTGGAAGGAGTCGTTTGATTTTGGTGTCGATCAGAACTCAGATCCAGGAATTTCTTTTTGAATAATTTGTTAACATTTCATTATTGGTAGTTTTCCACATTTTAACTAAGTACCCACTGAGTTCTGAACAGCTTTGCTCGATGTTTTCAGGGAAGGTTGGTCATTGTACAAAGAGGAAGTGACTAGATTTTGATGGTGATATGTATCTTAATACAGATTCAGGAATATTTTGGAGTAGTCCTTAAGACCACACATTTTGTTTTATCATTACACTTCTTGTTAAAATTTTATTTCCACTGCCTTAAATGATTGCTGTCTGCTAGTCAGCAGGAATGATAACAATGAAGTCAATAATCTTCATTTATGCAGAATGGACTTGAATATCAGGAGTGTCATGTGTCTGACATTGCTGATACTGACAACGAATGTTGGCCAACCTATTTCTACACAGACAATTAGCAGGAATCTATGAGAAAAATGTCAAAGATTTGGATCAATCAGCAGATTTATAATAGGCCATAAACCATGTAGTTTTAAATATCTACGAAAGCTGTTCAAAAGATCTACAGGCTGGGGACCCCTGCACTATTCTGTGCAGAGCATCCTCTGTAAATGCAAATTGTAATAAAAGCTAAAAGACTATAGGCTCTTAAGGGTGATGCAGGATAAATGTATTCTCAATCTCAATGAGTTAGCTATCCATCTTATCTTCAACTGTCTGGCTGCTGTAAGGTGGTTTTAATAGGTTATCAGACCGACTATAGATCACACTGCTCCCAGCATTTATTCATCCAGTCACCTTCTGTTCCAGTCCAGGCTCCCACCGCTGTGTATCAATTGATTGTCTCACTGGAGAGGTGGAGATCGTACAGGGAAACGCGTCTCTTTTTTGGCATTGCTTATATTTTTAGGGCCACAACAGGAAGCTGGCTGTCTGAGAGGTGAATGGATAATGCCAGTGATGGATAGCCGAGAGTCCATAAATAGAACTCCCTCTGCATAAGCACCAAAACTCACTTTCATTAATCTTAAAGAATGTTTAAATTAACTCCTGAATCTGCTCTGCTGAAAGGAGGAGGGGGAAAAGCTGACAGACTATTTATAAGGAGAAATAACTTGGGATGGTTTCTAATTTATCTTGTTCTCGGAGATGTCATTTGAACGAACACACAGATATGCTGGGACAGCTGCAGTGGTGGATGGGGCTGATGAAACAACAATGATTACACTGAGATTGGAACACAGTCTGTGGTTAAATTTCTACACATTCGGCATTTTTTAAGCACATTCAGCCAAGCAGCAGATTCATTCAGGCTGCCAAAAATGTAATAAGAAGAAACACTTACCCAACCTAAACTGGCATTTAAAATCTTGCACAGCCACTGTCTACAATGATATATGCTGCTTTGTTATAAGTCAGTCTACATATGGACGGTCTCAAATCCAAGTCCTTGTGTATCTAAGAACTGGATAATATGACTGAACACCATAGTCACTTTGACATTAACCAGGGATTTGAGAATTGCTCCTTTTATGACTTGGATTTGATATTAAGGGGTAGTAATAAATCAGTGGCAAAGTTATAGGGCCCTATAAAATCTTTATTTTTTCCAAATTCTGTTTAAGTTTATCCCATATTCTGTTTTTTTCTGTTTTAATTTTTTGAGAATTTGGTTTTCGTATTTTATGCAAAATTATCCCCAAGACACTGTATATACTTATGAAATATTATCACTCACTCTACAGGTGGTCGTCACATGTCTTACAGGTCCAGTCAACAGTATGTTGATAAATTTTTCAGTACATTTGATCGCCTTAGAGATACTAGTCATTGGGAAACTGCTCTGCCCTGTACTTTGGAGTTAGCTAGAGTTTTGTAGCTTCTTTGCCATCTTTGCCGGTCCCCCAGGAGGCCGCTTTGGCATGTTAGCATTGCTTGTGTTTGAGGAATAGAAGGAGGGGAAGTGAAGCGTGCATTGTCCCCAGCCTTGGTGACCCCTCGCAGCATTGTTTTGAGAGATATGTTCCTTTTCATCCTGAAAAAAAAAATGTTGGCCATTTCTGTGCTGTCCTGCATTTATACTGAATCCTGCATTTAAAGTCCATTTGAAGTGTGATTCTGTCTGTAGTTCTGTGTTCTCAGATTTTATGGGGCCCTAGAGTTGGTTGTCTGATGACCCAAATATGAGGGTTTAAGCTGGCCATGTGTTGAGATCTCCTTAGCTGCATATAAATCTGTATATGATTTTTTTTTCCCTTACACTAGAAGAAGCCTGATTCAATGGCAGTCAGTCAACTGATCTGAAACACACTTGCCTGATGGAATTAATACCTGTAGAAAAAAAAAAACTATTGTGTTAACACTGCATGCAATTTGAAGGTGTAAATAAACTTGGCTCCTCATCTGCTGCTGCTACTAGTATCCAGTGGTTTCACACTGGGTGCATTTGGCTGGCGTGTATAAGACCAGTTGTGTGTGTGGGCTACAGTGTGACAACATCTCTCTGCTGCCACAGCTCTGTCTCCCCATGATTTTACCCCAACAAGGCGCCTCAGTAGACAGTTGAGGAAGTATCACCATGAACCTAAAAGAATGACTTGATTCAAAGAAGGCGTAAAAAGCCAGAATATGTGATAAAAGCAAACAAGAAGCAAACTGAGCCCTAACTATAAAAGACAAACAGGAAGTGTGACTGAACCCTCTCTATCTTATCTAATATTTCTTTTACACTAAATTTAGTGGGTCATTACAGGCTTTTTCAATGTAGGTTAACCCTCTAACAATCCGCAAGTGATGCCTTTCCCACTGCCAGCAGACCCAGGTCTAATTGGTGGCAGACGAGCTGCGTGGCATTTTTTTTTTCCTCTGGCACGTCAAGGTGATGTCATCACATTGAAGACATCATCAGCGCGACGCAACACATCCATGTAAATAACAGAAAGAAGCATTGAATCCATGGACACATTGGTCAGCTGTTTTCTGTACTTTGTACTTTTGCCCCTCTTGAAAAATGTACAAACTCTGCGCTGATGATTCAAAGGTGGATGGAATTTGGTACTGACACGGAAAAGAGTCACATAAGTTACAGATGGAGGGGAAAGCGCCATATTATGCTATCTATGCAGACGTCATGATGTAGATTAGTAGGTCGACCTGGGTGTGATGTTCCCACTGAAGCCGATTAGAGGCGAGCCGATGAAAACCTGTGTCGCTTGCCCTGATCGAAATGTCGATTAGACCTTTTCAAACTGCCTCAGGAGCCGATTGTTACCAGGTTTAAACAGATTTTTTGGCAAGTCTGAAGGGGGTATAAGATAAATTCTGACATTCGAAAGTGCCAAAAGCTATAGTACCCCAGGTGTCCTCTTGGGGCTGGATGCAGAAATTTTACGTCTTATTGACTGGACACTGAAGAAAGACAGTTTTTGCGGACTTTATACAGATTTTTACAGCCTTCTATTAGTCAGACAGCCTCAAGTCCCACCTCTACACGGCCTTTCTGTCTGTGATGGAGCTTAAGTTGGTTGAGATCCAAACAGTACTATGACATGGCATTGTCCAATTCGTTTACAGTCTATGATTTGGGTGCTATAGACATATTTGCTAAGAAATGGTAAACATGACTATAATTTTCCTGTCCCATTTGGCTTACTGTATAAATAGGTAAGACTCCCATTCTCAAGATTTTTTGGTGCAGGAGACCAACACGTGACAAGCTATGTGAAAGCTCTAAGTAGATAACATACAACAAAACTTGTACTTTAGAATAGTACTTAAGTACTCAGGTGGCAAATGATTTAGTTATCAGAGTGAAATGAGGTGAGAGCCATCCAGAGTAGTACAGGCTAAATGAGCTAGTGGAGAGCATCAGTCTTGCTACCTGCTTTTGCTTCCCCCCGAGGAGTGCATCATTGTAGCCTGCCTTCTCTTGTCCATGGGGAGAAGCCAACAACAGTCGTGACTCCCTCTCACTTGCTCTAATAAATCATTTTAGTCAGACAGTGAACAAGCTTACACGCCAGGTGTGTTGAGCAGTGACACAGATACCTCCTAATTAGTGCTTACATATAACACAACATTTCCCTTGATTTTTTACTCAAAAAAGTAGGACAAAACTATTCAGAAGAAGATATTTGTGTGACAAACCCAAAGGGCTTCAACAAAAACAACCACAGCTGAGAGCTGAGACTTGCTGGCTGAATGATTTTGTTGGCAACGTAGACAGTTAAAGCAATCTTGTCCTTGATTATAAAAAACTTTGAGGATGTATGTTATTGCAGTGTGATAGTTATAAAATCACAAGGTTTTAACAAAAAAAGATGCATCATCTCAATGGTCAAGATTGCTTTTTTTTTCTTTTATAAAATTAAGCCTGATAGGAATCATACATTTGGGGTCGGGCTGGAGCCTATCCCAGCTGTCATTGGGCGAGAGGCGGGATACACCCCGAACCAGTAGCCAGTCAATTGCAGGGCCACATAGAGAGACAGACTACCTCTGACGCTCACACTCATACCTAAGGGCAATTTTAGAGTCACCAGCTGACCCAATGAGCGTGTTTTTGGTCTGTGGGAGAAGCTGGAGTGCCCGGAGAGAGCCCACACATGCACAGGAAGAACTTGCAGACTTCACACAGAAAGGCCCTGTCTGACCCGGGGATCAAACCAAGTACCTTCTTGCTCTGAGGCACGTGCACTACCTGCTGCGCCACCGTGCCGCCCATACAAAAATATTCTGTGATAAATTATTAATTTGCAGAAAATGAGTTTGATATTTCTATTTTATACTAATTGTTTGTGATTCCTAGTCTTTAAAATGGAGATCTTTTCCATGCACCTACACTGCTGGCAGCTACATCAGAATCAGAATAAGAAATACTTTATTAATCCCCAAGAAAAATCCCCAAGGGAAATTCAGTTGTTTCAGTTGCTCTTATACACAGTATAATGATTGGAAATATCAACCTCAGATACATGGGGCATCTGAGATATTTGAGCTACTTTTAGCTGTTGTTTTCATGTTTTAGATCACCAGGCATGACTCTGTGTACTCACTGTCATGGTTGAATATTGGCTTATAATGGCTGACTGACGGATGGATTTTTGTTAAAAGAAAAGTCTAATATGAAATTATTTCTAATATAAGTGTTTTGATTTCAGATGTTTTGGGGGGTAGATTTGCATTTGTAAGAATTTCAGAATAAAAGATACCTTTAAAATTACAAGAAGTGCCATCCCCTCAAACTGTCTGAACTTGGTTTCAGCTTTTTGGCTGAACAGGAAGTTGTGGGATGTCTGATTTTGCCCCAGGGCCACCAGCTGATGATCACTGTTGTATAGGATAAAATGGCTGGCTGTCTGGTGAGTCAGGTTATAGAATAAGGTCCTTGATGAAAACATGTATTTGATATTTTAATGCCCATATTCTTTGGCATAAAATGTGCCTGGAATTGCCCCACTTGTGAATTTAAAGAGTTATTGCATCTTTAAAAAGATGGTTGATAGCAAAGTGCTAACAGGGACTACAGCAATGACTGGAGTTCTCAAACATGATCATTTCTGATCATCTTCAATAAATAAAAATGACATCTATGAACTTTATAAAGACATTTCAGATTTGTTTAAGTGAAAACTCTCCTAAACAAAATGGTAACGACTGGAGATGTAAGTTGAAAGCGTGGCAGTGGGTTCTAAGGCAAACAGCCATGTTGTAGTTCCTCAAAAGCCAGGGAACTTTTTCCTTCATGTGCATGCTTAATAAATGTGAACATGTTGGCTCATGAAGATCATCATGATGAGCAAAATGTGCAACCTTTATGGAAAACACAACTGAAAAATCCCTTTGGCCTTCAAAATAAGTCATCCCTGCACCACTCTTCAATTTATAAATTGGATCATTCATACAAATAAAGGTGATTTAGATTGCCCCGTAAGACCTCAAACTACAATCTGTTATTAGTTATAATGGCATAATGACCATCATAAGAGTAAAAAGTGTGATAGCCAACCTCAGTCCTCCACATAAGAAACCCCCGGGACTCCCACCCCTCCTAAGTGACAGACCTTTATGAGTGGTCACTCTCCTCGGATGTTGATTGGACATGACCAGGATCTGATGCTCTGGACACTGATATGACATGAGAACACAGAAAAACCTGACTGTAGCAGCACTGCCTCCCTCTGCTGTATCGTTTGTGAGTGCATGAGCCAGGATGGAGAGATATGGAAAAGGGTGTGCACGATTGCACACCAGCCCCGCTCTGTGTTTGAGTGCGCCTTTTCCGTGCGTGCGTTAGTGGCAGTGCGTTTTCGTCATAGGCGACGGGAAATATGAGTTGAATGTGAGGCAGCAGCTGATGCACCGGTAAGAGATGCTGCTGCTGCTGCTTCTACTGCTGCTGGCTGCCGAGTAGGATGCTTCTCCTCGTCTTCTCAGCTCCGGGCGCTCCTTCGCCTCTTCCTGCACACCAAGAGGAGATTTTTGCCACAGCCAGAAGACGAAAAGGATCTTTACCGGCACCGGCACTACCTCTCTCCTCTCGCTTCAAGTTCGAAGCATTATGACCGAGGGATCCTGCCCGGAATGCGGCTCATCTGAGGACACTTTCTACCAGGAGCGGCAGGAGAAATATGGAACTTGATCGGCGTCTTTTTTGCGTTTAATGCGCCCCAGGAGATAATACTTGCAAAATACTGAGGAGGTTTATGCGTGGAGGGGGGCGTCCGGAGGGGGCGCAGGCTTTGGGATGTATTGTTGGTTAAAGGGAAAAGGGTGATCATTTACTGAGGAATAAAAAAAGAAAAGGAAGGGGAAAAATGCAGTTTGAGACATTGCGTCAGTTCTGTAGCTCGGTTTTATCACATTTCAACGGGGCTTTCACGGCGCCTCAGAACATCTTGCAGACGGAGCTGTTCGAGCAAGCGTTGAGCAACATCGGGTGAGTGATTCCTTTGTAAGAAATGCCCTGATTTATGAGGGAGGGCTTCCCCGTTGGTATGTCAGGCGAGTATTGGGGGGTGGGGTGGGGTGTTGCGTTTATCGATCGGCAGCCAGCCTGCGTAATAACAACCTACAGTATGTTGCTGCTGCAGATATTTCCTGGCTGGATGATGTGGCCGATCAGTGGAGCTGACGCGGTTTGCCGTGCGTGCGCGCGCATGTACCGCGTTTTTTCTCTCTCCTTTTTTGGGGGAGTGGGGGGGTGATACCTTTAGGTAGACTGTATCCATGCCAAGGTGTGACTGTGCTGTGCGCGTATCCGTGTATGTGTGTGTGAGAGTGTGTGCAGGCTATATGCCCCAGCGCACCTCTGCTGCAGCATGTGTGCTACACTTCTCTGCTGCGCCTGAGAGGAGGAGGAGGAACATGAGGGGGTGAGGAAGGTAGTGTACAGTTTTTGAAGGAGTCCAGAGCTGCACAGAAGTAACACAAACCTTAACACCTAGTCACACACAAAAAACCCCCCACAACAACCTAAAATGTCAGCTAAAGCAGAGAGTGAACTGTTTTTTTTCTTACCAAACATGCATGAAAAAACAAGCAAACAGACAAAAAACATCATCAACAAAAACATAGGTGAGGCTAAGCTGTGTCATTTAGGGGCCCGTGGTAAACAAAAACATACTCCATTCTAAAATTAAGCAGCTGTAAGCAAATCCTATTTAAAGACATAAACCTTTCTATTCAACTACAAATAACAGATTTCCATCCATGTCTATACCGATCAATCATTTCATGGGTAGTGGTGAGCTCAACCCTCTCACTGTCATGGGGTGAGAGGGGGGTACATCCTGGTCTGGTCCACAGGTGATCACACGGCGTACGTAAAAAGACAGACAGTGACCACACCTAGACAGGTATTTTTAAAAACTGAGGTTTTTCTTATGCGTTTTCAAAAATAGTCCTGTCCACACGTCAGTTTTTACAAGTATCCTCATCCACGTGAAAAATCACAAAGGCACTGAGAACTCTTTTAATACATTGTAACAATGTCCATGATGTAACACCCTTTTTTATTCTATGCCAGTGCAGTTGTATTTTCTCTACAACCACATTTCTGATATATATTGTGGTATCAGCAGGCGTATTGAGTAGACACTTCTTCAATTCAAGACAAATCTGAAACTCTTTATTAAATCCTCTTATTTATAAGCTTTTCAGGTGTTCATGTTGGTTTCAGCATCTGCGCTTGCAATGGCAAACATGGGCACAAGCAACCATGGGTCCAGCCAACACGGTTATTGGGTAAACAATAACACTCAAACTTGTCCATAATGTTGTCAGCATTTGAATCTTTGGAATGTTTTAAACACAGCATCATTATAGCGAGGGGGGGATAGAAAGTATATGCGACAATGTTTAGAGTCCAATTATCAATATATGAAGCAAACAAAAAAAAAATATACAAAACAAAAAAGATAAGAGAAAATAATAAGAATGCAAATAACTGATTTATAATATTCATCATAAGTTACAGTGTACATGCTCGAAAAGGAGTAGGAAGAAGTAAAACCCCTTAATCTCTGTTACATGTTTGACTTAATGTACTTCAATAGACTTATCATAAAAGAAAATTATATGGACTTATGAAATGTATCCATACATTCACCTACCTATTTTCTATACACATATAATACCTCTCTTTCTGATTACCTACTCAGATCCATATATACTTAACAACACACCTATATATACACCTATGTACAAGCAGATATCCATAAATTCATACATACATGCATTTACATATCTATATGCATTGTGTATGTATACATGTCTGTATACTATACTTTGCACATGCACACCTTGTTTGTTCGTTTCACTCATAAGACTTGTTGTCCCCCCTCCAGATTCCTGTATTTCTCCAATATGACTGATTTAAATTTAATTTAAACTGGATGAAGTTTTTGCTTGGTTTCAAATCATCATGTAGACTGTTCCATATTTTGACACCTTGTATTGTTATACAAAAAATCCTCATTGTTGTTTTTTTAGCTTGGGATTTTAAAATTTAACTGACCCCTTAACTTGTAACCACCATCTCTGTCAGAGAAAAATGTTTGTATTTGATTAGGCAGTACATAAGTTCTTGCTTTATTCATAATTTGTGCTGTTTTCAGTTCTACTAAATCAAGACATTTTAAAATTCTTGACTTTATGAAAAGTTGATTCGTGTGCCTTGTGCAATGTTGCTAGCTCTTTATTAATGACTTTTCAGTGACCTAAAATGTTATTTAAGCGAGGACAGAAGGACAAAATACACAGGGAAAATCAAAGTTTAAAAAAAACACCAGCCTACATGTGGACATGGTCACAAACAATCAGTCACACTCGTTCAAGCCTAAGAGCAATGTAGAGTCACCAATCAACCTGTAAACTGTATCACCTGAGTACCAGGAGAACATTCAAAATTCCTGATTTATACTTGGAGTTAACAAGCAACCCTGTAATTGTGAGGCACCATCACTAATTTGATCCCCAGAATGTGAACCTCTTGTTCTGAAACAGCAAGAGCCTCTTGTACTTTTTAAATAACATTATGTGCAATGTGCATTGAACCTAAAGACACAGTTCAGTATTTTTGAAATGGGATTGTTGGGCATCCATATTTATCTTTACCACTTTATGAGGTTGGGGGTTTCCCAGCTGACACTAGGCAATAGCATGGCATCCCTTGAACTTGCCACTGGCCAATAAGGAGGCTGACATGAAGAGACTGACAGCCATTTGCACCCACACACACCTGAAGGCAATGAAAGTCACAGATCAACCTAATTACAGAGTTGTTGGTCTGTGGTAGTACACCAGGGTACCCAGAGAAAACCTCTGCTGAGAGTGACAGTACTACCACCATGTAGTGCTGTTTGATGTACTTTTTGTGTAGGATGCATGCTATTAGTAGTATGGCATTGGCATTGGCCGATAATAGCTTGCAAAGTGAATCTTGGCATCTGCAGGTATGAACATTTCTGCTGATATTTACAGATGAAATATCATCCATACATATCAACCATATAGATCCCATGTTTAGGCTGAAATATTGATTGATTGTGTGAATGTAACATAATGCTTCCCCTTTTTTTTATCACTGAATGTCTACATTAAAAATTAGCAGTATTATGTGTACATCATGGGGTATTGTTTCTCCTGTTTCTTTCTATAATAGATTGTCATAATGCAAGGATAATGCCAGTTAAAGTTAAGTGGAGACTGCATACATGGTCAAAAATATGGGTATTAGTACAGACAAAAGTTGGCCTTTTGGAAATTGGAAAAATCCATATGATAGTAATGATATTGGCATCAGCGATGGTAAACAGCTCTATTCCTTAAAGAAGAGAACCAACAGAGAACTGAGGCTGTACATTTCTGCTGAACTAGCTTCAAGTAATGTTGGGAAAGAAACAAAAAGACACTCAGCAAACAGAGTGAGGGTAATTGAACGCTGTGCCAGACGCATTTGCAGATAACCTGTGGGTCCTTCTGCCTATGTTGGCATAAATTCCTGATCAAAAGGGCACAGCATAAAAGGGTAGCATATTGAATGTACGTAGGACATTGTACAATCACTCAACACTGATTTTGGAGCATGTCCGTGGCTTTGCTCTTCGCCATAACTGCAGAAATACTTGAGCATCCCGGGACAAGATAGCCATGCTTTAGGTAGTCACCAATGACATGTACCTTATATAACCCCTCTGCAAAAATTCAGAACTATCCAGGTAATTGTTGTGAATTGTGAATTGTGTACTGCAATGAAAGGACCTGCAACGAAATTGTCTCATTTCACTCCAAAAGCCGAAGTCAGTGACGATATGTTAGCTGGCAGGAGTGTGATAACACAACTGATTGTTTTAGAAGATGTTCTGAGTTTGCAGTTTTGGACAAACCAGGGGCTATGTGTTTTTGTTATATTTGATAAAGTGGAGACTACTCAATGGGATTACTGGCTGGATTTTTGGCCTAAATTCCACCTGTCCAATAATGTGAGCAAATATCCATCTATTTGGTGGTCCTGAAGATCATCCTTTTTGATTATACAGTGAGGTAAGGTTGTGGTAAGGATGATTTCATCCCTCTGACTGTGTCTAAAGAGGACCAGGGTTACCCTAATGTGTATCATTAGTATTAGAGATGCTCAGTATTTATGACCAGAAATCCTGTTGTGTGGGTAAACCTTAAGGACAGCCTAGCATCCTAATGTTTTTTCCACATGGAATAGAATAATAGGCAATCAGAAAGCAAGTTGGCCAAAGCAGAAAACGTAACAAACACAGCCATGGCGATGACAGCTAACACCAGATAGATGGTTTCACATATTAAATACATGTTAAGTCAAGGTGGGCAACATCCTATGGAAAGGGATTTTGGGGTCAGAAGCTTGCTGACCAAAATTTTGTCCTTTGAGCCAATCAGACACCTGCAGTCAGTCCTTGATTTTTGCTGAGCTCTCCTACTGTCATAGCTTTTGCCCCTTTTTCTTTAAAAAGATGCTAAAAAATGACTGTCTTTTACTGTCCAGGAACAATTGTTTCAACTTAAAGCTTTGCATGATAGATTTACCTGATGACCTACTTGGAATCTGGCAAATCCAGCCGCTTTACAATGTTAAATGACATCCAGTGCAATGCATTATAGACAACATTGGGGCAGCAACAGTGGTGTGTAGAAGGGTATAAAAGGATGTGGCTATGTTAGTTCAGTGGTTCTCAAAAGATGAGGAGAATCTATGTGTGCCTTGAAAATTTGCACTGCCATGAGATTTTCTATTATAAGCATTAGACAAATAATATATTTGCTTTTCATTTACTCAATAAATACTCTTATAAAACACTAAAAGTGGAAATATTAATGAGTGTTGCTCTTAGAATTTCCTGGGGGTCATTATTACAGTTTCTTCCTTTGTTTAGAGGTTCACTGATTTAGGGAATGTGACCTATAAAGTCTGACATTCTATAGCTGAATTAATTGAGTTTAATGGTATTTTCAGTTTCTTTTAGCATATTTCAACAAGAAAATTTTCAAAAATAAATCATTAAAACACTTGTTTTAACCTGAAAATGTTATTGTTGTTCATTTTTTGGGTGAGAATGAAGAATTTTAAACCGAATTCACCTTTTCATGCCCACATTTAAACTGGCTCACTGAGTTTCTCTCAGAGGTCAGAAATAAATAAATCAGAACATTCAGCCACTAAAACTGTTTTTTTCTGTTTAGGAGTGCAAGTAAGTATATTTTGACATCTTAATCAGGAAATAATAATGTGCCTCACTAGTTTTTTAGTAAACAGGTACATTTTAACATTCATGGATGACAATACTAATATATGTTATATAGTTTACATAAATATATATATATATATATGTATATTATATAGTTTGTGATTCTACGTACTGGTGTATCAACCTTCACAAAAACATTAAAAAAGATATTGTTAATTACTAATGCTGTTGATTTAGAGCAGCTGAGGTATAAAAATTACATTGGGTAGCTGAAGAGTAAACTTATTTAGCTCTGTATATAACTTTTATGATGTTAAAATATGTTTTAAAGATGCTATTTTGCATGTATATAAGTATAGTGTGCCTCAGGATTTCAGCCTGATTTTGGGTGTGCCTTGGGCAATGAATGGGCAGGTGTGACATGCAGTGTAAGAGTAGTTTAAGAAGAAGGACTAGTAAAGCACAACCTAAGTTGATGTCCATTTACCATTTTACCACATAGAAGGTCAGAGAACTAACTTGTTGATCTGTGTACATGTTTGTACATGTAAGGCATACCATGACTGAACTGACAGGGAGAGAGGTTTGACTGAATTTGCTGCCTCTGTAGATGTCCAATTCGACCAACCAGTAGCTACATTTAGCCTCAATTCTTTCTGCTTATCAGGCTATTTTTCCCACTTCAACTATGTTTGACTCTGCAAAATTACAAACTAAGAGAATAGATACCCTGGTTGTTGGTGAGTAGGTCTGTTTTGTGTGGTGTTCTGAGTTGATCTCATTACTGAACACCACATACTGTAAAAACAAAACAGTTCAGTCTGTTATTAATTGTTATGTGTGGGGTCTCTCACAGTTTCAAAAACAGTTGAGATTTTTAATAAACTACTTTAATGTATCAGGCTGGAAGAAGAAGTGCGTGTGTGACATGAAGAGAGAGATAGAGAGGGAGATGTAGGATCTCGCTTTGATGCACTGGAGCATATTATGATTAGTCTGCTAAATGTTCTGTCCCCCACAGAGAGGCCCCTGTTCTTCTGGCCAGGCGTAGCTGTTAGACACATTATGCAGACTGCAGAGGGCCTTCAAACTCACAAACACACTAATGCTCCTGCAGCCATATACAGCCGAGAGAACAGCCAGGCCTCTTTCTTTTCTTACTATAGGCGCAGACCCCGTATCTCCACACCATGCACTGTCTGTCTCCAGGGAATCTGAGTCTTTTCCTCTTGTCCCCCACCCTACCGTCAGAAATAATTTACAGCATTGCTGGGCTCCCTGCCACCTCACATTACATGGCCAGAACACTCAGCCACCGGAAGGGCTGAACAGGGCCTCTGTGCCTGGAAGCTGTGATCCAACAATCATTGCATATACCTGATTAATTGAACTTATATTCCATCACCAGCCTTTTTCACCAGGACAGAAGTATTGGCAAATTTGGGTACTAAAGTAATAGAGTAGCTGTTGTATTGTATTGCAGCAACACCTTGTCTTAGCATGTACCTTGGTTCATTTATTGGTCTGAAAAAGGATCACAAACACTGCAAACCAGGACTGTTCAAGTGACTAGCTTGCTTGACTGTCTGTTCGATCGGGTCTGTTTGTGTGTGTCTGTTTCTCTATCTCTCTGTGCCTTTCTTGCAGAGGCTATGCTGGCTAATGGGCGGTATGCTTTTAGATCCAGCTTCCATGTATTATGCATGTGTGCGTCAGCAGAGGTCCTAATGGGGTGCGGGGATCTGTTCTTAGAAGGCCTGAATGGTTTTGAATTGAGTGGTCACTACATTTAAACTGTAACCATATTTGGTATTAGAGGAGGGGCCTCTTGCATAGTACACACTCACATAAACACACACAGGCAGTGGCATTTTTTGCTTCCCTGAAATGTCTGAGACCAGTGTTTGTCGTCAGCCTGGTTTATGTAGCATACATTAGTGGAGACTTTATTGAGTTTTTGGTACATAGTCTTAAAGTCTTATCCCAGATGAGTCTCTCCAAAGTGCGTGATAGTGAGCTATAAGTGGGCTATTAATAGCTGCAGTTGATTTTCTGCATAGATGCAATGCATTTAGAGCAGTTCTGTGTTTCAGATTAAGTTTTACTTAATCAAACCCATAATGCTGCTGTTTAATGATTCCAAACTGGCCTGAAAAATCTAGGGTGTGATTCCAGTGTGTCATCCTGATACTCACAGCTGTTCACTTCATACAACACATTTGTTGTCTTCCTGCAGTGACAGCAACATTTTCAGCTGTGCACTTCTGCGTAGTATAACCAGGATGTGTAAAGAAACTATTACAGCCATGGAAAAGAAACACAAACTACATTTCTCCAGATGTTTGTACTACATGTGAGGCTGGGTACAAACTTATTGTTTGTTCTTCGTTTGCGTCAGAGCTGCACATTTATTTTATGATTCTAACATTGTTGCGATACAAGTCTTTGCAGTGATCACATCACAACATTCTGAGTTTATTTCAATATGTGAAATGAAAAACTCTTTTAATGTGGTCATGTGTTATAGCATAGCTCTGCATTCACACCTTTTGGTGCTGTCAGGTGACAGATAAAGCTGGCTACAAGCTAACTAGTAGCAAATTTAATTCATGCCAATTAAGTAGAGGACAACTTTCTTAGACAAGGAAAACAGGTAGCTGGAGTGTTTGTAAAACAGGGAGGATAGCATAGACTAGACACCCAGTAATAGCTAACTCTTTGTTATTTGTTAAAGTATCGCAGCCCATTTCTAACAGTATTGTTCAATGTTTTTGCACATTGCAGCTGTCACTATTCCCCCAAAATCAAACTCTGTTTTCTGATATACACTCTAATGCTGCATTCACAGAGCAAGCAACCCAGCTACCAAAATTGCATCGCCCACTGACGTATCGTCGCGCGTCCATAAATACCTCATTTTGGTCACTGTTGCCGTCGGCCATTGTTCGGTGATGTCACGTCCGCTCAAGTTTCACCGCGATCATATCATATATCATATAATAGGATGTATAAGCGGACATTATTCCAGCTGTATCCTTTTCATTCACATATCAAACGCAAAACACTGCAGCTGATGCCCTGCAGCAGCATCATCTGTGAGTTTCCCGCGGTCCGTCTAGGCAGAACTAATGTCCTCACTGACTAATGTTTCCCACACAGACATGGATTGTTACTTTGTAGTCCGGATGAAAATCTGTCTGTCACAGGCACCGTCACACACACACACCGCTGATTGGCTGTTGCTGCACAGCCACACACGACATTGTCTGAAAAGGTCAACTTTTTTTTACTTTGACATCGCGCGACAAGCTATGTGGCTGTTGCATCGCGGGAGGGTTAGCCCCTCCCCCATTGCGGCTGTACATTGACTTTACATGGAGAGTGATCGCCGAGGTATTACAAGTAGCATACAGTGTGTACGCTACCTGCTGTGTGATGTAACAGCAATATGTGAGCTACCTGGCAGAGGTTTGCACTGTCTAGGTGTCTTCTAGATTTATATATGAATGTTTGTTTACAGTTCCAGATTCTTAATGTCATGCTCAAACGGATATTCAAATATCAAGTATAAGGTGATATCCTGATTGCACACTGCTTATTTTTGTTTTGTATTCCTGGAAGCCTGGTTTGCATTCGGGCTGGGTATTTTTAGCAACATCACGATACGATTGGTATCCCAATGCTAAGGCCACGATACGATAGGTATCCCAATACACATAAATTGTGAACATTGACTACGCTTTAAACACAATTCTTGACAAGTTTAGTTTTTCTTATAGGAAGAAAAAGAACAAGGATGAGTTTTAAGTGGTTCTACAACTTGAGAGACATAAATTCAGATCCTCAAAGATGGTAGACCTAAATTCAAATTTAGAACATATGCTTCATTATGTAGCTTGTCTTCTGCCTTAAACTGTGCAGTTAACGTTAGCCAAAGTGCATTTACAACAACTGTCAAAATATTTAGGCTGGATCGATTCTGTAGAATCCCGAATGAGTGTGTGACGATATTTTGCTGTATTGATATTTTGAGCACAGGCCTAGTTTGCATTTGTGTCTGCTGGTGTCATGAGTGCTATAGTACATACAGAATGCTTGCCAATGCTGGGCGTTCTTCTTCTCCAGGTACTGAGTAACTTTATTGAGCCTTAGATTCTTAGTCCCTCATGCAAGTCAGATTTCTTCAGAAGCAACCTTTTGTCCAGAAATGTAAAGACAGAAAGTACCAGGAGGAGGAAGGAAGACCCAGGCTTCTATCACCATGGTGACTGAACTACAGAGAAGGCAGACAGAGCTGGCTGCAGCCTGTGGGACTCTGAGCCCCCAAAGCCCCACATTCAAGTTGATGTGACAGAACTGGGGGAAAGGAGAGAAGGAAAACACGAGGAAGGGGTTGAAGGAAAAATAGAGGGGAAAGTGAGTGATGATGACACAGGGTGCAGACCCAGAAACATTAAGAGGGAAGGACAATGATTTGTTAGCTGTCCATCCAGTGGCTCTGCAGAATCTTGGGCATCTAAGACAGACAGAGGGTCCAATGTGGGGCTAACATTACCCACTGACTGCCAGTGTTTGGGAAAAATCCCACAGCCTCTTAGGTACTATGCTAACGTCTAGGTTAGCCAACAAAAATCTGTAATCTCTGCACCTCTCCACATCTCAATCACAGTGGAAAACAATATGCTGTTCAGTGTTGCTCTATCTTTATACATTATTAGTCACATTAGAGTTTGTGCAATGTTACACATAAACCCCTTATTAAGATGCAAGATTTAGCTGACTCTACTTTGTTACTGGAACTTCTGGGAGTTAAACATCTTGCTGCATGTGAGGCTACCCACATTCTCCCAGCCAGCCTCCAGGCACCTCTTTCCCTCCATCCCTTTGAGTACTATAAAGCAGCATCTTGAGGGTATAAGTGTAGGTGTCAGACTGAGAATCATATCCTCAGTAGCTCTTATGCAACCCACCTCTCCACCAGTGTCCCGTCGAAACTCACCCGTGTTCAGCCCACTCAGCTCCATGGTGTTGCACCGGGTGTTTGCAGCTCTCAGTAGCTGTAATTAAGCCGGCTCTTTATTGGTTTTGTCCTCGCCAAGGGAGATGCGCACAGGAAGAAGGGAGGCCCTGGTTTATTGCTTGGGCGTCAAAGTGAGGGGTTATTATGATTGCACGCTGGAGAGTGAAAGAAAAGAAGATTGTGAGAGGGAGATAAAGTAGAGAGAGTGGGAATGATAGCAGTCCTGGGGAGAAGGGGATGAATAGTGTGAGAGAGGCAGTGTGGCTAGTCTGCTCTCTGCTCCTTTCTGCTTGCACAAAATCATATCTCAAACAGATAGTGATATAGGAAGAAAGAAACAAAATGGAAGAGCAAGTAAACTTGCAGCTACCAGAGAGTATGTTGCCAGATCAGCATCTGGCTAATGTCTTCAGCTCAAGGCCTGCTGCCCAAGGGTGCAGAGTGGTAGCAGTGGTGGGGAAATTGCCTGACCAAAAATAAGCTTCCGTTGATTTTCCTTACTGAACATTTTGTCAGGGAATAAGAAAATCCAAATCAGAGCTGAAAGTCAGATTTAACCTGCGGAGGAACTTTTCGTTATAGACATCTTTTTTGTGTGTGTTAGTCAACAGAGCCTACAGAGCTCATCAGATCTTTTTTTTCTTCACTTTATTGCCTAAAGCTCAAAAGTTAAGTAAAGCACCATCAGGCTTAGCATTTAAGTGACCTATATTAATAAATTTGCACACAGTATATTCATATTTAAATGTCTTTTCTCTCTTGGTCATTCTCACGAGCCTGCATTTATTAATTATGGTATAACTAAAACAGTGCATCAGGCTAAGAATCACAACTACTGGGTACTCAATCTGTGTAGTTTTATGAAACAGTAGTACTGTGATTGTTGCACTAACATTACACAACAATGTAATACAACATCTGTTTAACAGAAGAATATAAAATTGCTCTAATAACATTGTAGGACAAACTGTCATTTTTACATATTTTTCAAAGATCCAGACGAAACAAATTACTGATAAAGACTTTTTTTTTGTATAAAATAGAGCAATTAAATAGTTATGAATGAATTTGTGAGTGATATTTAATATATGCATGTAAACCTGTTAACATTATACTCTTGTTTGTAATAGATATATCTTTTGCTAATTTGTACTCCCCAGACTTTTATAGCTTTTCCATATGTTGTTATTAACTAAATTATGTTAAACTGCCAAGCAAAATTTTAACAACAATGAAGTAAACAGGAAAAGTAGGTGCTTTGTAGAGGAGTGCTATTATAAATGAAATGATGATAGCTTTTGTAATCAAGCATTTATTTGTTTTTTTATTTTTGAAATACCAGCAGTCTGTTTCATCTCAAAGTATCCATATTAGCCTTAGCATTGAAGCACTGGGAAAAGTGTCAGCATCATCCAAAGCACAGTTCATTTTACATTTGTACATTAAACTAGCAGTCTGAGAAGGGTATATCTACATGACCTGTAAAGTCCAGACATCATTGTGAGTATAACTTTCTGCAAACAGGAGTGCAGAGTACATCTTTTCTCATTCTTCTCATTCTTTTGCCGTACAATCTGCCTTTCTGACCTAATACGAATTTAAAAAAAGACATTTATTTCTGTCATTTCTGCTACTTCAGGTTGTTAATCATGCGGTTGTTCACCTTGCAGTCCTACCAACTTCCTCTTGGGTTATCCTCATTGATTTTAAAACCTTTGACACCAGAAGTCATGAAGTTTTACTGTGCTGGGTCAAATTATAGGAAAAATAAGATTGGAGCATCACATTTTTAAGTAAAAAAATGTTTGGTGCCAGTACACTGGCAATGAGATCTTACATGCCAGAATGAAAAAGTATCAATTTGTTAATATTTTGTCCCACCCAAGTGTGCAATCATTTCAATGAAAGGTTCAAAATGCATCATTGTAGGAATAGACATAGAAAATGATCAAACTGCCATGACACATCTCAGCTCATGAACACACATTATATGTGCATGTTTTGTCCAAAAGGCAGCCTTTAATGCTTTCCAAACTCATCAAAACACCAGAAAGTATTTACATCTAATCCAGATGTCTCATGATTTTCAGCCATGGACCCCTATAATTACACTTCCAACAAGCAGACACCCCCATCACTGGTGGTGGGTGGGTTAAATATGCTATTTAAATCATTTATGCTATGTTTATCCTTGTTTGTATGTTATGAAAAGGACCTGACAACCACCCATGTTGTCTTGCGACCCATGGGTGGTCCTATCCCCAAATTTGGGAACCAATGATGTAGTCTGAATTTGTAAAGAGCCTTGAATCAGAAGTAAAGCTCATCTATATGGCATGATGCTTTTCTTTGCTGAGTATATATATATTTTTTTGTTTTATTCAGTTTATGTGTTTGTCTGTTTTTGATAAATCCATCAGATTCATAGTAGTAACTGTACATCACAGAACTATTTAACTTTTTGCATTGTTTTAGGAAGGCTTCTGCATAGTCACCTTCTCAAACTTGACATTTATGACTAAATGTTTGACTAATTCAAAGTTACTTTTATTGTTTTAATAAAAAACTTTATGACTAAAAGCTGCCGAAAGATAACAGTGTTTATATTGGAGGATTGTTTTTCAATAATGCAATTTCCTTCAGAACAGTTTAAATTTTTGGATTGCCATTATTACTTAAAGGGACTGTGAGGAGTTTGTAAGTAATAAGAAAAAAGTCTCACTTTTAGATATATACCTGATCGAAATACACACTTTAAGATGAGTTTTATAGCATCAAAATAGGTTATCTATAAATACTATTCCTTAGCCTTCCGGTCGGGTCGGGTTGGACAGGGCTGGACTGGCCTGAATACTCAACTTCGGGAACAAGACAATTAAAACTAGAGCAAATTTATTTTATTCAGACACGTCTTAGAGCACCGGGCTGTAAGTAGCGATATATAGCCGGCTACAAAACTACGATACTAAGTTTTCCTAAAATTGCTTGTTGTCACACATCAAAAACTACTGCTGTGCCACTAGAAAGAGATACATTACCTCGTCGCTTTGCATCCTGTAAGTTGTTGAAAAAAGAAGTTGTAAAACAATGCAGAGTTCTGAGGAAGGTCCGAGCTGCATTTATCACAACAAACACACGCTTTGGCTTGGGTCACGTCTTTTGGTGCATTCCAGTTGTAGTCAGAAGTAAGAATTTCCAGGTTCCGAGTAGGAAACTGCAACTCGAATGTCCCCCCGAAGTCGGAATTTCCTACTGGGAACTCGGTGAAACCTCGCCATCCCCGAGTTGACAATGGAAGATGGATGCCCCCAGTGTGAACAGTTATTTAGCTCCTGTAATAATCAATTTATTTGCACTTTTAACTGGGGTGTGTCGCTCTAGATCAGCTGTATACATAGTATTGTTAGACTTATATTTACAAAAATGCTGCCATAGTGATAATCACATTCTTCATGTGGTAATTGTTGAACAACAACGCAGGGCGTGCTAACAACAGCTAATGATAGCCTGGTAGATCGGCATGTTTTTTTCCGACTTCAACTGGAACGCTGATAAGTCAGAGATGATGTCACTCCCATTTCCGAGGTTAGTAGAACGCAGCATGAGAGTGCTCATGGGTAGCAGAGTCTTAATGTCGCCGGTAATAGATTCTCCCCATAGCACCTTTAATATTGCCTTTTTAAACTCTAAACTGAGTCTCATGTGTACTGGTTTTAGTATTGGGACAACCCCAGCTAGTCCAGATGCCAGAGAGATGTCAGTGATGTCATTAGATGTGTGTTATGTATAGGCTCATCGGTCAGTCCATTCTTAGAGGCAAACCAGGATGAGAAAGGTAAAGAAAAGGGTCATTGGAGAGCAACAAAGGAAAGATGGAGTACTTTTCAACAGAGATGCTGGGCTGCACAGAGTGCTGACATGTGGGGTCTTTTCATGTTCATGGAGCGAGACTGATTCTCTCAAAGGCCGACCAGCCACGTGTGCACATGCATTTGTGTGTGTTTAACCCTCAACCTTAACATGTCATTAATGGCTGAGTAACAGTAGGCATGAGGTCTTCCCTCTGAAACTACATATGTGTTTGTCATGAGAGCATGCTTCCAATTCAGCCCCCTGGTGTTGACCGCCTCATCCTACTGCCCTCAGTGATGGACTAAAGAGAAAGCTTTATGGAGAGCCTCAGCTCCTCCATGTGTGTCCTTGTGTTTCTTTGTGAGAGATCATGGGGTGGCACTTGTATGTTCATGTGTTTGAAGCTCAGTCCCTAGGAGGTCTCTTTTCTAAAAGCCCTTTTTTCTAGTGCTCTTGAACAGATGTCTGATGTCGTTTTGTGTTTGAATAGCCAAGAGGGGAAAGAAAAACTGCATACGATGCACGCATAGTGCTTTGCTTTCAACCATATGCTTTCATGTTTGATGCCATTCGTCAATGTCAGCAAACCTTTAACAGTCTGTCGAGGGGTTAAATTTGACTGCCTCTGCTGGAGTGGCCTTGCAGTGTTGGATCTTAGTTGTAGTGTTTATATACATCACCCTGGAAATCCCTTTTGGTCTTGATGGTGAGTGGAGTTGATAATTAAAAGCCAAAGCTCTCTCATCCTTGTGGTACTTCAGAACATCATTATTCTTGATTTGCATTTGATTTATTGATTAAAGAGGATTTAAAGGTCAGACCTTTAGAGGGTAAAGGAGGTGACTCTCTTATTTGAATCCTTGTTAAATAAAGCTGTAAAGTATCACAACTCAAACCTGCCACCCACTGAACAATTTTAAGACATATTTTGCCAGACTCAGAAGGTTGATGGTGCAAATCCCTGAGTAGGGCAAGGTCTTTCTGTGTGAAGTTTGCAGGTTCTTCCCGTGCATGCGTGGGTTCCCTCCAGGCACTTCTGCAAAAACATGCTCATTAGGTTGACTGGGACTCTAAATTGCCCTTAGGTATGAGTGTGAGCGTGAATGGTTTTCTGTCTGTCTATGTTGCCCTGCGATCGACTGGGGACCAGTTCAGGGTGTACCCCATCTCTTGCCCAATGACATCTGGGATAGGCTCCAGCCCCCCAACGCCCCAAAAGGGATAAGCGGTGTAGAAAATGAATGAATGAATTTTGCCAGACTCCCTCCTATTTTCAGAAATCATGAAGAATACATGAAGAAAAAAACAACATATCTGACATAAAAATATGGAATACAACAAGATTTTCTTGTTAATCTCTGATCATTGAAAATACCAACTTTAAAATGTATTAACAAATATATGTATGTATAAAGATGCTATGAGGAGTTTCTAAGTAATTACAAAAAAGTCTCCCTTTTAGATATATGCCTGATGGAAATACACACTTTAAGATGAGTTTTATAGCATCAAAATAGGTTATCTATAAATGCTATTCCTTAGCTTCGCGGTCGGGTCGGACAGGGCTGGACTGGCCTGGATACTCAACTTCGGGAACAAGACAATTAAACCTAGAGCAAATTTATGTTATTCGTACACGTCTTAGAGCACCAGGCTGTAAGTAGCAAAATATAGCCGGCTACAAAACTACGATACTAAGTTTTCCAAAATTGCTTGTTTTCATACATCAAAAACTACCACTATGTAACTAGAAAGAGAAACATTACCTTGTTGCTTTGCATCCTGTAAGCTGTTGAAAAAAGAAGTTGTAAAGCAATGCAGAGTTCTGAGGAAGGTCCAAGCCGCATTCATTAGCATCGCAACAAACACACGCTTTGGCCATGTCTTTGGTGCGTTCCAGTTGTAGTCAGAAGTAGAAATTTCCAGGTTCCGAGTAGGAAACTGCAACTGGAACGCCCCCTGAAGTCGGAATTTCCTACTGGGAACTCGGTGAACCCTCGCTACCTCCGTGTTGACAATCGATGGCTGCCCCCAGGGTGAACAGTTATTTAGCTCCTGTAATAATCAATTTATTTGCACTTCTGACTAGTGTGTGTCGCTCAGCTGTATACATAGTATTGTTAGACTTATTTTTACAAAAATGCTGCCATAGTGATAATCACATTCTTCATGTGATATTTGTGAACAACAACGCAGGGCGTGCTAACAACAGCTAAGAGTAGCCTGGTAGATTGGCATGTTTCCACATGCATTGTTTATAATCCTGGCCAGCATCCTATAGAAAGTGATTGGGAAGAGCAGCACATTTTAAGAAAAAAAACATTAAAGGTAATGATTGAATGAATGTTTTGTCTGTCCCATTTTTTTGGCCAGCCAGAGGCTTGCTTAAACTTTAAGCTTTCAGAACTCACACTCATATTTACAACCTTCTTGTCCTAAAAAGGATGCTGAAAAGCCCTTTCTCTATCCAAGAACAATCATTCCAGCTTGAAGCTTTGCAGGATGGATCTGCCTGATGACAGACATCCAAGCTGGCAAATCCAGCTGCATTGCAGGGCTAGCTGAAAACATGGTTTCTGATATCTGTTTACAATCTGAGCTTGTGGTGACATTACAGTGGGTCAGCATAATAATACCTTCCCCTCAACGAGGGTCCTCATTCATAGCTACTCACTTGCTGCCATGAAAGCCCACAGCTGTACTGATGTAGATGCTTCCCCAGGGAGAGGGGTTAACTGGCATATGAACAACTGTACCCCAAAACTGAGTGTGGAAAAATTGTACAACATGCCCAGTTTAAAAGACTAGTTTCAAATGGCTGTAATTTCCACTTAAGCTCTTTTATTTCTGCATAACAGTTTGAGTTTAATTGTGCCCCAACAGTGAATTTTACTTGTGGTGACAGTCTTGCTGAATCTTCTACTGTACTGTTTGCAGGAATGTAAGATGAAAAAAAAAAAAACTTTCACTGTCTGTGGTCACATTTAAGATAGAAAATAATGTGTGTCCAGCTTTAGCAATCATCTTAAGCCATTTATTTTATGGAGTTTCCTTAATAATTTCAGTGTCCTGTGTGTATGAACATAATTTTTAATTCAGACTTTAAAAGTCTATGTTAGAGTCATGATGTCTACCCAAATAATCTGTTCAGATAATTGTGTAATTGTAGTATTTAAATTCTTTAAACCAAGTGACCATAATTTACACACTCAATGGATGCTTTATTTGTACACCTGGCTAGTACCGGTTGGACCCCCTCTTGCCTTCAGAACTGCTTTCATTTCATTTGGCATGCATTCAACAAGGTGCTGGAAACTTTCCTCAGAGATTTTGGTCTGTGCTTCACACTTTTGCCTCAGGTTTGTTGGCTGCACATCCAAAATGCAAGTCTGTCATCCCACCACATCCCAAAGGTGCTTTGTTGGATTAGGATGGGATCACAGTGGAGGTCACAGGTGTACAATAAGATTGCTGTTACTCAAGAAAGTAGCCATCAGAGGATGGGGTATACTTTTATTGTAAAGGGAACGACATAGTAAGCACCAGTGTTCAGAAAGGCTGTGGTATTTAAATTATGCTTAATTGGTACTAAGGGGCCCAACGTGTGCTAGAAATGATCCCCCACACCACTACACCATCACTACCAGCCTGAAGTGTTGATACAAGGCAGGATGGATAAGTGCTCTGTGGTTATATATCAAATTCATACCTTTTCATTTGAATGTTGCAGCTGAAATCACAGCTCATCACTCGACCGGGCAGCCTTTTCCCAATCTTCTGCTGTCCAGCTTCAGCAAACTTGTGCAAACTGTGCCCTGTTCTTCGATGACAGGAGCAGCACTGGTATGGTCATTTGTGGCTGTAGGCCATCTGCCTCAAGATTTGATATGTACATTCAGAAATTGTCTTTTGCATATATTAATTGTAACAAGTGGTTATTTGAATCATTGTTGCCCCCCTTTCCACTCTCCTCTCACTTCTGGCATTAACACAATACTTTTTTTTCTCAAAGAACTGCTGCTGCTCTCTTTTACTGACCATTCTCTGTAAACGAGATAACAGTTCGTGTGTGCAGCAGTTTCTGGAATTCTCAGATCCGCCTTTCTAACACCAACAACCATGTCATGTTCAAATTCACTAAAATCATCTTCTCTTCCCATTCTGATGCTCATTCATACTTCAGCTGGCTATCTTGACCGTGTCTTAAATTCATTGAGTTACAATCATGTGATGGGCGTGCTTGCTATTTGTGTTGACATGTAGTTGGCTAGTGACTGTAAAACCTGCTCTAAACGTATTCCTGCTTTTTATTAAATTACCAAAAATAAACTTGAAGATTCTGTGTGATACAGCACTATTTATAATTTAGCTCTTTATATAAATATCTGTATGTATCAAGCCCTTTGCCACCACCATCCATCTCACCCTTCACCATGATCAAATCCTACTTTAGAGCACTGATGGTATTTTCACAAGCTCAGTTATTACCATATTTTGCAAACATTGCACTGCATGTGCAGCTCTCCTCCCCGTCTCCCTACATGTGCACAATTAGCTCAGTTCATTTGTGTTGCAAATGAGCCGGCCCTGGTGGTGCTCTGCAGCCTCCTTGGGCTTCTCCTGCTACGCTCGGAGAGGAGAACCCAGCCTAGGAGTGATCAAAAGCCCTCTCTGGTAGGCAGATGCTGAGTAAACAGAGAAGAAGCAGCTCTTGTCTCCTCCTCTGCTGCTTGCCTTCATTATTTTGGGAGTCTGTACTCCGGCATTAATGAAACCCCATGTAATATTCATTTAATTCCCAGTGTTTACTAGTTCATTAGGTTTTAAGATAGTAGTTGATCTGATCTCCAGGGGTGGCAAAGAAGGGGAAAGTAGCTGACTTTGAAGATTTGCCCCTTTCCAGTAGGGGATTCCTTCCATTTATTCTTATGCAGTCCCTGGTACTTTTGACAATATTAACTTTCTCTCCTTGTTCACAGATATTTACACCATTCCTCTTCCCAGGTCTGCTCCAACACACCTCGTTTTTATTTTAAGGCAATGCCTTAAGATCATAGCGAGGGGCAAAAGTCAATAAATGCAACTTTAAGTCAAGTCAAGTCTTTAAGGGGGATCTGAAAATCTGTCTAGACAATTGTGTTTATGCAATACAGTACAGTACAGTGAGGACCACCTGAAGAGTGAGTGATTATATTTCATTACTTTATACAATGGCTCAGAGTTTAATTTGCGTAAAATACGTAAAACTGAATTCTCAAAAATTAGAACTGAAATACATAGAATATGTGAAATATTTAAACAGAATTTGGGAAAAAATAATAGATTTTTTTAACACCCCAGCTAGTAGGGGTGTAACGGAATTTCGTACCACGGAATTTCGCGAAATAAAAAATGACGAAATACAATTCAAAGACACACTTAATAAAAGCATGCACCACTGGGACTGGTGATTTTTTTTACCCTCCTCGCCTACCATAGCAAAAATTTTGCTTCAATATGGAGGAAGACGAGATCGAGGAATTAGCTGACGCTCCTTCGTCAAATAAATCGGTTGTGTGGACCTATTTTGGCTTCCCATGTAACAGACGAGAGAATGGTGAGAAGATTGCGGACAAAACAACAACCGTGTGCAAAATATGCCGCGACAGTTCGCCATATACTGCGGCGAGTACAACTACCAACTACTTTGAACTGGAGACAGGCATCTACTGTTGAGTTGACAGAATTTGATCATACTTGAAGATCAGAAGTATATGCACTGTTATAGGCTAAATATTATAGTTCACAGTTCAGACATTTATAGGTCTAAACTGCAGCTCTGAGGACTGATATTTGTTTTCCTTTTCATTTAAGAATGTAGTTATCCTGAATGTTACAACAACAAAGCACTTTTTATTGAGATTTATGTTTGTATTTGCACTGTATGTATTAGTACTGATGCAGCAATATTTGTTGCATGTCTGCATTAGGAAGAAACTAAAGAAAATGAGATTTTTGCACAACTCCCTACTGTTGGGGATTTTCTATAATCTTTATTTTGTATCGTGAGTATTTCGTATCATGAGCCCTGTTTCCTATTTCGTATCATTTCGTGAGTTGACCATTTCGTCACCCCCCTACTAGCTAGCATTCTATTTTACATCTTCCCCTGTGCTCAAATATAATGTCATGGGGTGTGACTCTTGTGACTTTAAGTAGAACTTGTTTCTACATCAATTGGCAACATAGCTGCTCAAAACAGGAAGAGTCCTTATAGAAATCTCTTTGTTCAGCTGTTTGCTATAATTTTAGAACATCCACACAAGATAAAAATATTAACAATTCTGAATGTGTACAGAGAGTCTCCTGTTGGCCCAGTCTTTGGTAGCTTTGAATGTTGCTGCCATACAATATTTTGGAGGGGATCAAGCTTGTTGTTTCTACATATAATCAGATACAATGAGGTGCTTTTATCGTACATGTTATGTTTGTTTTTATACAGTCCCCCTTCACAATGCCTGGTATATGAAAATGTAGTCTACAGGAAACTGGTTCGTGGTGCAGAAAGGTCAGAGGCTGATGACAAATGCAACAAAATATAAATTCAAGCTGATGAACATTAGGTGCAGTCCACTGCTTGTGTTTACAGGTAATCTCTGATAAAATGTTTTCTCAGACCTGGGCCCCTCTGGCCAGTTCATCTCCTCGGCTTGGGGCATATGTGACAGATGCTGTCTTGTGCAATTACAATTAACCCACACAGCCCTTTGGTCTGAGGCTTACTCTGCAAAGGTCTGACCGTAGGTTCATCGATTGAGACGTTGGCTTGTCAATGCCATTGAGTGCAGTAGAAAAGGTCTCTCCGTGCTGAGCACACAGGGACACACTGTGTTTTTTTTTTTGTTTTTTTATCAGCCCAGAAGAATAGACTGAACTTTCTCTTAAAGCTCACTTTTATCAATATGGCAACAATTTTAATTTGAGAACATTTGGTTTGCAGGACTTTGTGGGTTTACATTTGGATATTTCATTTGTTTTTCTACATCTTTGCCCCTAGCTGCCACCTTATGTAATTATGTTTTAGGAATGTCTGCTTTTTGTAGGTGTAAAGACTTTGCAGTATGTCACAGTTGGGTTAATTTTCAATTTTGGGGATTATAATTCAATGAAGAATCAAGCTTTTTATGTAGATACACAGCAGACAATCTACAATAATACAAACAAATATGCTAAATTGAAAGATACCTCTGTCTGAATCAGGCCTGAGACAGCAAGCTTTAACCTTGCAGTGCAGATGGATCAGCCTGATTTAATGTCTGTAATCAAGCTGATACATCTTGCCAAGCTTCAATCTATAATGACTATAAGTGACCAAAAGTGAAGAGGTGGGAGCTACAAGCGAGATGACAGCAAGAAGTGACTGTTTTTACAGGAATTAGCATAGATGCTAACAGCTGTAGCAGCGGTTTTATCAGATCTTGATCACATGTCTTTATTGAATAAGAAACAAATAGCAACACTAACTGAACTGTTAGAAGGCTATTTTCGCTCCACTTCCGGTCTTCTCCACTGGGACAGTCTTGACTGCCTTGTGCATTATCTGATTGGATCTGTCACCTGCCAGTTATATTTTTGAAAGGTTCTGTTCATACCCTAACACTTTCTATGGGCTGTTTTCCAGGTGGACTACTGAAATATATTGAACAGTTCATCTGGTGTGTTAGGTTAACCAAAGAAAAAATAATGTGATAAATTCAAAGACCTTATTTACATGATGCTTCCTTTTTTAAACAGGTCATGAATCTGTTAATTTTTTATTTCCTTATTCATAATTGTTTGTCCAAACTCAAAAGTGACAGTCAGCAGTTGTTGGCTGCTCACATACTTAAAGCATAGAGCTGATAATGCTTGTGTGTGTGATATATGATTATGTTTTTTTAATCATGTTTGTGGCATTTCAAGTTACACCTAAAAAAATGTGTTAGTCTTAAAAATCAGGTTTACATAGTATGATAGTTAGTTTGATTTGTATTGTCAGGACTTTGGTTTGCTTTCAAATGCACATCGGATTGTGGTTTACCACTTTCTAAATTTGATTTAAACTGGACTTTGCTTGAACTTTTTTCACTAGCCTTCAGACTTGCTCCATGGGTCACTTGTGACTTTACTCTTCCTGTTAGCATGCCTGTAGTTGGCTTTGGCAGCTCATGATTGACTGGTGATCTGCCTTGCTCCGTGACAACTGGCCCCCACCCACATCACTCTGAATATGAACTGTAAAGATAATAGATGGGTGGATGCTTTCCCAAACTTTTCAACCTTTTAACTTTTTATCTGTTTTTATCCCAGGAAGAGCTTTGTATGTGCGTCTTTGTCTGAGATGTGTGTGTATGTGTGTTTCCATAGTGGCATCTCCAAGACAAGGGGTTCAGGAGGCATCTCCTTCCCTCCATCCCGCACAGCTTCCTGTCTGCCTCCAGGCAAGCCTTCTAGCAGCTGATCTGTTTGAAATTTAACTTGAAAGAAACTGTCGGGAAAAGGTAGCACACCAGGAGAGGAGAAGGAGGAAACAGCAGTTTATTAATTTGCAGTGAAACCTGTTTTCTGTTAACTGAACAAACCAAAATTTTAATTTTGAGACCATCAAGGAGACTGTAATTAAGTTCAACAATTAATGGTGTAAAAACACTTAACTATTGTAATAACACAAACAAAAGTGTTTTTTAGTTAATAATGCAAAGACACCCTCATTTTTTATAGTATAAAGTAGGGCTGATAATAACCATTAATTTAATAGCTGCAGTAATCAATTTGTGCCAGAAATTGGCATATGGTAGTACCATGTAACTGTTCACTTTATTATTGTAGCAGAACTCAACCGTTGAGCTACAGTGACGACAAACAATAGCAGCGCAGTGGAGGGATTTCTGTAATTCTCCATTCTATGAATTTTGTAACAGCCCTACTCCAAAGCATTTTCTATTAAGTTGAATTCATTCATATTATGGTGATCATTGCCCTGACATAACAGATGGACTTTTCAATATATTTCACTTGTACATCTAGATAACAGCCCATAGAAGCTGTTAGCATCTATGCCAATCTCTGTACAGGCAGTCAGCCCCTGCTGTGGTCTCGGCCACGGCTCCCGCCTTCCTGCTTTAAAGGACACTGATTGGGTGGTGCCACTAGGGGCCAAGCACATTTGTGTGAAATTGAAGCTTGGTAAGATCAATCTGTCCAATTACAGTTATTGATTTAGGAGGATCCAGCTGCACTGTAAAGCTGGATAGCAGGAATGGCACCACTGTGAGCCCATATGCTTTAAGATGCAACATGTCGTGCATTGTGAAATGATCTGCAGTTTGACCATTTCTCATTATTAAGGCAAACATACCCTTGGGCACTAGCATGAATGTTTGACCATTTGCTATCATGACAACATGAGTGCTGTGCTAAAGCATAAAAACTGTTTCAGGTGGAAACTTGGATAGACACCTATGCTGCTTGCCACAATGTAATCCTTTCATGAGGAGCCTGATTAGCTCAGGTCATATGTACAGAGATAGATGCCAAGTAGAAACTTTTTATTTGATTAAAACGGATGTAAAGTGATTCCTGAGGTTTCCCACACAAGATTAGATTGTTCCATGCAACACCGTGACAGGTTCATTTGACTCCCCATTTGTTTTCTGGCCACTGGACAGATTACTGCAGGGACATGCTTGGGAAAGATTCATATGAGACAAAAGAGGCCCAACCTTGAACCCACCATGAAGAGCTATTTAGCCTGGACCCCATCATCATTTATCAGCAATGACTGGACAATAACCAATGAAGCATTGCTCACCTGTGAGCAGACCCCAGACTTATTCTCCCAGTGACTGGATCACACATTGTGCAGCTTGTCTACGACTCCTCGTGCACACCCCTACACCCTGCGTAGTGTTGTCATATATTTTGTACAGGGAGAGCTTGGCTGTGTGCCGCGTCGTGCCGTATTGCTGCAGTCTTATCTGTTGACAATAATAGACTTGGAGGAGTTGGAGAAAAAAAAGACAGAGATGGGGGTGGGGTGGAGGGGGGGGGAAGTGTATGTGGAGGTAAATGGAGTGACGAACATGTCCAGACCAACCTGGACTGCTGCTGGTCTCCCAAGGGGGTCTTCAGTCCATCTAGCCCCAGCGATGTTATTTTGGGCAGCAAGGATTATTAAAGCATCCTCTGACTCACCCCTGAGCTTTTTTCATTACCTTCCTACTTTCTGTGTTGCCAGACAGCCACGCAGCATCACTGCCTTTGATTTCAGATTCAGCCTGCTCACTGAAATGAAAAATGCAAACTTAGCAAAACCAAGAAAAATTCATGAGCAGGGAGAGAGTAAGAGAAAGAGAGGCAGACTGAGCTCTCCTGATTGTTATTTTTTGTGTATGTGTGTGTGTGCTGTGATGGGTGACTGTGTTTTAAGGATTTTTTTGTACCACTGCAGAAATATGGCACAGTTACAATAGGACTTTCTGGGATATGAATAGCAGGACAAATCTCAATATGTTCTCTACACGGAGCACTTTGTGAAAATAAACAATGACTGACAAGCACTTAGCTGTCAACAAACAGAGAGGCAGAAGTACGCAGGGTTGGAGGCTCTCCATGGACTATTTATTCCCACATGTTTGCTGGAAATCTGTAAATTGCTGATGCGTGTGGGATGAAGGTGTGAAATCAAGTGGAAACCTCTGGTGTTTAATTTATAATGGCAATGCAGATGTGCAAAAAAACCTGCAGTTACTCGAGTGTCCAGTTGAGACTGACTAAAAAAGTTAAAGAACCTCTTTTAGTTTTAGGGGTTGGAGCTTACCATGATTACAATACTCAGTTACTCACATCAACCTTTGAAGAAATACTTGAGGACTTGCTCATGTTGTCTATTCTGCACTAACACATCAAATTCGGCCATGTTTATGGCCAACTGTAGGGCTGGGAAAATGGCATATAAATTAAATCTTAAAATTCTTAACATGAAATTCACCTTTTTAATTTAATCTTTTTACCAGTCAAGGAAAAACACCTACAACTGACACCAACATTACACTAAAACATTTGTTTTGGTAAGGTGACCCTTATAGACAGATAACTGGTGTTTATCTTGTATCACCCTAATGTAATGATTACTGATACTGTAGCTCAATGCTAACACTAATGCTAATGTCAATACAAATGGCATAACCAGCAGGTGACTGGACGGTCATTCTGTTTATTATTCATTATAAGACAGTCAAATAACATGACTTGTTGGGGCTACAGCTGTCCACTACACAGACTCCCACAGATACATATTGGGAGGAGAGTCAAAAAAATACATTTAATTAAGAAATGCAGTCCAGATCAGTAAAAGGCTGCTACTGGAACTGTTAGCATCTATGCTAATCTCTGTAAGAGCTCTTCTTACTGTTATTATTTTAATTGATATTGAAATCACAGTTAATATACACAATTATTCATTTATTTAACTTCAGTATTGATTTAACACAACTTTAAAGAACCAGCGAGTGGCACATACAGTATTATTGATCCACATATGTCACACACACTCGCTGTGGCTGCACGTGGAACACAGAAGCACATTGAAGCACAGGAACTTGCATACACGGCACTCCACACTGTGTGGCATATTAATCGTTTTTCTTCGATTATAATGTTTTTGTGATTGTCAGATGGTAAAATTGAAATCACGATCAAAGTCTGATTAATTGTCCAGCCCTACTGTTTGGGTTATCCAGCGTTGGGCCTCTCCCATTCATTGTAGAGTGGAGTTAGACAAGACGGATCATTGTGATTGAAGGCATTGAATTGGGCTGATTCAAGTAACTAAGATGCATCACAAAGTCACATAATGATGCCCGTACTGAACATTCTTGTCCTCTGTCTTCCAGTTCGATTTTGCAGAACAAGCTTCTCCATTTTATTTTTGGTTCGTCATTAAGTGTAATTACACTTGAAACATTTATGTTTGAGGAATGCTCTGTTTTTTGTCATCATCACTGGCGTAACAGAATGCATCGTGGAGAATAGGTTGTTGATTAAATGACTTTATCCAAATGTTGCAGCCAGACATACAATTGGGGCAGTTGGCTAGGCTGAACATCAACAAGTTCTGAGGATTGATTAATTGGATTATATTCAGATGTTATTCATTTTAAAATGATCGTGCTACGCTATCCTGCTGAGAATTTGTGCTGTTTGCCAAAAAGGCAAGTTGGCCCTGTGAGAGTGAAGCTTTATTTTCTTCAGGGCAGTTTTTCTTGAGGCCCATACGAAGTGATTGGAGAGGGATAAACCACTCAAAAACACACGAGGAAGATGATTGGACAATCATTCTATCAATCATACTCATTATGGTGATATAGTAGGTGGTCATGACTGTTGCAGTATCAAGTACAAAATGTAAGCCAATAAGTTAGGTAAACTGTGCTTTTGCAGACCAAGCTCAGTCATTCTGACTTGGACCTTTGTCAGATGGATCCATCTAATTGCAGACAATGCTGATCCAGCTGCACTGGAAGGTAAAATCAGAGGCACACTCATGTCATATGGAACACACAGGGATTTTCTTGTAAAAGATAATTAGCATGATGGTGTCTTTAATGTGGCGATGTAGCAGCAGGATTTGGCCATGGATGAGTTCATGTGTGTGTATTTTCTTAAATGTTCAAAAACTTGGTGTAAATGTTTATTACTAGCTATTGAGGTGTTAATTACTAACAGGCCCTTCAGAGGAAACCTCCAACCCCACCCTGCAACAGTTGTCTCTATTATGTCGCTCTGTTTAAGTCAAGCCGAAGTCAATAAGTATAATTACAGACAGGACTGCTGTGCTGTTTCAGATGTTTCTAATCTACTCCTGTTCATCTGCTCTACAGAGGTGTTCCCTTTATTCAATTCCAGATGTGATGGACCTTTAATGTGTCCGGTTTCCTTTGATATGATTTAAAGACGGCTCACATTTTCCTTTTCTGACCTTTCTGCATGAAGGGGAGAGGCAGGCAGCGATGTAGCCATCCTGCCTTGTAGCTAATCTTAATGGCATATTCTACAGGGGCTTGGCCTACATGGAGTGTTAGCGGTGCCTCTTCTTAAAAAGGAGACCTAGCAGGCACCGGAGTGTGGAAGATGTATTAACCACCGTAAGTGTAAACATGGGCACAGAAGGCACCGGTTGGTCTGTTCTTAGACAGGGAGAGAGGGTCTGGGCTCTTGGAGCCAATTAGTGAACACGCTCTCAAATCTGCAGACACTGTCTGCTGAGCTGAAAGATGTGGAGCGGCACAACTTTGTGTCCAGTCACTTCAAACAAAACTTTCCACTGAATGGATAGATGGAGTAAAGGAGTAGCTGCCATCTGTTCCTGTCAGTGACACAGTACTCTGTAGGCAGCAGACAACTTGCATGTGTGGACTGTAGGGATGGGAAATATGTATTTTAAAGATGTATAGATACATTTTCAGTAATAATTATATTTCTGAATTTCATGTTGATTAAATCAAATATAGCTACATGTGCCAGACCTTTTGCTTTTTAAAAAGAATGTTCATAGGCATAAAAGTTCATATTAATGTTGTTTTTACCTCTAGATAACCAATTTAAGGAAATTTGTCTGAAATGAAAATTTCACTTTTTTTACTTACTAAAAGCATTTTCATAGACAGTTATTCTTTCCAACTGTAGTGTAGAAGCCATTTCAAACCTTTTTGAAGAGTTATATTGAAGTTAACAAATTAAATCTTTAATTTAAATAATCATCAGTATAAATTTCATTTAGATGGATGTAGCTTTATATTGAGTAAGTGGGTTATTTATGTTAATTCATAGATTAAACCTAGACCTGTCTGGTAGATGTTGGGTTATGGGTGGAGTTTTAGTTATTTAGGTCAGTCAACACATTTGTGGGGGAGCCTTTGGCATTGTTCAGGTTTGAGAAGAGCAGGACTCAAAATGTTTCCTGACCGTGAAACTAGAACTTTGACCACGGGACAAGTTTTTGTGTTAATAGAACCCTCATCTGCCAAATAAATGGAACATCAACGGATCTGTGAGAAACGTTATTATTTGATGAATGAAAGTGGACACGCGTCAGATTATCTGTCAAGCTCCGATCATTCAGGTAGCTTTCAAAACTGCTAATGATTAATCTGCCACTACATGTAGTTTTTTTCATGCATGGGCTTGTCAGAAAGGTCTGACCTCATTATTGTAAATATTTTACTTTATTTAAGAAAAGCTCGTTTTTATTGCCTTCACAAAGGAGAGTCCGTTTTATCTGTTTTACTGTTTTGTTTTAAGTTTGTGTGCAAGTTCACCTAACAAGTTAGCAATGCATTTTGATTACTTTTTTTAGGGAATGTTGGTCCTGGCACATAGAGGAAGGGATTTGGTTTTGGTGGTGATCCAAAATCTTCTAAAGGATATGTTGATCTTCTAGTTAAGATCCGTAATCACCAGCATCAGTCTTCTCTATCTAAAAATAATCAAAGTTGTTAATGTTAACATCAGGAGTATTGTTTTCATTGCCTTTGTAATCATGGACAAGAATGGACATCTTTGGCTGCCAGAAGGGCAACAGTGATGGTGTCCTCATTGCCACACTGTGGCAATAATTGGGATACTCTCCAATAAACAATCAAATATGCTTATAATTTAGCAAAATAAATACATTTATAGCAGACATTAGCAACATTTATTTCCTAATTTTTGTATTCAACTCCAATATTAGAAGTATAACTCAAAACACACAATTCATCCTGTTTTAGCAATTTTTCCAATGAAGGTTATATTCATACTTGCCGGATATTCAGGAATAATTCATTTGCAATTATTTTGTTTTTACAAACACACTTACAGAAACAACGAGGGCTAATTGTAGCTCTATATTCTTGTAATTACTGCTATTTCTTTTGTTTTCATTGCAATTTTTGTCAATTTTTGCAATAGATTTGCAATACTTTTCATCCAAACTTTCTTTTGTTGTTTCGCATTGACCTGCGGGCCACACTGAGGGATTGGAAAGGCTTCTTGTGGCCCCAGCCTGCCAGTCACCCCTTTTTGGCCAAGGCAGTCATAAGTATATCTTTTACATTTTTTTTGGCTAGGTGTGTTTTGAGGCCAAAATAATTTATATGGATCTCTGACTACTGGTCACCAGTTACAATAAATATTTCATGATGACATTGATTATTCGTGACTTTACTTCTTTTACCACCGTGTTTGAAGTTCACTTTTACAAAACGGGTAGCTGCATACAGCCTGAAGTCTAGTAATACCAGTAAAATATGTGACTTACAGGCAAGTATGGATACAAAAATGTAAACGAAGCTAATAGACACGAGCATGAACTCAAGGACAAACTGTGACTAAATTTCCAGCTTTGGACAAAGACACACCCCTGACAAGACCACATGTTAAATACTTATTCACAAAATGTAAGTACAAGCATCTATAATAGGAAAGATATCTGCACTGCACCAAAACACTTTGTGCTGGGCATAGGACAGTGCCCTAGACTTAATCTGCAAATTCAGTAAAATCCCTCTCCATTTGATTGTTTGACGTTGACTTTTTGCCTCTTGGTGTGGGTCTCTAATACACTCTCTGTACCGTTTAAAGCCCCATCTCTGACTGTGTGGTGATAAAACAACCTCGAAGCTCCTTTAACATTTCCTCTCATCCCATCCCGGGAAACGCTGTGTCAACAACCCATCGCCCACCTGTTCTCCGTGATTCTACACTTCCATCAGTCAGTTGTCAGCGCTGCCATCACAACAGAGCACACACTCACGGCGTATCCTCAGAGCAACTCAGAGTGTCTCTCATGGGAAGTCTGAGGTGAGCAGAGAGACAGGGGTAAAGGGACGTGTGCAGAAAAAAAACCTAGTGACAGATGCAGAAAGTTTAGCTAACATACTGAAGTGGTGTGAAAAAGGTGAAGCTAAGCATTGCATAAACAGAGACAGTGTGAATAACTTTAATAATGCCCAAGTAGTAAGGAATGAAAAACTCAGTTTTTCCTCTGCAGTTTATTTTGGGTGTTTGCTTACCAAGAAAAAACGACTACCACTTCAATTGTCAAGTACATTTTTTAAAAATTGAAATTTTGCAGTTTATGTCCATTTGTTTTATTTCAGCAAAAATGACACTCATGGTCTTTAAGTATAGTGGTGAGAAAGTGAAGCACTATAGTGCATTCACTTTCTAATCACTGCACAGTTTTTTAAAATATCAGCAGCTTAATGTTCAAGGGTGCTCAGAAACTGAATGTAAGGTGGACGGTCTTTAGATGGTCATTTATGATGTAATAAATGAATAAATAAATCATTAAAAAGTCCGACCCACTTAAAGGCAGCAAAACTACTTTGGCCAGCTGGCCTCTTCTCACCTGGTGGAACACATCTCTCCTCTATTGCATCAAACTTACCTTGCTGACATCAAGAGTTATAAGACTGCAAGAATCAAAGCTCTTACCTGGATGTACAACTTGCCACACTGTCCTATGCCATCAAAGAAAATTTCTTGATTTGAATTGCTGTAGGTCACTAAGCCCTCAAGCACGTTAGGTACCCTTCTGGCTCCAACAGCAGGGGAGAACAGTGAGTTGGGCTCTGTATTGCACCAAGATCTATTAAGACTCCGCCCGTGGTTTGCTTTGACTGACATCTGTCGATTAAAGCAATAGCAGTCACGGCTCACACAGGCCTGAGAAATCTTCTTAACTGTAAAATAAGTGTTCGAGTACAAGATTTTCTATATGTAGAGGTTTTCTGCTTCAAATTTTCAAGGAATTAATGAAAATGACACATTGAATTTGATATTGTATTAAATAAAAAAAAAAAAAATCCAAGTTATGTCCCAAGACCCATAAAGAGAGAATCACTGATTGCACATTGTTGGTCATTACAAAATACTAATGATTAAGCATACTGATCATAATGTGGTCTAAATTTAATGTTGCTAAGTACATAAATACCACCACATCACAAATAAAGATTAGCTAAATTACCATTTAAATACTATCCTACTGACCAAGCAGTCATTTTTGTAAATTGTGTTATTGTAGCTCAGTTTACCTCTTGACAACCTGCACACGGTGTGATCTATTCAAGTAAACTTTCCATTGAAACCATGGTTTCTGCATTAGAACCTACATAACTGTTGAAGGTCAAACACTAACTTTATACATGAACCCACTTGGTTCCATAGTTTTTTCCTTTCAGTTTGAAAAACTAAGACTCTGGTCTGTACAAGTAAGAATGTTATTGTATGATAGAGCTGCAGATTGCAGAAGTGTAGATATAAGATGATGATATCATGAGGTAATTATTTCATAGTCACACTCTTTGTTTCTTCAGTTTGATGACTGAGCTGTCAGTTTAAACACCTCCATCCACAAAATGACATATTTCCATGTGACAATGTAAATGGTGGTTCATATTCGCTGGAATAATAAACCATTTGTCCAGTTTGGTAGCAGCTGTTCCTCTCGTACAGCAAGCTGGATGAAGCTGCTGATGGTAGGACACACTGGCAGTGCTGACTACTTTAGTCGTGCCTAAACAAAGTGGCTTGGTAGTTCAAAAGAAAGTTGTTGTAAATGTTTTGAATTGAGCATGCTGTTTTTGTTGCTTGTTTTGACCTAAAATTCTACTCTCCATAGAACACAAAACAAAACTTTCCCATATAGTTAATCAGAAAATTCATCAGTTCACCACAAACCCCGCTCTCTGAACTGTATCACCACTCTGTGATCAGAAAATCCACTCTGATCACAGAGGACAAGACTATTTCATCTATCCCCTGCAATACTCCTTTCAGGTGTCTGATTGCCATCAGACAGATGTTACAAAGTCCCAATGGACCATGAAAACATTTACAAACTAGAAAGCACTCGGAGAGCGTAGACCTCCGCCAGCACCACAGTTCTCAGCCATATTGTCATTTTGACCATAAATATTACTCCTACCTTTATTTCATCGAAATATTTAGATTCCTTGACCATGAAAACATACCATTAGCAATTGGTTTCATAATGACATCTATTTTAGTTCAGTAGTTATTCACAGAAATCACATTTTTCGCCATGGCGGCCAGACGCTGATCCGGATCAACACCAAAATCAAATCAGTTCTTCCTTTTCCCATGCTGAACATTTCCTGAAAATTTCATCCATATCCATCCATAACTTTTTGAGTTATTTTGTTCACGGACAGACGGACAAACTCTCCTGAAAACATAACCTCCTTGGCGGAGGTAAAAATCTCCACTGCAATAGCCACCAGTACACACCTGATTCTTTCTTGTGCAGCACTTTAGATTCATTTTGGTAACCCTTTTTTATATCCTAAGAACATGAATGTGTCTTGAGATAGGTGAATGTGTTGTATTAATTGTTTTACCTTTTTTCAAAGAGCAATTTCTGTTGCCTATCTACCTACTCACCCACCTACCCATCCATTCGTTCATCAATCCATCCATGGATCAGAATTATGCAGAGTCAGTGGGACCTTCTACAGCAATGTACAACTCTGGCTTCTATGATGATTCTCTCTATAAAGATGCAGAGCTTATCTCTGTCACTGTGGCTAATGTTAAGGCTAAAGCTATGCCTCGAAAAACTCAAACTATCCCTTTAAGTGACCTGTGTGAACTGGCATAGCACTGTGCATGGAGTGGTTTTAACAAAACATGTCATTTTAAATTAAAAATTTCATCATGTAAGAATAAGGAAAAAAATAGTTTTGATGCTCAAAATTTCTGGGGTTGGGTTTGTGTTTTACTTGCATATCTCCCATTCCATATTTTGAATGTCATGCAGTGCCTGGAAATCCATGATGTGGATTAACAAAAACATGAACCATGTATTTTTGTCCAGTTGAAGGATCAAAAGACCTCTGACTGAAAGAGATTAGGTAGGTCGTGCTCTGCTTGTGATTGCTGATAGATTAGATAGTATTCAACCAAAGAATGTAATCCTTTCTCAGGCAGGGGACTGAGCGGTCTGCAGGGTTGGACAGGGTTACTGCTCCACCTCCAGCCAATCCTAGCAATGATGATGATGATGCTAAACCTTAAAGTCAGCTTGCTCTCAAGCTCCCAAAAGCCTTTGTAGTGCAGTGATCAACTCCCGTCTTTCCACATCTGACAGGGCGCTGTGGATGCTGCAGACTGTCAGAAACCAGAGCAGGTTGTGTTGATGCTTCTGAGACATTTGGATATCAGAAACTGTAGCTAAACTGTCTTGTTGCTGTGAGATTTTGATTTTTCTTTGAGTTAACAGAGATTGGATGTGTTTCTTTCACTTGAGGCGAGTCTCTCATGCACAATGGCTGACAAAGTAAGACTGTAAGAGAATCTGCAGCTCTACCTTCAGAGGCGTTTTCCCTCGTCTCTTCACTAATCGCTGCTCTCTCCTGGCTGAAACATGCACATTCAGCTTATTTTTCTTCTGCTCTTGCTTTCTCTGTGGTCATCTGGTTTCAAAAAGATACCATTTGAGGATGTGCTGTTGCCATTAGCAGGAAAGATTCCTTTAAGCTGAGGCATCTGCAACACGGCATCACTCATTTGTTCTCATTTGACTTCTCTCCGTTACCCGCAAAGTAGAGGTGGCACAATCCCCACAGGGGCAACGTTGCATTTTCACCTTGATTGCTTTTGGCTTCCTTATTTAACATGTTCAGCAAGCAGCAGCCACAGCAGAGGCAGAAGAGACAGAGCAGCTGTCACATACTTCAACCAAAGAGAGCTGCTTCAAGACTACATACGCTGCTGCTGTTTGAAGACCAACCATAGACTTAAGAATTGAAACAATAACACGTTTTTGTGCCAATGGATAAAGGACTGAAAACATAACAAGGGTTCGGTTGGAGGCAGTGAGTCATTCCTGTTAGCAGGTAGTTTGGATTGTACCGGACTGCTTTTCATCACATTTGCTGCACAGAGGGACTCTTGCTGAGAGAAGGATTTGAGCTGAAACACATCCCAGGATTTGTTTATTGCTTCAAGTAAGTCTGATGATTCTGCACATTCTGATTCAGTGTGATTACACTGTTTTTAAATAGTCAGAAATAAAAGGACTTGACAGGAATTCAAGTTTTTGAGATTTATTATGATGTTTTTGAACAAGATGCAGGATAGGGCTACCATGTTTCTATCAGTTCTTGGTGATGTTGAGAAAAAGAGACTCATAACGTGGTCAGGACCAGCTTTTGTCCAGGCTTACGGCTTAAAATAGGCAATAATGTGTTATCATTTTGACTGTTTTTTATCCACCTTGTGTCTGTGTAGATAAGAATTTAACATATGAAAAGTGACTGAAAATTTGATTTAAAATGGCCCTAGACAGCAGTAGCACACTGGTTGTGTCCAGCTGCCATAGAAATATTGCTAAAGGCAGTGTTAACTTTGTCAAAGTTGGGGTCACATTGGGTTATTTTGTGACATTTCTAAGACAGCATAAGGCTTAATACTCTGTTTCTGAAGATCCGTATGACTGCAAATTATTTACTGTATCTTTATAGTCTTTCAAAGTAATGATTAAGACTTACACAATTTACCCAAGTTGTGTAGTAGGATATTTTATTAGGATTATCCTTCAACACCATTTAACATTTACACGGATTCAGTTTGTCAGACAACATTACTGTAAAAACCATACATGTAAATGGAGTCCTTTTTATGTTTTGGGACCAAGAAAATGACAGTAATTTACCACATTCCTTTTTTGTCAGTTTTCTGTGTCTCAGGGAGTAATGCAACGCCACATATGTAGCTAGTTACGTATTCAGCGTGAAGAAAACTAGCATATGATAGAGGTGTAATACATGTGAGTTGTCTCCTGCGTTTGTGTCACAGCCACTAACTAACGCAAACAACAATGAAGGGAGGAGGGGGATAGTAATAATAATGATTAATAAAAATACATTTTATTTTAAAGTGCCTTTCGTGACACCCAAGGACGTTATGCAAGTTTCTAACAACAAAAGTACCGGAGAGCAGCGGCAACCAGATGTGCCTGTTTTCTAGCAGGAAATATAGCCACTATTTTTATTTTGTGTCAGCTAAAGATGACAATATTAAGGTTAGTTGTACACTCTGTGCTTGTGACAAAGTGAAATCTAGCTCCAAAAGCACTATGTCAAACTTGAAGAAACATCTGGAGTCGCAACACCACACAGACAAACTTAAAGTTCCACCAGGTGGTGCAAAGCTAAAAAAAACACATCCGAGATTGACCAATAAAAGATCTAAATTATTCTCCATTCTTTCCAACCCATTTCTCTTCCTCAGATCATTCTGATCAGATCCTGCCAGCAGAACAGAGCATCAGATGAGGGAGGGCTGAATCATTTCTGATTACACCACTGTGAATTTTGGGAATTTTACCAATAGCTTTTTTTTTCATGTATCTGTGTGTATTTGTCACAGAAAATAACAGCATAAAAAGGTTTTATTTTGGCGAGCATGTCAGGTCACTCCTAATCTTTTGGGGTCACAATTTTTAATCTTTCAAAACCATAGTGTAATCCCATGATTTCTGTGAGCCATGGATTTGATATATTTTACTGCTTTTGATAACAAAAATGTTTAAAAGAACCTAAATGAAATCATCTGTAGTTCTCTGTGTAGGTGAGTGAGACACTTTTGATCCTAATAAAAGCCATGCTTCTGCAGGATCTTCATTTTATAAGCTGATTGATTTATATTTCAAAGTTGGATTCAGTATTTTGTTATATGGTGTAACTTGGTCATTCCTAAACAGCTTGGAAGAGGAAATATAGCACTACCAAACTATAAAGGATAGTGGCTAGATTAAAATAGCTTCAGCTATGAATGTTCCATATTTAAGATGGGAATCAGAAAACCATCCGCTTGACAAAAACCATCCCAGTTGAGAATGGATACTAACAACCTCAAAGAATAAACCTTTTTAACAACTCCCTCGTCAAGTCCTTCAGTTTTGTTATACATGCCTTAAAAACCAAGAACATTACACTCTCATCCAAGGCAGTCAGAGTACCTGATAACAAACAAGTGAAATTGTAATCGTGGGTGTTAAAGTGGTCAAAATTGTGGCTAAATTTCTCATTAAAACAAAAGTTGGTGGATGTTTAGTGTTTTTTGTCTTGAGCCTTTAAGTGCTCTTGTCATTCAGACTAGGCATGTGAAACACTCCAGTATATTTAAAGCATTGAAAACACAAGATGGACTATTTATGCTGCGTTCCATTTACCTCGGAACTGGGAACTGGGAAATGGGAGTGACGTCATCTCCGACTTATCGGCGTTCCAGTTGAAGACGGAAAAAAACATGCCGATCGACTATTCTATTGTTAGCTGTTGTTAGCACGCCCTGCGTTGTTGTTCACAAATATCACATGCAGAATGTGATTATCACTATGGCAGCATTTTTGTAAATATAAGTCTAACACTACTATGTGTCCAGCTGACTTAGAACGACACACACTGGTCAGAAGTGCAAATAAATTGATTATTACAGGAGCTAAATAACTGTTCACACTGGGGGCATCCATCTTTGATTGTCAACTCGGGGGTGGCGAGGTTCCCCCGAGTTCCTAGTAGGATATTCCGACCTCGGGGGGCATTCCAGATAAAATTTCCTACTCGGAAGTGGGAAATTCCGACTTTCAACTACAACTGGAACGCACCATTACTGTGTTAAAGGCAAAGGGAACTTTGTTAAGAAAAATGGTCAATCCAATTGTAGCCCTTAGCTCTCTCCCTTCGTCTTACCCTTTTGTCTGCTGCCCCCTTACCGTGTCATAGGCAGATGCAACGATTCTTTATCTGCCTGGTTACATGATTAATATTTACATATTTATGTTAAGAAGCAAAGGATAGAATATCTGATACAAGCATGAGTGTAATTACTATGAAAATACATAGTTATGCTTAATTGCCTCCATTCATACATTTCTTTTGGTCTCCAGTCTGCCATCTTGTCAACAGTTGTGGTGTATCTTGGGAGATTTCTCATACCCCTCCTTTTCAAGTGAGATCCCGGTTTGTCTTCATTTCAAGGCCTGTATACCTTTACGTACAGTAAATCTTACAGAGAATTGGGATTCCCCTACACTAGATGTGAACACCCAAAACCAAGGGCTAAAGGGTACAATTAGGATTGACCCTAAATTTAGGATAAATATGATGGTGCAGCAGATGGTGCTGTTGCCTCACAGCCAGAAAGTTGCTGGTTTGACTCCCGGGTTGTACAAGGCCTTTCAGTGTGGAGTTCACATTTTAGGTAAAGACTGCAGCTCCCCTATGACCCTGAAGGGGCTTGCTATTTAGATAATGGTTGGATTGGAGATCAAGGTACATCTTTCAATTTTGGTGATTGAGACCCAGTGTTGTTCATTTCAAAGCTTCATGTTTGCATTTTACAAACAAAATATTAAAGTTCTTGTTCCTGTCATGCATTAAATTCATGCATTAAATTTGCTGTTGCCCACCCTATGCAAAATGGTATTGTCATCTATGTCCTTGTTGCCTGCTGAAAGAGGCCTTGTACACTCTCACATCAGAGGGTTTCTAAAGTTAGCTCAGAATAGGGCAAACAGCAGTTAGGAGGCCTGCAGTTATTCCCACAGCAGGAATGTACAGAATGGTACAGCGGCCGTTGTCTGTATTCCCACGGTGAGCCCTGCAGACTACATGGCTCTCTGTCGTTGGTCAATAGGTGAGTTGTTGTAAACCTGGCTTCCTGTGATACCATACATAGTCATGGTTTCACAGAGTTTGCTGCATGACGAGTGATGAGGGACATATGTTATGTGTGATGCATGACTCAATACTTGCAGCAGCCTATTGTAACCTATCGTGTGCTATGTCACCACTTCTTACATAGAGTAATACTGTACCATGCATATCAGATGCTCTTTATAGGCACAGACATGAAGCATTTTCCTTGTTTCCTTTTCTTGTGCTCCTCCATATTAACAAAAATATTCAATGATTCCCCACATTTTCTCTACTTAAATGTTACGTCTCTGGCCTCTGTATCTTTTTTCTTTCTGTTACTAAGGAATAAATGCAAATCTAAGATCAGTGGAGTGTGTCAAGGCAGGGCTGTGCAGAGCTCAGAGGTATCTGCAGAGAGGCTGTTACAGTAGCAGTAGCAGCTGGAGCAATGGGGCAGTGATGCACAGAGGAATTTGTTGTGCTGCGACACCTCTCTGTTGCACTTACTAATGGCAGGTTTAGATCCGGCAGTGTTAGTGCTGCTGTGGAAATGGTTAAACCACATATTTCGCCACACCTGGTCTTTTTCAGGTATTAGCAATGGGTTCCTATATCACCCATGACCTTGAGTCATAGGTTTCAGCACTAGATGGTCTTCGTAGAGTTATAATGGTTATGATTCAGGGGGCCACAAAGATATGCAGAGGTCCAGATGTCTGACCTTGGCTCAGTCCTAACCTATTGGGAATCTGTTGTTAACATCTCGAGGTATCAATTATTTACATTCAGTGTTCCTAAGATGTATGTTTTGTTTTACACACACACTCTCACAAGAACTTACACGCACTCATACAGACCACTCACATAGGCCACACCACCATATGCGCACACACTTTTTTTTAACCTCATGCAGGCACATTTCATTCTCACATGTGCAAAATGTACACCCCAAGAATACACCCCCTCATGTCTTTAAAAATAATGTGACCCTATGCTGAGGGTCAGACCTTCTCTGTAGATGATGGACTGCCCATCTCTGTTTCTCTGATTGTCTCAGGACTTGCAAGCCTGTATTTTTTATACAGGGGCCATCGGGGCTAGCAATGGAGGCCACAATGCGCATCCCCGTGGCCACCTTGTGGTACAGATGTAATCTGTTACTGTGTCAGGAATAGGAGCACAAAATTAAGTGACAGTTATATTTAAACACAGCAGCAGGCTAATCCTTTCACCATGCTTGTGATCCAACTGCATTCCTGGTTTGTCATCACCAAATGGCAGAGCCTTTGATGATATATTCTCCCCCAGTACCTCATCCTCCTTGCAAAAATGTACTCCTTCTTTATAGATCACGTTAAGAATAAAGACTAAAACAGAGAAATATGGGCAATCACAGGTAAATCCTTAAGTCACAGAGGGACTTGAATTTATTTTCTCTCTTTTTCTCCGTCTTCTTCTCCCTCATTTCTTTGAATTTCATGAAATAAGAGAAGCCAAATATATACTCGGTATCAGATGATGAGGGTGTTTATTGTTGGCATTTCCAGCTGCCCAGCTCAGGTTAAGTTTCCATTATGAGAAACGTCTTTTATCTGTCATCAGGTGTGATAGGCAGTGTTGGGCACATTACTTCAAAAAAGTATTTAGTTATAGTTACTAGTTACTTTCCCAAAAAAGTAACTGAATTACTAACGGAATTACTCCTTCATAAATGTAATTAGCTACCAGGTGAAGTAATTGATGCGTTACTTTTTAAAAAAAACTTTTTATGCTTGAACTGTGTGTCTCTGTCTCTGTGTCCTTCCTTGTTGTTACCTGCTGCAGCAGCTCTGACATCAACAGTTCTCCAACAGCGTGTGCAGGGGAATTTGCCTGATAGACGAGAATGGGAGCAAAGTGCTCCGCAGTAAGCTTCCCCAACGCGCAGTGCTGCGTTGGTGAGAGCCAGCGCTCGCCCAGGCGCTGGAGATTCGCTTCAGATCTATTTTTTGCTCAGCCGCGTCCAAACCTCGTAAATTCACTGTCGTTAAGAAAGCACCAGACAGGAAGTCAATGTGTGGGGTATCCGGAAGTTTCAAAATAAAACAGAATGCATGGACTCTCGAACGTAAATTTCCTCAATTGTTTGTCATTATTTAAAAACCGGAGGCATGAGCATCAGGTCTGCAGTCGGTCAGAGGGCCCCAGAGGCAACACGACACCATGGACGAAGAAGTGAATCATAGAGGTACAGAAGTACATAACATTGCATACATGCCAAAAACATCTTTTCTACACGGATTAAGGCGGATAGAAGTTAAATAAATCACGAAGCTGTGTGGTTGGGACCAGCAAAGGGACCTTAGAGAAGGGAAGTGAGGTGTTGTTTATTTCTTTTATCAGTCTATAACATGCTTTATGAGCGTGTGACATCACTGTGCTCATCATGAGAACCTGTGGCTCTTGGCGGATCATGATGGGCAAAGTAAAAAGTAAAAAGTACAAAGTAAAAAGTTATATCAGGCAGAAATAAAAGTACAACATGGCAGTTTTTTAGAAGCCACTTCTTGAACCAGAACTATAGTGTATTCAGTAATTTAGCCCTCTGTTTTCTTATTTAAGGCATTTTGTGGGAATTTATGAAGTGATGAGAAAAATATCATCAGTCGAAAGTTTGGGACGAGAGATGCACTGACTGTGACACTTAGGGCTGATTCTCATGCTTATTATTAAGATTTTAGCCGACGCTAATGTTGAAAATAACTTTTTTTCTCCTGTCTGGTCATTTATACAGATCTTATTTTGACCAACAGGTCATTTTTACTGCTCTAAATAAAGAATCCTCTCTAGATTAGACATCAGGGATGCCAAAAGTGATGTCTGGTCATCTATTATTCTTTTGCTGATGGCAATTTTTGTAAAAAAGGGTTGCTATTGGGCAGTACCAATGCTGATCTAATCCCGATGTGTGCCCCTGGTCAGGATGCATGGAAAAGGCTTGTCTTTGGGGACCAGGAGATTTTACTATTTCTCTGCTTTACTGTGTATCTTTCGTCAACACATGCTTTTAGTTGTGGTATTAAAGAGAATGAAAAAAAAAACTTCTGTCTGCAGAGAGAAACAGGTGGCGAGGGACAGATTTTAAGCAGCACAGCAGATTCAGAAACAGTGAGCAGGAAGTAGCACTTCTGCCTCAAACATACTAACTTTTTCTCATTTGTGTGAAGTCCTGGACATGTTTCTTGGCCCTTGCTAGTTAAATCTTAGTAAAACAATAGGAAAATAATTTCCTATTTGGCTGTGAGACTGTTTTGTTTGCACCTTTCTGGTGTCCCTCTCTTTCCTTGAGCCCCTGATGATGTGTGCTGCCTTTTTCCACATTCTGTTGACATTGCTGTGTTTTTCTATTTGTGAATGATGCTTGAGAGAGTGGAGACATGATCAGAACTATTTCATATTCTATGGAAGAAACAGCAACATTTTTTAAACTGAGGGTTTGGACAATTGATGGCCCTAAGCACCAGTGTTGGGCAGTAACTAGTTACTTGTAATGTATTGCTGTAAAAATACAACTTATTTAGGAAACTTGTTAAGTTATAACAACTTCTAGAACAGTAATGAAATTGCAATTGATTTGTTTGTCCATCTAAGAGCAATATATCTCACAGAGCTCCATACAAATGTTGGTATTTCTTTAAGGAAGTGTTGGTGATGGCAGAATGAAGAAACTTTTTTATTTTGGTGGTGATCCAAATGAAGATACAGATCCAGGAACTTTAGATGGATTTGATAACATTGGGAAAAGAGTAATTTTACACAGTTTTGCCTAGGCAGAGGTTTTTGTTCTATGAATACTGCTAGTTACTTGTTGCATTTGGGGGCTGCCATCATGATGGCATGTCCACTATCATGTGGAAATATGAGTGTGAAGAGGTGCTGTGAAATATGAAACTAGTGTCAAGATGAGCTATAGCTTGTGAATGCATTTTGGTCATGTTTGTTGCAGTTGCAGTGTGCATTATCCATGTGCACGTGTAAATGCAAAGTGTTGGATTTCATGGCAACATCCCAGAGGGGTCATTAGCCTCAAGGCGTGCAGACAAACGGAGAGCCAGAATAAGGCCACAGCCATGTATGCTCTGGTGAAGTAACACTCCTGTACACGTGCACACAGAACACATGCCTTAATTAACATAGAGTTACCATAAGGAGATGTTTTGTCTGCTCATCACACGTTGCCCAACACATTTGTTGTCAGTGCCTCTGTCAACTACTCCGGCATATATCTGCATGTGCTTCACTTTGGATTTGTGAATGAACCTCCAGAAAACTAGAGTCCAGGAGCAGATCATGAATAATGCAGGGACCCTCATGTGTTTTTTTTTCCAGCTGAGTTTGAATGACTAATGAGCTGCAGCAGGGTTTTAATATTATTGGGGACACATTTCTATGCAAAGAAGAAAGAAAAGGTCACTGGTGTGAACCTGCTCCAACACATACTTCCTTTATTATAGTGGCAAGTTTATGGAACTTTTCAGGTAAACATTCACTGGCCACTTCATAGTTATATTTTGTATTTCAGAAATGCCTAAATCATTGCATACATTCAACAATCCTCAAAGATTTTGCTCCATGTTGACATTATACCTTCATAAAGTGGCTGCAGATTTGTCAGCTGCACATCCTGTCGATCTTCTGTTCCACTACTAAAAAAACAGTAGCCCCTAAATTGTGGAATGAGCGGCCCCCATTGTCAAATCGGCTCCCACCCTTTAAACTTTCATCTCATCTTAAAACCTCCTTTTATTTCTTGGCTTTTTTACACAGCGTGAGTGTTGTGTGGCCCCTGTTTATTTTGTTTTGTTTTATTTATTTTAGTTTGCATTGCACAGTGCTTTGGCAACTTTCTGTTTATAAAATTATGCCATTAAAGTGGATTGGATAGTTTTCTTACTGTTGCCTTTCTATCATCTTGACTCTCTTTGACCATTTCCTCTAACCTTCAACATTTACAAGCTTTTATGACCCAAAGAACTGCAACTCACTGGATTTGTTCTCTTTTTCTGACTATTGTCCATTAACTCTGGAGATAGTTGTATGTGAAAATCTCTGTGGATTGGCAATTTCTGGAATATTCAGACCAGCCTGCCTGGCACAAATGACCGTACCATTTAAATGACTTTACTGTAGTCAAGTCAAGCATTATAGATGATAGAGGATGAAATAAACAGACTCATACCACATATGAAAAATAAGACACAAATGAATACTTAGTAGACCTGATACAAAGAGAGTTTGATTGTTCCACAATGTGGCAGAGAGCACAGCCTATGTAAAGAATACAGAGTTGTTGAAAACATGGCACTGAGCTGCACTAAAAGGACCAATCACCTCAGATCAGGTCAGTCAACTAAGTAGAAAAGAGTGGGTCAGCGTGGGAAGCAAGTCCTAAAGTAACAGACACTCCAATAGAGCATCTCAAACAGAGAATGTATACAGCTGGATCAGGGGACTTATTATGGAGAATCTAGAGTTTTTTTTAACATTAAAGATTGTAAACATACTCTACCAGTCTTTGAATTGAATATAAACCTTAATGAAGTCAAAATATGAGCTCTCACGTGGTCTTTGATGCATTACGAAAGAATGAAATCCCTCGAGTGGTTCAGTCAATTAGCTAAAAATCTGAGAAGATCCTACTGTGACTGGTGATCTTGTCTTATGGCTGCGTGTTTATGTGGCACTATAAGAATGTAAGAAAGCTGGCCCTTTACAAAATAATGGAATGCTCTTCAGACCCCTTTTTAACCCAACATGTCATCATTAGTTTGTTGGAAAATGGGAGAAATGTAGTAGAAAAGTGTCTCATGAATAATTCATTCTCAACAGAAGACTAATGCAGCAACTTCCAGTTAGCCTCTGTGGGCTTTCAACCTTTCTGACTGCTTGCTTTCTGACAGTCAGACAAAGACAGAATAATTGAAAGCATATTTTAGATAGACCAGGCTCCTTGCTTTAACCAAACTTTAAAATATCCATCCTACTAGGTAATCTTTTTTGACATTTGTCTTGGTCTCCTCTTAACCCTGTAACACACCCTTTATCACAGGCTTATCATTTAAACTCATGTTTGAAACAAAATTTATGATGTTTAATAGATTGTAAGAATGTTGATTTACAGCATTGTTTGTTCACCGTGGTGTAAACATCACACAATAACAAAACTCTGAATCATTTATTGTTGTTTCTGCTCTGCATTTTTCTCACCTTTTGTACCACACACAAACACAGATAGATATACACACACTAGCAACACCCACACAAACATAATCACACCATTAATTTGGAAAACAAACAGGTCATATCCTGCCTGAATGTGTTCTGTTATACAGAAATAAATATAGACAAATACAGAAGACACATAAAACACATAGGAGGTCAGATACATTCTAGATACATAAATTAATAAATAGATGAATGAAAAAAATGAACTAACTAATAAAAAATACATCACCCAGGCCACTCATTGAAGAATGAGTAAAGTTGTTTGTTTAGATTTGGAAGTAATGTGATCCCAGATTGGTTGGGCACCAATTTTAGAAATTCTGCCATTTTTAGAGAGAAAATTTACTGAAAATAGTTTGAGAGTAAAGAAAACTGCGTGTTATTAATACCCAGTTTAAGATCTGTGTGGTCAGTGTTCAGGGAGAATTTTTTCTTTTATCTTTTTTTTTTAACAATAACCACTGCTTTCTTAATAAGAACAGAACATTTGCTATTTTGTTAGCTGTCTCTGATTACACATGAAGATGAAATTAAAATATAAAACCTAGTTTAAGTTTAAAGATATTAAAATGAAAAACCTATATATTTATAAGCTTTTTAATGTGTTTGCTCATACTTGAACACTTCTGCCAATGGCAACAAGGTTTAACCCCTTGTCTACAAAACATATTACCGAGCAACATTTAGGCAAAAAATAAAAAAGTACAAAGTTTCCCCTACTGCAATTTTTTTTGTGCCCATGGGCGAATTCAAAGCTGAAAGGTAAAATAGAGTGATTCCCAGAGTCCACAGAATAAGTTTATCGGATTAAAATTGTGCTTTAAGTGTTTCAAAAACAAATGTTTCGTTGTGCTCACAAACTATTCTGGATTTTTGATAAGGATATTGAAGGGGAGGGTTTGTTTTTTTTGCCAGTCTAAGCATGTTTTGTGCGCAGGCAAAATGATCCGTGTAGAAAACTGAATTAAATCAAAGTTCTGCGTGCAAGCAGGTGTGCTTTTTTTCATTTGTTATACATTCGTACCAAACTGAATGGAATACATACACAGTTAAACCCTTACAGTACATATCATAGCCAAACATACTGAACCCTCTTTGCCATCCCTGCTTAGCGAGCTGTCCAGTGTTGCTAATGAACTTCAACGGTGAACTTTTTTGCTATTAAGTACTGTTCAGGAGCTTTTATGTGTTGATCTGGCACCAGTGTTGCCAGTAATCCCCAACAATAACCTGAATAAATGGATAAAGAGTTCAAACCACAGTGCTCTCTGTGCCTGTCGTTTTTAACATTAAGGGTCAGATTGACTTGATTATAAACTGTCTTCAGTTAATATATTTGTGTGCAGAGAATTCAGCTCGCAAAGATACTTTGGTTATTGGATTTGGCTGGCTCAAGGAGAGTGTTTTCACTCTTCCAAGTTCTACCTGCCATGTTTTTCAGCACTCATGGCAGAGATGGAGGTTGGTGCTGAATCGTGGTGCTTTGGATCATTTCTCTCACTTTCCTCCTCTCTTTTTCTCACTAAATGTGTGTCTGTGTGTGTGTGATTTTTGGGAGACAGAAAGGGAAAGAATGACAGTGTCAGAGACTTGGGCTTACACAGTACTGGACAAAATGAAGTGAGTTATAGGCTGTAGAAGGCCTCAGCTTTAACAGAGATGCATACTGATCAGAGCAAAGGATTTATCCCAGCAAATTCTTTGCACTGTGACAGAATACTCGCAGACACCGAGATGATTAATGTGGACATAAGTTCTTCAATTTTGATAGAACATGATATAAAAAAATATCACCAAATCCTAAATGTTTGTCTTTTGTGCTCATTTGTGTCTACAGGAAACGAAGCCCATCAGCATCCAGGGATCCAAACCAAAAATACGACCAAAGGGAGGGGGGCGACCACTCACAGTATGCCCCGACGGACGGCGGTATGCCCAGATCACCGTCTGACTATGGGGATGGGGACCCCCGGCGGGCTCCGCGGGGCCCTCACATGTACCCAGATGTGGATGCAGCACGGATGGGCTACAGGGACCGGCGTGGTCCTGGACGCTGGCACTCGCAGGAATACCCACTGGATCAGGACTTAGATGGACCCCCGAGTGAGTATGACCTCCAGCGGCAGCGCCAGGAGGAATTCCAGGCTCGCTATCGCAGCGATCCTAACCTGGCACGCTATCCTGTTAAGCCGCAACCTTATGAGGAGCAGATGAGGATGCATGCTGAGGTTGGCCGCCTGCGGCATGAACGCCGCCATAGCGATGTCTCCCTGGCCTACACAGAGCAGGATGAACCAAGTCCCATCAGGCTGTCTCGGCAGCACCTCACTGAGCGCAGACCACCAATGATGGGACAGCGCTCCTATTCCGTTGATCGCTCTTCCCCTGGACCCATGGGCCCTGGCCTTGGAGGCCACAGAACCTCTAACCACAGCCCCCCTACGCCTCACCGTAGCCCTGTACTTGGAGACAGATCTGGGGACCTTCGGAGGGGAGATCTAGGGGACCCCATGAGGAGGCAACAACACCATTTGGACCCCAGTTCAGCTGTCCGCAAAACCAAGAGAGAGAAGATGGAGACCATGTTGAGGAATGATTCTCTTAGCTCGGATCAGTCTGAGTCGGTGCGCCCGCCGCCCCCCAAACCCCACAAAACCAAAAAGGGAGGAAAGATGCGTCAGGTGTCGCTGAGCAGCTCAGAGGAGGAGCTGGCCACCACGCCGGAGTACACCAGCTGTGAGGACGTGGAGATAGAGAGTGAGTCAGTCAGTGAGAAAGGTAAGACAGCACTCAACACCAACTCACAGCTCACCGATTTTTGCACCTTTCTCTGTGAGAGATTTTTATTTACTGTTACATGCCTCGCAGATGTTCATTCCCAAGATGATTTTAATGCAGTTAAAAGTCATTAAATACTTTTACTGAGAGGATTTGCTTATTTGAAAGATGACATTGATTCAGTTTTTGAATTTCATAACACAAATGTTCATGTCTGATGTTGATATTGATTCTTGCTGTTGTTTAAAAAGTTATAACTCTCAGATTTCCCAGTCTACTGTCTCTTTTATGTGCTCTGTATGTTTCTTTGTTTTATGTGTATAAATGGATGTAGGGCTCATTATTTTCATGAAAAAGGGATTTTATCAGACTTCTAACATTTTTATAATCAGTAGTGCAGACATCTGGGTTAACTTCTGACTTCTTAAATGTGATATCAGTTGGGGTTTTTTTGGTTTAAGGTGGTTTTCACACTGACAGCAGCTGAAAAATAACACAAATGTGAGTGTTTCCTTTGGATCATGTTCACACTGCTGTATTTTGAAGTGGGCCAAAAGTCAAATTGTCAAGGCCTGCTCCTCCTACTGTGAGGATTGTCGTTACATTGCCGTTACTAGCGGTTACCCTCTGCATCATGGGAAGGTGGGTGGCAGGTTGAGCAACCAACGAAAAGGTTTGAAAGAAAATAATTTAAGAACTATTATACCAATTAGTGTATTTACCGAAATACATATAACAGTGGATATTTTTCAGTATCCAAAATACAAGTATTTCTGAGCTCATTCTTACCAGTTTAACTGATAGTGATACCAATATTCTCTTAGTCAAGAGTATGACATCTTCTTTAAACAATAATTGACCTGGTCCTTACTCCTTGATTTGTTAGAAATAGATGTGAAAAAACAGGAAGCATTACACTCTCAAATATATACCGTAAAATACAAAATAAAAGCTGCGTTCCAATGAATTGCCGGGTCCCAAATAAACCCCAGGTGTAATTTATTCGGCACAGCCTACGAGCTTCAGTCGAAGTTTACAGAACACACATGCAAACGCTGAGCTCATAACTACCGGTTCACGCTTGCAAAGCAAACATGATCAGATTGTACCTTAACAGTCTGCATGGTTTATTTGTCTCTCTGGACATCATGTCATCATGTCATGATACATCGCTACTGATTGCCATCGCCCTGGTACAAGATAAAAAAGGAGTACAACCTTATCTTAACTACTACTAGTTTCTTACCTGTAATAAGAGTGTTAAGAGAGTGCTGAGTTGAAAGAGGAAGACAAGAGTATAACTACGGTACAGTAGTCTTGCTGTGAAAATGTAAAGCTGATATTCATACTGGTGTAAATAAATACATTTATTACATTTACCATATTTTTTCATTTTTTGCTAAGCAAATTGTCATATCTGCCAATATCAATATCATACCAATAATATTGTGTATTCCTAATTTAAAACTGAAAAGTTAAAAGAATCAATCCATGAAGAAGTGGGGAGCTTATTGCTTTCCAGTGTTTGTGGTGGGCTACAGAGTAACATGGTATCTTTTATAGCTTGACACCAGTGACATATGTTGGAAAAGAAACTGTCACCTCTAATTTCCACATAGTCCCCCTGCATAGCTTCCGGTACATACCACATACTCTGCTGCAAATCGCAACCAGTCTCTTCAATCAGTCTGTTTTTACAGCCTGCACCTTTATCTATCTGTCATGTGTTTGCAATTTTACACTGGAAATGCACAGCGTATATTTTCATAGGGAGCCGCTTCAACTCCAGAACAGATTTTCTGGTCATTTCAAAACAGAGTGAAAATATTGGAAATAATACCAATGCCTTCAGCAAGCCAACATCAGGCAGGAAATATAACCAGTTGTTTACACAGTATGCTTCCTGTTGTCTCATTAATTCACACTCACCTTGTGAAGTTGTGGTGCTCAAAATCTTTATAATCCCATGTTTCAAGCTTCCAGGACCACTTTAAATAAGCCTCCTGTGGGCAGGGATATGAACTTTGTTAAATTTGGGGTTAGTGATATAAAGAAAATTGAGAGAGTAGCTTTGTGGACGTGAAGATTCAGATAATAAAAAGTGATACATGCTCGGGCTTGAACAAACTTGACTTATTCTGTAAAACCAAACGAGTATTTAAAACAGCTGATGCAGGTGAGTAAAAGGAGCTGACCAAACACCAAATGTGTAATGAAATCTACTCAAGTAGACTAATGGAAAAAAATCGATTAACAGTGAATAAAAATCCATACAACAATTTTAAACTGAAATTGAGAAATAAAACATTTCAAGAGGGTAGAAATAAAGAAATAGAGAAGATTAAATAACAATAGAAAATAAAATCAGCTAAAAGCCAGACTTAACATGTAGGTCTTGAATTGGCCTTTTATTCTTCTACAGTATTGTAATGACTTAGATTGTTAGCCTGTTTGTGAGGGTAGAAGCATCATTTTCACAATAAGCAGTCAATTGAAAGTAAAATGAAACCACATCCTCTTCTAAGCAATCTCTGTGCAGATGTTTTGTTCTGAAACAGTTTCAGTTGTCATATTCACATAAGTCCAATTTAACTAATCCAAAAAGTGAGTACCCACTTGTCTCAGAACGGCTCTCTCAGATGATCTTGGTGTGAAAACCACCTTAGTTTGTACTGTTAAGGTCATGTAAAATGAAAACAATGAGCCCTACAAATGTACAAAGTTCTGTTGTATTTATGTGCGTTCTCTTTTAGTCTTCTCCAACAGCTCTCATGCATTTGAGGAGGATCTCGGCTCCCTGATGAGCCTCCAGATGTGTTTTAATGTGAATGAATGCTTTTGTGTGTGACTGAGATTAAGATCAAGTTACTGCTCTCAGGACGCTCTTTTTAGCTGCAATGTAGAGCCTTGGTTTTTCAGAAAATTGACCAGTCTGCTCTTGAGCACAGTGTGGCAGTGACAGAGGGTCAGGTCTGTGTTTGTTCTTCTCATGCTCGACAGAACATAAAACTTATAGCTTGAAAGAGCTCACATGAAAGAGGTCAGCAAAATTATACAGCAAAAAAGGAAAAGTCCTTTAATCAGCTTTTATTCTTCACATTGAACTTTAGGAATGCTGAACATGCAACATGCACACTCCATTCATTAAGTGTTCATTAAGTGTAGCTTGGCTCTGACTGCACCTGCAGGAGGTGACGAATGAGGCAGACAAATAACAAAGCCAGAGCGTAAATGTAGGAGCTGTACAGTGAAATCATGAAGTCTAAAAGCATGTCCCATAGTGGTTTGGATGTCCAGGGGGTTAGTCTCCATGACAGCATCAACAAAGTAAGATGTGTTATAACATTAAAAACAGAGATTGTTTCTTAAATAGCATTTGAAAACTGTTTTGTGAAAAGTTACTAGCTATTATTTGCTGTAATGGTAAAGTCTTTTACAAATCATTATTGGTGAATTTTGGGAAAAGGAGTTAACCATTGTCTTCTGACAATGTACTGAAAAGCACAGTTAACTTTAGCGAACTAACTTTATTAAACTTTATTGTTTGGTTTTAAGCTTGACAATATGATTATAAATAGTGATGAATGCTTGATATTTGTGTAGCAAATTAAGACCAAAAACTGTAAAATTCTAGTTGCTTGGTTGGAAAAGCATGCAGCTACAGTCCACAGCAGGCTATATCCCATCTCTTTTGCTGTCTAGCGATGGGTATCAAAAACGATTTCCAGGCAGCAGCTAGCATTAGAAATCAATGTGCCTTGTCTTTATTCATAACAATTCCCTTAACAATTCCTTGATGTTGTTTTGAGTGCCTTGTAAATCAAGGATGTCTTCTCCCAAAAGAGGCTGTCTTTTTCGACTTTTCCCCCACACAAAAAGTACACAAGACTTGAGGGAATTAATTAAGGATTTGCTTGATAAGCAGAATTAATTAAGGCATAGGACTTTCACCTAAGATGTATATTTCACCTACGATGCTAGATCTAGGGCTAAAGCTAATGTGGATTATTGAGTGTATGACTTGCTCATGATTAAACTGTGAACCACCAGAATAAAGAGGCCAGAGGAAATATATAGATACAGAAAGTTTACTTTTTCACCAAAGTCTGTGTCACATGCTGAATATATTTAAAGTAGAACAGAGGGGGAAATCAACTTGGTCTGCTCTGTTATGTAACTGTTCTCCTCACTAAAAGAAGCAGCACAGCACCGGTGCTACATTATTGATGTGGGAGTTTCCAGGTTTACAGGAAGCAATGGTATAAAAATAGGGAGAAAAGCAGGCTGTTTTGAGGGTCAGAGTTTTGTTGTTTCTGTCTGCCTCTGTCTGCCTCCTCCACAGGTCAGCCTGTGTGGGAGAGAGAGGAGAAATAAAGAAAGGAGTTGAACTTTTGACCCCAACAAGTACAGCTTCCCCACTAACGTCCCTGGACAGCTTATTATGTCGGGTTATCTTGGTTCTTTATTTCGGTTTTATTGGCAGTTTTATGATTTCATGACATAATTAAGTGTGCTGTGATACGGTGCATGTAGAGAGGCTGACAAATGGCTTAGAAAAGTTCTACTGAACCATTTATTTGAAACTGGAGTGTCCTTGTTTGCTCTGTGTCAGAGTCAATTTAATTATTTAATTCACACCGGAGAGAGGAACTTTTAAACTCTACTTGTGGATGTGAACGCTTGTTTATTGCACTGACTTGAGTTCAACAAAATGTTAAATAAACATTAGCATGGTGTTGAAAAGGGTATAGCAGAACCAGATGTACAGGTGATTTAAGTTCTTATTAAAGATGCTGTCAGGAGTTTCTAAGTAATTACAAAAAGTCTCACTTTTAGATATATGCCTGATCGGTATACACACTTTAAGATGAGTTTTATTGCATCAAAATAGGTTATCTATAAATGTTATTCCTTAGCTTCGTGGGTCGGACAGGGCTGGACTGGCCTGGATTCTCAACTTCGGGTACAAGACAATTAAAAATAGAGCAAATTTATATTATTCGGACACGTCTTAGAGCACCGGGCTGTAAGTAGCAATATACAGCCGGCTACAAAACTACGATACTAAGTTTTCCAAAAATTGCTTGTTGTCACACATCAAAAACTACCGCTACGTAACTAGAAAGAGATACATTACCTCGTCGCTTTGCATCCTGTAAGTTGTTGAAAAAAGAAGTTGTAAAGCAATGCAGAGTTCTGAGGAAGGTCTAAGCTGCATTCATTATATCATCACAAAAAACGCACGCTTTGGCTTGGGTCACGTCTTTACGACAGTTGCAGCGCGTGCTCATGGGTAGCAGAGTTTTTATGTTGCCGGAAATAGCTTCTCCTCATAGCACCTTTCAGTACAAATTTACAAACCAAGCTCTATTTTTAAGTGACATGCCTTAGGGTTTATTTCCCTTAATTGGAATTATGATTGGTTAAATATTACCCAAGAAGCTAATTAATAGAATTTAAAGAGCCAATGTGATGTTTTTCGGCGTCTTATATTATAGCGTGTTTTCATTTATTGTCTGTGTGATAGAATTCTTCTACACACAAGACAGAATTTGGCATCAGATCTTCTCCCTCTTGCCCTTATACAGAAAAAGAAGCTGCCCCAAAACAGGTTGTTCCTTTAGCCCTTCTGAAAAAAACACCAGTGTTGTGTTCATTGTTTCATCAGCAGTTTAAATCCAAATATTTGGACTGATAAGCCTGATGCAGAGCAGAAACTGTATAATGAATGCAGCGTTGTTGAAAACACGGTGCAGAACAGTGTTGAACTAATTTTAATTCTAAAGTAGTTCTGATTCTTTTCTAATACGTTTTAGTCAAAATTCCATTTCTTGTTAAAAAATACATTAAGTGATGGATCTAGAAGAACTGCTCATAAACAACATACTGTTTTTTACTTCTAGTTTCTAATGATGAATAAAATATGAATCATCTAGAATTATTCAGGGATCAAAAACCTTAACCAAGTGTTGACACTGTTGGACAAGTTATTAACAAAATATGTGTCTAGATTCACCAAAATGACCAAAATCAAATCACTCCTTCCTTGTTCCATAATCAACATTTTCTAATAAATGTGTTGAAGTTATTAATTATTTTGGTGTATTCTGCTTACAGACAACAAAAACAAACAAATAGCAGCAATGACTTAGCCTTCTTGAGGGAGGATATATTCAGAGACTATTATGGAAAGCATTTTTGCTTTTGATTCTTTAGTGTCACCTCTGAATGAGAGAAGGGCAGCCTATGGCTCTTAGGATACAGGTTGCCCATCCTTTTTTTAAAATGAAAATTTGTGTTCCTGCATTTTGTTTTCTTTTCATCCGACATATTCAACAGAAGCTTTGTTTTCATGTCACACCCTGACCACTAACAGCTGGCTGTCCACATGTAAGTCCTGTTTTGTAGCAAAACAAGAAGGAGAGGAGTTTTGTAAACGTCTTGTGATACAAGAATGTATTTTGGATTTGTCTTTCCTTTTGTTCGTGACTTTTTAAAGAAGAGTGTTAGGTTGGTGATATTTCTTTGTCTGCTTTTGGACTCTGTGGGCAATGTGACCCAGAGTCATAAATATCAAACATATTGGATTTTGATGACTCAAGACTGGAGAAGCTCTGACTCAGTTCGAAGCAGTAAAATAGTTGTACTGAAGGTGCAAACCTGAGGAATGCTTGGGTAAATATTCATCCGCAACAAATCTGGAATTGCATCCTGCCCTACCAGTCTTTCAGGGGAGGAAGTTGGAGCCAAAATCTGGCATTAAATCATCTTAAGAGTTGTCAACTTGAAGCTGTTAAAGTTGAGCAGCTCTCAGATTCTCTTTAACCTTTTTATCAATGACAATGATCTGAGGCTGATGCTAGTATTTGCAAAGCAACTTTTAGCTAGTGAGCATCCTGAGGCTTATGCACTCATCTTGACTGGGCAGAGAGGTGCATGCGTGTGTATGTGTGTAACAGCAGGCCAAGTAGAGTGTTTGTTATGCTCTAAAATCCCTGATACCCCCAAGGGTCTCCTGTGGAAGGAGGAGGTCTTGATGGGTTGAGAAGGAGGAGGAGGAGACTAGAATAGAGAGGGTGTGCCAGCTGTAATGGGCCCGGCTTGTGCCTGCAAGCACTGGAGACTGATTTATCACGATGGTCCTCTCCCTGTGTTTTCCTCCATATTGATTCCTCTGACATGCAGTCTCATAATAGTGCCGAACAGACAGAAAAAAGACGCTGGCTGGCTAAGTAGAGCATAAGAGTGGACATGGTAACAGCAAAGCTAAGTTGCACTCTTGTTTAACTCTTTTAAGACACATTTTTTGCGCCTGTTAGGGTTGTTGTTTATGTTCTCAAGCTGGAGACTTGAGAAATGCTGCCCAAACTCCTCCCTTATCCTCTTATTTGACGGCCTTTGTGTTTTGTTCCCAATAATCGGAGTCAGTTAGGTCTTTTGTTGGAGCATTTGTTTTAAGACCTACCTCTACTGAGTGTTCCACATGACACTGTATCACCCTCCTAGCGTGGTGGCTGTCTAAACATACACAGTGTTTCACCCTGGCCTTTCTTTTGCTCTGGCCCCTTGAATTGTAGTAAAAACAGCATCAATAATTAATGATCCAATTAATAGTTTACACTGGTTTTTATTGAGCTGTCAAAGTGATGGAGAGCCTGCTGGTAGTGAACTCGGCCACTGCCTTCGCTCTGCCTTTGCCCTGAATCAGCACTTTGCGGGGCTTCAGAGCCGGGGCGAAGCGGCAGGGTTGGGTGCAGACTGCTGATGCTCACAATTTATGGCTGTGATGAGTTTCCTGCTCTCTGAAAACCCACACAGTGCCTCACTTGGGATCAGTGCCCAATTGTGGCATGCTGCTGGTTAGAAAGCTTTTGGAGAAAGCGAGGTGGAGGCTGTGAGTGTCTCCGGGGAAGGCTACTGATTTTTTTTTAAAAATGCATTAGAGCTAATCTGAGGTTATGTCCACACGTAGGCGGGAATTTTAAAATCAGGTTTTCCTTCTCAGTTTAAAAATAGAAAACGGTCCACAGGAAAACATATTAATGCACTTTTAAGTGCTGTTTATTACCTTCCAACTAGGTCGATGATTAGGGATGTAACTGTGTGAGAATTTCATATCATGGTCATGTAACCAAAATGATCATGGTTATCATAATTATAATGGCATTGTTGCAGAGTGCTTAAAATGTTTTTTTTTTTACTTACTTATTTATTTGAACATAACAAAAACATGTTTCAACATAAAAAAAAGTAAAAACAGCAACCAAAGTGCAAAACAACAAAATGTGTCATTTGCATGTTCAAAAGGTAGTAGGAGGAAGTCGAAACTTATCTAGTCCCACCCCTTCACCTTACACAGCTCGTCAGTAATTTACCCACTTCCAAGTCACAAAGACAGTACTGACAAAATAATCACACATAACCAAATACACAAAATATTAATAATATAACACAAATCATAATAAAAAATAAATAAATAAATGAACAAACAAAGAAACAACAGAAGCTAAATCCAATGTTTTATTTCATCACTCAGACTGTTCCAAAGTTTTACCCCACACACAGATACACAAAAACTTTTCCTGGTCGTTCTCACGTTTACAGTCTTAAAATGAAACAATCCCCTTAAGTTATAATTCCCCTCTCTTTGCTTGAACATGCCCTTTATATTTCCAGGTAGTTGATTATTTTTTGCTTTAAACATAATTTGTGCTGTTTGAAATTCTATTTGATTAGTGAATTTGATCAGTTTTGACTGCAAATACAATGAATGTGTGTGTTATGACCCTAATTATGACCCTAACTGCTCTTTTTTGGAGAATGTTTTGCTTTATTTAATTTGGCAATCATTTTTCCTGTTCACAAAGTACTTACACACTCGTTTTGTCTTGTAACCCTTTTAGAACCATAATAATACGTAACAGGCTGCCTGGTCAGTTTTGTCTTTTTTTGTCGATAAATTTGTCAGGAAATGTCCTTTGAATAAATTTGATAGGGACTTAAACTTTCAACAGGTTTTTTCTTTATAAACAAATTGTAAGTGAACATGGTCAAACTTTTTGAGATGACCAAACAAATGCATGCGGGCACCAGCAGCCATACTTTAACTTTCAGAAGCCAAACATTACAAACTGTGTATGCATGTCCAGAAGCTTTTTTTGTTGTCTAAATTTATTACGTTTGAAAAGCAGATGCAAAAAAGGCACAGCATTACAAACAGAGGGCTGCAGTCATTGTGGCAAACAGTGAACGCAGTAACTGAATATTTTCAATCACTGACTGAATATTTTGATGACAAACAGAAAGATTATGGAGGCTGTCAGTCATTATGAAGGAGTGGAACAAGAGGAACAATTCAGTGTGCCATCATACTCATGCAGACACACACATGAAGTAAACCCTCTCTGCTTTGCACTCTTAATACATCATGGAGGAGGTCATTTAACCTGTGTAAAAAACCTTAATAGCCTTCATCACTCTGTTTCTCACTCAAAGCTGACTTCATCACACTCTCTATCCACTGACAGTGAGTTTAAAGGCACATAGTGCACGTAGTGTGTGACACAGTCAGAGCGTAAAAGGCAAATGTTAATAACTGTAAGACTGCTCTTCACATGAGAGGTTATTGATGATTAATCTGTGTAACTATATGAATACTGTAATTTATATTATGTTCAATTGCAATCAGATAAGGAAATTTAAAAATGACACATAGAAATATGGCATGAGGGAAGAGTGACGATCGTGTCCATCAGAATGACTTGCGGCACAAAAAATGACCACACGGGGGCTTATTTGCCCCAAACTCCATGGCTTCAAAAACTGCATTTTTCATTTACAGCCTCTTTGCTCTCCCAAACTCTCCATGGTGACAGCTGATAGCACACACAAAATCCTCCTTTAGAGGAGGCAGTGCGTACCACTTTTGCTCCTGTTATCAATTGTGCATGCAGTGATAGATGATCACCCGCAACACGCCCACTAATAGAAAGTGCAAATATTTAGTTTGCACATGCGGTTTAGCACCCTTTATTTTGGACTTAAGTAGATCGGGCCCTTAATCTCTAACCATAAGCTAAGGGCTGGGAAATGTTAACCTTACATTGTATTTCAATTTTCCTAAGCTGAATGTCGATGTCAAATACCACTTGATAAGAGCAATTCATCACTTTTCCAAAGAAAAAGCTTTTCCTCCTCCTGTGTGAAAACAGTTAGTTTGAATGTAGCAAATAGGAAAGACAAGGGTTTTAGGGATTGAGGAAAAAAACCCTTTATTGATATGTGTTAAAGATCCCCATGAAATAAAGCATGAGAGAATAATGAATAAAATCTTTTACATTTATTGTTAAGATTTAAACCACAGTAAACTCTGGAGTCATTATGTGCTTTTGTTTTTACCTCAACATCAAAAACCCAAACTACCAGAGACATAACTACAGAGAGAATCACTGTTTGTATTTATTTCACTGTGATAAGTATGGATGTTAATAACAGTGTTCTTAATGAAGAAGATTTTATTCATTCTTTCTCATTAATAGACTTTTAATTTTGAACTTACAAAGTGAACCCTTTTTTAATTAATTGTTTCAATCATGGCATTGTGATTTCCTGGAGAGACTGGTGTGTTTTATTTTAAATGCAACAATTTGAGCTGGATCAAGTGAATAGGCTTCAGCCCCACGTGACCTCGAAAGAGATTAGCAGTATAGATAATGGATGCATGGATAAACTGTAAATCACGCCTCCCTTGACAAAGAGACCTCTGATCTTAATGTGGCAAAAGGCTCAATGAAAATAATGCAAATCTAAAAATAGAGTACTGCATCAATTGAAATGATTTTGCCTCAGCTTTGTCTTGTTGAATTATTTCCCAGCTGCAGGTCATAACTTTCTCCCTTCCTGACCATAAAGGCAGACCTTAAGCTGTTTGGACTATTTAAGCCACATTAGGCGAGTGACTTGTACAATCAGAGCGCCAAGCATGCTGAGCTGGCTCTAGTGCTTACACTGTAGACAGAATAGCAGCTGGCAGGCAAAGAGGGTAATCACTGTTGTCAGCTGTGGGTTAGAGGGCCACGGAGGACAACGCCTGTCTGGGGACAGCCATAATGTTTTTATCAGAGTGCAAACTGTGTATGCCGAGAAGTTTGAGCACCCTCTTTGACTAATGGAGGTAGTGACACTAAAACGGTGAAGACTAAAGGCTAAAAAATTCAGGTTTAAAAAACAGAATTTACATCTTGAATGTGATTGACTAAATCAAAGAACTGGACGACTTCACTGCTTCTTTACTGTCTGTATACAGGACCTTTTAAAAAACTGTCCTCCTGCATTTTGTCAGGGCTGCTGCACAATATAAAAAAATAAATTAATACTCCAACATTTCCTGCCTGTAATTTGTAATGCAATAAGAATGTTAATGATTCACTCTCCTCGATAAATAAAATATGCGCTTGTAATGCACCAGTATTGACAATAACCATGTTTAAAAAATATCATATTGAGCTACCTCTGTCTGTCTGGAACAAACCTCCTCTTCATTTTTAATGATCTTCATTTACGTTTTAGTGAAACAGTACTATTATCACCTGCAGTGTTGGGGAAGTAGCTTTTAAAAAGTAGTGTTTGCTCATTACTCGTTATTTCTTGAAAAAGTAACTCATTACTTTACTTAGTTACCCTCTATGAAAAGTAACTTTTCACATTACTCTTTACTTCTACGTTACTTTTACATTGCTCGACTTTGGACAGAACCCCATATCTGCTTCTAAATGTGAAGGCCTACAAAAACTTCTACTACAGAGAATATAACAGTTATTTCTTTTGTGCTCTTTGTTTTACAAAATCATGTCACATACCCTGTGGAATGAGAGCTCCTGCCCAGTGTTTCCACATTTTTTTTTCTGGAATAAGCAACCAGGTCGATAAAAATAAGCCCAAAATAAGCAACCTCCAGCTATTTCCTTTCTTAATGTGATATTTCACTTTTCTAAAAAGAGAAATCTACATGAAGTGAGTTAATTTTTTGTCTATGTTACATTTCAACATCACTTTGCCAAGCATGTATTCAAAAATAGAACGTTGCTTATAATAAGTATACCTGGCAACTTTGGCTCTGGCACACGCGCCATGTGTGAGCGTGTTTGGGGGTGTGTGCAATAGCCAGGTAACAAGGAAGTGGACAAACTGTCCACCGCAGTCATGCTTTGCTTTATTATTGGGAGCTGACAGATAATCAGGGGGATTCACACAGACAGAAGAACCCTAAAAGGCAACTTCATGTTTAGAAACAAGCCCAAAAAAACATGACCCGAGGTCGTGACTCATGAGATTTGCGGCCCTGAGACGTTTACAACGAGCGGACTTGTCAACGCTTATGTCTAATGTGGGCAGCTGAGAAGGCAGCATAGGTGTCAGGATTGTCTGTGGGAAAAGTAACGTTGCGCTGCATTAAAAAAGGAACTACGTCTTGTTACCAAATTTTCAGTAGTAGTGCGTTACTTTACTCTTTACCCTGAAAAAATAGTTCCATTACTGTAACATGTTACACACAGTGTTCACCTATCATGTTGGAGAATGAGTTTCTTAAACTTTTGGCCAAACTGCAGTGCAGAAACAATATTAGTTTTCAAGACAATACAATTCATTCATTCAGTACATACACAGACAATATGATAATGCTTTGTAGCTGATTTGTAAATAGTAAAGGAAATTGTGCTTAACCTTCCAGCCCTTGTTCAAGTAAATAACCAAGTCACTTTATACACACACAAACCTATCGGCTCTGCATTCTCCACAGGCTCTAATCACTGTCAGTGTTAATTTGTATCTGCAGAGTCTGATGTATGTAGACATGTAGATTTACACATGCTGAATAAATACTGTAGTATTTAGTCATGTTTTTTATCCCTATAAATCAGATTTTGGGGAATGTTTTTCTTAATGATGATGTAAGTGTTTAGACAATTTCAAGATTTACTGTGCAGCCCTATTATTTTTTTAACATGAAAGTGTTAAAGAAATAGTTAATATTCGATTTGCAAAAGTTTGGCTGAGGAATGACTTAAGGTACTGTAAGACATAACAGTGACCTGCTGTGCTCTGCTGCTCTCCTTAAAGCCCTTTCTGAAATTGTCCTACACCCACAGTGGAGGAGTGCAAGGTCAGGGCTTTTATTTTTACTTTTATCTGGATTTTCAATGAGAACCAAACAGCCATGTACAGAAATATGTGAAACTAAGAATACACAATAGTAAGACAAACTGATTTATATTTTATAAAGGATCATTTTAAGCAAATGTCAGAACAGCTAATCTGTTAGAAAAGAATCAATAAAGAAGAATAAATGAAATGACCCTGTATTATAATAGATAATTTGGCTTGAACAGAGGAAACGTCTTCTTTCTTTTTGTAAGCTCCAGCCTTCCACCACATCTTTCATGGCCTGATATCTCTGATACTGCAGCCAGATAAGGCCTGAAGGAGCCATTTTGATGTAATAGCAGCTATATTGATACAAATGATATTGTCTAAAAGTGGATCTTATTTGAAAATATGTTGATATATTTCAAGAAAATGATTGATATGTTGCTAAGCCCTATTGTTCCATGGAAACTTGCAAGTAGTGGATGAGTCCTGTGAGCAAATTAACATTTTTCTTGGGATCCATTTCAAGCTTTAATGGATCTACATTCACATTTTTGTTCTGTTGCTTAATATATTATGAAAGTGTCATGGCTCAGATAATTGAACATTTTGTACTTCATTTGTAACACATTTATTTCCAAACACAGATTCACATTATTGCGTAAACACCTCTTCGTTGCCCATGTGTGCTCCAGCCATCACCACTGTCTTTCCATTCAGAATCAGTATCTATTTTTATGCTTCTCCATCAGAGTTCACTGATTTCTCTGAGATGATGCCTGAAGGAGGCATGTACTCTATACATCCATTAGGTTCAACAGCTCTTTGCAGGGCAAGTGAAGTGTGGGAAATGTGATATAAAACACTTGAGGGTTGCTGCTAGGTTGTACAGCATATTTCAGATGACCTTACCTGTGTGTGTGGCCCTGATGTTCATCCAGAGAGGTATGCTCATGTACAAAGCAAGTTTTTCAACATTCATAGGTGGACAAGAGCGGAATCTAGTCAGTACTGATGAGCATTTTTGCATTATTGCTCCACTAAGGAGGTTATGGTTTGGCCCCATGTGTTAGTCTGTTTGATTGTTAGCAAAATTACACAAAATCTGCTGGACAGAATTGCTGAAATTTTATTAGGAGATGTCAATAGTAGCCCAACTTGGAAATGATTCAATTTTGGTGGTGAATCAGATAACCGCCGTTAGCGAATAATCGTTTTTGCCCAATAACTGTCGAACTATTAATTATCTCAACATGATTCCAAGTGTTAGATGTGGGATTGCAGGGTCAATGAATCATATTATTATGGTAACTTTATCATGGAACTATTGCTTATAGATGTAACAGATATGTGAGCTACCTTGGTGGAGGTTTGCACTCTCGGAGTGCTCTCTGTTTTTAAAAGTAGCAGTTCCTGTTGTCATTTGATGAAGCTGTGTATTGTTAAGCACAAATGCTTTTTGTCTCTTATGATAGTTGATAGTGATAATGCTAATTAATAAACCATGAGACATAACTACATCATATCTTTAGAAAGACCCTAATTTCTTGCCCCTTGGTGACCCTAGTGTGTCACAGTTTCTTGCTACATGCTCATTGAAGGGGTAAGGGCTTGCAAAATAACAGAAGCAAGCCACATCGACCTTTAAAACTAAATTAAGGCTCAAAAACAAGTCTAAAGTCAGGAAAACCCAAGTGCTATGGACAAAAAAGAAGAGGGAAAAATGAGAAAAAGACAAACACTATGCCATGAAGAAATCAACTATTAAACTGTTGTAGTTATTTGCTCGGCTGTTATGGACAGATTGTTGTCACATCTTTCTTTTTTTCTTTTTTTGAAAATAGGTAGCTAAATCAAGGCTGAAGATAAATCAATAACTTTTACTGAGTTTTAGTTGTGTCTGCAATGCAAGTGGCACCAGTTGATAACTTGCCTAAATGGCCTGGCGTTCACTCGCAGACGTGAGCTGAAGGACAAGGAGGGATGTTTGACTGTTTCTGATTTGTTGGACTACATGATGATTTATTTAAATAGGAACTAGTTCAGACTGTACCTTATCAGTCCACATGGTTTACTTGTCCCTCGGGACGTCCTGTCAGCTCGCTTCTCCTCCCTCTGTATGTCAACAAATGCACGTTGGTGTACGACAGTGCAATTACACTCAACAACCATAGAGGCCGCTCGAGAGCTGAAAGCAAATGTTACATAGTTCTACTTTAATTAGGCAGTTTCATCTACCTTTTTGCAGTTTTTTTACTCTCTTTAGATGAATCCTTGAGCCACCTTCAGATCAAACAGTAAATAGAATTTTTAGGCAGCTAAGTCCAACTGAAAGTGATCTTCATCTCTGTGCCCTGAATTAATCCTGTGAAACTGCGTGATAGTTTTCCTGGAAACAGATCTTTTCATATGTCTAGATTTTTAGTTTATTATTACTCACACTTGAAGCATCAAATCACTATTAAATGAGATGGTCATGGATCTGAATTCACACCCAAAGACCCCTACTTACTAACCTTTTGATTTTATTAATGATAGAGATAAACAAATCAGAACTCTGACCCCCAGAATTTCTCCCCAGAAACATATCCATGGCCACTTGCCCAGACTCTCTTCTGAAGGCTGTGAGCTCACTGGTGCTGCTACAGAGCAGTAATCAGAGGCTCATCTTTAAAAGCTCTCCCTGATGCACTTTAGATTGAGGTCAGTTAAGGCTGCATGGCACAACAGACTGGGGTCCACGTTAAACACATTAGAGATCAGTCTGCTTCGTCCTATGGCTGCAGCTACTCCCTTTGCCAGACAGAGTTGTGACATTCACTTTTTTTGACTGGAATGTGGAGTTATTTTAGCTCTGCTGCATAAAAGTGAAGACAGAAAAAAGAGGTGTTTAGATAAGATAAATTTACTGATTTGATCTGGAAATATAGGTCTGTTTTCTGTAAAAATACTGAGCTGGGTTGACATGATTATTGTAGAGTTGAGTGATCAGACAACGAAGCGGCACCTGATCAGCTTAAATCCATTGAGCGTTTATTGCAGTTTCATGATTAATCTCCATAAGAAGCACGGAAAATCATACTGCATCTTGACCCTCAGACAAAAGATTCAGCAACATTTAGCAAAAGTCCATAATCAGAGCTGGTCCCTGGTTTTGGTAGTAAAAGCAAATGTCAGGAGCAGTCCATAAGGAGCATTGCATGGAAAACTGCTAAACAGAAAATATAGGCGTTCACTATTACATTATAATATTTTATCTATTAATATTTTCATTGCATTATTATAACTGTTTTTAAAGAAGAAAATAAAACACAAAAAAAGAGAGAAATGGGAAATTCACAGAAGTAATGTGATAAAGGAATCAGTTAGTCATCCCTTGTTGTTTTGGCTAATTTGTTATGAATGGATGAATAATTCAGCTCATCAGTTACTTTCTCAGTATTTTTCATTTTGGGTGCAGTATGTAGGCCACTGACTGAAATTCTACCTTGGGTATCAAACTGGTTTAGGGTTGACTGTAGAGGTAATGGTAAACAGTTCTGATGGTAACATTTATTTTCCTCTAGCTGTATGTGAGGTTCTTAAAATAACTTAATGAATGGTTTCCTTCCCCTACTCTTTGTCACAAAAAAGAACATCCTCAAAGTATCTGCACTAGTGCTTCATGAGGAGATTTTTAATATAAATCACAATTATTTACCTTGTTATATGATTTATTTGTTTTTATTGTTCTGTCATAGAGAGCTTTCCACTTACCAACCTAAAATTATGTCTTTATTGGGGTAAAAATTAACATCTGACGGCTGCCCTCTTTATATGTTCAATGTTTGACTGTCAGTTTTCATCCTCCTCTGAGGATATTTATTTTTACTCACTGCAAATAAGATACATATTCATGCAATCTGAAACATATATATTCTTTACATTTTATTCTTCTGCATCAATGTTGCACAGACGATTTCTGTTGTATATTGCATAGTTCATTCACAATTTTACAAAAAACTATTTTATTTTAGGGCTTTAGTTTGGCATATTTTAATGTCTTCTGTTAAAATATTTGAACTTATTTGTATATGAACTTGCACACTTATAAAAACATGTGGTGTGTATTTATTTTTAGGGCCTTTATATTGTTGCAAATAAATCAAGTCCTACTGTGTGGTCTAGAATATATTTTAAGTTAAAATAAATGAATTTTGAATGTATTCATTAGAATATCTAAATGTTTCATGCAAACTTATTAGTACCTACAATATTAAGACAAGATATCCTGCAAACATCCTCCTACAACCTTTGACATAGACTTAAAAACTGGTCAACATTACTATCTTTAGCGTGAGTATTTAGCAAATGTCCTGCTCAAAACCAAATTCACTGTCAAGAGAGACTTGTTTAGTTACTTTTTCTCCTCTTCTCAATAAACATTTCAGCACCTTTGCATCATCACCAAGACAGGGGTACTATAGTATAAGTATTGTTTTGAGTTTTGATTCTATTACTTTAGGTTTCAGTGAATGCATACAGTCATAACTTTAGAACTGGATTGTTGGATGTTTTTTGATTTTTTCCTGTTTCAGAGTGGACAACAGTGCTAAAGGCTGGTCTGTTTCTCTTAGGTTCCCCTCCCTGATTTGGGGCGTTGAATCGAACACCCTGACTCTGCTGTGTCCTTTAAGTTGTTAAGGGTTACTTTGAGCAGTATGTGGGCGTGTGTCTGAGTGGATGTCCTGTTCAGTTTTTATAAATGTGTATTCTGTGTGTTTGTTCCTGTCTGTATATTGTGACTTGTGGTGTCCTCAATGGTCCCTCTTGCTGTCCTCTCTCGTGAACGTGCGCCCTTTCCCCCCACCTTACAGGAGATTTGGATGGCCATTGGTGGGACCATGCGTCTTGGCATAGCAGCGAGGCCTCCCCAATGTCTTTGGTGAGACATGTGGAGCCCTGCCTTGACCCCCTCACCCCTCCCTCCTGCCCCCTTAACCCCCATCTCTCTCTCCCTCTCTACTGTCTCCCTCCCTCCCTCCCTCCCTCCCAGAGTCTTTTGTCATTTCATGTTTCCTTGTTTTATTTACACCTTTGCATGTTGTTTTTCTGTTTTTCTTTCTGTTTTATCCCACACCTGTAGGGGACAGTCAAAGGGGAAAAAGAAAAACTAATGAGCAAGCATTTATGTCCGAGCCGACACACACCTTATCTGAGAGGCAAAAGAAAATGGTGCGCTTTGGGGGCCACTCATTTGAAGAGGACTTGGCATGGTGTGAACCACAGGTTAAAGACTCGGGAGTTGATACGTGCAGTAGCACTACCCTAAACGAGGAGCATAGCCATAGTGAGAAGGTACTGAGACAATCTAGCCTGCATTTTGTTATTCTTTATGACCTACCCATCCAGTCTTGTTTGCTCTTTGTCACTAAGTGTAAATAGGTGAGATGTTTGTTTCTTTTGGATTTTATTTGCCGTTGTACATTGGATTTTTCCTAGCGATTTAGTTCCTTTTTTGTTTTTCGGTTACTTTTGGCTTCACCCAGCTTGGTGTTGCCTTAAAGAGTCTCTTGGGGGCACCCTCTTTGCTTGCTACCTGTACTTGCTGTTTTGCTCCCCAAACAGAATCTACACATCTTATGGTAGCTGTAAACGAAGAGCATTGACACACAACCTCTCTGTTTGTCATGGCACACAGGAATGTGGGTCTCTCCTAGATGCATGCTCGTTCTCCTCCGTATGTTGTGTTCTTGCTCTGCAACGGTCCTTGTTAGCGCAGTGTGAACACCTTTTACTCAGGCCCGTCCCTTTCACTCTGCTGCCCTTCCCCACAGCACCCAGTCCAGACAGAACCTGCCCCCCTGCTCAACTTTCCACTCACTTCTTTAGCAAAACCCAGTTATTGTAAGAACACAAAACAGGAAAGACTGGATTTGTTTTGCACAACAAATAAAAACATTTGTTTTTCTTTTTTCCCTTCCACTGCGCGTCTGTGATTTCACCCTACCTGTGTCTCATGGCTTTACTTTGTGCTGTGTCTTTTTCATTTCTTTAGATCGTAGAACGTGCTCTTCATGGTCCACCTCATTTGTTTTTTTAAGCTGACCTTTCCCCCTTTTTTGCTACCAGCTTTCCCCTCACTTTTCCACTTGATGGTGGTTTGTTTTTGTGTGTAGTGAAGCACTGGGGTGAGACTCCAGTGTTCCTGCTCTGTTTGAAGAGCTGGTTTGAGGAGTGTTTGGGCTGCTTGCTTTTTATTTGCATGGGATGCTGCATGAAGCTCACTCCAGCCTCACTCTGGCAGGTTCACACAAGCCTTAGAAGTACCACCAAGCACACGTTAGGTGTTGTTCTCTGTCAAAAGATCTGTCCATAATTAGCTGTGAAATCAAATCTTAAAGAGGTCATACTTTGCTTTTTCAGGTTTCATATGCTGTTCAGTGTTTTTTTACATGTCAAAACAAAGTCTGAGGTGTCAGGACTTCTACTTCTCTTCCTCTGGACAGTGTGAGCTGTGGCCTGATTCCATCACAGCCCCTGAACAGACCTAAAGGTGGAGATACAATTGCTGTTAACTTCGTGCACATGAACCAGTAATGGCCACCATGCAACCCTGCATCAGATCATCATGTAGATTGTGCACATCGTCCAGAATTCATGCAACTCAAATGCCAGCTGCAGTCTATACAGTACAATAGGATCAGCATAGAGGATTAAGAGATGTGACAGGGTCAATTTACAGATGGAGCCACTTAAATTTTCTCCAGTTACCTTGGTTGAGTCTTGGCTGATCCTTGACAGGAAAGTGCTTGGACCTGTCCACCCTCATGGCTCTAATGAAATCCTCATGATGATGTGATAAGCACCTATGCCTTGCTACTTTTGCAGGATATATAAATGAAAATTTTGATAACCACAGAAAGTTACACCAAGCACAGCTATTGAGAGCAGAAACAAACCAAAAAAACTATTATTTTATTTTGACCCTCATGTGCTGGAGGCAGGCTGGTAACTGTCTGGAACTCAGCTGACATTTGGCTGGGAGGAGAAAATTGAAGTGGCTGCATCTGTAGCAACAGGGACAACAATAACAGAATGTTTTAAATACAAATTCAATCAATCAATCAACTTTATTTGTATAGCACTCTTCATGCACAATTTTGTAGCACAAAGTGCTTCACGCAGAAATGAAGAAACTAAAATAAAGTATTAAAAGGTAAAACAAATTAAATACAATGAAAAAATTCAACCCACTCAACCCCATCCCTCACCCCTGCCTTCGCAATCCACATACAGCACACACACTCACTAGCACACACATACGAAGACGTGAAGAAGAGATTCTAACAGAAAACAGAGTAAGAGAACTGAAGAAATGCCATCTTTCATTGAAAATGAGGAAACACTGGAGCTAAGACTAAAATAATAATAACAAAATGACATATAAATAAATAAATAAATAAATAAAATCTTAATGAGAAACAAGATTAAAATAAATAAATATAAAAATAAATAGGTAAATAAAATGCATTTATTTAATTGAAGGATTAAGACCTCAGTCTTCAGCACTGACAACAACATGACTGCTAATCAAGCTGATGCCAAATAAATTCTCTTTTAGAAGTCAGGAATTTATTTTGGAAATAACTTCAGAGTACTGGTTACCTTCTGACTGTGTAAATTGATGACTTCTAGTTGACTCTGTTAGTGGGTGTTTGACTATGCTGAGTTTCTATGGCTGTAATAAAAAAAAAAAAACACCTCACAATGACAGATCGGAGAATACACTTTCTGGTTTAACAGGTGCTTTAGCTACAACATGTGCTAGCATAGTCTGTGAGAAGTCACTTGTGAACACAATCACTCATTAGACCCTGACATCAAGACAGTAACAGAGACACAAAGAGAAATATTGATGAAACAGTGTGCAGATTATGAGGTCTGACCACTGGTTATCAATAACCAAAACATATTTCATGATAACTTTGATTATTGGTGTTTATTTTGTTAGTTTTAGTTTTTAAAATTATGATTATTTTTACCATGGTTAAAGTTTATTTCTGATGTATCAGGTAGTCACATTCAGCTTAAGGTCTTTGCATGCCCTTTAGTGTTGTTCTCCACTACAGAGCCTCACATAAAGGACAATATATGAACAAGAACACTCATGATGCCAGTGTACATGAATGCGAATGCAAGGACTAAGTCCAAAGTATATCCCTGGCCTTAAACTGTGATGTCAGTCGTTCAAGCCTATTGGTCTAATATTGCAAACTCAGTGCATGGCATCAATTATAGAATGGGCAGAGAGTCATTGAAAACATGGCTCATAGCATTGCTGAAAAGATCAATTATCGCATAGAGGACCATTAGGGGTGCTCAGTATATTAAAGTTAGTGAGTTTCACGAATAGTAGCTATTAGGGCTGAACAATAATGTGAAATTATTATAATGTAACATTTTTCCTCAACAAAATAAATAGGAGAAAGGAGTTTTTTGTGCGTTTTTTTTGTACCACGGGTGCTACCTTTATTCTGTGACAAATTATAATTTTAATTTAGCATGGTCTTCTAAAACTCTGTCATTCTTCCACTGCACACTGCAGCCCTCTGACAGAAACTTCCTTACACATACTGTACACAGAGGAGGGAGAGTGAAGTGACAAGCATCATTAACTTGACAATAAGTTGTTGTTTGTGATCATCTTAACTCTTACTTAACCATCTACAGACCATTTCTGATGATGTCTAATCAGCCCTGTATTCATAACTCTTTGAAGCTTGCACGCGCTGCTGACTATCTGTAGACATCACAAATAAGACCACTATTGTTAAGATGTTTGCAAAGATCAGGTAAAGAGTAATTCTACAATTAAGATAAGAAAATGGATATAAATCACTTGAAAGGCTGAATTAAAATGGTCACTCTTTGAACTCTAACACCACTGCATATAAGCCCAGAGTCATCTTTTCTTTAACATTTGAATGCAACAGTCCAGTCTCAACAAGCAGATGGTGATTAATTTCACTGTAGATATAAGAATAAACATTAAACTTAGTAGTTTTGTTTTACAATCAACAACACAAAAATGGCACCATGATGCTTTTAAAGTCATGTGATGTGATCATTGTTCAAATTCAGAAGTGAACAGCCCATATTTGCAATAAATGAACCTGAGTTAAGGTACAATATGACCCCTTTAAGAATTCAATCATTTCCAATGTAGATATTCATAAAAAAACATTCGTTGTCAATAGACTTTGTGTGAACCTCCTTCCCTAAGTGATTAGATTCTTTCCCTGTGCCACCTCTTCACAATGAACAGTTGTCTACTTTGGTCTAAAGTAATCAAATTTGAGTGGATGAGTTGTTAAACAAAAGGTGTGTTGTTGCTCTGACCTTGTAGCACCCGGTGACGTGGCAGCCGTCCAAAGATGGGGATCGCCTAATAGGGCGTATTTTGCTCAATAAGCGTATGAAAGATGGAAGTGTGCCTCGAGACTCAGGAGCTCTGCTCGGCCTGAAGGTGAGCTTTGTGATTTTCTTCTTTTTTAATATATATTTCGCATGTTCAAATAAAGAAGATCCCATGAATATGCATGTCATATTTTCTCCAACAGTGGAAGTTGAAATATGTTGATGTGGCACATAAAACACCCTGGTTGTTGGTTGCACTCATTAGTTGGCCTAATATAGATACAAGGCAAGGAAACATCGAAAGTTTCGACAGCTATTTGTGTTGGTTAAAACCTCAACTTGAGTTGTTAAAAGAACGTTCATTTAAAAAAAAAATGAAAAGATGACTGTAGGATTGGATTCACATTGGTGATTTATCAAAGCCTTTTACTGTGGTCAGTGCCACATAACTTCTAGAAGTTAAGACAAATAAAGAAAAGGATATTAAAGGGGCAGTGACACTGAGCTGCTGATTTGATCTACACTAATATTGCCTAAGGAGCATGACAAAAGTAACAAATAAATGAAGTGAGGGTGGTTGTGTCACACTATACGTCAAATGGCTATATGTCAACATAAAATTGTTGAATGAAATTAAATTGACCAATTTATTCAGTCATCTGCCTATGCAGAAAAGGCTGCTTTAGTGACACCTGTCTTTTAATCTCATGAAGCGCTCTGGGTCAATACAACCTCCAGTGAGACCATTTGATAGTCAGTTCATGCTCTTCTCCAGCCTTCTTCTCCAGAAGGTGGTTGCCTTTTTATTTCAATCACCCAACCAACGTTGAACAGCCAAGAACCATTGACCTGTTTCATTTAAATGCTAGCTAGAGCTTACAAAAGTGAGCGTCACTGATCAGCTACAGCAACATAATCCAGGACTTCGTACTGATAATTATCCCTGAACTCCTGTACAAAATAAAAAGTCTAGTAAACTCTATCATTTACTGTCAGATGCAGAACACGCATCCAGTCAGTGAATTCCCCAGGAGATTGAATACTTGCTATCAGAGGGAGGGGACCTGGAAGCACAGAGGAATAATCCCATCTATACCCCAAATCACACCCGGTTTATAACCAGTTCTGTCATGATAAATAAGAACTTTTGAGCTATGATTTCCAACATTAATGGCTTTTTTCCCCAGTAGACTGTATTTATCACTCCCAAGCATTGATAAATTATTCAACTTCAATTTTTTATTAAAAACTCATTGACCTTAATGCATATTGATATTATGCTTTATAATTTCCTAAAGTCCCTTGTACTCATTTGCAAACAGTTCTCCGCAACAGATCCAAGATTTGACCATTGACATATCATTTTTGCACGGTCATAGATCGGGGTGGGAATCAAGAAACAATTCCAGCTAAACACCTTAAAAAATATCTTGGGGAATAATTTTATTTGACTTGATGCTCAACAATCAGTGCCTCTGTATCAGTATTGTGTGCTTTGCAAAATACTAATGTTCTGACTGCGCCAAAAACAGTAAGCTCTAACAGCAACAAAGGAGTCAAGGGAATGATCATGGCCGACAGGAGACTGAGGGGGTCTATGGTGGGACTTAATGTTCCATAAATTATGCTAACAGTGCAAACATGCCATGTCTGTAGTTGTGCTTCAAGTAAGGTTGATTTTTCCCACACAAAAACACACATCTGTTTTGGTCAGGCAGGTGATAAAGAACTTGATCATTAAGCATATCTGATGATGGCACTGGTATATGGCAGTAGAATCTTTTTGATTGCCACCCCTACTTATATGTGCATGATTCAATGCTCATGCCACAGTGTTTCATACAATGCTGTGTATCTTTTACAAACCATGTCCCATCCCCACAAATATTCAGTCAGTTACTGCAGCAGCCTCACTCCACTGCCCAAAGCATATACCTGATTTTTTTGTTGTGGTAGATACTTTAGTTTCCCCTCCCTTTCCAGTGTTACATAAATCTGTAGTTGGTGCACACTGGTAAAAAAGCTGAGCAGTCAAAGTCTACAGGAGCATGCTGGGCCATGAAGAGGGAGAACAGAGAACAGCAAGATGGGGAAAAATCATTACTGATTGAATGAGTCTCCTGAAATGGCATGTTTGTGTCTGCTCAGTGCCTCTGCGCGTTTCTGTCCGCTCAGCAGCAGCTAGCCAACTCGGCAATCCAGGCAGTCAGTCCATCAGTCAGGCTGCCAGCCTGGCCCTCCCCCACACCCCCCCTTGCTCTCTCTGCTCCACTGCAGGCCTCCTTCTCTGGCTACAGCCTGTTACATAAAGCCATTTCATTTAGCAGACTTCCCTAAGCTCCTTTGTATGTTGGCATTCAGCTGCCATTAAGAGGGATTTTTATTTGTATGATGCCCATGTAAGCTGAGCAGAATGTAGTACAGCAGCTCAGGACTGTACAGTACAGCTCTAGCCCATGGGCCTGCACTGCTACAGATCCACAGTGCAGCACTAGTGTGCCTTTAGGGTAGAAAACACAGCTCTAGACATATTTAAAAACAGAGATACACTTTAACCAACAAGCCTGTGTCATAAATGGTCTTATCAAAGGCTGGAGATTTATACCTTGCAGGCAACAGTTAAAGCATCAACTGGATACTTTAAAGAAAAAATAAAAATCTGCTGTGTGCTGCAAACTGTGTTGTATGCATATATGTTCTTAAGATGAACCCATGAGTCCTAAGCGTGAAACGAGAGAGTCTAAACATGTTTCGTATCACCTTTCTGCTTCTACAGGTGGTTGGAGGCAAGATGACAGAGTCTGGTAGACTTTGTGCTTTTATCACTAAAGTGAGGAAAGGCAGTCTAGCAGACACTGTTGGACACCTCAGGCCAGGTAAAGGAAACATTGATGTACACATTTTAGGGCCTGTTTTCCGCTACTTTTTTCTCAGACAGAATGTACAACACATGGATAAAAGATTGAATATTGTGTGTCCTTTATTTTTTCACAGGTGACCAGGTGCTGGAGTGGAATGGGAAGCTTTTACAAGGAGCCACATTTAAAGAAGTTTACAATATCATTTTAGAATCAAAGCCTGAGCCACAGGTGGAGCTGGTGGTCTCACGGCCTATAGGGTAAGAGCTTTACATACTACTTTACTTTCCATTTAGCCATCCCAGTCACATTTTACCTTGGCGACCTGCTGTATTTATGAGTTAAAAAGACAGTGGTATGAAACAGGTTTCTCCCTATCCAGACATAAAGGTTTAACTTGTTCAGAATATTCCCTCATTTAATTTAATTACTGCCCTGAAACACTGGTTGAGAGTTACATCTGATGTTTAACAAGATAGTATCAACAAGTGTCAGTATGCTAATTTTAGCTTAAAGCTGCCTCTGCATCTGTAGATTGTCCCCCTGATAGTGGTGTAAGGAGAATGATTTTCCAGTGTTACATGTCAGGTATGTAAACAAACCTGAGGGGATATTCCAGCTGAGAAATTGGTATTTAAAGTGAAGTTTTGTAGAGATGAAAATTAAAGGGTCATAGCTCTATACTGTGATCATGCTTGGGACTTTCCAGCTCTATGCACTGGTCATGGGAATGATAGCTGTCCATCGACCTCCTTAGAAAATTCCTACGGTCATATGTAATCTACATACTTATCCAGGGTTTTTTGGTTGATTTACAGTGGATGGGCTCATGCTAACACCAGGAAATGCCAGTGTCATGATGTAAAATGTGACATTTTTTTTCTGGGTGACACACTTAATAAATGGTTAGAATCAGTAAGAGTGCTTGCTAAAGCCTCTTGGTGTACTTTACAGTATACTAATGGTAGAAAAAAGCAGTGCAATGATAACTAGAAAAGCACTCAGAGAGCGCAGACCTCCGCCAGTGCCATAGTCCTTAGACATATTGTGATTTTGACCATAAATGTTAGTCCTACCTTTATTTCATGTAAATATTTAGATTCCTTGACCATGAAAACATACCATTAGCAATTGGATTCATAATAATATCTATTTTAGTTCAGTAGTTATTCACAGAAATCACATTTTTCGTTATGGCGGATCAACACCAAAATCGAATCAGTTCTTCCTTTTCCCATGCTGAACATTTCCTGAAAATTTCATCAAAATCCATCCATTACTTTTTGAGTTATTTTGTTCACAGACGGACAGACGGACAGACAGATGGACAAACAAACTCTTCCGAAAACATAACCTCCTTGGCGGAGGTAAAAATTGTGACCATGTTTCTTAATGACATCTCACTGAATGGCTTTAAAAAATGGAGTACTCCCTGATACCTCTTTGGGGAGTTTTCCAATGAGGGCTAATGCTAATGCTATCAAACAGCGGTGCTATAATTACCTACGTCAAGGGGGTTATGTTTTTGGTCCTGTATGGCTGTCTGTTTGTTTGTGTGTGTGTTTGTTTGTTTGCAATATTACTCAAAATTTATTGGCTGGATTCTGCTGAAATTTTTAGGAGATGTTGGTAATGGCCCAACCTAAAAATGATAAGATTTGGTGGAGATTACTGCCGAGATTACTGCCATTAGCAGACAAAATATTTGCTCAACATATGTCTAACTAATAATGATATCAATGTGATTCCAAGAGCTTGCTTTTGGATGTAAAAACAAGATTTGAGCTTTCATGATGGAGTTTTGCTCTCTCCAAGTGCTTTCTAGTTTAAAATGTGACCATGTTTAAAATTTGTGAGAGAATACTCCCTAGTGCCCCTTAGGGGAGTTTTCCAATGGGGACCAATGCTAATGCTGGGAAATAATGATGGTATGCTTACGCAGGTGACCATGTTTCCTGGTGACTTTTAACTGAATGAGAAGTTCTCATCTGAACATGTTAATTTGTTTGAAATGTTTGAAGTGTAAAGCCACTAAAGTATTGGTGTCATATTAGGCTGCAAAGCATGTAATCAAAAACAGTTTTTCCAAGTCTGGCTGTTGTTGTCAGTAAAGTCTTGTTCTTAAACAGAAAGTAAAATCATCTAGTGAAGGTAGATGCTGTCTGATGTTTTTAATCAAATGTCCTGCTGCTGTCACAACGAGCAGGCAGCAGCAGACATTAAGATCAGATGTTGAGATGCACCTCACTCATTGCATCCTTCCTGAGAAGGCATGAGCATCAAAATGTCTGCTGGTTTTGTCTATAAGCCCATTACCAAATGAATGCTTGGAAAGATTCCAGGTCTCTGTGACCCAGCAAATAAAAAAATCAGTGTGGGAAGATGAATTTGTTCATCAAATTAAGTGTTTTTTATTCTGCCAGAAGTTAGTGCAAGGGCAACACACTAAATGGGTCATTTTTAAGAGAGCTTTTTTAAACACGTACTTAACTGTTATAACATTAAAGGTGTGTTCTCATTAAATGCATTTTCAGGCCAGCTTATCAGAAAACTATTTTTAACACATATCTGTTCAAACTAAACACATCAAACTAAAGTTGGGAAATATTGATGAGGTTCATGAAAACTACTACAGGCTCTCATGTATGTGTTCAGAGCCTATAAATCCTTTAATAATGGGGAAATGTTTATAGTCATAGTCTCATTTGAAAGAGCATGATCAGAGCTACTCAGGCATAATATCAATATAAAGTTCAGCTTTAGCGGAGAGTAAGATATAATTTGTTTTCTTACTGCATTTATTTGGGCAATATCTGTGCCGGGGTTAAACAACATCTCTTCCTCTCCCTGTGGCTGTGGCTCCGTCAGACTGTGGTTCGTAAGGCACTGACACTGCTGTCAGGCAGACTAAAGGGCTTCTGATTTTCTTCTCTTCTAAGCTGATCTTTAAAGGGTTAATTGTCAGGGAAAACAGGAGCACCTTTGTCAATTCCTATATCTGACCTGCTTTGTGCTGCTGAGGGAGCTGCGGGTGAATCAAGACTAATGCGGTGCTTACAGTCATTAAAGCACGGTGCAGTCAGCATTAGCTCAAATTGATCTTTTCTATCCTTTACTTCTCTCACCGTTCTCAAACACTCATGGCTCTGATTTTTTTTGTCTTTTCAGAGATATTCCAAGGATACCAGACAGCACACATGCACAACTGGAATCAAGTTAGTCTTTTCAAGTTCTTATCCACATTTCATTATCCAGTTTCATCCCATGAATCCCCCGGGAATAGAGTCTCAGAATCATTGTTCTCTCCCTGAACATGTTTACCTTTCTCTTGGCAAGCTTTCTTCCCTTCTGTCTGTCTATATTTCGTCTTGACCTCTGCTGTTTGCATTCTCATGTTATTTCTTCTCCAATCCCATGTCAGTAAAGCCACAAGGTAAAAAAAAGTCTGTCTTTGGGCTTTCTCCCTGTCAGGTTCAAGTTCTTTTGAGTCACAGAAGATGGATCGCCCATCCATCTCCGTCACGTCCCCCATGAGTCCCAGCATGCTGAGGGACGCCCCCCAGTACCTGTCAGGACAGCTCTCAGTAAGTAACCCCAGCATACCAATGTGAATCCTCTAAGGGGACAGATCTGATATGATGCATTTCAGTATGTTTTATTGGCTTAACTCGTCTCGACTTTGCTCAGTTTTTGGACCAAGCATTTGGCTTTTCATTTGTTGTAGACTTTGATAGTTTCTTCTCAGTCTTGTTGGGGTTGTCATCCCATGTCTTTTCAAATTTTCCATAATGTCCAACTTATCAGCAACTAAAAGCCTGCCACACACTAGAAGATTTTTAAAAATCAACTGGTTTTAGAAAGTGGGAGACCTAAGAAAATTATAAAAATATTTTTTTTCCTCAATCCTCAAACACACAAACTAGATGCAAGACTGTGAGACCACACCTGAAGACTGACTCAGTGTGTCAAAGCAAAATTCTCTGTTGGACCACATTTTGTAAAAGAAAAATTATAAGTGGATTACGTGGGTACATTAATGTTACCATCACTGCCAGAGTGAAAAACTGATTCAAATAAAATTTGCAATTAAATAATTTAACAGAAGAAATAATGAAAGCGTTAGATTTTTTAAACAAGTATGTTTAAATGAAACACTAATGCTTACAAAGTTTGTGATGCTTGACTAAAGTAAAGGAGTTTCAAGAGGACATACCCCAGTCAAGGCATTTCTGACATTCTCAATTGTTAAAACAAAATGTGGAAAACTGGCCTATCTCGTTAAGTTAATGAATCCCTGCACGGAAAAAAATGTTTGTGTCCATATTCAGAAAAAAACACCAAAATCTAATCACTTCTTCATTGTGCTATGACCAGCTGTTGTTGGTCTAAGCAGGTGTCTTGTGCACAGATGTGCAAACGGACAGGAAAACAGACAAACACAGGCAAAAACATACCTTCCTTTGCAAACATATTTACTGGTCATTTTTATTTATTCTTCGTACAATTCTGTACCTACTTTAAGTTATGCTTTGCAATGACTTTTACTCTTACAAATACCAATCGAACCTCCAATTCTTGCAAAAATTCTGCCATGAAATTCTGAAGTGTGTGTCTGGCTTTAGTCTATAGTGTAAATTGCTCTCACAGAAAGGCTATGTTTTTTTCTCAGTAAACCACAGGACAAAATGCACTTGAAAAGTACAAGAGACAGGTAAACCATACAGTGATACAAAGCTGATGAATCCCATGTTGAACGTCCTCTTCATGATACCCGTAGTGACAATACTCTTCAGTGATCAGTGTCTTGAAGTCACATTTTTGTTGAGTTTTAGTCTACTTGTAACCTCACTTAGAGCCAATTCTAAAACATTGTCAGGTTTCAGTTATGGTCCCAAAATACAACCTGAGCAGAGTCGATACAAGTCGAGCCAAAAGTAGACAGTGCTTAAATGGCCACTGAGGAAAACTTAGGGAGAGATGGGTTATCAGGAATGTATTTTTGGGAATACTTTAAGCTTTATGTATTCATAATAGCACTCAAAGTAATTTTTAAACCTTGGTTTCTGTTGTTGTGAGCTCCATCTTGTCTTAGTCTGCCTGTTCTGCTGGCCACTCACCAATCCAGCGCAGGGTTTTATATCAGGTTACTGTGTGTATTGTCCATTATCTAGTGTAAAAACCCTCCAGGGGTAAATGGGTAAAGTGCTGCATTAAGCAAGAGATAAATCAACTCTCAAATTTAGCATCCACCTGGGAGATAGCTTAAGCAACTATGTAATACCTCCTGGACATGTTTTGCTTACACGGTAGAATAATTTGACTCCCATTGACACCTCTACAACTGTGTCAGCTGATTAAAGATGAGGACTGCATCCTGCAAAAAAAGTCAAACTCTTGCCAAGATGCCTCTAACGTTTAAGGTTTCTTTTATCAGAATACTGGCATTGATGGCTGACAAAGATCAGGTCCCTGAATAAACCCTGTAAGATGAGTAATTCTGCCCAGTAAAGAACTGATAGTAAGATATTTTTGGAGTAGTCTTTATGCTTAGTTAAGAGGGGTTTAACGTCACTATGACGCAAGAATTGGAGCAGAGGAGAAATCCTCCAGAATAGAAAGAGAAATATAATTGTGACTCATTGATAATTTCATGCAGAACAGAGCAGAGGAGCTTTGGGACAGGGATCAGAAAAGTAGAGAGGAAGGGATAAAAGTAAAAGGTGAGAAAGTGAAGTGAGAAATGATCAACTGGACCAAAGCTCTTATTGGTGACTGCAACCTCTATTTCGGGTGAACTGCAACTTTCTGTGGTTGTTTTGTGGAGTTTGGTTTTATGCATTACTTTATTTTTTCTTTCTTTTCTTTTTCTCGTTTTTTTGCTGTTTAATTTTGCTTATCCAGAGCCAAAGCCTTAGTAGAAGAACAACGCCTTTTCCCCCTAGGGTCCAGGTAATGGGCCCTGTCTGAAGGGCACAAACTCTATTTGGTCTTTGCTCCTTGACTGTTGACTGGCCTTTTTCTGTTTCTATACTTTGGAAAATGCATTCCAGGGGAAATGGCAGCTTCAAGTTTCCCTCTCGGTGCAGTGCATTGTGTCATTTTTCTTTAGTTTGATTTCTTGGTATCACTGTTATGCTGAAAGTTAATACTGCTCATTTTAACCCATTCACATCATTACTCCTGGATAGTGCATGCTTAACTAATATGAACACCTTGACACTCTGTCATTGCCTAGATTTACACCACGCTCAAATAAACCTTTTGTTGTTGTAACTTTGGCAATGAAGGATGAAATCTGCCAGAGCAAACTGAGGACGAAAGATTTTATTTCTTGTTTCAGTTTAACTGAAACTTTTTACATAACTGCGGAACAATTGATTCATTTTTGAATTTGGGTATTAAGGATCATGCACAATATCAAATGTTAATATTTGCTGTATTGTAAGGCAATATTAAGTAACAGCTTGTGTTGTTGGTGGTCTTGAGTCTTCAGTTTCATGTTGCAATGAAAAGACAGCAAGACCATTGTCCTGCATAAACCCTACAGTCAATGTTCCTTTCACTTGAGAGTACATTTACTGTACAAGCAAATTGTACCTGTGTAATGAATAACTTCATGCTGAGTGCAGCTAAGGTAGCTCCCGGTGTTTCCTATGTTGTGGGTTTGTTGTTGTTGTTGAATAGAACACAGTAACAGGTTGAAACCTTTGATCCATGCAGCTTAATATACTTGCTTTCTTCCTCACTGGTTCTGTTATAATGTACTGTATGTTTTATTAAGAGTACTCTGTAAAATCTTTCTGCATGAATATGCATGTGAGATACTGCACAAAAGAGACTTAAACACTATGTGAATATAATGTACTTGAGGCTGGTAGTGCTATAGTTAATGGCACATAAATTATCGTGTATTTTATGAACAAGTTCCTGGGTGACATAAAAGCATGAATTCATACATGTATTTATGATGAAGTATCAGTAATGCACATGAATAAACAACTTTGTTATTAACAAACTTCATACAGAAATTGATGTATGAAAAAAGGGACTCTTCAGGGCCCATATTTTGCCTTAACTTGGTTTCATGTATCACATTTTGATGACTGCTTTGATATGTTCAAAATCACATATATTCCAAAAAACTTCTGGTGTTTATATAACGACTTCCCCTGATCCAGCTGTATTCTCAGTCTGCTGGAGGTCCCGTCTCTCTAAGGCCCCATTCCCCATGTAGACTCAGTTCAGTGCTGCTTGGCACCATGTTGTTAACAGCTCTCCATTCACTCTGCAGTGTATGCTCTGTTCTGGGCTCACCAGCCTGAGCCAGTGGGCTTTAACTGCTAATGAAACAATGGTAGGATGTCACACTGGTAGGTCTATTCAGAGGGCAGAGAAACGAGCAGTTTTAGTTACCTACAGCTACATAAACAGGCAGGGATGAAGAAGTCTTGATACTTCAGACTTGTTTTTGCTCATGGAAGTATTTCATCACACAAAAGAGATATGCAAAACACTCCAAAGTGCAGATAAAATCAGAAAAGCATAGTATGACATTTTGAAGTTATTGGAATGGGTTACAAGAATGTCCATGATTTGAAAGAGAGATCTTAAATTCCCTTTATTTGAGGATCTGCTGACATAATGTGTTCTAGATGAAATGTTAAAGTCATCATGGTCTCAACACACTGGATTAAGTAAGTGTTCTGTTTTTTGGTCTTATCTTTAACCTCAGACCTCCATGTCAAGATATCACTGATGTTTTCAGTAAATCAACTTTTCTAAATTAAAGCAAAGCGTTTTCCCCTGAAGTTGTAGCTTCAAAGTCAATATAATAGCAGGAGGACTTACAACAGAATAAATGGTGTCTATTCCACTCCCTTTAGTAGCAATGGCTGCCTGTATTTCCTGTGAAAGATTGACTTAAGGTCACACTGGTATGTAACCAGCAGTCTGTTTCCTGCAGTCCCTCAGAGGAAGAGGGAGTTTTAACTGTATTCCTGTGTGATGCTAATGTTGCATTTAAGTCGGCTTTGCACTTTTTTACAACTGTCTTTAACTGCACTCTGTCTTTAAGCACCATTGACTTTTGCCATGTTGGCTTGCACTTCTGCTACCTGTGTTGTAGCAGTTAAGCTCTCAGCCCTCAGGCAGTAAGTGAATGGCAGATTGACAGCAAGAAAGCCCAGCTGCCCCTCTGTTAGTTAATTTCATCAAGGGGTCTGTTCAAAAAGATAAGCACCATACATGGCACAGGTACTTCACAATACACCTAAGCTTTCTGTGCAGCTAGATCAGCCTGTTTTAATGTCTGTAATCAGACGAATGCATCTTGCAAAGCTCCAATCTAAGACAATTTTGGTGGCAAGATGATCTGAACTGTACTCCTATTTAATGAAAAACACTACAAAACTTTCAATAGAAAGGATTCTTCACTCCACTTCTCACATGCTTGGTGAGAGTTTCTCTTAAAAGTGGTTCATTTTTCTGTCCCTTGAACTGTGGCTGTATTGTCTGCCTATGGCATAATCTGATTTTCCTGATAATCAACTGATATAAGAGCTGTCCAATCTCCTGCCAGATATGTTTTGGATCTGCTCATTCTCAGACACTTTCTATGGACTCGTTCCCAGATGGACTACTGAAATATGTTGAAAGTCCATCTTTCATGTCGGGTCACACTATATCAACATTTTATCCAAATGAAGTATTCTGATTTAAAGACAGAACTATTTGCTAAAAGTATGCATAAACCCTTGCTAGCAATACCCTGCTGTTTTCTCTCAATGGCCCCATTTACATAACCTTGCATAGCAGATGGGCCTGCCTGATTCAGTTCCTGAAATCCTGCAGATCCCATCTTGTAGCGCCCCGTTGACCAATGGATTCACTCGGCTAAAATTTTAACGGCCCAATCAGGGAAGAGAGGCGGGAGCTGCAGAATGCGGACGTGACGACAACCGGAAGTTGAGAACGGAGATGCCGATTAGCCTATTGTTCTCATAGATACTTGGTAAAACTTGGCGAAATCTGCCCTCCTCAGAAGTTTACTTGTAGGGATTGTCTTTGACGAGGTTCATGTCACATGTAAGTGTTAAATGAATCATCTGTGTGGAACGATATAGTGTAAAACGATAGTATAAGGCCGTTAGCAGCTAAGTTTGCGGCTAACAGCTAACGGTCATTTGCTGTCCTTAGCCGTTAGCAGTTAGCAGCTAAGTTAGCTGCTAACGGCCAACAGTCATTAGCTGTTGTTAGCTGTTAGCGGCTAAGTTAGCGACTAACAGCTAACAAAAAAGTATGCTATTTTTTTTCAATTCTTCATTCAGCCATTTCAAGTAACAAACAGGCACATTTTGCATCATACATTCTTCAAAAATCACTGAGCAGCATCAGCAGCCAATATAAACGAAATAATAAAATAAAATGTATATATAAAATAAAAAAATAATGACAAATTCAATGAAAACATTGCTTCATTATATGAGGCAACCCTGCTTGATGTGGATTGGTCTGTGATGAATGTGACGAGCAAAACGATGATCCAATCACAAGCTTGTGTTTTTTTTAAACGTTCTGCCCCTGAAAACAAATTAAAAGGGCCCTACCCAGATGGACTAGTGAAATATTTCTGTGGCAGATATATGGAGCTGTCCATCTGGCTTGTCAGGTTACCGTTTACATGGGTCAAAAATCCTATTTACAATCAGATTGAAAGGTCAATCAGATTAGAAATGTCTCATGTAAACATCTTAGCCAATCGGATTCACCCGGATCTGATTGTATTTCGGATCGGATTGTGAGAGGTAGTCTACACCGATTGATAATCCGCTCCATGCTTCATGTAAACGGCTGAGTGGAACAGATTGGGTTGATAGAGAGGATTGTTCGGTCTGCGCAGGCGCTCCGTAGTACGTAAGAGGCACGTACTGATGTATGCAGAGCGTGTCCAAACAAACATGGCAAACAAACATAAGAACTAGACGGTGGAGGAAACAAACTTTTTAATAGAAACCCTGCCAGAGTTAAAAATGACTTCAGAGCTTCAAATAAATGTAACCATAACACAATAAGCGTCCCCAACAAAACAAGACATGGATCCATCTTTCTAGAGGTAAACAGGAAGCAAGAAGTGCACCTCTTCTTCTCTTACACATTTGCAGGTAGTGGCAGAGTGACTTTCTGCACATGTCAAAAAAAACAATACAATCGGATTCAGCTGGGGCCAGGCAAACGCGGATGGAACGTGGATCTCTTTACTCAAAGTTCATGTATACAGATCGAATCAGATTCACTTAATCCGATTGATTTCAATCAGATTGAGGATTTCAATCAGATTGAGGAAAACTACCCATGTAAACGGGGCCAGTGTTCAGAGTGGTGCTGAACTTAGGCCAAGCTACGTTGAGTGGGAGTAAACTTTTAGAGCTTTTTAACGTGTTTGACTATGGCAGCTGTACTTGGTGTCATGACAGTACATGTCTGAGCATTGCATACTGGTATCTTGGTTGCATCAGAGTAATAGCAGCAGCCAACTATTTCAATTAAAAAATAGATATTAGAAGTGCAGCTTGTACTTTTAGGATTTTATTGTAGCACTCTGCAAGTTTAACAGCAATACTTAACCTTCTCACAAGAAATACAAGTAGCTTTTTTGTACAAGACCAGTTAGCCAGTTGTCCCACTATCCCACAATGGCAAGGGCAAAATAAATTAAAGATGAGGAAAGAGAATAGTAATGGATGAGGTGCAGAAAAGACAGAGAGTGACAGAGTAACAGAATAGACTAGAATAAATATTGGACTGTTTTTTACAATTTATCTTGAGATTCAAGTAGCAACAGGCTCCAAGTCAGGTGTTGTTGGATAAGAGAGTAGAGTTGCAGTTTTTATGTTTGAAGTTAGACATGTGACGCCCTTAGTACATGTGCATTTACTGATATTTCATCATAAAAGCATGCATGAATTATTTGTTTTTTCAGACTTGAATTAGTTTTGATCTGTGGGTCCTAAACTACATTATTAGCATATTTTGCTACAAATATTCTGTCATTTAGATACATTTCTTTTTATTGTGTGAATGTTCATGTCCACACTAAAGCTTATTGACATCTATATTGAAACAGGGATTCTTTTATGGTCCAGTCCTTTAGAGACAGGTTACACAGTTTAGCCATAGTTCACAGTGTCTGTAATTGTGGAATGCAACAAACTGAGACTTTGTTGGTACAATTTGTCTTTCTGTAAGCCCTCTGCTGTCTGTTTTGCCTATAAATTCAATGGACTTGTAGTGAATGCTTTTTCTTGCGTTGCTGCATGTATTTCTGGTAGTTTAAAAATGGTGCAGACTTTCCCATAATCTTTTTCAAAGAAGTATGGACAAGAACTTAGAAGTTTGGTTTCTCTCATTTCATGCCCTTTCTTTAAAGTCCTGGAGTTTTTTTTTCTTCTAAGTATCTTAGTTTGAAGTCCATACTTTCTTTCAATGTGAAACTGTCCTCAATTTTTACAGTCGCATGATCAATTTATTTATATATGATGCTTATATAAGAAATATGATGTGAGGTCAAAATCAACACAGGTAGACTGCATCATCTCACCCAAGCACACTAACAATTTTAGTGCATGTTGCCCTGAGCATTTTATTTCAGTTTGCTTCAGTGGGAATGACATTCAGGGCAATTTCATTCAGTTCCATTCAATAAACTTTATTCATCCCTGCAGGGGTAGTTTTTAATGACAAGTAAACACACATTTAAAACACTTAACAAAACAAACAAAAGCAGCAGAAAGACATGGCACAACACATTTTAAATGAAAGTCAACTTTCTTTGTCCATCAGATTTAAACAATCACTGAACAATATACAACACAATACAATACACTTTGAATGATCACTGTAAGGTACTTTCATGTTTTAAAAGGCACTGAAGATGTGATAGTTTGCACACTGCGCATGTGATGACATCATCTTAGCTGGAAAACACATTCCTTTTTCCTTTAGGGTTAATACAGGAGATGAAACTATCCTGTGGCTAATTGAAGGGGTAGTTCAGGATTTTGAAATTTGTTGGAGGTAAGTATTGATTTTATAAGGCCAGTGCACAGCGATGGTGATGCACTCTGCTCCTGTACAAAAAGAACCAGAATTGAAATAAAATTGTACATTGTTTTGAATTTCACCAACAGGTAAAACCAAGCTACACAATCATGATGAGGTGATTGTACGCTGTATGATACAATTACATCAACTTACTTTTCCCTAACAAGCCTTTTTGTTATGGTACTACTTCAGCCTACATGTCCCTCCGATTAACACATGGATTAAGTATAATTTTGTGTTTTTTGAGTACTGTTAATGAATTATGAGACTACTGCATCCTAGTTATAGTTGATATTATTTTAGCTTACAAATGTTTACAGATGATCAGGATGACAAAGAGGCTCATGTGGATGAAGTTAGTTCTTGCTCAGTTTCCTCCTTATCATTCAATATGTTTATGTTATTAATGAAATAAAGAAACATGCAGAGCATTTACTTCAGAGACAAATTTTAGTTTGGATAATCTGTTTTTACTTCCACTTCAAGAATCTTAAAGTCAGGTCTGTTCAAGTTTAAATGTTCTTAACAACTGGTGCTCAATATTGTGAGAGCTGCAGACTGCTACTTTACATAAACTGTGTGAGTAAAGCCAGAGATACACTTGCAGTTTGTCCTTGAATATGTTGTGTCTGTTGGTTATGTGAGTATATATGTGTATGTACTTGCCTGTATTGGAAGTGTGGTACTGTAATGCTGCGTTCACACCGCAAGCAACCCAGCTACCAAAATCGCGTCGCCCACTGACATAGCGTCACGTGTCCATAAATAACTCATTTTGGTCACCGTTGCCGTCGGCCATCGCTCGGTGACGTCACGTCCGCTCGAGTTTCACCACGATCATATCATATATCATATAGTAGGATGTAAAAGCTGACATTATTCCAGCTGTATCCTTTTCATTCACTTATCAACCACAAAACACTGCAGCTGATGCCCAGCAGCAGCATTATCTGTGAGTTTACCGCAGTCGGTCTAGGCGGAACTAATGTCCTCACTGACATTAGTTCCGTGTTTCCCACATGGACATGGATTGTTCCTCTGTAGTCCGGATGAACAACTGTCTATGGAGGATACGGTCACACGTGCACACACCGCTGATTGATCAACTTTTTTTACTTTCACATCGCGCGCAAGCTATGTGGTAGTGTGAAAAGCGGCTGTCGCATTGCGGGAGGGTTAGCCCCACCCCATCACGGCTGTACATTGATTTTGCATGGAGAGTGATCGCCGAGGTAGTACAAGTAGCGTGCGGTGTGAACGCAGCATAAGAGACCACTAGAAAGCTAAAAGGACCCCAGGCTGTATGCATCTACCTGTTTTGTTAGAAGTAAACTGCAAATATAACGGTAAATATGAGGGTAAAAGTAAAATTTAACACCTAATATCAGCAACTTAACATCAGCAGCGTTTGTGCTAAATTTATCTAATAATTTCCTCTTTGCACCGTTCTAAGTGTCTTGGTGTTTGGTCTTATGAGTGAAAGTGATAACTGGGACTTTCTTCCAACTGTGCTGTTAGGTTGTGTAGTTAAGCACTGACAGATATTAAGGGTGTACCCTTCAGTGCTTTATTGTGAAGTGTTTGTAGGCATAGTACTTACTACTACGTACTGCATAAGAAAATTCAGAAGTAAATTCGGCCTAAGAAACTAAGCTAACACAAATTCACTCACCAATGAAATCAGCCATGGCTTCAACTCAACGTCACAACTTTACACAGTCACTTGTTGAAGTAATACATCAAACCTAATTTAGCTTTTTTCCAACTTTAAAGGATAATTTATTGGTCAGCATCTAAATTAACAGTCTTATCTGTGTCTGTATAGTCTTTCACATCATTTAGGTGTTGATGATTGTCAACTTTATTTTTAACTTACAAATTGTTAAACTTTCTGTTTTAGTTGTTTCTGCTGTAGTGATGACATGTATCTCTCCTGCCTCTACACTGACCCTAGCAATCATGTGTAGACTTCAGCTCGTGTCTGTGTTGTATTCATTTTGGGTGATGAGAATAACTGATGTGCTGAATTGATGCAGGGGACTTGTGCTGGCCATCTCGTGTCCACGTAGTTAACAGCAAGTACAGTGTATCTTCAGCTTAACTTTAATTTCCCCTGTCCTTCTGGTCCCGAAGAAGTTTCTGCTATAAGTCATGTTGAATCTCTATCTTGGATAATTACACTTCGTTTATAAAAGCATCCTTGCAAATCCAGAGTAAATCTTGATTTTGTTGCCCTTGTTGTCTCCCTATAAACCCTGATATAAATAGTTGGTCAGCATGCTCCTGGTGGAAGGACATGCAGGCTGTGCTGTGTGCTAAAGTGGTACCCAAAAACAGGGGCTTGCTATTTAATAAATAATGTGGTTATGTGTCAAATACAGCGTATAATCTCTCCATGCTGTTGTCTATTGTTTTCACCTAAAACTATTGAAGTCACACAGCTCCTTTGACCCCAGTGGCAGCATGTAGGAGCTTAGAAGGCATGCTGTTTCTGTTTGTTCAAGATCAGAGCAGATCACCATCATTTTGACTGATGTACAAACAGTTGATATGTACCTCATACAGCCACACTTCCAAAATCCTGTACTATTCCCTTGATTCAAGAAACAAAAAAAAGTCCATATCACAAAAAGTCAGATACTCTTTAAGTATTTGTTGAAGTTTTCTTCACCTGTATTAATCCCATTTTATGGATTTACTCTTACTGGCTCTGGATGGTCCCTTAGCACACCATCTCTGCTCTATCACTGCAGGTCAAACTATGGTATGACAAAGTGGGCCATCAGCTCATCGTCACCATCTTGGGCGCCAAAGACCTGCCTTCAAGGGAAGATGGACGACCCAGGAACCCTTATGTCAAAATATACTTCCTCCCTGATAGAAGGTAAGTTTAGAGACAGTTACCTGCACCTAATTACCTTAAGTTATTACCCAAACCATGTGATGTCATGCCATTTCACACACTCGAGAAGATAGCAAACATCACCTGGACAAACCTGTCATATGTATTTTAATCGTAAAGAAACTGTGCACATGGATTTTTACAAGATCATGTGTAATTAATCATGATTGCCTTTTTTGGAATGTAGGATACAAAATCTGCATGGATGTAAATGTGTTGTATTATGTGACTGGTTGTTCAATGTAATTTTCTAAGCATGCTATATCTCAAAGAGTTGGATGCGTTGGCAGAGTAGGGTACCAGATAGATTTTAAGATTCTAGTCTGCTTTTTAATCTTGGGTCTTTACATTCTCCACTCTGAATCCAAATGTTAATTTTGTCTCAAACATGTCTTGCCATGTTATATATATCATTAACAAAAGTATGAACATGGGTCAAGAAGATTTTTTCTGTTAAACACAAGATGTTAGCACAGCTATAACCACTACCTGTGGCTCAGGAAACACTGATATCATGTGCTGCATTACAAATTATTTAATGCTACTGCAGCACAGAGAATAGGTCAAACTTTTATCAATGGCAGTATATCCACCTCCACGGCTCATGCTCACCATCAGCATGTTGTGTTGTGTTGATGATCTTTTGTGTTCGTGGTTCTTCTCTGTCATGGTTGTAAATAAAAACAGTTTGAATTATTGTTCCTCCAGCGACAAAAGCAAGAGGAGAACAAAAACGGTAAAAAAGTCCTTAGAGCCCAAATGGAACCAGACCTTTATGTATTCGCCGGTCCATCGGCGAGAGTTTCGGGAGCGCATGCTGGAGATCACATTGTGGGACCAAGCCAGGGTGAGGGAGGAGGAGAGCGAATTCCTGGGGGAGGTAAGAAATGTGGACGTAACTGAAGGACATTAATGGACAGCCTCTGCTCATCCTTGTAGTCCCTTCAGGCCCAGAATAAAGCTTCGGCTTTGACAAGATTTGGATGGTTCAGTCCATCCCTGACATTCAGTTGTTATGAATAATGCTAAGTCAATAAACAGTCGAAAGTAACTCATGTCAAGACATTACTGAATTTACAAAGTGACTTGTCACTGAAGTCATAACCAACTGTAAAGAAAACTGTCTCAAACTAAAAAAAATCTTAAACACGTCAGACGTAGTGTATTCTCCAGAGACCACTGCAGACCTTTGAATGTGTTGACCCCATTGTCACTCTACAGCTTTGTTTCCAGATTAGAATATGTAGGCTACCTCTGGCCTGTTAACAGAATAATAGAAACTGACAACACATTAATTGATCATGATAAGACAATAAACTAGGAAGAAACATACTGTATGAGACTCAGCTCTAATAAACGAAAACAATCAAGCACAAGATTTTGAGCTGGCATTTTATGTTGACATTGTTTTGATTCTTACTTCCAAATATTATAATGGATTTAATTTCACAAAGACAATGCTGTCTTCTCTGACCCACTATTGGATATATAAGCCAGCAATGCATACAAACTAACACGTGTACCTAGTTACAGCAATCAAAACAAATTTATTGTAACCAATACCATTGTCAATGTCACTGAATGTGTTCTTGATAAATTTCCTAATTGATTCTTGAGGATTTTCTGTGTTTAAAAAAGTAGACCCACGCAGGCTTTTTGTTTGTTTGTTTTTGTGTCAACAGTGTCAGACACGACGCACACCAGGTATACTATGTAAGATATGGTAAATTAACAGCACTTTCACTAGCAAGGACCACACCACAAATGTATGCGTTTGAGGGTTAAATGAATGTTTAGGAATTTTAGGGATGATGGTGATGAACATGTGACATGAGGTATGTTGAGAGTTGCGCCGTCTGAAAGAACATCAGAAGCTTGACAGAGGGAGACTCAGCGTGTGGAGGTGCCGTCACATCAGCCCAAGCTGATGTTGACCCCCACCCAGGATAAGGTGGGCGAGGAGCTGAGTGGAGAAAAGAAAAAACATGTTGACAGGGCAGGGTGGGAGGGTGGGTTGAAGAGTCACAAACAAACTCAGTAATGAGGCATGGCGGAGTATAAGTAGGCTTGTCAGCTGATTGGAGGTGTGGTTTGTGGCGTGGCCCTGCTCCCGAACCTAAGTTAATGCATTAATTTCATTTTCTGAACTGACAAGTTTGCCATGGCTTAGCTAATTTAACCAATTCACCAATATAAAATGCTGAGACATTCACTGACATACGTAGCTGTAAGTTCAGTCACCACAATCACACACATTAAATAGAGCCTTAACTTCTGTATATTTTCTCTTCATTGTAGCGTAATTGCAGCACTGTTGCTTAAAGGGACTGTGAGGAGTTTCTAAGTAATTACAAAAAAGGGATATTTTTCTGTCCGAGACATCACTGGGCTTTCCTCCTCTTGCAGATCCTCATAGAGTTGGAAACAGCTCTTTTGGATGATGAGCCACATTGGTACAAGCTACAAACCCATGATGTGTCCTCCATCCCACTCCCACGTGCCTCCCCGAACACACAACGCAGGCAGCTCCATGGAGAGAGCCCAACACGGCGGCTGCAGAGTACGTAAAACCTCTGTCATTGTCATATGCACTTGCACATGCTGATTTAATGTTATATATGCAATATATTTACTTGACATTTACTGCTAATCAGGAAAGGGAATGGTTCTTCTGTAGGTAAAATTTAATACCACAATAGAAGGAAATTCAACTTATTACAATACATCTAAGACCAAGAAGCTATGTATACGGTGTCGGTCAAATTTACACTACAGTGGTTCAGAAACTGTATCTAAATGCTCTGAAGGTATATTTTGCAATGCAAGAGAAGCAAGTACAGAATTTACCTTGATATTTTTTCTGACAAGCTGAAATCAACGAAATTAATCACTTTGCTCAAACTTAAGATATTAAAATGTGTTGCTGTAACTGTCAATCTTTTTCCTGTTTTTACCTTAAAAGGAACAAGATTGACAGGCTAAGCTTTAAAAGTTAAATGCTTCGTATGAAACTGTGAAATGCTTGTAACACATAGAAAGCCAGGCAAAGCTGTTGTGAGATTATTTCTACATGAGTGCCATCCAAGTTTATGGCATAACTGAACAGGGAAAACTGTCTCTTTTTGAAACAACTATACATACTTTGATTTTGTCTCATTGCTTTCACACAATTAGTTCTTTAAGTCTGGCATGTTTATTATCCCTGATCCAGTACATTTTGCCGACAAGGCAGGGTAGTTAAAACAGTAAGTGTCTATAGAAATGAACTTTATTTCCATCTCAATTAGTCTTTGAAGGCTTTTAATGACAGCAGCAGTCTCTGCATATTGTATCTTTGCATCATGTATCACATTTACCTTACTGCTTCTGCTTTCACAGACAAAGGCTCATATTCTCAAAACTCAGGTAAAGGTTCATTTGCACTCACAGTGCTGCCTTGTTAAGCATCTGAGTGTCCTCCTGTCCCCTAAAGAGACTTTTCCTTGTGCCCTGATTCTCTGCCTCATTTCTGTGAAGGGTGATAGTTTCTGTTGACTTACATAGATTTCAGAGTGAAAGGCAAATGAAGATTTACATGGGTCAAATTCTGCCATAATGTGGATTTTGATGGCTAGTAGAGTAGGTTCAGAGCAGTTGTTTCTTCCCAAAGACCAAAATCATGCTCATTTGGTTAATTTATGGCTCTAAATTGCTTTTAGGATTTAGTTTGTGAGTAAATGTTGTCTGTCTGTACATGTTGGCCCTATGATTGGCAGGCGACCAGTCCATAATGTATCCCACCTCTTGCACAATGTCAGTTGAAATCGGATCCAGGATCCTGTAAACCCAAAGTGAATAAGGAGTATAGATACATGATGGATGGTAGATTATGTTTACAATCTGATTACCCTGATCCACCTCTACTCTCATGGTCTGAGGCCCACTAGGACCTTCTGTCACTTCTCAGCCTCAAATGGCCCCATCTGTTCTGACTGGCTAACCTCTATGGTAGTTAGTCATCTCTGTGCAGTTTTGTATCATATTCAGGCAGCTACTGGCACTGTTAACAAGACAAGAGAGAGAGAAGAGCCATTGTCGATGACTTTATTGTCTTGCACTAGAAGCAGTCTATTATCTAAGAGAGACGGTAAATATACAAAAGGGCACATGAACCCCTGCAGAAGACTGATATGACCTCTTCAAAACACTTGAAATCCACTTTGAGTATACAACATTTTCACCCTCAAAAGAAGCAGAGATATTGGACACAGTGGTCTCCTCTATATTTTCACCTGTTAACTATTTTACAATCCTGACCTGAACCCACAAACTCTCCTAAACTGGTCCTTATGAAAAAACCCAAAGCCATTTCATGGAAACAAATAACTGTGTTTTTGACCAATCTCCTTCCCTTTTTTAATACTGAGTTATCTTTCCCATTACCCTAATTCCTGCTTTTCAAACCTCTCTTAATTGATTTTCTGAACCTTGCAGCCCATTCTGCTTTGTTGTGTTTTTGTGTCTTTTATGTGCATTCGTTTCTTATGATGTCTGCATGTGGTAGATTATTTTGTTGGACTCTTTGTAGGATATTAGATTTTTCAATAATAAAAAAGTGTTCAGTTAATACATATTTGTGATTTATCTTTTGCTTGTCAAGATTAAAACCTAGACTACATTGACATTCAGGACTGAAATCAATCACTGACATCTTAAGTTGCTTTGTGTGTGATTATATTGTTTATTAGTGCTCTAGTTAAGCTACAGTTACGTGGCAGGAGGTGGACATTACTTATTCTAGGGTCACCCTACTTCAGCAGTGATTTTTTATGTCTCTCAGTCTGTTCTTATTTATTTTTCGTCTGTACAACACTTTGGTCCACTGTGTTGTTTTACAAGTGCTTAGAATTGGTTTGGATTGGATTGACAAACAATAAGGACACTGCTGTCTCATCTCACTAAAAACATGCATGCAGATCAGTGAACAAGTCAGATGTCATCTGCACCACATGATTTCAAACATCTAACTTTTTTATACAATTCATTTGAGCCATTCTCATTAACTGAAGATTCTCAACTGAAATTGATTTTCCATTCTCATCTCTGGTTTGACAATATGTTCCTACAGATGCATGTACTGTATTTTTTTTTTTTTTTTAACAGAATTTAGGCTCAATCATTCTATTCAGGATTCACCAGGATCAAAACTAAAACATGTCCAAACTAAAAGAATGCCACATTTATTTGACTCACAACTTACTGTGCAAGTTGAGTTTAAATATTTCCCACATTATAATGTAACGTTTTTGCTTAATTTAGTAGTAAAGAAAAATGGATTATGACAGCAATATCCCAATTGCACTGGTTTTCTTCACTGTCTTCTCCATATCAAGATTAAAAACACATTGTGCTTCTTCTCTTTAGTCAAAGTTGAGTCCCAAAGGTTCGAAAGTGGTTGGCTTCTTTGCGCAGTTTATTCTTGTGTTTTGTCTGAATGTTGAGATGATTTGTCAGCATCTACCCTCGGCTGAGCAAAGACTTTTTTTCTAATCTTGAACTAGGGGAATGTCTGATTGGCCATCCTCAAAATCCTGAGCTATGAAAAAAACAAACCTTAGGTACAATGTGACCCTGTCATTCTTGAAGTTCTCTTTGTGTGGCCCTCACTGTGAAATATTTGGACTGCCTTCATCTACACACATAAGAAAGACCTAAGAGCCATTTGAACACTTGTGTAATCGTTATGAACAATGTGGTTGTGCATAAATTAACTGTTTGATCTCCCTATTGCTTCCCTGATTGACTTTTTCGTGCATGTAGCACTGTTTGTGCCTGTTTATTTAAAAACCACACATTCTTGATATGAATAATAATCTGTTGTTCCTAAATGCTGTTTTAAAACTGCAAAGTAGGGGTGTCCCGGTACAACTTTTTCACCTCTGGCACGATGCCGATATTGCAGCCTTGAGTACTGGCTTACTGGAGTACTGAGATTTCGATCCCATCTGATATTAGCAGGAATCATACATACTTTAACCAATGGGTTCAATTATTTTAACCGTAAACATAAGAATATTGTACAAATAAATCAAATAAATAAAAAACAAAGTAGACGACTTTGAAAAGTAACCCCAAGAAATCTGATAAAAATAAAACAATTTATTTTTTAATTGCAAAATAACCAATGTGTTTAACTTAAACATAAGCATATTCTACAACTACGATAAATAAATGAAAAATAAATTAGAATGGACTACTTTATCAGAGTGCTTATATGACGGATTTTAGATGCAGGCCAATATAATCCCACATTTGCTGATATTGGACTGATATCTGATATCAATATCGGATTGAGACACCCCTACTGCAAAGTAACACACCATATGTGCTGTATATAAACAGCCTGCAAAATATAGAGAAATCAATAATCTATTGAGGGGAAGGATTAGAAACTTTAAATGTATGGACAAGATTATTTCTTAAACAGAGTAAAAGAGAAGAAACCCCAGTTTTCAGATATACCCGCCCTCAAGTGGGCATGGCCTTAATTTTTTAGATTACTGAGCACATTTCTAATCATTTATTTGATTCTGGTATTTTTTTAAAGGTTAGAATTGCTTAACCACGTCAATATGGACCTTTAATGTTTTGAAAAGAGAAAACAAAATCTAAACATGCCACTAAAGACTATCAAATTCTCTGACTCTGGGGGTCGAATTAGATTGTTTGATACCTTTTTTTCAAAAATAACTTTTGCAATCACCCTCTTTCCAGTACCAGATACTGATAAGCACACTGTGGCTGACTTTACTGTAGTGTATGTTACTCAGGGCTGCTTCACTGTACTGCAGCGAGACACTTCCCCCACCAGGGTGATTTTCTGGGCGTTTTTGTAAGTGTGAGGTGAAAGAGCTGACAGCTGTAAAAAGTCTCTAGCCAGCTGAGATGAGAGGTTGGGAGCGGCAGTGCCAGAGTGCAGCACTTGTCATTTCTGATAAAGCACATGTGTCCGGTTGATTTAGGTTGACTGAACGGTGAAGGTGGGATGAGGGGGCAGCAGGGAGGGAGTCATACTTCAGTGAGATGGGACAAGGAGGGTTGATAAGGCGACTGAAGAGTTGTGAAGTCCTATCAGTTCTGCCACCCTCGCCTTCACATGTAAATCAAAAGATTGAATGTGTCCTCTTAAAGTGCCACGGCTCAGATGAAGAGATATCTGCTGTTTTTGTCCAAGACACGCAGTGAAATGCAGCATTATTTGTCACAGATGACTCATATTTTCAGACACTGAATCCAGTTGCTATCTTGCTATATCATTTATTTTATTTATGTGCTAGACACTGTCAGTGTACAGTTGGTGTTCATCTTATTGAATTCAGCTCAAACCATAGAGTTAGCAATTAGCATATAAACCAGGTAACAAAAACACACAAGGATGTGATCATGACTAATGCTCTTACTTCTTTTTCCCTTCCTGCCTCTTCTCTTCTGTTTACCATCCAAAGGAACTCAGAGAATAAGTGACAGTGAGATCTCGGACTACGATTGTGAAGATGGTGTTGGGGTTATAACAGGTAATATAACTGTTGTTTATGGGATGCAAGATATTTGGATATAGGAGGGGTTTTTTTAAGCAATTGAAATCAGAAAGCAGGGAAAAGATACTGTAAACTGGGGCAGGGGCATATTTAGCTTATTCAATTTCTATCTGTTGAAAACCATTGTCTAAACACAGCTCACACAAATAGTTAAACCTATCTATTTATCTATCTGTCTGTCCATCTGTCTGTCTGTCTATCTATCTATCTATCTGTCTGTCCATCTGTCTGTCTGTCTATCTATCTATCTATCTGTCTGTCCATCTGTCTGTCTGTCTATCTATCTATCTATCTATCTATCTATCTATCTATCTATCTATCTATCTATCTATCTATCTATCTATCTATCTATCTATCTATCTATCTATCTATCTATCTATCTATCTATCTATCTATCTATTAGGGGTGCAACGATACACATAATTCATGGTTTGGTTCGGTTCAATATGTTTCTGTCATGGTTCGATACTTTTTCAATACAAAATATGAGAAATTTCAATGCCTTTTTTACTTGTGGTTTATTAAAATAACCAACATTTGTTTCAACTCAGAATACATTTTAAATGATTTGAATGACAGTCTAAATGACCCAGGCAAAGTCTGTAGCATGTGTGCTACTTGTTGTTTCTGTCTGGTTCCACTTGTTTTAACAACGGGATGATGTCGGCTTAGATGTGTTGTCTTCTGACGAGGTGATATGCGCTGAAAGTTCAGTGAATCTGCGTTCGGCTACTTCGGGCTGCATTGTTGAGCACAGATACAAAATTGCATATTGTTCGGTTCATTGGGTGTTCCGAACTGAGGCCACTGTATTGAACGGTTCAATACAGATACATGTATTGTTGCACCCCCTACTATCAATCAATCAATCAATCAATCAATCAATCAATCTTTATTTGTATAACTCCAATTCATCACAAGTGTTATCTCAAGACACTTTACAATAGAGCAAAAGCTCTTCATTTTGTGGATACACATATATGCATAGATACATACATATAAAGATACACATATACATATATATATGTATATATATATATATATAGATATATACAAATATACATCCAACACCCAACATGAATCCATATAGCCAATCATGAATCCCTCCATCATGGTGGCAAGAAAAAAACCTTCTGTTAAGCAGCAGGAAATCTTGAATGTGGATCCCAGTCTCATGATGAACAGCAAATCCACACGATGCTGTGTCGGGTGTGAGGGCGAAGGAAGGGAGGTAAGAGGAGACCAGTGGACTAAAGTAAGAACTAAAGTTAGTGACAGATCCATGAACCATAGACCTGTCATCTGATTTATTAGAGGTTAGCCTTGTGAGATGCTATATCTATCTTTATATCTTTCTCTTCTTTTTTCATTTTATAATATTTTATGTACTCTTTGTGTAATTGTCGATCAGAATGTTTAATAAATTCTTCTTTAGGGTCACCAGAAGATCTCATACCTAGGAGGAAAGTTAGTTATCTGTTGTTAATATGCATGTTTTCCCACATTCAACTTTTTATATAAAAAGAAGACCTTTAGGAAGATTGGAAGCGTGTTATTAATATTCGGAGGATAGACCATTTGTATGGAGAACAACTAAAGTAGAATGCCAATTCACATGGTCTTTACTAAACAAGCTAATTATGACCAGACTTGCGTACTAACACTTACTGACTTTCTATAAAATGCATCAATATGGAGCTCGTTAAGGAAAACAATTATCTTTAATATTATCTTTAGATAATGGTCATATGCAACAACGTACTAAAGCAGGTTTAATATCTAATCAGATGCCACTGTGATACCAGCTTCTTTATTAGCTAAAACTGAATGGTGAGAATTGGGACCTAAATTATGGATCATTGAATGTTATTGTATTTGTGAGGTTTTTTGATTCATAAAATGAAATTTTAAATAAATAAGTCTTAAGAAATATAACTTAATCAACCATATGTTGAGTTACATGAGCTAACATGACCTAAAAAATGAAGCAGTTCCAACTTGTTTTGGCTGAAGTTCCCCTTGTTAACACATTTTTACATGGGTTTTATTAATTTCTATAGTCTTTTAGTGCTAATTTCTTACAAAACAAGCAACGGCACAAGTGTTTGCTGATGCAGTGCTGAGGAAATCTAGGGTACTGTGCTTCTAATGCAGTTTTACCCTATCAGTGTTATTATTTATAATAATAATAATAATAATAATAATAATAATAATAATAACAATAATAATAATAATTATTCTACAATGGACAGGGCTGTCTACACTAAACCAAAAGCCACTACAGCAAGTAACAAGGTACTCAAGAAAGCTAAATTCAGTCCAATCAAATGAGCTTTATCGGCAAAACGGTTTGTGACAGAGACTTTGCCAAAGCGAATTCACTAAATATATATTCACTACAATTAAATAAATCAATCAGTTAATCAAAAGATCAATAAATCAATTAATTTGCATATAAAATAAAAATCCATAAAAGAAAATTAATAGATTAATCAATCAATCATTTCTTAGTTAGATAAATAACTACTCTAATTGAATTATGTGTATTATTGTATCTCTACTATAAGGAAGAATATAAGTGATCATAAATCTTGCCATACTTTTTATTTAACCAGGAGTCAGGAGTGGTTGGTTTGCTTTACTTAGTTTGACTCAGTGTTGTGAGCTGACTCTTTACAATCAGTCCTGAAGTCTTCACAGTTATACTCGTGGCTGTGACTTTAAGCTATTCTTCTTCTTGCTCAGAGCATTGTAGTATCCACAGTGCAAGGGCGGAGCTTTAGCACTTTTCTTTAATGAAAACTTGACCTGCTGCGTGTCCCACTGATAAGTATACAACACAGGCAGTGTGTTAACACATGTTAGTCATACAAAGCCATATTGGCCTTGCCAGTGTTGGCAGCACACGTAATGTTTTTAGCCGTGCAGCTAATGCACCAGGGTGACACGTCTCTGTCTAAGTGGGCAAATAAAGAGGAGAGGGAGAGAGAGAGAGGTTGCTCATGGGAAAATGACAGCAGCAGGTTTGCTGTGCTCAGCTGTTGGCTGAAATGTATTTTGTATGAAAGAAATCACATCTAAAAAAGCAAATGTAGGGATAATTGAAGAGACTCAGAATCTTATGGTAATCATACTTAACATATGTTACCCAAGCCTCAGTAGTGTTCATTTATTTATACCATAGTTATATACCATAGTATCATGTTGAGATGCTGCAGCCGATCATCAGCAGAGGCACAGACAAGGAGCACAGAGATTTTACCTGCCTCTGCACTGCTAGTTTCTGTTCTGCTGCTCACCAAGGCTTCAGCAGCACACCCACGCTGCACATCTAAAAAGGAAAAGCAGTGCAGTTATCTGTCAGAGACCTTTGGAAAAAGTCTGAGAAAAGGATGAAAAGTGCCTGAAAAATGGCAACATGAGATACCAATCTAGACTTTGGAGAAATTAATACTGGTACAAGGACGTCTTTGCCCTCCTGTAGTCATTACAGGAAAGCTATCGTTTTTTGAGTAAAAGGCAGGGCCTCGCATCTTTTTAGGAATTTAAAGGTCTCATATTGGGTGTGAAAAAGAATAGATATAAGCTGTATGTGAAACCAACTCCTACATTCTTCAGTTCAACTTTCTTGTGTGGCATAACTGGCAGCTGCTTGTCAGCGTGCAGTACGCTGAGCCTGGCTTAGCGGTGTCTTTGTGTGAACTGTCCTGCTGTGTCCTTAGAAGGTATTAAAAGAGCACTTTGCAGGTTGGAGACCTCATGGAAACAGTGTATTAAGAAATTATTAAGGAGAGTTTTTCCCTTAAATGTATAAAGTAACACACCACAATGAGCCCTGGAGTCCTTTTTATTTGTGTGCTTCTACTTTCACATTAGCAGTCACATAGCTTTAGGTAGACCCTCTTACTTAGCCTGTGTTTTACATGAATAAATATGTATCATGATAGAGTGGTGCAGGGATGATGAATTTTTGTAAGCCAGCATGGACGTTTAGTCTCGAAAAGCTTATGGGATTTTTCACTTTGTTGCTGATGCTAAGCTCTGTAGCGAACAAAAAATATGTTTGTGATAGTCTTGACAAATCTAACTTTCTCTATTAAGCTTAAACATAATCAGTGACGGTGAAAAGCTGGTTTAGCTATTATGGAACTACAACATGGCTGTTGGACTTTGAAGCAGATAAAGTATTTCCAGTGTATCACACTATGTTCTAACCTCTTGTTAGACAAATTCTTTTTAATTAAAAGACTGATCAAGGTGGTTCTAATGGTTGTCGCAAATGTGAAAAAAATTATTAATAATTAAAAAACCCAATAAGAAATCCTTGCAGTAGGGTCCCCAGCCATTTTTGTATTTCTTTTTAAGAATTTGTTAGTAGCCATCTTTATACAAACAGTGGTGTGAAATACAAGGCAAAATCAAAAGCATTTTACTATTGCAGATTGAACATTCAAGTCTTGCATGTTTGTGTTCAAAACAAACCTTATTTCAGATATTTATTCAAAAAAGCTATTCTAAATTCCATATGCTTTCAGTCTTGAGCACCTGGAAGAACTAAATGCTACCTCACTTTTGTGCTTTTGGATGTACTCCAGCAGCACTTTTCATTTTAATGAAGGGGAAGGAGTTATTTATTTATATGCATACAGTCTTCAACAGACTCTTAAGCTAAATATATGCAAGATGTTAAACACTGTACTGCCCCATCAAAGAGGTAAAGTGGAATGTGAGGTTATAATAGTGAAATATGTATGTGATATTAAACCATCTTTTTGACCTTTGATAAAAGTTCTCTACATTGAGCACAGCTAGAGTCAGATCCTCCTCAGTGTAGCTTAATGTGACATTACACCACTTTAACCACTCTTTTCCTCTAATCTGTGCTAATTATTTTTAAACATTTACAATAAAAACTGATAAAAAAAACGATCATTTCGGACAATGATTCGCAATGAAATCAAAAATCTGTTTTCCCTTCAAATTTCTCTTTAATGCAAACTTATGATATTCTTATTGACAGCTTGTTATCATCATTGTGGTCTCAAACTCTAACACTGCAGGACTTCAAATTACCTCTGATGTTATGAGCTGAAATGCTAATAAAAACGTCTCTAGTGCAAATTGTCCTCGCATGCTTACACTGTTACTGTGAGCCGACTCAGCTTCTACACTGTTGGTGCTTTGCATTCTGGGAAACAGTGCTTAAGAGAGATTGGTCTTAGGCATGCTCCTAATTTTCCTCCAGATCAGTTCAACAAATTGTATTATATGTGATTGTTTTCTGCTACATTGAGGCCAGATAAGTGCACACAGCCAAAGTTAAAGGGACAGATGTTTTTTGGACAGGCAGGCAGACGGACAGGCAGACTGCAGGAGAGAGAGAACATCAGCAGGGGCTTACTGATGATACTGTAGCGGAGGGAAATCCTCCTGCAGCCTCTTTAACATTCTCAGCAGCCCCTGTCTGGCTCACCCTGCCAGTCCCCTTCATTTTATTCACAGAGAAGGGAATGCCCCTTCACTCCAGCTTTGGTCCCGTGCCCTTCTCTTTTACCAGGGCTTTGTTATATATCAGACAACTCAGCAGTCTTAACTTTAATAATCTTATGACACAAATGCTTTCACTGGAGCAGGACAGCATATTTTGATTTATTTTATACTGTCACCAGGTTTTTAGTCCATCATTGTTAATTAGATAAAATCTAAATACTAAAAGTCCTTTTTAACTGACACCTAAATGGAGATCTGAAAACTGATACTTAAGTTGTGTTTACAAATATATATATAAAACAAAATAATATTGAACTACAGACCAAATGTTAATTTGACAGCAGCATATATAAACCATGAGACATCTTTTTGATGCATCAGGTAAATCAAATGTAGGTTTGATTGGACTTATTAAATGCTGAACTCAACACTATTGTCCTCATCTGGTGTCAGCTGGAGGCAAGCACTTGCTCTTATTTAAAGTTTTAGTAGGGCCTTGTCTGTCTTTGTAAAATTTCTCTTCCAATTCAATTGTGATAAACATGATCAAAACCAAATTAGGAAATACATTGGAGGGCTTGATTTGCCTTGAATAGCCCCCCTCTGAAAAAAAAAAAAACATCTATACATTCCAGCTATAGAAAAAAGGTCTATGTAACCTGGTAGATCTGCATATTGATTAACTATTTGCAAGTTTTAGCAATTTATTAGAACCTTTGCTTTGAGTGGCACTGAATTTTTTTCGTTATCTTCAACTTTGTGAATTTGCAAGGACCCATTCACCTCCATTCCAGCAGACCCCTCCACTTAGTTGCATAGACCTTGTACTTAGAGCATGGACTATTTAAACATCTCTGTTCTTAAAAAGGCTTTTGTGTATTTATCTTTGGAGCAAAAGACCCATTTAAAGGCTTGGACCTGCTGTAGACTTGCTCAGTTGGAAGTAATATGTTATGTGTATCCTGCATTTATCTAATTCTATCATGTATATAAATATAGGTTTTGTGGGTAGCCGCACTTATTGCAATATGATGGGTCATTTAGTTAAGGATATATGTATTATTTATTCCATCTATCATGAAATACTAACAATCAAAATGATACCATTATATACAACAAATTTTGGACATATGAAGATGTCAACATTTCTTTATTTCCCCAGACTTTACTTTTCCCTCTTTCCAGTTTTAAGCAGTGTTTCCTAAACTCATTTTACTATACTTTACAGTCTATTGATTACAATCAACTTTAATGGTGCTCAGCATTGACCTTACCTATAGCTTCAAGCCATGCTTGATTATGGCTGAATGAACTCTCTCAAGTTCAGTGGACGAGTCACTCTTGCAGGAAAACCTCATCATAATGTTACAGATCTTTAAAGGGCTATTTTCATATTTCATGCACAAAGCTAAAACAGCACATGGAGTATAGGAATCTAGACCTCAGCTTTGACCTTAAAGAGTCACCTTTCGAATGTTCATTTCAGACTAACGACTGGTGATGCAAAAAGACAGACAGACATGTCAGGACAGAGACAGTAGCAGTGAACTGGCAAATGACAAAAGCATCAGCTCTCACAGTAAAGTCTTTGACCTTTACTGAAGATAATAAAGCACTGATGTTAACAACGAGGAATTTTGGTCAGGTGCTGGCCATAAGTTCCAAGTTTAAGTGCCATTGTTGTCCAAAAGCCTTTTCAGTGGTTAAAAGGTGTTTGTAAAAATAGGTTTCTGCTTCCAGGTGATAGACTGAATTTTTTTTGAATAGAGGCTTTTTTAACCTGCAGACTGAGCTCAACATTTAGCCTTAAAGCTTTACAAGACGGATCTGTCTGATTACAGACTACAATAAGGCTGATCCATCTGCACTGCCTGAGAATGTTATTCTAAAGAGAAAAAGGTTTGGAATAATTGAAGTTCATTTACTGTTTTGGAAAAAACTAACATTGCATACTTCATAAACTGAGTATCTAGGAGCTTGAATTTTCTTGATTTTACTAAATTTTACTATATTTTATTTCATCTGTTTTCTTAGCATTTTTACAGTGGAGGTTGAAATTGCTTGGTGGCATTTTGACAATTTGTTGCCATTATTTATCCACAAGAACATTCAGCATAGGTTTTGGGTTTTTGTCTATTTATAATCTGTATTTCGTTTATTAATGTATTTGAATTCTACTTCTTTGTTATAATTTGCTGTTTTGGGTGGTTTTTACACAGTTTCCTGGTTGATTTTCTACCTAGCCAGTCATTGTGTTAATTATCAAAGAGGGTCACACCCACATGTGCTTGAAAGGCTGATGGGAGCTTCTGGCTGAAATACATCTGTGTAATTCTGCTGTATAATCTTCATTATGAATATATTGTATTGTTGTATATACTTGTTTTGTATTGTTGTGTCTGTATTTGTTGAAATTGATAGTTTTTTTGTCTATTTTGACAGGCATTGCAAACTAGCACAGGCTATAAATGCTGTAGTGTGCAGTAACATTCTCTTGCTTCATAGTGTTCATATACAAATAAATATTTGATAAAAAATAAAGGTCAGAGGTGAGGTTTTTGTCACTCTCTGAAGCCATTTCTTTAAATCCTTAACTTTTATTTTTAATGCTGTGTAAAGTGGAAGATGTTGTGATTGATTTGGTTTGTTAAACTGCTGGTAGCTGGTTTAGAACGTAGGGATCATAGGGAAGTTTAACAGCCAAGAGAGTAGCTGCGTGAAATGGGATGCATTGCCAGTTACGGTTTTGCTAATCAATGACACCCTTGTGGCCATATCTGACTATCTATATGTAGCCCCCTGAACATTTTCAAATTCTGAAAATTTGAAGATAAAAATGCTGTCTTTTAGTTTATCTTGTTCTGCAATTTCAAGTCCACTTAAAGACTATTTTTGGTATCAGCATATTCATTCAGATGTGTTCTTCCCTCCCTTTGTTTTCTGCTTTATTACAGACTACAGGCCAAATGGCAGAGACTTCCAAAGCTCCACGTTGTCAGTTCCTGAGCAGGTGATGTCGTCGAATCACTGCTCTCGGTCAGCTGATATCAACAGAGCGCGGTCACGCTCTCCAAGTGTCCCTCCACCTTCCAGGTATGATAACGCCACTTCGCAGCTGTCTCTGAGATCCAGGGTTGACAGAGTGTTACTTTCTTTTTGAGTTTTATTGTGCTTCAAACCCTTCAAACATCTTTGATGGCAAATTTACATAACAGGTTGATTACTTAATTTAGATAGACCAAGGTTAAGGAACAATGAATGTGTTAGCAACTTAGCTTGGTTAGAAGAAGAAAAAAATGTACACCAGCAAAAGTGAACATTTAATACACACTCTTCAAAACAGTTTGGAAAGGTTATTTAGATGATAATTTCTCCTCTTTTTTAAAAAAACATGGTGGTGTCTCCCCAAAGATCGGTAGATGCCCCACAAAGACTTGTTTCTCAGTCTTGCTTCACTGAGGAACAGTATGCTGTCTTCCAGGAGAAGAGGGGATTTCACACATTTTATGGGGGGCACTACACACACTTTTAGCTGTGTTGCTCATTTCACAATAGCATGATCCTTACAGGTTGTATCTCAGTGTAAAGGCGACTAATCAGACTTTCTAATTATATAAAATATACCAATTGGTGTAATTAAGGGGAGAAACAATCAACAGAAATAACACCTCCAGACCTTTTTGAAGAGTATTAGTCACCCCAATGATATTGAAACTAAATCTTTTTGTACCTATATGCCTTAAAAATTCTACATCACCTCTCTGTATATAACATCATGCTGTTACTTCATAAAATGGTAGCAGCCGTGGCCATTAGTATCACTGTGTGGTGTAAAACAGTCCACTTCTGTCACACAGCAGAAGTCTGGACCCAGCCTTTGACCTTAGGCCTCAGTACAGCTCCACCTCTAGAGTGGACCACCACAGTGTGTCTGAAGATAACTACTCACCTGACAGGTACACACACACACTCCAGCTTACACTTGTGTGCAGTGAATGCATGTATACGCTGGCATGCATGAACAAATGCTGACGAGCACAAGTGGGGGCTGATGAGTGAGAGACATGCAGGGAGGTGTTTATGCACGCATACACTCTGTGCATGATGCCGTGAACTCGCTGGCAATCCTGTGTGTGGGTGCTTTCTGGTATTTCTGCCTCAATAGGGTGACTTTCACCCTTCCTTGGAAATATGAATATAATTAATTTTATCTGATACAAGTTTTTAGAATCATAATATCTTAACACATGAGTTTATAAATTATGTACTTATAGCGCAGTGATACTCAGAATATCCTGAAGCCAAATAAGAATTAATGATGATCAATTAAAGGATAGGTTCGGTTTCTACAGCTTTCACATTGTTTATAGAATGAAGTAGAACAATATACTCACCCAGAAGGCTTTCCTGATCCTAACAGTGCTTAAGGAGATAGGCCTATTTAGACCCAAAATCAAGCGGCGGACATCCATATAATGGTAGCACACGGGGCATGTATAGCGCCGCTCCTAAAACTGCATTAATTATCCAAAAACTCAATAGTTTCACCAACCTGGTCCGCTCGCGCTACTCCTCAAAGACAGTCTGTGTCGCTCCACCCATGTTTTTGTGACTGTGCTGACCTCTGAACTGAAAACTTTCTTTACGGCTGCCGCACATGCGCAGTACGGCTCATTGTTTCAGGGGCGACCACCGGCTACACAACAACTTCCTTCTTCCAGTTTTGGGCAAAATGGACGAATATTTATCAGATGAAGATTTTTGACGAGAACTTTGAATATGATGGGTGTCCTTACAGTTTCGAGCCAGAGTTTACAGATGAAGAGCTAATTGAAAGGAGGAAGCCGCACTGCACATGCGCGGCAGCCGTAAAGAAAGTTTTCAGTTCAGATGGTCAGCACAGTCACAAAAACATGGGTGGAGCGACCCCTAAATGTCTTGGAGGGGTATCCCGAGCGGACCATGATGAAATATTGGTGAAACGAATGAGTTTTTGGACGATTAATGCAGTTTTAGGAGCGGCGCTATACATGCCCTATGTGTTACCATTATATGGATGTCCGCCACTTGATTTTGGATCTAAATATCTCCTGAAGCACTGTTTGGATCAGGAAAGCCTTCTGGGTGAGTATATTGTTCTACTTCATTCTATAAACAATGTGAAAGCTGCAGGAACCGAACTTATCCTTTAAGTAGGATTTTCTGTTTGGAGAGTTTAGGTTTCTGTCTCTTTTACCTGGAAAACAGCTACAGTAACAGGTGCAGTACATTGTAAAAAGGTCGGGCCCATGCTTTATGATTTGAATTTTGCCCCGACTCCCCCCTCTAAAGGATTTGGGGGGATTGGGATACTAGGCTTGTTGCTGCTAATAAACTGTCCAAATAATCCTCGGGTGTGCTGTCAATATGGCTTATTCCTGCTCACACCTAGAACATGGCAACAACAGAACATTGGTAATGTAAACATGGCCTGGTATGTTGTTTGCATTTTAGCTGCTGTCACACAGGAAGTGATGCTTTGTGCAACCAATCAGCAGACAGCAGCACTTTCTAGGTCCACCCTTGGGGGGTTGGCTGCGTATGCTTGACACCCCTACAGAAGGGTGCCAAGCAGATGTGTGGACTCGTATTTATTTGACATTCTCAAACAAGTTATGCTAGCTGCCAGTGTTAGTTATCTTAAGAAATAGGCAAAATCTGGTTTGTAGTGCTTCCTGGTTTGTAGTGCTTCCTGGTCTGCTTGTCTTCTTGGTCACTGAGTATTCTGTCTGAAGCAGCCTGATCTTAGTGTGTAAACATCAATATCATCATGCTTGACATGCAGATATGTATATTTTACAATCATCTTAGGTCAGGAGAAGTAGAACAACCATTGACACCACACACCAGAGGTTTATCTGGACAAATTTTTGGTTTTGTCAAGCCTCAAAAAGTCTCCCTAAAAATCTTCTTTAATTTGTCGGTATAGCCAGCCTAGGACTGTGATTTAGTAGGCTGAAATTATACAGAAAATGTGTGAATCCAATGCTGCAAATGTAGCTGTTTTTATTGAAGAGGTGGTCAAGGGGAAGTGGTCAGTTATCCTTCATCAGCACTTCTTTTTTAGGGAGAGTTTGAAAATGTTGCTCCAAGAGAGGAATCATAGCCTTGGCACTGCCAGGCTGCAGCTACTTTCCGCTGTCCAATTATCTTTATTTGATATTTCTGAGGCTTGGCCTAAATCAGTGTCAGACGCAGAAAATGCACTTATCTAAATTGTCTGGGACAGTGTTTCGCTGAAGTGCATTGCCTCTGCTTTAATTAACAGTGTCCTGTTATTTATTGAAAAAAGCTGAAAATGACACAGGACATAAGTCACTGATTATGTGGAAGAATCTCACAGTGCCAACGAAAAAATATCAACTTAACACAATGTTTTTTGTTTTTTTAGCTTTGCATTTTATTTCAAAACTGAGTATTTTTCTCCAAGTTTCCATTCTTTACAGCATCTCCTAAAATTGTGCCTGTAAGAGTTAACTGACTTGAATGGTCCTAACTTGTTTATTTATCCAGGAAAAGAGAATTGGAGCAGGTGTAGGTGTTTGGACTGGGCTCTTCTGTTCTGTCCTCCATTATGCTGTGTTCATGTATTATGTTCTTCTGTATTTGTGGTTTAATGTACACATACAGACTACCTCAGATCTCAGAGTTAGGTGTCAGACCTGAGATGAAAAGCAGCAGTTATCAGATAAACCTTTGTCACATTGAGAACTTTCAGAAAACAGTCCCCAGGCATGAGATTGATAATGAAATTCAACAATACGTCCCAAGAAACAAGGAATCAGAAGGGAGTCAGACAGCAAAGCATTAAACAAAGATAGAAAAAAATGAGTCAACAAAAACAGTAACAAAGAAAGGCGTCAAACCAAAAGTAGTTAGAAATAATGATATACTTTGGGTTTAAAAGGAAAGGAGTCAAAAAAGAAACGATCTGATACAGAGATTAGTGCCAGGGAAGGAGACATCAGGCTTCAGAAGTCAGAAAGCAAGACAACCAATAAAACATCATTAAAAAGAGTCATATAAAGAATTAGAAATGATTTCGAAGAATAACCAGTCAGGCAAAAAGGAACCAGAAAAAAGGCTTTAGACAATAAGAAGTGGCATCAGATCAATAAAAACAAGGAGTCAGAAAGGAAGGTGTTGTACAAAAGGAGTAAAAAAAAAGAACCAAGTCAAGATGTAGACAGATAAAGGAATCTGAAATAAGGAATCAATAAGAAAGCCATCTTATCAACAGGAATCACAAAAAAATGTTGAAAAAGAAGCCACCAGAAGAAAAGAAGTCATAAAGGAAGGTAACAGATGAAAGAAGTCAGGAAAAAGATTTTGAAAGAGAGACCCTGGATAAAAGAGAGGCCTGTAGGAGTTTCAAATAGGGTCAGATAGCAAGGCATTGGACAGAGATGCATCAGAAAAAAAATATAAATCGGCAAAGCATCAGACAAAAAGGAGTCAAGAAAAAAAAGATTTAGAACAGAATAAAAAGGAGTCAAAGGGAAATTATTTATAAGAAATTAGACCAAAAGGAGTCAAATAAAAGTGCTGTAGTGAGAGGCTTTGAAAGTAAAAGAAACAAAACAGTTAGATAGGAAGTCATAAGATAAAAAAAAACATTTGGAAACAAGAGTCACAAATGAACCAAGCTTACTTAAAGAGTTCAAGAAAAAGGGTCATGAATCAAGGTTTGGGAGAAAAGGCATCAGGAAAAAAAGGTGCCAAACAAAATGTAAGATATAAAGAGAACAATCTGACAAAAAAAGGAATAAAAAATGAAGTCTGGGTAGAGGGCATCAGACTGAGATTTTCAGAAAGCATGGAAATTGAGAAAAGGCCACTAGAAAAGAAAGTCAGAGAGGAAATTATCAAGATAAAAGTCTGAGAAAATGAGCCGCTGTATGACAGAGGCTTCAAGTATAAACTGGACAGAAAAATGTTTGGACAATGGCTTCTTAAAGCAAAGTTGGTAGAAAAAAAAGAGTCAGAAAGGGAGACACCAGGTGAAAAGTTGTCTGACTGAAGGAGTCGAAGAGAGGCATAAGATGAAAATGAGTCAGAAAGAAAAGAGTTGGAACAGATGGATTTCAATTGAGAATCATCTGACAAAAACATCATCTGAGCAAGTTAATGTAAAGGATCAAGAAAAAAAGTGGGAGCAGCCAAAAACTGGTCTCTAGAGAAGCTGGTGTTGGTTTTCTTCCCCTTGACTTCTTATTTCCAGCTTCTTTTTGTCTGATGCCCCTTTTTCTGACTCCTTTTTCCTGATGATTTTTGTACTTTACCTTTGATTCTGAAACTCGTTGCACATGGCGTGATCTGTGATGGTCGCTTCCGTGAGACCTTCTGCTTTTTCATCTGAGGTTTGACACCTGACTCTGAAAACTGTTGATGACATTATGCATTCACATTAATTTGGCAATGCTGAGAAAGACATCTCCATATCACCAAACTTTTTAGCCTCTCTTTCGCCTGTCTCTCTTGCCCTTCTTGGCTTTTGAAACTGTTACATCGACATTTCCTTTGAGCTTTCTGAGTCTTTTTTCATCCCAATATCTTTGAGGTACCTTGTTCTCTCCTGTGTTCCCCACCCCTCCATCTGTCTGTCTGTGATTCAGTCTATCTCCAGTCATTCCTTTCTTGCCCTTCTTCTCCTCCACATCTTCGCCAGCGCCTTCTCAGATCCATTTCTGTCTTCTCTCCTTCCTCCATGTGGTTGCAGCCATTTTCTCACCCTACCTCGTACCAGACATACTCAGCCTATTGATGATCCTCAAAGGGACACCAGGTAGACCTTTACCTGAGCAAGCATGAAGCCCATCCCTGCATTTTCACTTTCAACCCCTCACCTCCTCATTTTCAACCCACAGAGGCTTTTATTTTGAGTGAAGGACACATGGCACTGACACTTTGACTTATTTATCACTCTTATTTGTTTGATTTTAGAACTTTACAATCAATTGACCCTTTGTCAAGCTGTGCCTCTTCAGGAAACAATGTTTTGTCAAGTCCCACCCTTCTAGCTAGCTGTTGAAACCATTACAGAAATGAAACCATAAGAACAGTGAACAGTATCTACATCTCCATGTCTTTACATGTTATTGCCCAACAGTATTGACCATTACAGTGACATCTGACACCTGTAATGGCCAATATTTTCTCTTTACTTAAAGATGCTATGAGGAGTTTTTAAGTAATTACAAAAAAGTCTCACTTTTAGATATATGCCTGATTCAAATTCACACTTAAAGATGAGTTTTATAGCATCAAAATAGGTTATCTATAAATGCTATTCCTTAGCCTTCGCGGTAGGACAGGGCTGGACTGGCCTGGATACTCAACTTCGGGAACAAGACAATTAAAACTAGAGCAAATTTATATTATTCAGACACGTCTTAGAGCACCGGGCTGTAAGTAGCAATATATAGTCTGCTACAAAACTACGATACTTAGTTTTCTAAAAATTGCTTGTTATCACACAACAAAAACTACTGCTACGTCACTGGAAAGAGATACATTACCTCGTTGCTTTGCATCCTGTAAGTTGTTGAAAAAAGAAGTTGTAAAGCAATGCAGAGTTTTGAGGAAGGTCCGAGCTGAATTCATTAGCATCACGCTTTGGCAATGGCTTGGGTCACGTCTTGACGACAGTCGTGCTCATGGGTAGCAGAGTCTTTATGTCGCCGGTAATAGATTCTCCTCATAGCACCTTTAAAGCTTATTTTAGTACTTACGACTTGTTATGGTTTTCAGTTAGTGGAGTCACCAGTGTGGCTGCGCACAGAGTTAAATTCAAATGAAACAGTCTTCTTAAAGGAGACATATAATGCTTGTTTCTCCTTTTCACTATGCCAGACTAGGATGCCTGTAAAGCATTTCTGCCCTCAGTACAAGTCATTTAGTTCCTTCATTGCCCCATAATTGCGTTCTCAAAATCGTCTTTTTAGGCCATTATCAAGCTCTCGTTGAAACACGAGGATCTCAGGATGACCTAAAGTTACCTCGCAACGTCACAGCCCTTTGTGCTCTGATTGGTCAGTTCTGTCAGGGGTAGAGCCAGCCTGTCCTTCTTCTTCTACTGTATTTTCCGGCAGGCTCAAAGCAGCGACTGCGTATTGAGTCCCCCTACAGGCCAGAGCTGTAGAGAGTGAGTGAGCTAGGGATCTATAAACTGCTGCTGGACAAATGTGTTCCTCGGTGATGGTTTTGTGGCTAACGGACATCACAGAGGAGGAAGTGTTTTATCAGATTACTCCAATAAAAAGAAAGGTACCTCGTGTCGTCACAACAATTTAAATCTCGTGGACATCTCGCAATGACCTATTTTCAGAGGCATCAAATCTCGTTCTAGGATCTCAGAAAAAATACAATATCTCATTTTTTTTAAAATTAAGGGGGTGTAAGGTCTTGTTTTCAAATGTATTATATTATATGTAAGTATTAAATCATGCATCAGCATGATATGTCTCCTTTAATTGAACTTTACTTCATGATCACAGACCTAAACAAACCTTATATTGCTAAAATAGTCAAGAAGGTGATGACACTGGCTTTAGTTTAACTAAAGCAGAAACAGTTGCTATGAGGAGGAGCTCTCTGATTGCTTCCCTGACTCACTAATCAAAGGGTCAATTGCATTGCACAGGAAAAAAATTGTCAGTGTAGCATATATTTGATATGCTCTAAGGAGGAAACTTTTTTAAAAATCAGGTCATTGTCAGTGCCATCCTTGCGGTGTTTTTTTGTTAAAATGTAGGCTATATTTCTTTGTAAATTATCATATATATCCATTATATATAAAAAGAAAGATTTTTGTTGCAAAAAAGATTTTACAAATTGACTCAGGGCCAATGCATCTACTTCATCCTAAATCAGCATTGCTCATTCTCTGTTTATGGTCTTGAATGTTACCATTTCTTCTTATGTTTCTGTGGAGAAAACATGTAAAATATTTTATGGCTTCCACACCCATTCCTCAATGAAGAAGAATCAATTTGGTACTCCAGTACTAACAATGCACAGATGGAAAGTGGATGTGAAGTTTTGTCCAGTCCAGGTGGTTTTTAAAACAGTTTTATTAGTTCATATCTAAACATTGCCGATCTCTTATATCTGTGTGCACTCACAGAACAGATAAACTAAACCTTTCATTGGAATCCCAGTTTCTTTCTTTCTTTGCAGGTTTTTTGTTTCACTTAAACATCAGTTGAGAAAAAAAATGCTTACCAGCTGTGATACTTTTTTCGGCAGCCGCAACCACCGTGTGTATCCAATCTGCCGAGAGGAAGCAGTCAGGTTACTGCGTTCCACTAGGATGGCCCGTGCATATTCAGAGGGCGCCTACTCCTCCGACTATGACTACGAGAGGTATTGATATGCACTGCTGCTGCATCTGTGCATCCACCATCTTGTGGTCTCCTAAAGTTGTCCCTGGTTTGTTTTTTATTTATCCGTGACCTGTACTTGTGATGACAGAAAATGATATCTGCCTGATATCTGTTTTTGTTCAAGAGTCATCACAGCTCTGAAGTTGTTGGTGTAAAATAATACTACACAACTGCCTTTGTATGACAAGGTTCAGAGCTATGTTTGTGTTGCTGATGTCAGCTGTATGTATTATGGTTGTTGAGCGATTTGCGAACCAGCTCCTGACTGTTTCTTCGTTTTTACGTCCTTATTTATGTACCCATATTCCAACAGCAGTACATTTATCAGTGGTGTGTTTGATTTTTGTGTTTTACATGCTGTTTGCAGCTGCTTATTGCACACCCATACAATAGCATCTCAGATGCATTGCCCTAGGCTGCACAGTAGCTTTGTTTATTTGGTGTTTGCCCATTGACCTCTCGTGTCTGGCCAGAATGGGCTGCCAGTCTCTTCAAGCATGCTGACACCCATCCATCTTCTGGACCTACGCCAGCATTCTGGTGCACCAATAAAAAGAGAGAGCTCACATTGCCCCCCAAACGCTGTAAATGACTCCTTCAGTCTTCAGTCTTCTGTTGGTTGCCATCTGGCTTTCAGTCAGGAATAGCGTGACGTTTGTGCCATTTCTCTCCTCTCCAGGAGGAAAAAAAGTGATGAGTCCTCAGAACCCAGCCCAAGAGTCTGAGGGACTTTATTAAAGTGTCACAAAGTTTCCCTGAGGCCTGGCCTGGCCCCTTCAGGTCCTGTCTATACTCTAGTTCACCATTAACAAGAGCAATCTGTCTTTTGCCCCTTTCTTTTCCCCCATGCCCACTCAGTGGTCAGTAGATCACATCTCAGTTTTATCAATGGAGGGAAGACATGATTTTTCTCCTGTCTTTATATACAGTTTGGTTTTGTTTCGGAGCAAGTACAAGACTAAGCAAAAACTAATGCTGGAGATATTTGCTGTAAACTACGCAGATGCAAATGCCAGATGGCTGCCATTGGGCTCCTGCATCGGTTTGATGTATCACCTGGGTACATCCTCGAGAATTAACGTTAGACGCTCTAGATGCAGTGCACAAAGACTGGTAAGATCAGTGTTGGGGCAGAACACAGCAGCTGGAAAAAACTAAAGTTTTGAAGGCAATCTGATCAAGTTCCACCAGCTGAGTGGCAGGTAAAGTTCACAGGTAATTTCTACTGGATGAATTCTTGTTATGGATTTTTTTGAAACAGACATATTGATACATGCAGTCCAGAATAATCAACAATAGCCTGATTGTGACAATTATTATTGGTTATACTGGACATCACTGTAAATGCTGATTAATGATGCTGTAGCATACAAAACACTGTTGTTGAGATTTTGATGCGAGAGAAAAGATATCTGCTCATTCTTCAACATACTACAGACTCTGCACAAACTTCACAACACTTACCTATTAGTTTACAGTCAAATGAGTAAAGTACCATGGAAAAGTGCCTTTATAGAAGAACATGAAGATTACTGTTTGAAACTATTCAAACATGTCTTCAGTGTTTACTTACACTGTAAAGATGTTCTTCTTTTTCCTATGATATAAACACCAAACTTTAAATTTTTCTAAATAAAGATTAAGATTGGTGAATTTAGATTTTATGAGAAGCTTTCCAAACACAGCATGCATCAACTCTCTGATTATTGTGTGGATTCTTGTTAAATTATGTTAACTATCCTTTTTCTTTTTTCAGCCAGATGTAATTAGATGTAATTTTCTTTTCTCAGAACACTTTGTCAGTTTCCTTTTTTTTCTTAAAGCCTTAGGGATTCTCTCTCCAGCTTTGTCTTAATCTTCACTGTGCCAAAAATATCTATGATCACTGTTTTCTTATAACATCACTAGTTTAAGTACAAACATCCAAATGCATTACAAAGATAAACTTCACCTGTTCCTCACAATTCCCCCCACCTTCCATGTACAGGTGATATGACTTCTGCCTTTTATATAACCTGTTGATTCATTGTTATTTCACTACAGTTATCATAAACCATACAAGATCCATCAAGCACTCGCCATATAACGTCTACTTTTGCTAACAATCTCGCTACTCATGAAGAACTAGAGGTATCAAAGTGAGCCAAGAGTTACAGATAAGACCACACCACACATATGTGCATTTACCTACATGTAAAATATATAAGAGAGGGCATAGAAGCGTTGTCTAAAGCAGTGGTCCCCAACCTTTGTTCCATGGCCCAATTTTATTTAATATATAACACTAGAAGTGCTCATAAGAAGGTCCCATGCCTTGGTCTTTTTGGCTGTTTACATCATGCCCTGGGTGTCTGCTGCAAAATTTTAGCTCAAGTTAAACTAAAATAAAACATTTTATCTCTGTAGCTGATTAATCACAGCTTTCTTTCCTCTTTTTTGTAAACTCTCAGCTCTGAGAGGGCAGGAAGGCTGTGATAATGAGCTCTGCAATGACTGTCAACCCAAATGATGCCTGATGGGAGGGAGGGAGGAGAGGTTACAGGCTGCAGGGCAGACTTTTGAAACAGTCATGGCAGAAAATTAAACGTACATGAAGATGAGCAGAGAACACACATGTAGTTGGAGGCTGTATAGCTTTTACATATTTAACACCAGGAAATGAAAAATGGGCATTCTAAGTGTTTTTTTCTTTGAGACAGAAAAGAGCATTTCTCTGTGAAGTGAGAGTGTAGTAAAAGTTGGCATCCTGCTCTCCAAGCCCCCTCAAACATTAAGAGCAAAGAGAAATGATTTTGCTGGACATGGGACCTTTAAAGAACCTCTGGATCAGAATCTGGGTTCAAATCACTTCTTGTCACTTCTTCCTTGTGCCATGACCAACCTTCCTTGAAAATGTTTTGAAAATTTGTTAAAGGGACTGTGAGTAGTTTCTAAGTAATTACAAAAAAGTCTCACTTTTAGATATATGCCTGATCGAAATAAGCACTTATTGATGAGTTTTACAGCATCAAAATAGGTTATCTATAAATGCTATTCCTTAGCTTCGTGTCGGGTCGGACAGGGCTGGACTGGCCTGGATACTTATCTTCGGGAACAAGACAATTAAAACTAGAGCAAATTTATATTATTCCGACACGTCTTAGAGCACCGGGCTGTAAGTAGTGATATATAGCCAGCTACAAAACTATGACACTAAATTTTACAAAACTTGCTTGTTGTCACACATCAAAAACTACCGCTATGTAACTAGAAAGAGATACATTACCTCGTCGCTTTGCATCTTGTAAGTTGTTGAAAAAAAGAAGCTGTAAATCAATGCAGAGTTCTGAGGAAGGTCCGGGCTACAACACAACAAACACACGCTTTGGCTTGGGTTACGTCTTGGTGCATTCCAGTTGTAGTCAGAAGTAGGAATTTCTGGGTTCCGAGTAGGAAACTGCAGCTGGAACGACCCCCGAAGTCAGAATTTCCTACTGGGAACTCGGTGAAACCTCGTCACCCCTGAGTTGACAATCGAAGATGGATGCCCCCAGTGTGAACAGTTATTTAGCTCCTGTAATAATCAGTTTATTTGCACTTCTGACTGGGGTGTGTCGCTCTAGATTAGCTGTATACATCATATTATTGGACTTATATTTACAAAAATGCTGCCATAGTGATAATCACATTCTCCATGTGGTATTTGCGAACAACAACGCAGGGCGTGCTAACAACAGCTAACAATAGCCTGGTAGATCGGCATGTTTTTTTTCAGACTTCAACTGGAACGCTGATAAGTCGGAGATGATGTCACTCCCAGTTCCGAGGTTACTGGAACGCAGCATTACGGCAGTCGCCGCGCGTGCTCATGGGTAGCAGAGTCTTTGTGTTGCCGGTAATAGATTCTCCTCGCAGTCCCTTTAAGAAGTAATTGAGTTATTGGCCAAAATGTCAACAACTGCCCTGTCTCACAATATTGACTAATTGCTTATTTTATTTCTTTAAAATGTCTTCAAAATCTGTTCATTTCTTTTGGAGTTATCCATTTCACAAATAGACAAACACTGGGAAAAACATAACCTTCTTCACTGAGGTAATAATACTCTTTGGGGACCAAAGGGGAACAACAACGCAGTCACACGTGTTGAGCATAGTATGACTCCCCATTATGCAGAAGGATCATCTTACTGATCTGATGATTCTTCTGAATATACAGTTCCAAAGTTCTTACCTTTGGAACTGAATCTTCCATATCAGGAATATGAGGACTGTCTTGTGCCTTAACTGTCCTATACTATATTCAAAACTACAGATATTGATTGAACCATTCATCACAGAATAAAACACTCTTGGGTCTTGATTATTTAGAAAAGGATTGTGTAATTGATCATTTTTATTTTTCCACAGCGTTTTACTTAGTGGTCTGCTGCCCTGTACTGGTCCTGAGCCTGGTGGTTGGGGACCTCTGCCATATGAGATTTAGCTGTGGACTCTGAACCTCCAGAATAGTCAGGCTTAGTGTTTGGTTTACTGAAAGGGGTGTTCTTCAGTCTTTGTTTTTTATTATTCAGCCCTCAGCAAACTAACATTATGTCAACTGTAAACACACCAAAGTGCAAACCTGCTGGAATCTGACCGTAGTCTACACATGTACATCATATTTAGTCTGTCAGCCTCCTGTTTGCAGATGGTAGTTTATTTCAACACATCAAACACAGTATTACATTGACAGTAACAATGGAGTGCTAAATTTGTTCCATAAATTCTTTACAGCAGGTCCCTTCCTTAAGTGTGTGCACCTTAAAGAATGTAAGAGGTGCAGCTTTTGTTTTGCCCTCCATCCTGCTAGCATGTTGTCCCTGCCCTGCTGGGGCTCCACTGAGTGCCTCCCTATCTTTCAATGACCTCTGTAGGAACCACGGAGCCATGGATAGACACGAGTATCACAGCAGGTCCCGCTCTGCAGACCAGCGGCCCACAATAGAGCGCCCCACATCCCGCTCGCGCTCCACTGAACGCCCCCACGACTCTTCGCTCATGAGGTCCATGCCGTCCCTGCCATCTGGGAGATCTGCCCCTCCCTCACCTGCCTTGACGAGGTGTGACCCAGATTGGAGACGCAAACTAGCTACACATAGACGCAGACCGGGGTTTCAGTTGTTCAATCATTTCCTTGAGGCAGCGAATCTCAAGAGGGAGAGATAAAGTCTACACCAGCTTAGAATAACAGTTGATGGAACAAAAACAAAACAGATATTTCTTACAGCAAAGTAGCAAGTGCAATTGAAAGCCTATTGAATTCATGTGAACTTAAATTGCACTAACACAATCACTATAGAGGTTATATAATGACATCACAGATAGTGAGATTTGACTTTTGGCTGCTGAGTAACGAAAGCCCTTACTGGTGACGGGAAGTCTTTAACTCAGCTGAAAAATCAAGATTCTCTTAAATTAATGTACTGCTATTGTTTACTGCAGGATCCTCAGTTGACGTTCAGTTTTGAATGAAGGTTAAGTCGTAACATTACACTAAAAAAGCCACTTAATAAAGCTGAGGTGTTACAAGTACACATAGCCTACTGTATGAATCACACAGTCAGTGTCCAAAATGTACTTTTAGGTCTATTAAGCCACGTAACGTCTAACAGTCTCTTGCCAAACATTATTTAGCCTCCCAAAATAATGCATTGTGTATTTTAGTCCATATGTATGTGTTTATGCAAATTAGCTTGTTTTGGTTAATGGTCTACAGACCAGGCCGTTTTATCACAGTAGAAAGTGAAAAAGTTGTAAAACATATTTTTATTCTGCGTGAATTTAGCCATGACTGCTTAGGACCCCTATGTGGTGTATGACTCGCTGAGATTTAAGCCTATTTTTCACTTTTCTGTGTGGCTGGCATCCCGATATATATATGGATGATGCCTTCTAGAGTCCAACACAAGGAAGTGCGTTGCATTACAGACGAGCAAGCCTGTCAAAACTATCTGTAGCCATTTAGCAAGCAAAAATAAAGATTTTAGCATGCCAGATGTAGCATACTGCATTATGTAAATTATTATATTATTTGTAAACCAAAGCATACTTTGTTTCTGCTGTTGTGGTTTTTCAAGTTATTTTGCATGATTGAAACCTTTTGATCTAGTTTTACCACTTTAATGTGTCAAGCTATCCTGTGAAAATGTGCTGTTGTTTTATTGACATAGTTTATTAATTTAATGCAGTCATGCCACTTTTTCAGTTTGGTATGTATTTATACAGTTAAGTCAGAAGTTTACAATTCAAGATAGACAGATCTGCAGCTTAGTTTAGCCTCACTTTAATACAAGTTCTAAATCTCTATTCCCAAAGAAAGTCTGTTTATGTTAATCTTAGCACAGACTTCTGCCAGCGCAACAGTCTTCACCCAAAGTGTGATTTTCATCATAAATATTAGTCCTACCTTTCTTTCATCTAAATATTTAGTTTCCATGAAACCATAAAAACATACCATTAGCAATTGAATTCATAATGATATCTATTTTAGTTCAGTAGTTACTCACGAAAAATTGCATTTTTCGTCATGGCGGATCCAGGCGGTGATCTAGATCACTCCCAAAATTAAATCATTAGTTCCTTGTCCCAACCCGGTCATTTCCTGAAAATTTAATGAAATCTGTCCACAACTATTTGAATTATATTGCTAACAGAGAAACAAAACATAACCTCCAGAGAAAAATAACATAACCTCCTGGCGGTGGTAATAAACCTCATATCACACAGACTACACTGCTACCCTAATGTGAAGTCATGACTTTTTTCCTTTGGCTGAACGTCACTCTGCCAAATGTTTCTTTGAGTATGATTTTACACCAGTCTAGGATTGATACCATATGTGGGAACATTACAAACAAGTAATTACTGAAAACATCAGGACTTTCACAGAAGCACTTCCTACCAAGCCTTGTCACCAGAGTGTGCTTGTTACCACTGAGCAGCTGAGGCTTAAGTGTAATGGACTGTTGTTTGGCGCCAGTGCAGGACCTCTGTAAGGTCAACTACTGTTACCTACTGATCTTAAAACTGTAAAACTTTCACAATGTGTTCCCTATAAACAAACCAAGACAGTGGTATTTTTTAGTTTTGATTTGTGTAGAGTTTTATACTTCAGTTTCCAGACAATAAGACTGACAGGATTATTTCTGCCCTCAAAGCAGCTACATCTAAATGTTTGAATAACTGAAACCCTGTTAGACTACACCCCTCCCATAAACCCCCACCCACCCCAAGCTTGACTAACTCACTGAATGAACAAGAAAAAACCATCACTATCACCCTCTCACCCTCCCAGTACGCTGCTTCCTTACCCCACCTCACCTCACCCACCACCCCCTCACAACTCCCCTACAGCCCACCCTGCCACTTTTATGTTGTGTCCCCAAAAGCACTGGTGCTGTTCTTTTCACCTGTCCCGGGCACGACAGTCCTGACACCGTAGATAGAGTGCTAACTTGTTTTGATTTGGAACACACTGCTCATACGCTTGCGTGAGTATAGCAGTGATGGGCCGACATTTTACTTTAGTTTCATTACTAACAATCACCAGTTGCCGGTTATCCTGTGATGGCATTCTGTTTTGTGTTGTTTCTTTTTTTTATCTTCTGTCTTGTGTTGAAGCCTTTTGGGGACAGTCTGAACGCATGGTCGCACTGGTCTGCTGTCTCTGCACTGAACTCTTCTCTCCTTACAGCTTGATGAGTCGACTGTACATGCGATTCACACGTGCATCTTTTTTGCAGCTCAGTTAACTGCTGTTAATGTATCCCTCCACTCCCATGCCATGTGCCAAACATCATCCTGTGAGGGTTGGTTTTGTATGAAGAAAGCAATTATGTTAATGTTTTATGTTGTCATGGTTTTACAGTAACACATACAAATTCAGTTCCTATTTTATATTTGAAATCTTTTTATTTAAGAAAAAATATCCATTTAGTACATTTATATGGGTCTACAAAGCCACCACAAGCAACATCAGTGCCATCGTGACAAATTTAAATCTCTATCTATCTATCTATCTATCTATCTATCTATCTATCTATCTATCTATCTATCTATCTATCTATCTATCTATCTATCTATCTATCTATCTATCTATCTATCTGGTTAGCTACAGTCCTGTGCAAAAGTTTCAGGCAGGTGTTGCGAACCCACAAATTAAAATATTAATCATTAGCACCTATTTGGTATGATAGGTTGGATAAAAATAAGTAAATTATAATCCATTTAAATGTATAAATGAAAGCCTTCTTGCTTACTACTTTTTTGAGTCCTGTCTAAAAGTTTTGCTTTGCACTGTATATCTAACACGTATGCCAACCTTTTAAATAGTTATATATTTTTTCAATACAGTCATAGTCAGAATCTTATCTCTTACTTAGACTGCAGTTTTGAGCATTTAGTGAAAAATCAACTAATAGATTCCCTCAATGCGCTTTAACATCTTGTTATAAGCTATGTCTCACTTCTCTGTAAACCACTTTTTGTCATGTAGGGCGCATCCTCGTAGTGGATCAGTACAAACCAGTCCCTCAAGTACCCCCATGTCCAACAGACGAGGACGACAACTCCCCCAGCTTCCACCCACAGGAAAAGACAGAAGTAAGTCACCCGCTTATTTTCTATTTTTTATAAAATTGTCAAGCTATGTAAGGACGGTGAAAACAATAGGATATATTTACTTGGGTGACTTTGTGCAGTGTGTGATACACAAAGATGAAGTTTTATTAGTAGCCCATGGATTGGGGCTGAGAATGGGCTGTGGTTTGTCAGCCAGAAAGCAAATCTCGACTGAGAAAGGAGGATCTCTCTTTCCTGTTGATGTCTTTTAGTCCAAGTGTTGGATCCAAACGACTATGCAAGCATTGTTCTTTGCTGTTTTATTGTTTCATTGGTGTTTACTTATGCCTTCCATCCATAACATCTCAACTCGGTTCCTTTTCCATTTCTCTCTCAGAAGATGGAGACGAAGGAACAGAGCCTTGTGAAGGTCTGTACCTGAATGTGTAGGTTTGGTCTCTCAGATTGGGAGTGCTGCTGAAACAGCTCCTTAATCTGAAGGCCAAACCCTGCCTGCAACAACGGGGGCTGGGTTCACTTGGAGCTAAGTTTACTCAGCGCTCCATGAACCCCTCCCTGTGTTGCGGCTGTTTTTAGTATAGATGTCCTGTTCCGTTGTGTTGTGCCAACCATGGCCCTTTGTCCTGCTGTCTAATGTACCAGTGCCCTTTTCAAATCTTTGGCCCCTGTTTTTCTGTTTGACTTTTATTCACTTTATTCTATTTGAGCTATTTAGACTGCTGGGATGCTTCACCAAAGCTCTGAAAATGTGTTACTGTCTTCTTTTTAACAGAGTTAGCTTGATGCTATGAGCTGTGATTGAGGCACAGTAGTTTGAACTTTGCACATCCTCACAACTACAAAGCGATATTTGAAGACACATTTGTTCTTGAGCATTCCTTTGACGAATGTTAAGTGTTAACGCACTTGTGGATTGAGCTACAAGAAGTGCTGAGATGAAAGTGGTGATTATTTAATGCGTGTCTCACAATCAAACGCGGTGAGAAACAAAGAGTGTTGAGAGAATGGTCTGGACGATGATAAAAAGAGGGCAAAAGACCTGAGCAGTTCTGGAGGATTCGTCAAAGCAATCACAGGGCTGTTTCATCATTGTCAGCGTCCTTGAGGGCTTTCCCTGTCTCCTGTAAAGCAGCCAACCTGCCTCTTACTTTTTCGCCCCCTCCCTCTGTCCTCCACACAAATCTACTCTTTGGTCTTCTTTGAGTCCCACCCTGTTTGAGATCAGTTCAATCTTGATATCATGCTAAAGCTCTATCCATTGGTCTGATCTGTCCCTTTATCCATCCTTCTGTCTGTCTGTCTATCTATCTATCTATCTATCCATCTATCTATCTATCTATCTATCTATCTATCTATCTATCTATCTATCTATCTATCTATCTATCTATCTATCTATCTATCTGTCTACCCATCTGCCATACCCCTCTATCACTGTATAGTTTTTTCTTAATCTCCCTGTCACCTAAAAGTGTTACCTATTTTCATTACCTCTGCCGAGGAGGTTATGTTATTGCCGGTGTCTGTTTATTTGTTTCTCTGTTAGTCACGTAGCTGAAAAAGTTATGGACGGATTTCAATGACATTTTCAGGAAATGTCTGGATTGAGACAACAATCATATGATTAGATTTTGGAAGTGATCCGGATCAGCGTAAAACCACAATGATGAAAAAAGGCGATATTTGTGAATAACTGCTGAACTGAAATAGATAGCATTATGAATCCAATGGCTAATGGTATGATTACATGGTCAATGAATATAAATTTTTCATATGTAATAAAGGTAGGACTAATAATTATGGTGAAAATCACAATATGGGTAAGGACTGTGGTGCTGGCGCATGTCTGCGCTCTCCGAAGGCTTTTCTAGTTTTACCTATTTTCTTCCTCTTTTTGTCTTTCCCTCTCTGTCAGGCGGTCAGTCCTACCTGGTGTCTTCCTTTCTCCTTCTGTCTGTCCTCATATTTGTTTCTCTCCCTCTCTCTGTTCTATACCTGTCTGGCTGTTGGCAGTCAGTGGGCCATGTTGGAAGTATTGATCTGACCTTGAGCTGAATCTCCCACAGAGCTGTATGGCACTCAGCTTATGTTGTGCAAATGTCTGTTTAAGTGTGTAAATGCCTTTTATGGACTGAGTCCATATCATTACCCCTTGCTGAACAGAGAAAAGAGTTGCTGATAAACTTGCCCTTGTCTTGACTCTTAGCATTGCTTCCACACATACCTCATACCTTGATATCTTATTGTATGTTGTTTCTTTTTATATGCCAATACATAAGGGGCGACAGTGGAAGAGCCCCAAGTACAGGAATCCCAAAATGGTCGTCCAGGTGTGTTAAGCTTTTCAGACACAACCTTAAACCTTTTTTTTGTGCTTTCTTTTACTATCTGATTGCTTGAGAGAATTTCATTGGTGGAGTGTCCTATCACTGTGTATGTATCAGTGGAAATGTTCATATATCAGCTTTTTAAACTCAGTTCAATTTTTCATTTGGATGGAAACTACTTTTACCATTATGGTGATGATGACTAGTTTCAAAACCCATACTTAACCAGCAGCACTTTATGATTTTGCCTAAATGTAGTATGTTATTGAACATTTGCTAAATCTGCAGTATGCCAAAAACTGTCAGATGTCATACTACTTTGAGAAAGCTTGACAGTATGCATCAGACCAGTCCACTCTACAGATGGGTTCACACAATGCAAAGTACCAAGGGAAAATGGGCAACAATGACAGATGGCAAAATCATATATCCATTACAACAGTCTTAGCATTAGCATTAATGGCTACATTAACTGACAGCAAAGCAAATCAAAATTCCTGTAGACTTTCTTTAAAGTTTTTTTTGGAGATGCTACACATTCAACATCTAAGTGTTTAGCAGCCAACATCGAGAAAGTCTGAATAAATCAGTTATAAGCCTTTTTTAGTTCATTAAGGGGCTTGAATTAGCAGTGCTAGTCATTAGCTGAGCTCACGTCTACTTTTGTTTTCAGTGCTAGAAACAGAAATCAGCCAAATTATAAGATTGGGAAAGAAAACACACTGCCTTGTTCTTGTGATTTGAAAGTGGATTATCTAGATTATAATTTTTTATTGTAGATAGAGTAAGTTTCACCTGATGCAATAGCTACCACCCAGAAAACCTTGGTCCCCAACAGGGACCAAGGTTTGGCCAGGGGTAGCATATAGCAAACTAACTACAACTGCATTTATACCAAAAACTATGTGACTGTGTGATGTATTTCTAGTCCAGTATTCCAGTATTAAACTTTTAGCATTTGTATGAAGTGGATATTATTCACTTTTCAGTATGCTCTTTCTCTGTAGAGTGGTGTGTTTGTTGTATAAATAATTGCTGTTTTGTGAAAATTAAGCATGATTTAGTACCAGTGTGGGTTCTGAGCTCCAACATTTCATTAGCATCCTTCTGTCCTTACACCAGCAGCAGCAGCAGACTGTGAGGAAAAACCCCAAGGCCCTCCAGTTAATGGAAGGAAAGGCGAGTCCTCTGAATGGTGTGACTTTACTGTGTGGGTGTTCTTGGTTGAGTTCTCCTAGTGTGACTTTTGCTAGCATCAGTGACTCTTGTATCTCTGACGTACTCTGTAATATGTCCTTTATGTTTTTGGCACACAGATAAAGCCCTTTATTGAACTCCTCTTGCCTTTTCTTGCTTGTGGTTGACTTCTGTTTGTATAATTTGAAGCCATTACATTAGCTAGCTGCATGTATTTGAGTTTGATTTAAGGACATGCTGGGGTCCATCTGCTGTTATTTCTGCTGATCTGTCCTTTTTTGTTCTCTGCCCTCTCCACCTTACAGCTGGAGTTTTCTGTGATTATGAAGTCACCAGTCATTGGTATAAGAAATGGCAAACAGAGCATGTGCACAAATCTTGTGACGTCAGTTCAACAAAACTCGGCTGTGCGGAGATTACTGATGAGATTTGAGAATGCTATAAGTTGTTACCTCTGTTGGCCAGCAGATAGAGCTAAAGTCATTCTGTGCCGAAGCGGTGTCCATGATTTTAGTGCTGAAGTTACACAAAAAGTTGTTTCCTTCTTACAACACCTTTTTACTGATGCCTGTAATCACATAAATAATCAGGCACTAAAGGCAAACTGAGTATTTTGAGGTAATTATAGGTATATGATAACAACTTGCTGCAAGATTTTATGTATAGGCTACCCTCAGAGGCCTAAATTACCCTGCAGCATTAAAAACAATTGTGTGTTTGTAAATGTGTGTGTGTGTATATGTGTGTATGCTTTAGAGGTGACATGGGAGGACCAGCAGCGAGGGCTGAACGGCTCTTTATCTGATGGAGGGACACAAGCACAACCTTCTCTCACAGGTTTGTTGGTTTGGGTGTGGATTTTTGGCACTTTTAAAGGACACACTTCACTTTGATAGAGTGTTAGACTTTTTAAGATCAGCTACAAGTCCATGAGTAGGAACCAGCACATTTAATCTGCAGATGACATTTAATCCATCTTGTCTTCTTACTCACAGCAAATATGAATGGATATGCTGCCATCTAGTGGTCAATGCCATCATGTACTATTGTTGTAACTGCAGTTCTTTTCATCACCTGTACCACTGTTTTTCAGATTATTTCTGACAAAACCAAGCCAAAATCTAAAGGCACACAAAATTCATATCAATTCAAAAATAGCCTGTGTAATACAGTGTTGTATCAGTCTGTTCCATTAATTTATTTTCATCTACAAATAGCTAATGGAATATGAAAAGTGATTGTATCATTCATGTTATATTTATTAACACAGTTAACCAAGATTTATATCCACTTTAAATCCACTGACCCATAAAAATTTGGGGTCCAAGAAATCAACTCATAAGACCTTTCCTTCCCTCTCTTCCTTGACAGCGGTGGAAAACACCTAGAGGTCTGTGTTAGGTAGATATACGGTGATAGTAGAAAAGAGCCTTGATAAAATGATGATCTGGCTTAACTTAACAGAAAACACACATGTATGACATTTTTCTGCTGTGTTAAAAAGTCCAGTGTACCACTGATGTAGAATAAAATGCACAACTGTCTCCTGGTGCTTTCTCTGTGTTGTTTAATGCAGCATAAAATGCAAAGACTTTGTGATGAAATTATCTATTTAGAAAATTAACATGTTGGAATTGTCTGTTGGATAGTTCCACATTAAAGTGCCGTAACTAAGATCTAAAGATCTGTTTGATAATCAGAAAACATTCTAAAAGTTCTTACGTGATAACATATGAAGAATTTCTTGAGTGATTTATTATCTCCTACTTTGTATTCCAGTATTCTTTTTATACAGTTATGTTATCTTTATGTCCCTACTATCTTAAATTACCTCTCAATTTTATTTGCACATTTGATCCTTATTGACTTTCTTTGCCTAGGACAGGTTTAAGGGACATTAAATTGCAAATAAACACTTCTCAGTTTCAGATCATTGATTTAACTGATTTGACCTAATTGTTATTATTTTGTTTAATCAAAGAAGAGTAAAAGCTGTTTCTGTGTTGTTGTAACACCGGAAATCACACTTTAAAATGGGAGTGATAAAGCTTTTACCTAATTTTTCTGTAAAGATAGGGATTTAAACAGTACTGATTAGTTGATTTCTTAGATGTTAAGATGAAATAACACAAACATGGCTTGGCCTTTTGATTTTTGCTCATTATCTGACGGGCCACTTTATATTTTCACTAATCACAGTTTTGAGTTAAAGAAAGGTTTTATGTAGTTAAAGTTCAATATAACATGCTAGAGTTTACTAAAATTACAACCTTTTTAAATATAAAAGATGACTCTACCTCCATCTTTTTGTTGTTCTTATTCATTAGAGCAAGTGAAACATTGACCAACTATGTCTGCTGTTTCAAATATATAGTATGTATGGTATAAAAAATAACATATTCTCAATTCTCCATAATCCTTATCAGTACAAGCTCTCTTTTAATGAAGCACATCACCATTCAGATTTTAACAAATCACATGTTTTGTTGGCATTAACTAAGTCAACAGGGATTAAATGTCGCCACAATTTACTTTTAAGTTTTTAGTGAAGCAACAATTTTAACATCTTTGGCTGATCCTGATTTGTCATTTGTCACTGGTCTGATATGTAGATACCACATGGAAGCTGCTTTCGTTTTTTTTTTAGAGAATTCAAACAGCCCTTAGTGAGGCTGTCACAAACATTTCACTATGTTAGACACCAGAACCAAAAAGGACTACTCAAATGGAACCCTGCTGTCCACACTGTAACATCTGTGGTTTAACTGCAATGAAGCTAAAATGAAAAAGGTACAGATGCCAAACAATGATGCTATTAGAATATTATCCAAACTACCAAGGTGGACAAGTGCAAAGTTTTTAGCTCATAACACCCCCACATTTGCTGTTCTTAGAAACATAACACATTAATTTATGAAGTGTGTTGTTTGACTGATTCAGAAAAGGAACTCTTAACGTCACTGACTCAACCCACATATAGTGTTACAAGATATTTGATTATGGATCTACTGGTCTGAAATAAGTATCTATCCAGCATCTGTAATTCATAGATCATCCTCTGCATCTAACTGAGTCTAGCATCAGCTCTGTTTTGTGTTTTATCTTGTAAACTGAGATTTTCTTTTTAGAAAGAGGAAATAGGTCATAAACTTGATAAAGGATGTTTTTTTAGCATCTTTATTATCATCATGCACATCATTACTTGAGAAATTTCAATAAATACAATTATATTAAGTAGCAGGTAAAAATATGAACAGATGACAGTCACAAGAATAAACATAGATTCCCAATTTTCTAACTTGATAACAGGTTTTATTCCAAAGTTTCTTTAGCTCATGGACCTTCATAAGTCTAAAAAAAACTCTGTCAAAGTGAACTGTCCTTGTACAATTTCTTTGCTCCTTTTGATTATTTGTGTGGCTCTCTTCTCCTGGATTTCTCAAGTGTTCTTACATGGCTGTTGTATTTGTTTTGACAAGGGAAGAGGGATTAAATAATCTTGACTAAGGGGCGGTTGCCCAAGTCAGCCTGTAGGTGGCGTGCTTCTGATTTTCTGTCCCTCCCTCTTTGGTTTGCACTGCAGCATATGGCTGGTGTTTGTGATCTCTTAATATCACACAGAGTTAATTCAGGGACTTTCATTGCCCTTAACTAATATGCATATTATTGTATAAGTGTCTTGACACAGTTTCCTTTTACAGAATAAACAATGTCATGTTTAACAAGGTACAGACACTTGCCAACAGAGTGTGTTGCTAGGGTAATCAATTTAGGGGAGCTGAGATGTCTGTCAAGTGCTTAATTTGATTCCATGGAAACACATTTTAATTAAGGCCTTGATTATGTTAATTTACTCTGTCAATTACTTATCTGTATATAGACAGGATCTCGTTAAATGTTTGGTAAGACACTTAATTCTGACATTTAAACAAGGAAACACAGAAACTGGTGTGTTTTCAACTTTTCCACTGGTATGTTAATTTAGTTATTCTTCATGTACACAATCCTTATGATGTCACACTAACCTACTTTAACTTTTGTTCCTTTGTCATCCTCACAGTTAACTGAATTGTTGGTTCTGTAGGCCATGATGTGCAGTGTTGGTGGCTAACAGCCCTGTTTATTGCATATGATCAGACTTGACTTTAAAGCCTATGTCTTTGGCATATAGGCTGTACCTGGATGTTTTTCAGAATACTGTTTGCTGCTTCTTTGGTTGCCCTAGTGAACATTTTGTGGCTATTTATGTTCATGCTGTTGTCAGCTTCTGGTGGTTTATCAGGGTCTTAAAGGGTCGCCCCAGGTCAGAGGAAAATGTTACCATTATCAGTTCTCACTCGATATCAACGGGTCTGTGGTTGAACAAAGTGGTTTGTCAGGACCTGCCGTTGCCTCATTGAAACTGACTGAGTCTTTTTTTAGCAAGTTAGCATGTTGCCCCTGTGTGTGTTGCTTTCCTCTAAGGACTCCAATAAATCATGTTGCCTGCGTGTAGCACTATGTAGGTTTGACAACAAGCTGTGGTCATCCTTCCAAAGTGCATACTGCTTCACAGATCCAGAGTAGTTTGCCTGTCTTTGCAGTGTGTTGAGACAAAAGATAAGACCAACGAAGACAGTGACCAATGAGGCTGGGAAAGGAATGTACAGCTGTGTTCACACGAACGCGACTTCACCACGCTAATCGCATTGCCTACTGAAGTCGTTTCATTTCACTCACCTACCAAACACAAAACACTGAAGCTGATGACCCTGTAGCAGCAGTTTTCTGCGGTCCATCTCGGCGGATGTCCTCACTGACTTATGTTTCCATCTAGAGGACAACATTTTTCGGGAATTCCCGTGGGTCACGTGATTCCCACGGGACTCCCACGGGATGGGGGTAATTTTTAGTTAATCCCATGATCGGGACGGGACGGGAAAAAAAAGCAACAAGAGCGGGAGCAACATTAATAGATGATCATTTTCAGCCGTGTTAAACAACCAGATGAAAAGAAGCGTCTATTTTTGTAGTCCTCTCTCAGAGAGAGCCAACACTCTTGACCACGCTGGCAACTAAAAAGAACTACAAAAGTGGTTTGACTTCCTGTCACTACCGGAAGTGAAAAGGGACTCAGAGCGCTGACGGCAACACACATAACAGAACAACATGGAGGAAGAAGACGACATGTCGAAAAGAGAGCTGATTACACCGACCGAATGTCAGGCATGTGAAACTTAAAGGCAATGCCTTTTATACGCACTGAACTTTCACCTAAAATAAAAAATACAACATTTTTTCAACATGTTTGGTTTTATTCAAACGGGAACGGGACAGGAGTGGGAGTAACTTTGAGTGGGAGCGGGATGGGAGTGGGAGTCATTCTACTAGAGTGGGACAGGACAGGATTCATATTTTTACTCTGGCCCGGGATTGGGATGGGACGGGATTTTTCCTCTGGGAGTGGGACGGGACAGGAGTAAAAATCCGCCCTGTGTCATGCTTTATTTCCATCTCGGGTATAGATTATCACTCTGTAGTCCGTAGACCGTCACACATGCACACACCACTGATTGGCTGTTGCCGCACAGCCACACACGACATCGCCTGAGAAGATCAACTTTTTCAACATTGGCAACGTGCAGCAAGTGAAATGATCGCCTTGAATGCAGCCAACACACTGACTTTTGAGAGTGATCACGGAGGATGCTCAGGTCGGGTTCAGTGTGTAGGCACGTGAGAGCTAGAAGCTAGAAGCAGGACCAGAGTCGGATTTTGAAAGGCTTTTAAATGTTTGAGAGCTTTGAGACACAACAGGCTGCAAGTCAGACACTGGATAAGCTGTTGTTGTTTGATGGGTAGAGTTTTAATTTCAAGCTTTTTGTTCTTTTTATTCAGTCATTTTCTTAACTTTCTATTTGTATAAAGACAGCGTGAAGCAAGAGAACAGTGCCACACACTGCAGTTTCTATAGCCTAATTTAGCACTTGTAGCATCTGCTTGTTATTTTACCTTCTCAAACTACAGACACTGTCACTGATTGTTTGTAACACTTCTACGATGTCTCTCTGTCGCTTAGGCCTGTTGAAGAATTTGTCTTTCGGAGGCCCTTGGGTTAAAATTAACTTTACATATTAACCTACAGACCACAGAGGACTCTTCCATACTGACTTGTCCTAGTTCTCCACTCCTTTCTCTGTCTTATTCTCTGTTAATGACCTACATGATGCAGCTGAAGTAAAAGGCTTCAAGGCCTGATTTTGAAAAAAAAAAGATCTCATTTGATCTTCTAATCACAAGATGCTTGGCAGAGATGAAAGCTGGTGACGCAGATGCCTCACAAAGTCTTTTTTATTCATGTGCCACTTCGCTATTCATCCTATTGGAGTAGTTATTGAGCCAAATGCAAATTCTTTGTAAGAGGTTATGCAATTTAAATGGAGTCACAGTAGGCTTTTGTTGCCCACTCAGCTGCCACAGTTGGCTTTGTTGGGTTCAGGTTCAGGACAAAGATGTAGCAGGATAATAATCTGAAGGCTTGCTCTTCTGATTTGAGGTCATGGAGTTTCTGCTGATTCATGCTCACACGAATTTCGAGTCCTCATCTGTGCTCATGTGGGTCTTCACACTGATGTCTAAACATGATGGCAGAACAATCTGAGAGTTCCCCATGGAAGATAAAAAGTGAATGTATGGCTCATTATTTGGGAAAAAAGCATTACATTACATTTACAGTATACGTTGTTGGAGCTGCACCCGAGCATTTTGGCCAGCTTTTGCCAACATATATGGAAAAGTCAAACCATGTCGCACAAAGTCAGATCAAGCAGAACTAAGTTAACATTAGTTTGGCAATGCTACTGCTTGTTGGGTATATCAAAAACATTCTTCACCCATGTTTTAAAATTACCAACATTTGATCAAAAATGTTTGTTAAAACCAACAGGAGTTGACGTTTGCTTACTGTCACTGCCCTCAGTCAGCTGCAGCTGCTTCCTCCTCAGAACTGGACTTCAGTTGTACGACTCGAGGTGCTCTTTTGGAGATAGTTTTTTGTCACCCCTTCGACATAACGTTGGCGTACTGAGATAAGCTGCAGCTGCAAGTGGTTAATATGTTGACCGTTAAGTGGCGTCGTGATATGTTTGTACAGCGTTCAGAAGTGGCAAACTCCACTAGGCAAAGTGTCCCAAGATTGAGTAAGCTACCCATGCATTACATTTACATTAGCGGACATTTAAAATCCATCAACAATTCTCAATATATCATACTACACCAGCCCAACATTAGTCTCTGCTTTAGATATGTCCATCTGCATTGAACACAGCAAAATTGAGGAAAACCTAGGAATGTGCCTTACCAAAAATTTTATGATTTCTCAACACTGGTCAGTGTCTAATGAGTGAATTGGCCTTTAGCAAAAGAAAGAGGCATGTGAGGGAGTTATTTTAATCAGTAAAGGTGACTGTAAGAGGTGGTACTTCACCATGCTGCATTACATGCTGTTGTTCAGTGTATCCTAAACTTTTTACCTTTTTACCTGTATTTGCCTTGTTTGTTTCTTAGCCATAAACGTATAATAAAAGAGCTGGATTGATTTTGCTGAATTTTTCAGGAGATGTTGGCAATGGCCCAAATCAAAAATGATGAAACTATGGTGGAGATGCAAGTAACCACTTATAGCAAATGATTATTTTGCTCAATAACTGTCCAACTAATAATGATATCAACATGGTTCTGAGTGCTAGTTGTGGGTTTTCATGTTCATGAATCATATTATGATGGTAACTGTATCTTGGAGCTATTGATTATAGATGTAACAGCAATATGTGAGCTGCCTTGGTGGAGGTTTGTGCTCTCCATGTGCTTTCTAGTTTTCTTCTTGGCCTTAGTTGATAAAATATTTTCAAACCCTACATCCCATCTCTATACACACATCAATACTAAAACAATCCTTCTTGAATCTCAGATGAAGCTTTGTGCATTTCAAGTGTCCAACCTTTATCTGTAGGTGTGAATGTCAGGGTGACTACATGTTGTGCACCCCAGTGTCAGCTGGGATAGCTTCCAGCACCCCTTGACATTCCTAAAATGAGATATGCAGAATAGATAATGCATGGTGTGGTGGATTGATGGATATTTAGATAGATGGAGTGATGGACGTGTTTATCCTAAAAGTCTTCTCAAGTCTTGGCGACAGCTTTTTTTTCATTTACAGGCCAACCTTTGTCAGTATTTATGTCAAATGATGGAATCTTAGCTAAATGAAAGGTTCAGTTTGGCAACAGGAGTGAGTGCTGTTTTTTTAAACCATTGTACATTTTAACCTGATGGTGAGATATGACTGCTCATGTTTTTGTTTTTTCGTTTGTGCTAGTAGTTTTGCATTTGGTGTGTATTCTCTGAGACTGTTAGGCCTATCTGGAGGTACCCCACCTCTCACCGACTATCAGCTGGAGCAGGCTTCGCCCCCTTATGATGTTTACTTAAAATTAAATAAACGAGATGGTTAATGAAACCGGAGGGACTGAGGGTGATCAGATATTTCAGGCTGTTTTTCAAATCTCTTTCAGTCTCAGCCACAGCTTTGTTAATTTTCAGTTTCCAACATTTATTATATCTAATGTTAGTTGAATAAACTGAGAAGAAATCTCACAGCCTTTATCAGTTTGTGTGTCTGCCTGTATGTGAGTGAGTATGTGATAGATAGTTTAGACTGTTTTGTTCGTAAAATCTTTTTAAACTCATGGCTGCACTTCTCCACCCGTCTTGAATGTTGAACTTTTATCTATTTTTTGTGTTGATTTAGAGAACAACAAAGAAATTTCCCACAATGTAAAACAGGAGTGAGTCTTGTTTTATTCAAACATTTCTGTACCTGTGAAGCTGATGCTGAGATACGACTCCCACTCTTTTTTCTTGTCTTCGTTTTGGGGTTTCTGCATCTGCTGTCTGGTGTAGATTTTCTCCTTCTGCAGTGCTCAGACTTTACCATGCTATGGTAGCAGTGCAAAACACTGTTTCCAGTGGACTGACTTTATTTAGCCTTGCTTTGATTTCTTGTCATAACGTGGAGCCAAGGGCCCCACTTTGAGAACCACGGCTGCAGCTCATGCCCGTGTGTGTGTGTGTGTGTGTGTGTGTGTGTGTGTGTGTGTGTGTAAGGGTATGTACCAGAGTGTGCACTGTTGCTGACTCAGTTTACGTCAATATTGTTCCAGAGTTTCACAGTCTTTGCTTAAACTTTTAAAGGGTAGTCTGCTCTCTTTTGTGCTTGCTGCTCTGTGCTTCCAGTTTGTGTTCTTTTCTTTTCTTTTTTTATCATGTTATTTTTTCAGGCTGTCCTTCCACGGTAGAACCATGCAGACTCAAGTGACATCCACTTCTCCTCTTACCCTCCTTTCCTCTCCTCCCACTCCCTTCTTATCCTCAGAGGTCCAGAGTTTCTATCTGGTTTGGGACTTTAACATCTCTTTACAGTTTCAGCTCTTTTTCCTTTAAAGCACAGAACCTCACCCTCCCAACCTTTCCTCCCTTTCTGATTTACGATAACTCAGCTCTCAGCCTCTACCTCAGCCCGTCCCGGCCTCGCACCCTACTGCTCTGTTTTGACTTCTCACTGTGCCCATGGTGGAGTTTGTGTGTTCTTGTCGTACTCTATGATTTCTTTATGTGTTCTGTGCTCGTTTGTTTTTGTCATTGTCGTGTCGTACTGTTCTGTGTCGTGTCCCCCTCCCTTCCTCTTGACCCCTCATCCTCTTCTCTTCATTCTGACCCTTAAAACCTGACATACTGGGCGATCACTGCGACGGTGTCACCCCACTTTCTCCCTCTTCTTCTTCTTCGTCTACCCCCTTTCCCTCCATTCATCCTCTCACATCCATCTTCCTCTCCTCTGTCTGTGTCTGTCCATTCTGTGATGTGATCCCAGAAGACACGGACTCACCAAGTTGGACGAACTCAGGTCTGTCCCCTCTTCTTCTTCTTCACCTTCTTTCTTATCTGACTCAGTCTCTTCTTCTTCTACTTCTGTTCACTCTGTAAGTCTTCCTGGTTTGACCTACCCAACCCACCTCCCCTAATTCATCAAGATCATCTTTTCTTTTCTCGCTCTGCTTGCTGTCTTTCTTTTTTGCTGTATGTGCTCTCTGTAGGCAACGCTTCAAGCTGTATTGTCATATTGCATAGTTTGTGCTCTGTGCAGAATGTGTATGCAGTTAGGAGAAGCATGGCCACACTTTTACGGTTGTTGCTTGCAGCAGGTATTACAAATGGATTTATTGGTTTGATCTGGTTTATTTGATACATTGGGTCATTTTTTTGCAGATCAGAAATTGAAAAAAAATTCAGGTTAGATCCAAGACAACAGTATAGAGAGGAACTTAAGGAAAAAAAATAGTTCTAATGTAACACTTTACAAAAGTTGTCGATAAGTCAAAAAGGGAAAAATGAATGAATTCCTTTTTATTTGTATATAGTGTTCTTGCTAAAGTTTAGATCATCCTCCCCCATGCTGCAAAGCAATTTGAAGCCTAAAGACGTCAGGGGCCCTTCTGAACTCTCGTACAACATTAGAAATGCCAACAGTTTCAAAGCATTGGTGTTTATAAAGTCACAAGTTACAGTTGAAGAGCTATTGATACACATTTTAATTCACCAGGTAACCGCTTGGGTTGTGAAGTGAAATAACTGCAATTGGAAGCAAGAATATGTATTTTCTTTACACTAGAGTGGTTAATTAAGTTTAAAAGTGCAAAACCTCTTAACAGGACATATGACCCAGGTAATCTGTTTTCAATGCTGTGCAACCTTATGAAATATCCACTTAATTGTATTAGTTTACTAATGAGAAGAAGGCAATAAGCCCACCGTTGAACTGTGCAACACAATAGCTGAGGCTCAACGATGGAAGAGGATGGCAAAAGATAAAGAAAAGATGGAAATAAGATAAAGGGATCAAGCACGAAGCCAAAAAAGAGCAGGACTATTGTTGATAGTTTTTAGTTACAGTAACTGTGAACCAGCCATTTCAAGGTGGAAAAGTTACACATACTTGCTGTCAGGGAGCTTTCTCACTAGTGAACTGGACACAGATCCAGGTTCACTTCAAGTCGAAGTCCGACTCCCCTTTGTTTGCTGAATTGCGAGGCACCATTCCTGAGTTGAGTCAAATTTAATTAAGAATGGCTTTCTGAGGATGTGAATAAAATAATGCTCAAGCACAAAGAGAGTGTGAGGTGTAGAGTTGTAAAGATAATTTAAAACATATTCTTTATTTTGCATATAACCTTATAAGTAACATAGTGTATCACTTCCTCTGAGCTGCACACCAGATGTCAAAGTGTTAGTGAGGTCCCTGTTTTCCTCTCAAAAATGATGTTATATGTTTATAAAGTTTGCTTAACAAGTTCATATACCGTCACTCAATGTAAGCTGCCCTAAATCAACAGCAGCGGTAATTACCAATACCTTTTAATGTCTTTGTCATGTTTAATAAGCCAATATGTCAAAGCTCTTTCCAGAAAATATATAATTTAATTCTTAATTGTAGTTATTGATTTTCATCAATGAATGCACAAATTTACCGTTTTATAAAATAACAGAAAGAATGAAGCACATTTTTATCCTTGATTAATGTTTAGTTATAGTCATGTTCTTGCATCACTAAACAGAAAAAAAAAAGTTTTATGGGGAAACAAAAACAGGAGAATTTTGTTTAAAATTCCTCTGGCCTATATAAATTGTGTGTTCAATAACAATAACATTTTCAGTTTTAAACCAGTTTTTGAAAGATTTCCGAATATGTCTTTTTGTTTTGTTTTTCTACTTAGCTGTAGCTTTTGATCAGTGCAAGGCTGAAGAATTACAGCAGGCCATCATGGACATCAGTGTTGTGCTGTCAAAAAGTCTTTGGGTTACAGTAAATAACAGGTTTTGTTGTGAACAAAAGTTATTTGAAACTGAAAGGTTTTGTTCATCATGTTTCATTTATTTTATTTATTTATTTGATTTCCAAAAAAACACCACTTCTTGAAGTGTAAACCTCATCAGGAGAAGAAAATAACTGACTGCTGATCATTATGGAAGTTGGCAGCATGACTTTTACACCACCACAAAGCTCCAGCATTAATCCCTCACTAACTCTATAGAATAAGCTTTGCTTTTGGTGTGACCTGATCAAGTTAGTGCTTTGGGCTGACTAAATTGTGTGGGTATGGAACATAATCTTTAAAAAACAGTAACAGAAGATAATGTTTGGTATCCCTAACCATCTCTGCCAACCTGGATGGCAATTTGTCAGCAGCTATAATGCTTGAAAATCCAAAAATGGTGAAAATTCCACTTTTTAGACTCTGAGACAAGACAACCAGTTGTGCTAAAATGCTTATTGACTTCTGTGTTTCAAAAAAATAAAAAGGAATTTAAGTGCCTCTGAATCTGAAACAATAACCCTGTCTTCATGAGGATATAGTACAGATTTATATTTATTATTATATATTATAAATATATATATTTATTATTATATTATATATTTTTATTTATAGTCTTACTAAATATGAAAACAGTCATTGTATTGCAAAAGATCATTGTTACTTTTTATTGCAAAACCTGACATTTTGCACTGTACTTCTGTCAAAGTATGGAGGTACATCTTTTGATTACATTTAGAGTGTCATTTCTTCATGCAACCCTCCTATGAAATCTTTTGCAGGCAGAGATTTGGAAGAAAAGGACAATGAACATACACCTTTTATTAAATGTTGGATTAGTCCCTTGCACTTATGACACTTTTCCAGTAAATGTCTTTTTGTGACGAAGCAAAGATAGACTGATGTTTATGGTGCATTGTTTTAATTGTAAAGCATACGCCAAAATCACAAATCAAACCATTACCACATGATTGAGGGGGAACTTTATCAGGTGCTTCTATGTTCTGTTTGCTTTCAGCTTGTGTGCTTCTTGCTGTCTGTTTGTTTGTAAAGTTTGGAGCATACTCTATGTGTGCATGGCACATTTGCTTCTCCATTCACCTTTACTTGATCATCGCCATCAAATGACACAAAAGCAGAGACAGAGAGCAAAAGGAGGGAATGGAGATGGAGTAAAATCATAACACTATGACAACTAGAGGGATCAAATTATTGCTATTTTATATGATTTGAAAAGAGGAAACATAGCTTTCTAAGAGAAGATACTTGTTGCAAGGTCTTATTTGTGTGCTTTGCTTTTCTTTTAAGTCACAACATGTTGAGCAAAGCTTTCCTTCTCAGAACAGTGTTTGCTCTGTGCTCTGCTAACAAAAACTCTTCTGTGTTGAAAAAGCAAATGACACTTACAGCAGAAGAAAATAATTGGAGTGCTTTAATTGGTTTGGATGGAAATGAGATTGCCAACAAGGTGAGATGAGGACTCATATGTCAAAATGAATATTTTTACAAGCCTTCAAGCTTCATCGCTGAAATATGAATTGGGTGATATATTTTCAGGGTTAGGGTTAACCTGTGCCCCAACATGTATGCCAAACATTGTGTAAGGGGCTACTATTTTAAAAGGTTACTTATGAGCTTATGATTGGTTGCCAAAGCATCTTTGTAGTAGAAAATGAAAACTGTAATATTTGATTTGGTTTAGCTTATTGAAATGAAACATACCACCATAATTTGGTCATTATTCTGAAATGCAGCATTTTATATTGCCATACTCTAAGAAATCAGTGTTTTATCTCTCTTGTTTCTTTATTTTTTAGTAAATGTTGCCAGCCATTCAGCTTTTTTACCATAAAATCTGTCCTTGTCACAGCTCATGGCTCATAGCTCAGCAGAAGCTTGTCCCTCACCATAACAGTGTGTCTCCATCAGGTCTCCGTGCTGCACCAGCCTCAGTCTAACAGTGCTCCATCTGTGTGTTTAGGTATGGACATGGAGGAGAGGACCAGACAAATGAAATTAAAGATGAACAAGTACAAGCAGGGAGCAGGCTCGGACTCCAGACTGGAGCAAGACTACCACAAGGTAACACAATGTCCCGATATGCTAAATGTCTTAGTGCTCCAGATTCTCTTAGAATAAACATGTATCTCTGGTGCACTGTTTGCTTTAATACATCGTGCATAGGCCATATGGCACACTCTGCAAGCAGTCAAGCATGTACACATGCACACATCAACAAGCTACTGCACATGTGCAGTGATGTTTGCTCAGTGTACATACTACACATTCATAGAAAAGGTCATATGAAAACAACAACATAAGTAAGCAAACACGTCAACCAGTTCAAAGGTTGGAAAACAACATTTTAAGTCATAAACAGACATAAAAAGCTGCTAGGCTCATTCTTAGTGTTGAGCATTAAAAACAATCCTGCATCCAAATGTTGTGCTTGAATCAGTCATCCAAACATATACAGAAATATGTTTAGTTTTTAATGTGGTTGTGTTTGGCTTAGACTGAACATTTGCTATAACATGCTTTTTTTTTTTACCACACTAACAGCTGAGTGTTGAGTGCCATAGGGACACATATGCTGGTGTTTATTAACTGTGCTTGCTGACTCTTTTGTTTAAGGTGTACATAGTACAAGTAGCAAGCATAGTACATAGTAAAATAAAGAGTTCTTAACAAAGGAGTCAGGTGAAGGCATCAGAAATAAAGGCAGATAGACTAAAGAGTCAGGAGGATATCTGTCCAAAAGAAGTCCAGAATGGCATCAGACTTGAAGGGTCAAACAGAAGGGAGTCAAAAAAAAAAAGCATAGCAAATGTCAGACAAAAATGAGTTACCGAAAAAGGAGTCAGAAAAATAGGTGTGACAACTCTGGGGAAGACAGAAAGACAGAAATAAATAGGAGTCAAAAAGATGCCAGACAAAAGAGAGTCAGAAAGAGAAGCATTAGACTGAAGGGGGCCAAAATGAAAGGAGTGAGAAAAGTGAAAAATGGTCAGAAAAGGAGTCAGAAAGAAAGACACCTGTCACAAATGTGTTTGTGAAAAAGGTGTCAGAAAAAAGCATCAGAAAATACAAAGTCACATTACATGAAACAAAAGGACATCAACGAAAAGGGATTCAGGAGTGAAAAACTTTTGAGAAAAGCAATAGACAAACAAAAATCTGGCAAAAAAGCCAGAACGAAATGCATTAGATAGAAAAAGTCTGAGAATAAAGAGTCTAAGAATAAAAAAAACAAACAGAAAGGCATGAAACTAGAAGACAAAAAGCGAGTCAAGATTAAAGAATTAGAAAAAAGCAAGAAGACATGAAAGAAAAAGGCATCAGAGAAAATGAGTGAAATATTAGAATGCCAGGCATGAAATGAGAAGAAATCAGAAAACAGGTGTCTGAAAGAAGGTTTTCCAACAATCAGGTTTTGCATTATTTCTGAGAAAACTTTTTTTTTTTTTTACTTTATATGAATTACTATCACAACGTAGAAAGAGTTAAAGAACTCACAGAGGAGGTAGATATTGAATCTTAAACAGTTTAGTCAGACATCTTGTTAGAGGAAAGTTACTGTATAATTGTGTTTATTTTATGATGAAACTCTAGCGACCTAAATCGTGACTTGGGTAATCTATCCTTTGTCTGTTTAAGCTCAATAGATATGACTCAGCTGTCCGCAGGGCAGGCTCACCTCTGCCTCCCTGTTACTCATCTCCTCCTCCTCACGTGCTGTTCCAATAACCAGTGTGCCACTTCCCATACACTGGGTCAGGTTATTAGGGATTAAAAAAAAGATGATACAGGTTTCACAATGCATCAAAGGTGATGGTGCCTTCTGCACTGCACAAGAGGCACTATTTATCTGCACGAGTTAAAAAGCCTTAATATAGTAAGAAATAAAGTTGGTTTTACATCTTGGTTGTAAATTGAAGGAATGTGACAGTGAGCATGTGCAGACTTGAGTGTTTACTACTCTTCTGAGAGATCCTGCACATGTTCTGAGCCAATCCCGAGCTTACTGGAGTTTGAGCCAAGGCTCTCTGACTAACTGTCCTTTTAAGTCCGAGGTATGAAAACTATTGCATTTAGAGCAGCAGATGTGTTAGCTCAGAGTCTATAAAAAGCAGATTGATGAATTGTTAGTTGTCTTTGTGTTGAACGCTAAACTCCCCGAAAGAGCTGATGATTGAGTATTCCTCTGAGTGTTATTCAAACAGGACTTCCAGGCACTTACTCTAAAAAGTAATGTTGCAGAGAACAGTCCCTACAATACTCAACAGGGATTGTCAGGAAACTGTCCTTAAAAAAAACCCTCACAAACTCTGATATAGGCCCAGTTTAACATTTTTCTTTTAAAATAAAGTCGGGAAACAGTCACTGTCTTAGTTTCGCCTCCAAAGAGGCCCAGGTTTTGAATAAATAAAACCTATGTGATAGCATTAATGACTCAATATGATTTCAAAATATATGAAGATGCTTTGCGTCTTTCACTAACCAACACCTTATGAAGCATAAAACCCAGTTCCAACTAAGTTGGAACGTTATGTAAAACGTGAACAAACATTGAATCTAGAATCCAGAGAAAGTTAAGCAAATAAATGGCAAAGCCAAAAACCAACATGGATTGCCCATGACCTTCGATACCTCAGGCAGCACTGCATTAAAAGGCAGCATCATTCTGTAAGGGATTTTACCAAGTGGTTCAGTAACACTTTGGGCTCTGATTTGGTAGACCAGGCGCAGGCATGACGCACCTGACCTAGGTTGTGCCTGCGCTGCGCCACAGAGTGTGTTATAATCTAAGTGACAGCATTAACATAGTTGCACCGCTTCATCATCAATAACCTCTCGTGTGAAGAGCAGTCTTACAGTTATGCTCACAGACCCCACAGGTAACTGTTGCCTTTTACGCACTGACTGCATCACACCCTCCACGCACGGACAGCTCCTAAACTTGCTGTCTGTGTGTGGAGAGTGTGATGCAGTCAGCTCTGAGTGACAAATGAAGTGATTATTGAATGATCACCACAACCATTCAGACATGAGGACCCTCTTGAAAATGAGATGTAGCATCTCAAGAGGCTACCCTCTAATAAATCAGACGACAGGTCTATGGTACATGAACCTGTCCCTAACTTTAGTTCTTATTCTAGTCCACTTGTCTCCTCTTACCTCCCTTCTTTTGCCCTCACACCCGACACAGCATCGTGTGGATTTGCTGTTCATCATGAGACTGGGATCCACATTCAAGATTTCCTGCTGCTTAACAGAAGGTTTTTTCTTGCCGCCATGATGGAGGGATCCATGATTGGCTATATGGATTCATGTTGGGTGTTGGATGTATATATTTGTATATATATGTATATGTGTATTTTATATATGTATATATGTATCTATGCATATATGTGTATCCATAAAATGAAGAGCTTTATGCTCTATTGTAAAGTGTCTTGAGATAACACTTGTTATGAATTGGCGCTATACAAATAAAGATTGATTGATTGATTGATTGATTATTGCTATGAAGGGTTTTAAGGTTTTTTTTTTACATAGATTAAATGACCTCCTCTGTGATCTAGAGCACAAGCAGAGAGGGTTTACTTTATGTGTGTGTCTTCATGGCAAACTGGATCGTCCCTCTTTGTCCAGTCCTTCATTATGACAGACAGCCCCAAGGCCTTTCTGTTTTTCATAAAAAATTCCGCAGTGATGGAAAATATTTGGTTAATGCAACCTCTGTTTGCCACGATGTTCACAGCCTCCTTGGTAACGCTGTGCCTTTTTTGCACCTGCTTTCTAACGTACTATATTCAGATGCAAAAATACAGCGCACAATGACTTGCAGGTTTGATAAATCACACTGGGGGTGCTAAATGATCACATTTGCATCTCCTCATCCCAGTGATATGCGCTTTCTGATGATCTGTATGTTTTCTACATATTTATGAGGGCAAACATGCTAAATGGACCGGGCATGCTATTTTTATCATCTGACTGACACAATCCTCAGTGCACCCTGTTAGTAGATCAGATTTGTGGCTGCTATCGTGTTTTAATACACGCAAACCTTCAGTATATTGGGCCCTAGTGTCCTCAGTTCACAAACACTTAAGGAGTGGTGTTAAATGTAAACATGGCATCACACAGTGGTAAATATGCTCCATGTCCTGGCTTTTTTTGGAAAGTGTAATGATATAATATTCAAAATGAGTGAATGCTCTCTAAAACAGTCCACTTTATTAGTCTGAACCTCAAACATCTTGTCTCAATGTTCACTAATTGGACCATGCTGCTTTGTGCCGCTCACAGTCGTTGTAGATTATAGCTTGGCAAGATGGATGACAGACATGAATACTGGCAGATCCAGCTGCTGCACATGGTTAATTTTTGGCATGTGTTTTCATCAAATCTACAAGTAACTAAACTCTACAATCATGAACATTTTTGTGAGAGCATTAGAGCCACATTTTTACCTCTGCCAAGGAGGTTATGTTATTGCCGGCGTCTGTTTGTTTGCTTGTTTGTTTCTCTGTTAGCATCATAACTAAAAAAGTTATGGACGGATTTCGATGAAATTTTCAGGAAATGTCCAAGTTGGGACAAAGAAGTTGGAGGGAAGTGAAAAAGGGAGTGATCCGGATCAGCGTAAAATCACCATGATGAAAAATGTGATTTTCGTGAATCACTACTGAACAAAAATAGATATCATTATGAATCCAATTGCTAATGGTATGTGTTCATGGTCAATGGATCTGCATTTTTTAGATGAAATAAAGGTAGGACTAATATTTATGGCGAAAATCACAATATGGGAGAGGACTATGGCACTGGCAGAGGTCTGTGCTCTCTGAGTGCTTTTCCAGTTAAACGTTTTGTTGAACTGATTAAATTTGGACAGTACAAGGTCAGAGACCATGGATCTCATGTTCAGCCTTTTTTTTTATAAGATATGTTCAAATTATTTTACTGAAGAAACCCTCTTACCCTTCATTTATATTCACTACTATGCTTTTACTCTCTGGCAATGTGTAGTCCGTAATGGCTTAATCCACCATGAGGTTGTTTTGTTTATTAGATACAAATATTAAAGACTGTTTATACAATTAAATATTACGTTTAGTTGAGAATGGATTTTAATTTTATTCCAAATGTTTAAGTCCTGCGTGCTCCTTTTTTTTGTGTTGTAAAATTCGTCCATGTTGATCTGGTGCTATGTTTCTGTTTGACAGCACTCAGGCAGAGATCCGCGGGGCTCAGATAACCTGTCGGCCAAGTCATCGGACAGTGATGTAAGCGACGTGTCCGCTGTGTCGAGAACAAGTAGTGCCTCTCGGTTCAGCAGCACGAGCTACATGTCTGTCCAATCAGAAAGGCCTCAAGGAAACCGAAAGATCCGGTAGGTCCATGTCCACATGAGTGGCCAGTGAACTGTCTCAGTCTCTTACCACGCTGTTCTCAGAAATGGACAAATCCCCCCTTAGCTGTTCAGTTGTTCTTATAAAAGGATGCCATGTGCAAATGTTTCCAGCTTGGAAATAGCTTGTACCTGGATCAGCTACAAAAGGAAATAGTGTGTGCCATTTTCTCTCGAATGAGTTCAGGTTTGGCTCCTTTTCTAGAAAATGTTGGAACCAAATGGTTGAACTCTACTTATCTGGGCTAAGAGAGGGTGTTTGTCCATATCTGGCAACACATATTGTAACATAAAACACATTGCATCTCTTTGAGTGTTGTCTTATATCAAAGCAGGACAATTATTCATTTGCATGCAGTTTCATTTTAAGTCTACATTTCTGATTTGCGCTCCTCTGAATCAGACTGCTTTTGATCTTGGCTGCGCTGCATCTCAGTGTTTGTCTTTCTTTCTCTTCTTGTTGACAATCTTCACGCTTTGTTTGGTTTTTCTTTCTGCTTTGCATGTGCTGCTCTCATGCGTCTGTGTCCGTCTTCAGCCTGTTGCACTCGAGGAGTCAGTCACGGGAGGGGGATGAGCAGCTAGAAGAAGTGCTAGAGGAAGAGGAGGCAGGAGGGGGAGGTGGAGCTGATGGTAAAAGGGCCAGTAGAGAGAGGAGATCACAGGGAGAGGGAAAGGAGTCAGGGGGGAAGGTAGACACAGACCAGGAGCATCAGGAGGATTTGCCCGAGCAAGAAGACGACTTGCAGCAGAGGAGTATCTCAGAAACTGACCTAAGGTAACACATGTTTGGCAGCCTCAAACTGTGGAGTCCTACTAACAATAACACCCACATCCCCTGATGTCCCACTGACTTCATATGTGGAAACAGAGTGCAGTGACTACCCTCCATCATTTAGTGTGTTAACATGCATAGTAAAGTCAAACTAAACTCATAGCTTCATTGGGCAAGTCAATTGGACCACTGTCCTTTTCCGTAAATAAATATAAGTGCACAGCAGGTGAGCCAAGTGGATGGTGATATGCCCCTTTTTGGCAAGATAATATGGACCTTTTCCTTTTGACCTTAAGGCCGGAGCTATATTTGCTGTTTGAATCCACGTTTGCATCCCCTGCCATCACAGGCACTCATAGGTTGCTTTCACACCTGTTTGGTCTGAACCATACAAACTCTAGTTCACATTTTTGAAGGTTGGGTGATGTTGCAGTAGTATGAAAGTTTACACAAACTGTGGTGTGGACCAAAGGTCGACACTCCTCTCCACCTTTTTGTTTTTTATTTAACCTTTATTTAACCAGATAAAACCCACTGAGATCAGGATCTCATTTGCAAGGGTGACCTGGCCGAGAGGTCAGCAGCACACGCCATAATTATACAGGTTCATGTTAAAGTTTAAGGCAATAAATAGCAAAGCAAATCTCCAATTAGCAAAGCAGCCAAACTTGAAAGCAGAGTTTGGTTGGATATCAAAGCCAACCAAACAAGGCATGCAAAATCAAAAAGCAGTAAATCGTAGTTTGAATTTGACCAAATACAACAATAGTTAGCAAACAAACACTAAGTCAAACAGCCTGCGGCTAATGTTAGCATTGCTAGCACTGCCAGCTTCTGGTTTTCCTGAATCCTGGCAAAAAAAGGTTGGAAAAAGGACTGCAGATACAGTCCTAACTAATAACAGATGGTTTCTTAAGCAGCATCTTAATGACTTTGACAAGGAGCAGTGTGAATGAAAACCTAACAAACTGAAAATTGCAATGATGTTGCAACTTCACCCCCAAAGCGATCTAAGTCTGCTGAACTTAATATTTGAAAGTGACAAGAATGAAACATTGTTTTCAGCAGGACACACACCAGAGACCTCAGGCTATAAGCAACATGGTATCTCAACCATACCCAAAAATTATGACACTATTCTGGGGGAAAAACTCAGTGAATTTATCAATGTGCTTATCAGATATGTGTAGAGGATTGTTGATCAGTGGTCACACTCTCTGCACAGGTTACACTCTGCCCACCACAGATCATTTTCTACTGATGAAGCCAGTGTCAAGTGTGTAGTTACCAGTTTGTGAACATCTGAAAAATATGCTGCATGCCAAAAAAAGAAAAAACAATGTCATATTTGTAAAATAAAAAAATATAAAAACCAGTTGGAAACTTCAGGCCAGTCTACCTCCTGTACTGTTTCAACATTAGGGGCCAGCAGGTCTGAGGTTGAGTTGGCAGACAGCCTTAACATATATCCATGGCAACATCATTAGCATCAGCATCCGTTTTTTTCAATTTCAGTGTAGTACTATAAAATCAGATTTATGAAACAGTATTTCTGGAGTTTTTACATTCTGGTTATACATACTACAGATCTATGTTTGGCTGTGAAAATTATGAAAATCTGAACAAGTCGGTCTGAAGATTTGTTACAGTCCATGCATGTAGAAGTCACAAATTACCACCGTTTACATTTGTGTCATGGAGGTAGTAGCACTAGCTCACATTCCAGAAATATAGGTGGTAGACTTTTATCCTAAGCATTCAGAATCAGCTACACAAGGGTTTAGTAAACTGCAAAATATCAGCTTCCTGACACCATTTTACATACACGACTTCTACCAAAGTGTACAGTGTGCAGTTTATTCTGCATACTTGGTTGTAATATGTAGTAGTTTTGAAAACAACAAAAGAGTGTCCTTTCAGATCTTTGTAATTATTATTCCAAAGTAAACTATCACTACATATCTAAAAGAGTAGAGGAACTATGCCACCACAAGCATAACCACAGCCAGTCAGTCAAATATACCAGTCATGGATATTTATTAGGCTGTCTTCACAAACTGACATTTTCATTGGCCAATGTGACAACCATCATGCACCTGCATCCGTGTAGTTAACAGCAGACTGTATCTCCGGCCTAAGTAGGAAAACAGAGAAAAGGTTACGTATTTAACAACTAAAACAAAGAAAAACTTAACAGCTTGGTTCATTTCATCCCCTCACTATCCTTTATTTTGGTACAAATGCAATGCTTGCTATCCCTGTGCGATGTGGTGATATAAAGTAGGTGGATCTGCAACCTCTGCTGTGCTGCACGTTCATGCTCATCAACCTCTAAAAGAGTAAAACAATCTTTTATGAGATGTGTCAGGCGCACTTGAAGAAATTTTGTTTAGTATAATTTAATTTTGATTGACAAGTTTATGAGCATTTCGAGAGTCTACTTCTATTAAACTATGATTTTTTGACTTCGTCTCAAAGCATGCAAATGTATTGATTTATCTGGATAGCTTCATAACTCTGGCCCTATTAACCCTTTAGATGTTTATTAACACATTGTATTTTAGGAAATGGAAAACAGTTTGGTATCCCCTGCAGTCTATTTATCCTCCTTAAGTGTTTCTAGAGACTAAAATGGTACCAGATATGATGGATAATACTAGGATTCCTGTTTAAACAACAACCCAAATAATGAAGAGAAACAAATAGCTCTATGGAGACATATAGTTGAAAGAACATGTAGTTGTTGATTTAATTGTCTACCTTTGACTGGAAACAATAGGAACACCTAATTCGGAGGTCTGTGAATCAGCCTCCTATGTAACTTGATGATTTTCTTAAATCAAATCTTACATGAAAAGCATAGAATAAAATGAACTCTCCTGACAGTCATCAAATAACAGTCATCAAATAAACACAAGCTTTTACCAGTTTCCTGTGCCACAATGCCCCTCACAATGCAGCACGTGAGGACAGCTATGCTGAACAGCTGCAGCTCACATGGTGGAATTGTCCACACAGGTAGTGGGTCGGCTGCAGCAGTTACCATAATAGTGTCCCGAAGAACAGAGTATTTTTGTTTCTATACAATAGAAATGATACAGAATTTTAGAAACTGTGGATATCTTTATGGACTCTTGCCAGTTATTTGAAAAATACAAAATATTTTCTACTTGTTGAGTCATAAACTATACAGACGAAGACTACATAACTGTGAAGCAAAGAGTTTTATGTTGCTGTGATCATTCACAAATCTGTCTGCGTCCATTAGCTGCAAAAATTGCACCACACACAAAAAAGGCAACATCTCTGATCATTAGATTTAAAGCTGGGGTTGGCGATTTGATTTAGATACACTTTTTGTAATACTGGTTAAAATGGTCTTTATGACCCAATGGTAATTAACTGATAATGTGTTCTTAAAACAGAGCGAAAAATATCCGCCAGCTACAGCAGGAGTAAAACAGGGAAAACCCCAACCAATAATCATGCCGGAACACCTGATTATAAACCAATTAAATCCCGTTGCCATTCTGCCCGCCTACTGCGCATGCACAGACTCGGTGCACGTAGCCGAGCTCATATCATATCAGAGTCCGCCGAAGAATGCTTACCTTTCAAGTTTTGTCTTTGAAAATAAAGGAAACCCGCCGTGAGCCATCCCACAGCCCCAACCAAGCTCCAGTATCCCTCACATTTTAAGACAGGTGTACAAAAAAATCTAAAATAAACTCTTTGTTTTTCTAAGTTTGTTCTGCTGCTCCAATCTCGTGATAGCTGCCACCCAGGCTACTGCAGGTGGACGTTCTCGTGAGGATTTTACTTCTTCTTCGGTTTTACGGCGGTTGGCATCCATCATCTTGGAGCATTACCGCCCCCTTCAGGCTAGATACAGAGTTCAGTTTGGAGAGGCAGAGGATTGTTTTTATTATTACATCATCACACGGGAGATTTACAGGAGAATACTGATACAGGAGGATGGTGGGAAAGAGGATAAAATACGGAAAATACGATAGTTTCATGGCTAAAACGGGAGATTTGACAGCTATGTGGAGAATGTCAGAGGAACTACCTATACCCCGATCAACATCGGCTAGGTTAGACCCTGAGGAGATGTAGATGCAGAGGTGCTACTTTCAAATTCATGCCAGCTTTCCAAAATCGCCAACCCCAGCTTTAACATGCTGCAACTAAGTTATGACTGCTTGACTGCTCTAATGTGCCCAGATGCAGACAGAAATGAAGAGGAAGAGGTTAGAGATTTTCAGACATATAAATTATTTTTAAAAAAAACTCACATACTGTTCCTAGAAAATACTAAGAGGCAGTGGTTCTGAAGCTGTGGGGTACAAGCCCATACTGGGGTGGTACAGACGTAGGGGGCGGAAGTCTGCAGCCAGGGAGATGGCCAGGGTCTTGGTCTTGGTCCTGGTCTTGGTCTTTGCCTTTCTTGATTTACCACCCAAGGTGCCATTCATAAATCGCAAACCTTGCTTTACTATTTGCTGTATCAGAGGTAGGTTTTTATGGAGAAACCAACTCTCCTGGATGAGTTACAGCAGACTGTACATCACAGTCTCGGAAAAAATGTTAGCAGTCTTCAAGGCATTTTATTAAATTCAAAACTTAGGCCTTAAGTTGCAGATTTCTTGGAAGGGATCAGAGGGGGTTTGAGAGCCACTGCCCTAAAGTGAGAGTTGTTAGATGTATGAGCTTCTTTTAAAAATATGCATGCTGTTGTGGTTTTACCACACACAGCCAAGTCGTGCCATCGTAACACTTTTCATGGTTATTTTGGATGGATAAAACCAACAATTTGACGTATGAATATTTTTCAGTTAGCACCACAATGCTAAAATGATTTAGCTTCTAGGTTATGTAAATAAAATTAAAGTTTATGGTGTAAATGTATAAATCCATCTCTTAAAGTAGATGCTTAAATGCTTCCCAGTGTATAGTCTGTTAGGGTTATATTAAACCAAAGACTGTTAAATTTCTGACACAGGAGAGTTTAGTTTAATTTTAAATATTGTCAAACCAGCAGGAGTACGAAGTATGTCAAGAGCAAATTCAAGAGCAAGTTAATTTGAAATCCCGCAGGAGGATCAAAGCTTAGCTCACTCTCCTAATAAGATGTCTTCTCTATCAAATCAAGCTCACAGCAGGATCACAGCTAGTTCCTCCTCCTCACATGAGCACTGCTCAGTGTCTTCATAGACTTGAGAGAAAACACATTAAGATAAGAGCTGTGCACTCATGAATGATTAACACTGCACTAAACAGTCTGGATGAGGAGATGCAATCTCAGAGAGGATGAGGAGAAGTGCCTTATGCAGAAATGTGAGGAAATCAGCTGTCAGGTGCATATGTGGGGTCTCTATAGAAGCAGGTAGAGCCTACAAAGACACAGCAGTGTTTGTAGTGATGTTTATTGCTTGAATGTTGCATCTCTGTTTTCTGTGTTTGTGAATGATTCACGTGATGTTTGTGTCCAACAGTGTTGCTCTGCACCCACAACTTGTCAACTCAAGCCTCTAACACTCTTATTGTCAACCTTTACTGTTTTCAGCTCTGTGTATCTCCATAACCCTCAAACCTAATCTGTCATCCAGCATATAAATCAGTTTCAGTGAAGATACTGAATTCCTAACTTAAATTTAAAGGATTGTCATGTCTTATTCATTCTGAGGAAGCATTTGGATTGAGTAACAATAATCCGATATCACAGCGTTTTCATCTTGACTGAAAGTGAGCTGGACTTCTTCAGCCTTTAAAGCGCTGACAGTTCTTATCTGTGTGATCAACCCAATCCCTTCATGACAGCTACAGTATAAACTCATAATATGCCTACTTTTCACCACATGTGAGTAATCACACACTGAATTGATTTTCTAGGACAACATGTGAGAAAGGTACAAAGAGGACAAAAGAGCTGAGCGCTCTACTGCACATTCAGACTGAGTGTAAATTATTATGATTCACCTGCAAAAGAGGGTGAATCAGCGGACATTCAGCACAGGGGCTTGACTCTGGTGATGCTGAAGAGTTCTAACAACTATTTTCTGAAACTTATGTTGTAAAATAAAACCTATTTGTAAAACAGTGCCTTCAGTCTTGGTCTAAAGAGCCACCAGCATATAGCACTATGTAAGTATGGCTGCAAGTTGTGCTCATGTTGTAAGTAGTGCTCTCTGCTTTAAAGGAGCCTACAAGGAAAGCCCATCTGTCTCCACACTGACTGAGGTGAAAAGAAACACTTATGGCCCTTTTCCACTAGCACGCCTTGGCCCTACTCTACTCAGCCCTGCTGGATTGCAGCGTGTTTCCACTAGCCTGGTACCTCCTAAAACAAGCTAGTTTTAGTACATTCTCCGCTCTGGTTCCAAGCGAGCTGAGTCGATACTAAAAGATGACATCACCTTCTGCCGGCTTCTGATTGGTCAGACAATGTCGTCATCAATTAGGCATGAGCGCGAGGACCTAGCATGCTAGCAGTAGCTACCATTAGCTTACCCTCATAGTCTTTTCTTTTCAGCTCCATTGCTCTCGTCCTCGGCTTCATTCTGTTGTATAGCTTCCAAAACTGTCCTGTGCTTCTCAAAGGGTATTTCTTCTTGCCACCTGCAGCCTTCTTCTGCTTTCCTTTTTTACTTGGTTTATGACAAAAAGCCACAGATTGTTGTGTCGCGCTCAAAATGACGTCACCGCAGTGCCGCTCAGCTGTTTACAGCGACACTGCACCCCGTTGGGCAGGCGACTGGGGCTAAAGGAAAAGCAGCACAAGCCGAGTAGAGTAGAGCCGGGTAAAGTCGAGTAGGCTAATGGAAAAGGGCCAATATTAGCCAGGACAGGGCTTTAACTGATCAGGCTAGAAAAAGAAGAAAAGAGGGTAAATAAGCAAGAAACTGGACTGGAGGAAAAGCTTGACAGGGTTTTACATGTTGGTGAGAGCTTCAAGAAACAAGAGGCTGCAAGTCAAACATGGAGCCAGTTATGTTGTCATAGTTGATGAGCAATTTGTTTCAAGCTTTTTGTCATTTTTGCTTGATCTGCTATCATGGTATCAAAACGTTATACTTTAATTTGTACCCATTCAGCCAAGGCTGTAGACATCATGCTAACATTTGGATTTACATACATATACTCTACAGATCTGCTGTTGGCAAAAAAATGCAAGGTGGACACAATAGATGCCAGATTTTCACATATTGAAATGATAATACATACCCTAATGAACCATTATACAGTAAGATAATCTCTCACACTGTCTTTACCAAGTGGCTTCTCCTCCTTTTGCAAATCAACAAATTCATGTCGTGATTGTGTTTTAAAAAATTATAAGCTATAGCAGACTTGTGTCACCCTAGATGTACTATAGCCTACAGCTTAAGACGAATTAAATGAACGTAAAATATGAATGCACAATATTATCTGAAGAGTAAAGATATCAGCAGATAATTGTCCTAAAAAGGTGATCAGCAGATAAGATTTTTTGCCATATTTAAAGCCTTTGTTAATGCCATAAAAATTGGCTATACATGTCCCATTATTTGGCTGTAATATTGGACGAGTGTACAAGTGTACCATCATGGTAAATCTTATCATCACACAATGTAACATAACTTTTCTAAATTAAAAGTAAAAATTATTAAAGAACAAAAGTTGTTTTACTGGTTTCTCGTTTCTTTCCAACATAAGTAGGCTATCAGCACAAGAAGAACAGAGCAGTGTTTGCAAAGTGCCAGCTTTATGCTCTTTAACAAAAATAGTAGTGTCGTAATTGGCCGTAATGAGTTTGAAAATGTTGACATATTGAATGTAATACGTCTAATAATGTACATCTGCTGTACAAAAACGCATGCAAAATATTTATATTTTTCCAGTCCTTTGCAATTTCTTAAAGTCTCTGCTGAACAAGTGGTTGCCAAGCCATCACATTAATGTCTTTTTTTTAGTTCTATTTAATTGAATCAAATAAACCAGTTAGCTGATGACTGCCCAGCTAAGATATAGATAACAAATAATGAGTCATATATGTATTTAAGTAAAAAACGCTCTTTCCGATTTTCTAACATTTCCACAGTGTTATGTAACATCTGTCCTGATGACGCCATGGCAGCCTGTACAGTTGACTCAACAGTAAATAAAGGACTTTCTTTACATTGAAGGCTCAAGACTGAAGAGTAAAATCAGTCCAGTATCCAGTGATTCCATTAGTAGTTAAAATTGTGCTTGTTCAGTCACTGTCCTGCTTATCTTTTCATGAGAGCAACAGAGCAGACTGATTCGGCAAACACATCGCTACTGGCCGCATTTCCTTATGACTCATCTTCTGTGTATTGAGGTCGCAGTGTAAATACACATCTGCTACACATTAAACAAGTCTGTTTGCATTAGCTCAGCATGTGAACATCACAGCAGCCATACTGTACTGTAAGTCCATGAGCACTTCTGTGACACCGAGAGGCAAATGCAAATATGCTGTTCTGTCCTGAAGTCACGTCCGGTGGTGTCCAGGATATAAAAACACATCAACTGCCACACATCTCTTCCCCTCTACTTTAACAATTGCCTAAATAAATTGTAGATCATGTTAAGTAAAAGTGAGGACCAATGTACTAAATAAAAGGCTGGCTGTGATAAAAGTGATAGAACTTTGTTATACTGTATGTCCACCATCTTCAACATGACCTAACAACAGCTTGACTAGTTAGAGAGGGAAAACTCATATATGTGGCTGATAATTTTCAAGTTAAGCTTTACATTTCAAATAATCGATTTTTATGTCAGAGGGAAACTTAAGAGCTGAGTTGACAGGAGTTTACACTAAGCTGATAGAACAGTTGCCATAGTAACACATACTTGTGCCTCACCTGACAGAGAAACAGTGTTCCTGGAGGGTAAAGGTGAACAATATGAGGAGATGCGTACAGGAAAACGTGATGCGCTTTGCATACTTCTTGCATGCAGAAACAGAATTTGACATCTACTTTTCAAAACAAGATCGGTTGTTTAGTTCTCAAAATGTCTTTGTGAGAGTTTAATTAAAACATGAAAACATTCAATTAGAGGGACCTTCAGAATAACCCAAGGGTTGGCAACAACATTTTTGATATTCCAGCACATTATCATGTCTGTTTTTAATTATTTTCTGGACATGCACCCTTTTCTCTAAAGCCAATTTTATTTGTTAAGAAGGGTCAAATTGGTTTTCTGTCAGTTGATGATTTTCAATGTTATAAAAAAAAAAAGTGCCATTATTACTCAGACTTTTAGGAGATTGCTGCTTTAGGACAGTAAAGTATGAATACTTTTGTGAGGTAGAAAAAAATCTTTGGGAACATACTGGCCTGGATTAAAATGCATGGTGAGCAATCTGCATGATCAGGAACACTCTGCTCTCAGGGCTGCAGCCAGTGCCAGAAATCCCCAGAGAGTCCCATTTCTCAGAAAGCACAGTTACACAGGGACTGGCCGAGAGTTTAAGACATATTTAGAAAGCAAAGATGCTAAAATGAAAAGGCTTGTGTTAAACAGTGAAGAAACGTTGGTGTATGTGTTGAGTTTACTCAAGCACATCTTTAGTGGGTTCAGCCAAGCTGGCCAAACGTTAGAAGATTTCAACAGACTTTCTTTTGTTTCAGAATTTTCAAACAAGTTAAGATGCTTCAGGCAGACCTTAAGAGCAAGAAACTCATAAGATAGAGGCAATGATCAGAGTACCAATGCAATTTTACTGTTGGACCACATTTATTGCATATTTTAAACATTTTCTGTAATATTTTTGCTGTTATAAGGACAGACTGTTACATGTGACAGGATACTTTTAATTCAGCAGTTACAATGAATTCAGTAGAGAGGGAAGAATAAAGCTTCAATCTGAATTTTCTGCCTATATATATAGATTTTTAGACAATACAAACCTCAAATCCAAAGTGTATGAGTTACACACAGAATTAAATTCATTTAATTCTGCTTTTCAGTGCAAAAAATGTTATGTAAAAATGTTTTACTTACACTTATCTTTTAGGAAATACATGATGCATCAAATTATTTTTTACAGAAACAATTTTCCAAACATACCTGTATTTTGTTACCAAGACTTAGCCCCTAATATAAAAGGAAGCTAGTGCTACTCCTTTGAATGTCTTTATTTTTGTTTTTAAATCCAAGACCACTCAGTTAAAAAGTTAAAGGTAACCTGCACTGTGTGACATTAAACATTTCCCTTTTTTGTCAGCTTTGGATACTTGGATGTTCCGTTTAATCCAAGAAGGTTCACTTGGTCAAGCCAACTTGAATAATAACCAGGTGTTTCTTACTTTCTTTTAAAGCAAAAGCACATTTAAGCCAAACAACTTGTAGAACAATTTCAGCTTCAATTTAATAATGTATATTTTAAAGTAAAAGCATGGTATAGTTGGATGTATGAAAGTAAGGTTTCTTGAGAAAATAGCTTACTGAGATTGATATTATTATCCAAGTTACTTTCGCAAAAAAACTGAATTGGAAGTACTAAAACTTTATGACTATTACGTGACATCAGGCTGACACTTTATACATGCACCCTGCATATTTCACTTTTAACAATGCAGGGCACTAGGCTGCACTTCAAGCTGTGCCTTATCCCAGACTCATGATTTCAGATCACACTGATGTAGCAGAAAATTTCAGCATTACAGTAATTTGACTCCAGAATCAAGAGAATAATAAAAATGGTTTAACATTGTCTAAATGGACTTAAAATTTGTCTCTAAATTCATTGTAGTAAATTTTAAACATGCTATCCAAACCATAATTAGCACAATTAATCATCAAAACTCAGAGTTCAATTGCAATTGAGCTGCCTTAGAAAGTGCAACACAGATTTGTGAACTAAGTGCTGAATTATGATATTAATGAACAGATAAATTACAACCACCAGTTAGGAATTCACTTTACAAGGCAGACTACTAACTTGCTGCATTGCTGGTGCACAAGAATAAATAAAATAAATAACTGTCCTTATTTGTCAAAATGTGTAACGCTAGTAGTAAAAGGATCAAGACCTAATAATTGGATGAGCCTTTGTTTTTTATTTTATACAAACACCCTTAGTCTAACTACAGGAAATTGTACCCATGCTAGAAGACAATCAATCAACTAAAACTGCTCTCTACCATACATTGTGCTAACGTTTTTTTCAGGTTGTGTTCCCATGTTTCTCACCTGAATTCAATCTGTACTTATCCAACGAAACCTCAGTAAGGAAGCATTTGAAGTCCCTCTGACCTTAAAGCATATTTTAATGCCTACGATTCAGAAAAAGCAGCATCTTTCAGAATGTCACCTGTCAGGTATCACGGAGCTGTGTTGTTAGGAGTCTATAAAGGCAGCTTCAAAGCCTTATGACCCGATTAAAGGCTCCGTCCCCCCCCACTGTGAACATTTAATATTTATGTTTGAAGTACAGGCTGATCCATAACAGAACCCTCTGGTATTTAAAGATTTACACGGTGAAATGAGAAACGTGATGTGGGCCTTTGTTTAGAGCCGCACTAAATCCTTCCAGTCATTAAACACAACAGAACATGTAAACTATAAAAGTGTTGTTTATGGTAGGACTTTTATAAACTTGGCATTATCAATTGTTTTTGTTAAAGCAACATTATGGAAGGATTTGGTGTTGTATCTCTTGCAGCCTCTGAAGGCCTCAGAGTGTTACCACACTGTTGTACATTACACAGTGCTGCCACCTCCTCCTCATAGACAGTGTGTTTTTGTTGGCATACAGAGGGTGGTGAAGATGTTGGGAGAGACAAATGAACAGCATCAACCTGTAAGGGTCAGCCTTAGCTAAAGTATTTCTATGTTTAGATGACATAATGTACATAGTTATAATGCTATTGCTACCAAAATAGGGGGGTCAACAACAACCAAAGAAGAAGTTTCGCCCTTAAACTGCCTAACCAAAGGCTAAATACTTTAACCCAACTGTCTTTAGTTGCATACTGGCGGTGAGTACTTCCTCGCCTGGATCCTGCTTGGGGTCTGACTGGCTTCAGCCAAAACTAAAGAAGGCTTCCCCAAGCCAAGTGCTTCAAGCCACACAGACAACACACAAAATATCAAAAGAAAACACCTCAAGGCAACAAATTCCACAATCCTTGTAAGAATTGCTGCTTCAGTCTAACCAGGTAAAAAGACTTGTATGCTTTAACAAATATGGCTAATTCATCCAGCCACTTCATTTACAACCAAACACAGCAAAGCACATGTACTGCAGTAAAAACCACTCAAAACTGTACAAGTGTCTCTACACAACCAGGAACTGCCAAAAAAAAACCTACTCCCTTCATGGCCTTACAGAAGTTCATTATCAAGCTGATCAGGAAAAACAAGTAACTATGGGACCCCCAACCACATTTTTTTTTAAAGCAAAACTTTACAAACATCGCTTAACTGTCACTCAAAGGCTGTTTTTTCAACAACCCCCCATTTGTTACAACCAGCTCACACAAGTCATGACAATAAGGGAGGTCCACACAGGTAACTTGCATTTTCAAACAAAACTTTTATTCAAAAACCCGGACCAAAAGTGACAGTAGTATCTCACAGACTTTGCAGTCCAGAGGGGTGAAGGTCTCTTTCAGGTAGGCTCCACCCAGACACACAACCACCGGGAAGCCCTCTGCTCTGGAACAAAAGATGATTTTGGCTGTACCATTTCACAAAATGTTGCCACCAGATGGGGACAAACTCCACAAACAATCAAAATGCTCAAAAATAGTCCATACACAACTGTCATGGCAACTATTCAGGGCCATCACAAAGGGTAATTTGATTGGGTTTAGGATAAGAAAAAGAAGGAACAAGACTGCAGATCCAACAAATTTGTCAAAAAGCTTGAAATGACAACTTTAATTTCCTGACCAACAGCGATAAAGCCAGCTCAACGTCTAACTTGCAACCTGTTGTGTAAATAAGCTCTTGGCAAAATCCTGTCCAATATTTACTACAATGCAGCTTTTTGATTCATATTTACTTTATCTGATTCTTCTGCCACTGTCCTCTGATTCATCTTTCCACTCTTTTGCCTCAGTTATTTACATATGAAAAAGTAAAGAGATGGGCAAACTATTGTACCCTAAAGCAGTACACATTTTTTGTGAGAGAACTTGCCTTGCCAAACTTACAAAGTGCTATACACAGGTCTCCTGACAAATCTATTGGAGTGAGATAGACCACTGTCCCTCTGTTGAAAGTCTCCTTACCATTAGACTGACTCTGAAACCACTATTTTAAGGTTGAAAAGTTTTATACTGTTCTCTAACCAGAGCACAGATAAACAACATTATTGCATTTTATCCCATGGACCAGAGATTAAATTTGAAATATTAAGATTATCAACCAGTTTGAGACATTGAAACAATTTCATTTAAGCATCATGTGGTTGAAAACATCAGGAAATCAATATTTGACTTGACAGTCTCCCACCTTTTGATGTTAAAGCTGCTCATTGATTTTCTGATCCAATAATAGATATACTGTTGAAGACAGATATTTCTTTATTCTTATACAACAGAGCTGAGATGTAGGTCCCATACATCAAAGATTAACATTTGAAGAATCTAATTGATGTAATTGTTGGAGTCTTTCTCTCTGTCACTTTAATTTACGTCTCTATAAGTTGTCTTTACGAGTCACTTGCATGGTAAAGGTCAGACTCTCTAATTATTGAGCAGTAGCCTAAGGGCACTACATGCTACTCCCCCCTTTAGTAATGAAGAGCCTGTGATACAGAATGTAATTTGTCTCCTAAACTTAATTTCACTATCGAGCTAAAATTAGACCCTAATTTGGACAGTGGCCTCTTTCCATTGTATCAAAACAAGCTGGAGAATATTGTTGAGGGGAAAACAACTTCTCTTTTTGTGTCCTTTCAGAGACTGAAGTCGCTGTCTTGTTCAAAAATGTCAGGATGTCGTTTTGTCAATATTAACGATTGCTCAAAAGAATGTAACAAACCCCTTAACACATTTAGACGTAAAATGACATCAACAGGACCTATTGGGAGTGTTCCTATGTCAAATATCTACCTGTAACTCTGACACATTAGCTCCATCCTGGGGTTGAGCCTGTGCCAACCTGTCATAACCACAGATGTCGGCTTGGTCTGCTGCCGGATTTAACATAGATTGCCGTAACTGCCACCGGCACTGTAGCGGCTATTGCGCCTGGTCAGCACTATGGGAAAATCCATGACAAATCCCTACCTGTGTTTTCTTTTTTAAACACATAGTATATCAAAATCTGGAACAATATTGACAGATGCAAGCTGTCACCCCATCTGTTATTGCAAAATTTCTTTTCCAATTTAAAAGTCAACGTTTAAAAAGTATAGAAAACATACATCACTTGATTATTCTTATTTGTAAATCTCACTTGATACTGCACATGATAATGTGTATGTACTACGATAGGTCAACACACTTACTGGCTCTACCAAAATACTGCCCACAACAAAGATTCCTCCAACAAAAATCAATGCTATTAAATACAGTCCTGCTCAGTATTATTGGCACCCCTTCATTATTTTCATTACTTTAACAATATCTTCAGAAATAAATTGGAATTGACCAAATTCATGTCATCAGGATCTTTTAATTGAAGGTCCAAAATACTTAAACAAAAAAAGAAATCTCCCACTCTTCCTATGCAAATTGTTCAAGCTCTTGAACATTTGCAGGTTTTCCCCAATGGCAGATTTCAGCCATACCAAAGGTTACTAAAGAGGACTCATTGCTGGCCATTTTAAAACAGGCCATTTTTTTCCTTTTCATCCATTCCTGTGTGCTTTTGGATGTGTGCTTTGGGTCTTTGTCTTGCTGGAGGGCCAACGATCTTCGATTCAAACCAAGTGTTCTTACACTGGGTCGGACATTATGCTCTAAAATTTCTTGATAATTCTCTGATTTCATGATTCCTGTGATACGGTCAAAGCCTACAGTACCTGATGCAGCAAAGCAGCCCCAAACCATTATGGAACCTCCACCATGCTTAATTGTTGGTAGGGTGTTCTTTTCCTTGTAGGCTTCCAGTGGTTGCAATTAAAACTGCCTAATCTAAATATGACTGCATGATCATAGTAGCTAATGAAGTATAATTTACAAACCTTAATATGTAAACATTACTTCTGCCAAGTTTGTGTCCACTACAGTGATGCAGAGCAAAGTTAGAGAGGTTTGTAAAGAAACTGTTTGTACTGTCACATTGTGTACTTAAACGTCACGGGTGCCAATAATGATGAGTAGGACTGTATGTTTGGGGAGCCATAAGTGAGCTCAGATGTTCCCTTACATTTTTGTATGATTCTCACATTTCAAAAGAATTTGCAACATTGTAAAGCTGTCAGTTGCAGTTTGATAAGAAACCAACCTAAGACCAGAACTTATTCATACTGTAAGTCATGAACTCCTGGACCTGAACTCTGTCCTTCTCTCCTTTCCATCCCCACACCTCCTGCTTCATCTGTCCTGTCACATCCTCTCCTCTGATCTCCTCTCCTCACCTCTGGCCTCCTCTCCACCATTCTACTGCACTTTCCTCTCCTCTTCCCTCCATGGGCCTCTCCTCTACCCTGTCCCACCTCTTACCTGTCCTCGCCTGCCTCCCTGTCAATGGTGGTGGCTGACAGTGACTTTGCATCCAAAATGAAAAACAGGCAAATGGGCTCGTCGGGCGGGATGAACATGACCAAGAGCACAAGCATCAGCGGGGACATGTGTAACCTGGAGAAGACGGACGGGAGCCAGTCGGACACTGCGGTTGGCACGGTAGGCACCGACGACAAGAAGAGGCGCTCCAGCATTGGTGCCAAAATGCAGGCCATGGTTGGCATGTCGCGTAAGAGTCGGAGCACCTCTCAGCTCAGCCAAACAGGTAAGGCATCAAAGTGTGTGTCCGGACTAATTTATGTTTGTGTTCATGTGTGTTCCTGTCTCTCACTTTGTGTGGTCGTCTCTTTGTCTTTTTGTTCTAAATAATTTCCAGAATAATTCTACTCTTTCATCCAACTCTTTCTGTTTCTCACTTCTGTCTAAAAGGACTTTGGATCCAGCACAGCGGGGAGATAAAGACAACTGTACTTTTGTTGTTCCCCTCTTTCTGTCCTTTTCTCTTCTAGGCAACAGCACACATTGGACCTCCTTTTCTCTCTTTAAGCTCCCACTTTCCTTCCTCTGTAATTGCACAGCTGCTGCCATTTTGGTGCTTTAACTCTTCATTATTCTCTGTAAACGTTTCTCATTACACTTTTGATCATGTGTTTTCAGCTGTATTGACTTTGCACTGTGTCACAGTGATGATGCTGCACATGATCTTTTGCCATTTCCTTTAAATCTTTGATGCTCTCAAGACTGTGACTTTTAGTGTGAAGCGCTCGCTCGTTCAATCTGCTGTTTCAAGGCAATGCAATATTTACGCACCTGTGATGTTGGAGGTGAAATTGGGTACAGAGCATTTCCTTCTCTTGGTTGAAAACCACTTTGACTGAGTCAGCAGGGAAGTGCTGTGTGTATGCGGAGCTCCAAGCTGTGTTGTGCTCGCTCACCTTTTTACAACACAAAACCCTTCACACTGACAAAATGGTTGCAGAGTCAATATAATTGTCCAAATGCATAATGTCTGCAGAGTTTTGTTACAGTGCTTTTGTGGGAATTCAGTGTGACAAGCGCTTCTGATTTCAGCTGTGGTTGTGTTTATACTTTTGAGAGATCGATCATGTTGTTGTTGTCATACCTTTATATATTATTTGATGATAGATGAGATTGTACTTGGTGCAAAAATATCGCTTTACCTCTGCCAAGAGGCTAAGTTTTTGCTGGATTTCTTCAGTTTGCTTGTCTGTCTGTCTGTCCATGCTGGATATTTTCAATCTGTTTGTCTGTCTGTCCATGAGCAAGAAAAACAAAAGATCTTAAAAGACTTTGATGAAATTTTCAGGGCATGTTGGTTTTCGCACAAGGAAGACATGGCTGGTGGTGATCCAAATCTGGATGATGATCCAGGATTTTTTTTTTTCTGAGAATTGTTTTTTTTTTCTTTTTACATTTTTCGAAGTAAATCAAAAGTTTTGTAATGAATTTGGATGACATAATTGGAAAATGTTGGCCATGGAACAGAAGTAATGTGACAGGGAGATCTGACTCTGAATGTGACTCCAATAATTTTAATATGATTTTTCTAATTTCAAGTAAGGTTAGTTTTTTTTTTTTTCAAATTTTCAATAATCACTTGGCTATTAGTGTCAGAAAGGCCTCATTGGGATGCTGTTTTGTCTGAATGGTAACCAACCTGGTACATGGGCTTCAGTCTGTCTCCAGGTCCAGTGCAATGAGCAGCTGTAATAACTGGTGACTTACGATTGACTGCTTTAAGCATGATGCTGTTGAAACATCAGTTGCTATAATATACAAATCAATATGTATTTAAAACAAACAGTTAAAAAAATGTACCCAATACAAACACAGCCAAACACAGACAAAGTCAACTGTGTGCAGCCTGCCAGTCAATGTCAAATTTCTAAAACTGAAGATTAAAATCAGCTGAATGTTTCAGTCTGATTTGCATTTGCAGCACTACAAAGGCAAAATTCTTATGGTATGAAAATTGCAGCATTTTCATAATAGCCAAAAACTGGTCAATTGATAATTGCAGGAAATTAGTAAAAAAGACTTGCTGTTGTGGTTTCTGTAAAAGAGTTTTACAAATCACTTCTAAATGCACTGGCCAGTCAATTAAACTTCAATTCTTAATTCTTAATTAAGTTTGAATAAACATTTTACTGGCTTCAATTCCATGTTCAGGTCAAATATGTTTATACTGTACATAATCAAAGTAAGAATGCTTGCTTAAAAAATAATTCTGGTACACTGATGATTTGAGCCAGACAAGCCTATGTTTGCAATGGAAATATTTCACTAGTCCATCTGGAAAAAAGCCATTGGAAAATGTTTTCAGAGGACAGAACCTTCAAAAACAACAGCAGCTGGTTATTGGACGATCGTTCTGCTCGTCACACTCATCACAGACCAATCCACAACAAGCCACAGTATGACGTAGCAGCTCCACCCTGTTGTTAGCTGTTGTCAAAGCAGTCCTTTTACAACTATCTTACATTAAATTATACCACACAGATGTATCATTTACTTTTTATTAAGGCTGTCACTTTAGTGCATTAATTAGATTAATTAATTACACCACAAATTAATGCGTTATAAAAATTAGTCGCAAGATTAATCATAGCACACAGACATTTTGATATTGTCCAGCTGGAGGACCCGTACATGGCAGTGGCACGTCACTTCACACATGCGTCTCTAGTCAAACCAAACAAAGCCCAGGTGACAACAGGAATGGCCTATTTATGACTTAGTCTTATTTTATTTTTGAATTTATTTATCTATATTTGTACTACATTCTTTAATAATGCATCAGGCCTAATTGGTTTGCTGGATGTCCTCGACCTTTTTCTTATTTTGAATTTGATTTATGAAACACACTTAAAGTGTAATTTGAGTTGCCTGATTGAGCTTAGAATTTTCTGGACAAGTTGCCCTGACCTTGTTTTTTTTTTAGTCACCAATAAAAATGTGGATTTACAAATCTTCACTTCTTAGTGTATTCATTTTTATTAGTCCTGCACTACAATTTTATAATATCCTAGAATTCAAATTCTTTTTTTGGGTACTTTAAGCAGATATGAGATTAAAATGTGATTAATTAGATTAATTAATTATAAATCCGGTAATTAATTAGATTTTTTTTTAATCGTCTGACAGCACTACTTTTTATACAAGACATGAACCCCATCAAAAACAATGCACACCAAGTTCTCCCAAAAGACTTCTGAGGAGAGCATATTTCAGTAGGTGTCCATGTAGGTAACCATGACTACCATAGACTATCCAGCACCATCTGGTGATCAGTGCACTGACCAGTGAGCAGTGATCCCAGATCAGGGGAATAGCAAAAACACAAGTTCCCATAAGAAAAGCTTTAAGAGACGTTCTTTGCTCCTCTTTTAAAGAAAAAATTGAATCCATCTCTGATCAAAACTTCAGATATTGCCACATCCACAGAGGCCACTTCAGAAGCTGCCATTGTTTTCAAACATGCAATCACTTTCTGTTGTTGCCACGCCCACAGCTCCTACCTTTATTCCCTGATTGGGCAGTTAAGCATTTAGCTATGAAATTGTTGGACAATGGAAGTTGGCAAGACGGACATGCAAGACTAGACTTAAGCTACATGCTGAAATAATACATACATACATACATACACAATAATACATTTTCTAAAATTCTGGTGTTTGTTTTTATTCTTTTAGTTGATTTAGAATTTCATCCAGCTTATATTTTGTAAGACTGCAGTTCTTTCTGTTGTCTTGTTGAGCACCTTCATCCCTTTGTGACTATTTACCTCCCTGAGAGTAAGAACAACATTAATGTGGCCCTGATCACCAAAGTTGCCCATCCCTGGACAAAGTGATGTGTGGCCTCCATGATAAGACCTGGATTTGTGTGGTATAACTCAAACACAGCAAAAAAAAGTTACACACACACACTGTTGACCCATCCCTTTTTCCCTCTGTTTTTTCCATATGCAGATACATTCAGCACTCACCCAGGGATCTTAACCTCCCAGAGCAATGAATATTTCACTTTGTGCTTTTAAGAGCAACAGATGAAGTTTCTGAGAGCATGCATACATCGGCCTTTCAACATTTTAGATCAGCATCTGGTTTGATGCTAAAACAACCTCTACCATGCTGCTCTTTGCCCCACTTTGTTTGTTCTCTTGAAAGATCCACGAGCCATCTGAAGCGTGTGCTCAAAGAGTGATCGACTTTTTATTGTTGGGGGATGGGGGATAAGCTGAGCAGCACAACTTTGGCTTAGCAAACACAGCTCAGTCAGATTGGAGAGATGTGCAGAGACTTAAGGTGATGCATTTTTCTAATCATTTTTTAAGATATATATATTTACTTTCACATTTTGCCAGTGGCAGTGAAAATGTATTCATGCACAGGTCAGTCAGCAAATTGTATCTTTGCTAGTATATGTGGTCACTGAGTCTTCTTTGTTCACATGACAATAGTTATTTGGTTGCTTCAAAAAGGTAATATTTGAAAAAATGGCTTTTTGTACTATCAGAGTGGATTACTGTAAAAACTTAACTACTTTCTCCTGCAAACCATGATCCCTCTCAATAGACATCAGGGCTGTGTATTTACAGCAATAGTGTGGTATGGCAGCTCACAGGTTAGTGTGCCCCTGAGCAAAAAGGCTGATTGTTCAGCTTCCCATGTTGACCCCTCATAACCCATCCTCAACCTAACCTGACACACCAGATAGACATTTTAATATATTCCACCAGTCTATCTGAAGAGCAATCCATAAAAAGTGTTTGGGAATGGGCAGACCTTTCAAAATCATATCCAGCAGCTGATTGGATGATTGCTCCATCAATCATATTTATTCAGGACATTAGATAATGTAGTAGGTGGCTGCAGTGTAAAATGCCAAACCTTAACCATTTCGTAGAACAAACTCTCTTTAAAACATGTTGGAATCATAGTGAAAATTTCTTTCCTTTAGAGAAATGCTTTCAGAGTTGCTATTTGTTTTTCATTTAATAAAGAAATGTGGTTCAGATCTAGTAATCTGAAGCTGTTAGTGTTATGGGCCCCAAGCTAGGCTGGGTACCACATAGCAATAAGATAAATTAAGGTGACAGGTTCAATGCCTGAAAAACAGGGGGAAAGCACATAAGAATGAGGCACATTGAACCGTGTCGTTCTGCTGCAAAACTCATCTCGTTTATTTACAAAACAATAAATCAATCAATTTATCATTCAATTATTCAGCATACAAAACAATCATTTCCCCAATACTGCAACCGTGTCTCTTTCATTTATCAGTCCTTTTTCAGGTTCAAAGTAGGTGAATGTGGGTGTGTGTGTGTGTGTGTGTGTGTGTGTGTGTGTGTGTGTGTGTGAATGTACAGGTAAGTATAGCATATGTATGTATAAGTTTAAATGTTTACAGTGTGCAGGTGAGTATGAAATGTGTACGTATACCAGGTACAGTAGGTACAGTATGGGATGTGTGCTGTGAGTGTACTGTATGTGTCCAAGGATGCTGTCCAGGTGAGTATGGTAAGTAGGTATAGTGTGTGTGTGGGTGTACTCTTCACAGTCCTAAACATCTTCAAATTACCATTCAACATGGCTAACAATAGCATCACTTTGAAATACATTCAAGGCCATTTATATAGTTATACTGGTCCAACGTAGCTGCTATTAAACAATGAAAGTGACTGACTGTACAACTGATGTACTGTAATACTGTTAATCACAATCACAGTGCAGCATGAATCTGAATTCATTAATTTACCTTACTGTAGCTTAAAGCTATTTTTTTAGAGAAAGGTTTTAACTGTCTGTCCAAAACATATGAAAACACCTTCACATTATAGGGAAATAATAATAATAATACAGTAAACCCAACAGGACTTAGACACTTTAAACCAAAATAAATGCACTTAAGCACTAACTCATTCATTGTAACTTCTCCACATGAACACCACAGTACTTCAAAAACATAAAGAATTTCAGTAGAAAAATATTTTAAAATGGAATCATGAATGTCTAGCTTCTCATCACACAATAATTGGAGAAAGCTCAGGACGGCTGCTCTGCCAGCTCAACAAACTCTTTAACAATACTTTAACTCTCAAGTGCTCAGGAAACAACATTAAGAATGTCAGGGATTAATTGCAAATTGTCACATTGAAGTGTGCAGTGCAACACGAGGCATAGCATCACATTTCACTCCGTGCATCTGGCCGGCGCCATTACTGACAGTCACAAAACAGCGGTAATTTCGCGGACTTTTTTATACTCCTAAAACTCGTCATAAAACACTCAAAACCATCTTTAAATCACAACACAGCATGCTCATATCATCAGTAAGTCTTAGGGCATCAGTTATTGTGTTTTTTGTGGCATACTGACCTGAAAAACAGGGGAAAAGCGCATAAGAATGAGGCACATTGAACCGTGTCGTTCTGCTGCAAAACTCATCTGAAGATGGAGGGGCGGTCTCACACCTTAAGAGGAGCGTCCAGAACAACGACCACACCCAAAGGTTCCTACCCTCATTCTAAATGCTAGAGTGGCTCTCACTGTTATCTTTCTGGTTTTTAACCTTTAGATTTATGACAAACAATTAACACTGACAACAAAAAGTGCAAATAATAAGGCTAATTAGGTGCATACCTAATTTCTAAATATGAGATAAATCATATTTGTGAGGGGATCACATTAGCATCTATGCTAATCTCTGTCTGAGCAGTCACCTCCCGTTGTTGTCTCATTCTAAAGGACATTGATCAGGCTGTGCTGGTTTGGGCAGACCACAGTCATTGCAAATTGGAGCTTGGCAAGATGGATACTGTCCGATTATTGACTATGAAGGAGGCAGACCCAGCTGCACTGCAAGGTTAGTGTTGACCAGGATGTTTCTAAATGACGTTTGTATGGTGTCCTCGTAGCCTTGCAGAGCAGACAGACCTGCCTGATTCTCAAATCCTGCAGGTCCATCTTGCCAGCCTACGCTGTCCAACGAAGTCACTCGGCTGTATTCTTAACAGCCCAATCAGGGAAGAGAGGTGGGAGCTGCAGAATGTGGACGTGACAACAACCGGAAGTTGAAAACCGGAAGTTGAGAACGGACATGTCGATTAGCCTATTGTCCTCATGACTACTCAGTGAAACTTGGCAAAATCTGCCCTCCTCAGAAGTTTACTTGTAGGGATGGTCTTTGACAAGGTTCACATCACATATAAGTGTTAAATGAATCATCTGTGTGGTATAATTCAGTGTAAGACGATAGTATAAGGCCGTTAGCTGTTAGCAGCTAAGTTAGCGGCTAACGGCTAATGGTCATTAACTGTTGTTAGCTGTTAGCGGCTAAGTTAGCCGCTATGGCTAACGTCCATGAACTGTTTTTAACTGTTGATAGCCATTAGCCGCTACATTTGCCGCTATGTATGCTACATTATAGGAGGCAACCCTGCTTTATGTGGATTGGTCTGTGATGAATGTGACCAGCCAAACGATTGTCCAATCACAAGCTTGTATTTTTTTTTGAATGTTCTGCCGCTGAAAACAAATTTGAAGGGCTCCTACCCGGATGGACTAGTGAAATATTTCTGTGGCAGATATATGGAGCTGTCCATCTGGCTCGTCAGGTTAGTGTTCTCTTGCTTGCAAGGGTTTTCTGTAGGCACTCTGCTCAGTTCAAAAAATGCTTGTTAGGTCAATAGGTGCTTTAATTTGCCCTCAGGTATGAGTGTGAATGATTGTCCGTCTATATGGCTTGTGATCAGCTGGCAACCACTTCATAGTTTACCCTGCCTCCTGCCCTCTGTCAGTTAGGATAGACTCCAGGATGAGGATGGATGATATAAAGAGACAGTTTTTGGCCCTTTTTTTAAAAGCAAAAACAGCAAGGACAAGATTTAATGAATCTTAACAGAGCTGTGTGGATTCCACACCATCACACAGCAGTGTTTCTCTGGGTATAACCTGGAGGAGGTGCCATTACACCCGTTGAGTCAACCTCCTTTTTTTTACTCTGATGGAAAAAATATACACAAAGTAGATCAGAGTAAAGAGAGGAGCAAAAGAGCAGATCAGTAAGTCAGTTAATCTTGATTCATACTCCACCAAATACTTATGAATGTTAACTCAAGACTCTTCACAAAAAAGTTATTCAATGTCACATTCTTCTATTTTCATAGAATTTTATTAAATTTTTATTCATTTACTTGTTTACATTTTATTTTCCTTTTTTTTTCAAATGAACGCCTTGCTGTAGTTCAGTTTGAAAGATACAAGTTACAGTTTAACACAAATATATGAATTTAAGTATTTTTTTGACTTTTTGAATTGGCTGAAAGTAACCAGAGAAGTTTGGATTGTTTTTATTCCTGAGTCTCATTTTTTAGTAGCATAAAACACTTGAATGTTTGTTTAGAGATGGAAACAACACTGAGATAAATCTAATTTAAGATTCACGTGGCTTTAATTTGACACGCACGCTTTGGGATTTTTTTCAGCACGTGATAAAATGAAAATTTCTTCATGAGTTAACTGAAAACCTTTTCTTTTTGAAGGAAAATTAAACTTGTTAAAATACTTTCAGTTGCTTGGAGACAGACCAATTTCTCAGTCAATGTTGACTCCATTGAAGATCAAAGTTGTTGATCTTGGATCTTGGCAGGGACGTGAAGAACAGTCTGGTTTGAAAAGTATTTTTCAGTTTCGCCTGTAGATATGCTTTAATGATTTTAAGTTGTGGATTATGTACAAATTTATGCATCATGTTCAGATATTTATCTTTCCCTCTGTCATCAGTCATGTGGCGTCTGCTACATATTACAGGCACATAATATATCAAGATCAATACCGAGCTCCTTTGTTTCCTTTAGACTGCATATGCAGGACAAAGCTTTAATCAAAAGAGCCCTTCAAACAATAAAATATAATTTGATCTGAATCTGGTGCAGTGTGCAAACAAATGCACAATCTGCTGTATGACAAAGATATCCTAATGTCATTGAGGTGGAAACCAATCTCTAAATCTTAAACTGCCCAAATCTATAGATTTTTCTATCCCAGCAGCGTAGTAATGGGAAAAAAATTCAATTTGGGGTGTGTAAACAAACCTTAAGTGATGCTCTTGCAAAGTCTGTGCTCTTTTATTGGATTTTAGGTAGTAATCCAAAACAGTAGCTTTATCTGTAAAGCATCAACCAAATACAAGATGCCTTACATGCAGACAATAATACACAAAGCTAAAAACAAAAAATGCACAAAAAAGCACAACAAAAAATGCATAGAAGTAAAAAGGAAATGAATGGAAACATAAGTAAATTAGGTAGCACAAATACAAAGAGTTTGTCTTAAGACACAAATAATTTTCAGCATTGTTTAAGAAGGGAAAGGGAGTTGGCTACTTTGAGATCCTCTCGCAGTGAATTCAAAGCTTCAGACCTTGAACTGCAAAAGCTTTTTCACCTTCAGTCACAAGTCTAGATTAAGAAACCAGCAGAAAGTACTCGCCCAAGGATCTTAAACTCTGCTCTAGTTCATACATTTTCAAAGATGAGAAATGTAAGATGTATCCCATCCATGCAGATCTGAACCATATAGTAATACAGCTTTAAAGTCAAGCCTAAAATTCAGAAGTAACCAGTAGATAGGTTGGCAAGAAATACTGTCAAGTATTTGCGATTTTAACAAGATCAAATTTTGAGGATTTGCTTTATTGATACAAGAGAACAATACCATGCTTGAATCTGGAGGCAAAACAAAAGCACAAATTACTTTTTCAAGGTCTGTGAGAGAAAGAAAGGCTGAAATCCCTCAGATAAACCTGGTAAAAGTACATCTGGGCTATGTGAGCATCAAAGGATACACTGGAGTCTAATGTCACTCCAAGACTTCACATGAGCAGCAGACCTAAACCAGATTCATTCAATTTTTATCTGCCCATTTTTCTATCAAGTCATTGTGGCACAAAAAGTATGGGCCATCCATGATTTTACTTAAGACAAGCAGGAAAGTCAGAAAGACATGTAATCATCTTTAGAAACAGGACACAAAACCATGTATCATCAGCGTAATATTGCTAATTAACATTAAAGCATGTATTTATATTACCAAATATGAGGGGTTATACAGAGGAAAGTATAGGTGCCTCAAATTTGAGCCTTCAGAGAGGATGTTTGATGAGGCAAAAAGATAATAGTATATTCTAGGTGACCTTGAAGGTCGGAATTTTCAGGTTACAAACTAGATATGTCCTTGGGAATGCCCTCATAGGTCGAAACTTCTACTTTGGAATTCAGATGATCTTCCAGTAGCTGGAGTTAACCAGCTCATAATAAGATTGTGTTTGACTGGGATGTGATGGAATACTCAGATCTGGCCTCAGACTTTCTGGAACATAATAGAAGGGAAAATATGTGCCAGATAACAAATAAGGGTCCAGAGAGCCTAAAGATTCTATTTCACATTGATATTTCTGTTCTTCTGTTTCATGGAATGTTCAACTAAAAATCTATGCAGATGTGAAATGACTCATTTTACCCTTCCAGTCCTCTGCATAGGCCATGTGACTAAAACATTAATCAGTTAAATTAAAAGAACAACTACAGAACCGATTGTCCATTCCACAGTATTATTTAACTATTAAAACATTTACAATTCAGTCGTCTTCTGAGAAAAACATGGCCATTTAAAAAAAATATGGCTTTAAGAGCATATTTTCTTCACATTTCCGTTTTGAATGCATAATGCCAATAAATTAGTTTCAATGGAAAAAATAACAATTTCATCTAATGTCTTGCAACACATCCACTTGTAATCAAGGATAATATTGTTTTTAATGTTTTAGTGTCTTTATGTATTCAGTCATTGTTGCAATGGTCTTGTCTCAGCAACATGTGTATCCCTCTAGAATGGTAATAAACTGGGCATTATTTTTTACATTATTCTTTTCGCTCTATTTCTAACAGAGACTAAGCTGGTAGTACCTGTGATTTGAATTTCATCAAAGATTAAACATACAGTATGTAAAATTTTATGTTTTTCCTAAATTGATTGATTCTATGTTTTATTTGTTTTTGTACAAAGCTTACATTTTTAAGGTATTTCCTTAACTTTTCGATGACAGAAGATTTCTTAATTTTATGAAACACCAGACAAATAAGAACAATCATTTGTTTGTTGTTGCCATGATGAATTATGATAATGCACATTCCTGGATGTGAGCATAAGCTGCTTCTGCTGCTGTTATGTTGCTGTATTTCCTTTATATTTTGTGCTGCTTACCTGTGATGGACCACCATTATTCCCAATCTACTGTCCATTCAGTCGTCAAAACTTACTCCTGTATCTCCATCCCCAGACCCCCTAAATAGATGTCTGCAAGTTGAATGGATATCCGCTGTCACAGTTATGTATTTTAACTATGTCAACAGTAAACTTTGACCTGAAGGATTAGATTGTTTGTCAACCTGACATTGTATCTGGTCAATCAAGCTCTGCATTTGTTGTCAAAGATGTTTCATGACGCTTTCTAAGCTCTGAAATAACTGCTGAGAAACGACATGTTCTGTTTTGATAACTAGGCCTTTTGCATTATTTTGAATTTTTGATATCAGAATTAAAAAGTAAAGGATGATGAGGCGCATAGCATAACAGTTGCCTCCCCTGTTATGCCCTTTTGCATTTTTCAAACAGGAGATTATTTAACTCATTTTTTAAGCTTTTAGTATTCGTAATGCAAAGGGCTGTTTACAGTATGGTAAATGGACTGGACTTGAGCTTATATAGTGCTTTTCTAGTCTTGGACTACTCAAAGCTGCTTCACACCGCAGGTCACACCTACCCATTCACACCCATTCGCTCTCACATTCACTCACTGATGGTTCAGGATTTCTATGTTAGTTATCCATCAGTATTTCTAACACATTCACGCCCTTTCATGCCCATTTACACGCCACTGACGCAGCAGTGGGAGAAACTTGGGGTTAAGTGTCTTGCCCAAGGACACATCGCCATGTGTCACCCGGAGCTGGGCTTGAACCTGCAACCTCCCGTTCACTGACCAAGCGCATTATCCAACTGCGCCACCAACGCCCCATGACCACAAGCCAAATTTAGAAAGACTTCTACACACACTCCTGCCTACAAAGTCATTGTTCTGTATTTCTGCACATGAACTGCTCAGGATTATTCTCCTCCTCATTGTTTTGACCGTTCTCACCATTTTTAAAATCTGTCCAATATGCAGTTTTATTCCAGTGGGTGCTTGTTTGGTCTTCTCAAGTTGTATTTCTCGTTTCTGTGCATACCAGGTTATTATGTACAACAGAACAGAAGCAACGTTCCTCTTCTACAGCACTGCAGAATTGTTCAAACATTTTATTCCTTCTGCTTTACAACACAGCAGCACTGTACCTGATCCATTTTCTGTGTTTGAACCACATAATGGCCTCTCTCCAAGAGTCCTGATGGTGTCCCAGAAACATAATCAGCTGAGAGCTTTACAACACAGCAACCAGGCTCTGAATATTAAGTCAGAGGAGATGAACAGTGAAAGTAATACGGGAAATTGGACCTTAATAGGCCAACGCCAGAGAGGCAGCCTGCGGTGATAAAGAAATATGAAAAAGATGGAATCAGTGGGACAGTTTCTTGTTATGAAGTTTAATACACTGTCTGAAGTATCTGGTTTCTTCTTTGTCTGAAGCCTAGGCCATAGCACTCTGGCTCTTAACATCCTGTCTTTCTTACCCTGGAAGAAGCTCTGTTAGGACCAGGTTTGATATGATTATTTTTGTTAGATTTTCTGCCCATTAGCACTATTTTAGAGTGACCTTAAAGGCATTATTCAGGAATTTTCTTAGCAGGGTTGTATGAGGCACATTGTATCAGCGTAAATATTAGCTGCAAGTGTTAATTACAGCAGAGAGGCTCTGCATGATCAGAGATGCAGACTGCAGAGGCAACTGGTATCCTCTGAGCCTGAAACACCCCAGACTATTTTTTTATAGTCACACTCTTGTTTTATCCAGTTGAGGCTTGAGCTCATGATGAACTCACCTGTATTAACAAATACAGGCCTCTCTCGGATCATCTAGTTCCCAGAGCAGTTTTCTCCATCTTCCATTCAGACCTGTTGATTTTCCATCTACAGAAGTTTTCCTGCCCATACTCCAGTGCATCCAAATAATACCACGTGTGCATAACCATCCATCTACCTTAGTTTGGTTGCAGGTGTTTCTGCTTGTGAATCCTGTAGACTGTAGCTGATGGACAGACATGTTGGCTGTCTTGTGTAACTAAGTTATGCCTAAAGAAAGCCACTTGGTCATGGAAAAGTAAGTTGTTGATGCAAATCAACTCAGGCTGTTTTTTGTGGCCTATTTGCACCTGAAATATGTTCAATCACGCAGAGTTAGTAGCCTTATGTACAGAAATATATAAAGCTTTGGGTTGCATTCCAGCTCTTTCTGTACTGATGCAGAGCTGGTTTCTGTCACTGTATGCCTTTGTCTCTGTTGAGAGTCCTTGTACTATTTGATAGACTTCTGTTTATTATTTTGACGTGGAAAAATTACATAGTGGGGCTGAAAGGAAATGCAATATGTTGTGCATGTGCAGCGTTATTATGTTCCAATAATCAAACCCCGGACCATGTTACATGATCCCAGGTATATAATTGTTCATTAATAACACAAATACTTGGATGTTCTTTAGATAAATTATGCTGATGTGCAGCCTTTAAAAGAAAATCTAATGTATGCAGAACAGAAGACAATGCCCTGCTCCTCTTTTCTCTGGGCTACCACTTATGTAAGCCAGTGACGCACTTTTGGACCTCCAAAGTCCTCAGACGGACTGTTTTCTGTGTGGTAAAATAGCTGAACTTTGAGCTTTCAGCTGGGGTAATTTATCTTCTGAGTTACATGGGTGCCTATCTCAGCAGCTCCTCCAGTATCTAAAGCCACAAATTAATCTCCTTGGGGACTTGGGCAGACATGCTGCTCTGAGGATGATGCATGAAAGGAACACAGAGGCAAAGGTACAACCAAGGCCCCATTGGACCACTTTTTCCTGCACCTTTCTTATCTTCACAGTTTTCTTAAACCACATTTTTCATTTTACTATCACTGAGCTTAGTTCCTGTCTCTTTTTTTCCTGTGTTTTGTTTCATCTTGCCGAATCTGCAGCCTTTATTTTGTCCATCAGCTCTTCAGTTTGCTTCCTGTCTCTCTGTTTCCACCAGTTTCTCCCATCATGTCTATTAAAACTATTCTCCGGAGACTCATGGCTCTTAATCAGCCCAAACTCTCGGATGAGCTGTCTCTGCAGTGACCTAAATAAGTGTGGAGACACTGCAGGGGCAGCAGCGTTTTCTAATGTTTCAAATACAATAAAAGGATTCAGTGCAGTACACCAAAAAATGTGTGTGATGGAGATGAAAAGTACGATAATTACAGTTTTTCACAGTTCTTAACACACGTTTCTCAAAACACAAAAAACGGATTCCTTCAAATTGTACGCACAAACCTGAAAACATCACACAAAATGATAAACCTGACACTCCCTTTTCAAGATGACTCTTTGCCATCAAATCTCTGAACTGTTCACAAAATGGAACTCGTGTTTTCATTTGGTACACACAGCCAGATTCTCCAATGACACACACATACCAGTCAATTGATACACACAGCTCAGCATTTGCTGCACACGACCAAGCATTCACAGCACACTGAAGTGCAAACTTGAAACCCAGTTATAGAAATGCAACACACCATGTGAATGGCATTGACTCATGAGAATTACCCATTTTTTCCTTTTGGAAAATGTCTGTGTAGGCCCACTTCTTCAAACATAAAATATCACACAAGTATGCAGCAAATAATTGTTTTATTTACAGTGTTTCAGTGCACAGGCATTTCTAAAGAAAATGAACGTGAACAAACAAAAAAAAAAAAGTCAAAAGGTCCCCTCACTCTTACCCCTCTCCTCTGGTTGTCATTGTCCATTGTTCAGTGCTCACCAAAGCAGAGGCTCAAGGCCCTTTTATGCTGCAGTTCTCCTGATTGAAAATTGCTCACCAGACCTGGGTGTTTAGAAATTTGCATAGTTGTGTGTTGTGGGTTGATGCTTTGAGATTTCAGTTGATGTGTGTGTGCAACAACTGACCATTGTGTGTATAGCTTTGACAACAAGGTGATGTGTAATTGACATCAGAGTGTAAAGAATGAAAGTCAGAGTCTAATGCAGATAAGGGAGTGTTTAGATGTGACAAATTGGGCCGAGCTATTGGTACTTGAAGTGAGGGTTTTGAAAACTGTGCCAGATTATCGATTGGTGTGTGTTAAGAACTGCGAAAAACTGTAACCCCAACGAGCTCAGACAAATAGACGTTGCTTGTCTTGGAATAGTCTGTTTAAGATTATCTTTATATTCAGTTAGAGCAGTCATATTATACTGTGAGTCTTCCATGACTACCTTCACATCTAAAGACAATCTGTTTGTAACTCTCAATGATTTCAATCCCAGTTTTACAAAGACTGTAAATCTTAGAGTGGGTGTTCAATCTGATTTCACTGTGGTCCAGTCTAAGAAACATATGAGGATGGCTGAGAGACTTTTGATATATTGCAATTTTCGGGCTATTAAGTACAGGGCTACAGACTAACTTTTGCATTGGTTGCAACGGTGCACCTAAAAAAATTTTTAAGGTGCACCAGCACAAAAATGTAGGTGCACCCAAATTTTTCATAGGGTCACTTTTAACGCCATAAGGTCACAATTTTATCACTCTCCATAACTATCGTAAAATGTAAATGATTTTTAAACAAGTATAAGATGTTACTGCTCTGTGCTGAAACCTGACATCCCAGTCAGGCTCTGTCTGGGCTCATTTGCATACTAACAGCTGATTGGATGATTACTGAGGGCTGTGTGTGTGTGTGTGTGTGTATGCATGTGTTTGGGCAGGCCTACAGTATGCATCCTGTCTTGTCCGTTTTCAGTGGATTCTTCTGCTACCTCAGTTACCATTGTCAACTTAAATTTGTAAGAGTGTGCCTAGCATTTTTTCTTGGTGCACCAGTGCGCCCAAGAAAAAATGCTAGGTGCACTCTCACAAATTTTGGGTGCATGTGCGCCCAAAATGGTTGCGCTCTGGAGCCCTGAAGTAGTAAAATCACTGCAATGTTAACACAGAAAGCATCACAGTTAATGCACATGCAGATCAAAAGGACGTGATTAAAAAACAATAAAGAGCACCCTTTTCCATTATATTATCTCCAGTGATGCCGGTAACGCGTCACTCTCATATGACCACCATTTTCAGTAACGAGTGATCCGATGCTTTGCTATTTTTTGATCACTAATTAGATTAAAGTTTTTAAATCACTGTTCTTCACTTTTTTTTTCTTTTCCTTTGTAAAAAGACAAATGTGCTTTCCTCTTGCGTCTCGGGGAGTGATGTTACATATGTGAAAAGTCACATCTTCAGCTTGAGGATAACTCAGGTGTAGTACTTACCAAGCTGCCAGTGACACAAATGTGAACAATAATATGTAGGGAGTAGAGAGATGGGCATTTTCTTGCTGGAAATGCAGTCCTTATATTGAGTTTGCGTCACCAAAGATGACAATAGTATGGTTCGTTATACACTCTGTGCTGTGACTAATGGCCCTTTTTCCATTAGCCCTACTCTACTCTACTTGACTCTACCCTGTTCTGCTCTACTCCCCCTTGTGCTGGTTTTCCATTGGTCCCAGTCGCCTGCCCAACGGGGTGCGGTGTCGCTGAGCAGCTCTGCGGTGACGTCATTTTGAGCGTGACACAACAATCTGTGGCTTTTTGTCACAAACCGAGTAAGAAAGAAAAGCAGGAGAGGGCTGCAGGTGGTAAGAAGAAATACCCCTTGAGAAGCACAGGAGAGTTTTGGAAGCTATACAATAGAATGAAGCCGAGGACGAGAGCAACCGAGCTGCAAAGAAAAGACCTATAAGGGAAAGCTAACAGTAGCTACCACTAGCATGCTAGGTCGTTGCGCTCATTGTTCATTGATGACAACATTGTCTGACAAATCAGTAGCTAGCAGTCGGTGACGTCATCTTTTAGTATCGACTCAGCTCGCTTGGAACCAGAGCGGAGTAGGTACTAAAACTAGCTTGTTTTAGGAGGTACCAGGCTAGGGGAAACACGCCACAAATCGAGTAGGGCCGAGTAGAGTAGGCCCAAGGTGTGCTAGTGGAAAAGGGCCATAAGTGTTATCTAACTTCAAAAACATTACATCTGATTTTAAGAAACATTTTGAGTTGCAGCACAGACAAACTTACAGAGAAAGTCCAACTAGGTGGTGCAAAGGAAAGAGCTAACGCAGGAGGTCCTGCAGATCATGTCAGATCACATTTTCACTCCATATTGCTGCATTTTTGTTGGCTGCACATTTGTGTTTTGAAACTCCCATTCGACTACTTCCCAAAGGTGCTCTGTAGGGCTGAGGTCTGGTGACTGTGGGGTCCACTTGAGTACAGCGAACTCTCTGACATGTCAGTTTAAGGTGATTTGAGCTTTGTGACTTTCATCATGAGGGTGGATAAACTGTGGTTATGAAACAATGGTACCATGAAATGTTTTGATGACCTACTTCAAGTCAGGAGTAATTTGCTGTGTTGTTGTTTTTAAATTCCTGTTCATCCTAATGGTCTTTCATTACCTGGAGTTTCAATATTAGTCCTGGTGGACTAAGTGAATTGTTTTGATTCTGAAATCAGTACATCCTGTCTCTGTGACCTGACCGTGTGTTCTGATTATACAAGAAATTAACCAATGTCCCCCTATTGTTTCTCTGCTGTGTAAATTATGCAGAAGCATAATTAATCTGTTTTAATCATAAATATGCATGAATTCCAATTCCCGGTAAACAAACACAGTTTCCCTGTGGGTTGAGTGCACAGAGTGATTTCCTGTTCTAAGATCCCGGGTCTCCGGGGTCATTCGTGATTAAGGTGTACAGTGGCTTATAGTACATGGCTGAAAGCATCAGTAAGAGTCCTCCCACCAGCATAATGGGACAGTTATAACTTTTGGTGTCAGCTGTAATTTTCATTTAAGCAAAAGTATGAGCAATGAAGCTGCATGCCTGCAGACTTATTAAGAAAATAACTAGTTTAAAGTGCTTTAGGGACATCCATTTGTTTCTGTAATTTAGAATCCACACACATTTTTAATTTCAGATCATGGTATCTCCAGACACTGGTGCCTCAAAAAAAGAAAAAAACAGATTGGTATTGTCTTGGAGGAGATGAAATAAGCAAGGGCAACTGGGATTTTTGGACCTATTATTAGATACCCCTCCTCCTTCAAAAAAAGAACAAAAACATAAATAAATAAAGACTCGTGCATCATACCATAGAAAACCTAATAGTATAAGTATCCACACTTATATTATTATTTTACAAAAGGCTGAATTTCATGTTGCTTCTTTCAGGATAGTGGGATAGTGGGAGGGTGTCCATGAGAATCTGAAAAGTATAAAAAAAATTAATCAATTGATTCAGCAAATAGTATGGTCTTTAAAAATTATGTGTTAAATGCAAATTTATATTCAATTACATCTTTTTATTACTATATTCTTTAAAGGAGGTTATAGTTCCCATTTTATTCAATGTTAGTTTCTTTTTAGGAATCCTTACTAGTCTTCGTCTATGTAATACATTTGTAATTAAGGAAAGGTACAAAATCCTCTTTGGGCATCTCTAAATATTTTTAAGAGTTTAAACTCTACCAGGTTTTCAACTTAAATTACAATTATGTTTCAATGATCCGGCAGGCAAAATTTCATGGGTTAACATCAAAAGATGAATCATTTCACTGCCCGATAATCACACATTTTTGGATGGCATGTCTCTTTTAGAATGTAAGACTGCTTCATGAGCCATGCTCAAAGGTCCTGGATTCATTTTAACATTTCAGAACCTTACTTCCTGCTCTGTGTTTTCCTAATGCCTTCCCACACAGACCTTCTTTTCTGTGAATTTGATATTGTGCCAGGGATCACAATAGACCAATTTGAAGAAGATGTCACAAAGATGTAACAGCAGTTCTGCATGCTGACTCGGAGCTAAAAGAAGCAGTGCTTACAGTGGCTAACATTTCTATAACGTTCCTTAATTACCTACGCCAAGTGGGGTATGTTTTTGCTAGTGTTTGTTTGTTGGATTGTGAAAGTATAACTGAAAAGTTAAGAATGAATTCTGGTGACATTTTCAGGTTCTGTTATTAATGGCACGAAGAAGAAGTGATAATCTGGATGTTGATACAGGATTTTTTTAAAGATTTGTTAGTACTGCAAGATAGAATTGACATTTTAACCTATAACTCAACAGATTCTCATAACATTCTCTGGGAATATTGGTCAAAGCACCCGGAAGAAATTATAAGATCTGATTTCAGGTTTAGTAATTTTTGAAGGGTTTCATGACAGTGTAAGAGTGATCTTTTTCACAAATTGGCTAAGTCAGTTCTTGATGGATTTTGATGATATTTTGAGGCAGTGTTAGTCATGACACAAGAATGGAGTGACTCCATTTTGTCAGTGATCCAAATCCAGGTGTGGGTCCAGGATTTGTTTCAAGGATTTGTTAGTTGGTGACTCTAAATTAGTGGAACAAAATCATCAGAACTTTTCCCTCTCCTTCTATGCACAGCAATGGTAGCTGATTTAAAACAGCTGATCCATGCTGTAACCCCTTAACATGCCTACTACATTGACATCCTACCATTGTTACATCAATAGTAGCCAACTGGTACCTTTGAGTTGTTGTGTAAAGGGAGAGGCCAGAGAGTTTATGTTTACATGTGTATGATGAAGGCTTTAGCAGAAAAGTTTGGGAATGATTGTTCCATACCATTTAAAATTAAAGAAAAAAAAGAATAATTGTGCTTCAAAATATTTGTTAAAAAACTGCGGTGTCTCTGATTTAAAAAAATTCTTACTACATAGTAAAGAAAGTGTAGTTATTGAAATTTCTGGCACTAAAAAAGTTCTTTACCTGTAATAAAATCATTTTTCACCAAGAACATTCACAGTCGACTGTTTACAGACAGTTTGTGACTACTGTGCCTTGGACTTCACACCTTTCGTAATTTGTCCAGACTTCCAGGAGAAGGTTTGAGGTAAGGGGACATATTTTAAAAGTAAATCATGGACTTGTAGCATAAGGAACAGTGTGTCCTCTGCCTGCTTCTGCTCACTCAGAAGTGCAAACGCTGCACGTAGTCCAGATGGAGAGCTGATGGGCGAAAGAGGAATCAAGCCACAGAAATGAGAGTAGGTGTTTATTATACTGTGTATCTTTATTGAACCTGCTGATACACGTGACTATTTATGCCGTCAAAAAAGGAGGTGTGGTCTGAAAAACTATAAATAACCATGTGTGATTCAAATAAATAAAAAAAAAAAAAACATATGATCATTTTCCAGCTGCAGAAACAACATGCTTACACTCCATGACTGAGCTGACCGCAGTATTATTCACTTTAGACTTCCTATTTTCCTTAAAGCGTGGTGTAGTCAGCATTTAAAAACAAAACAATCAAAAGAGGAAGTTATATTGTAGGAAGCAGTTAAAGTCTAAAAATACAGCTCTTTTTTAGGACAGATGCATCAAGAGGCAATAAAATTTCCATATTTGGATGCAGTGATGACTTAATACATATATAGGAAGAGTTTGGTTGGTGGCAAAAAGCTAGTGGGAGTCACTTGTGGTCAGTTTACAGATCTCAGCTCTAAACCAGCTGAACTAAAGGCTATCTGAATAGCCTTACAGCAGAAGTCAAGCTGTCTTTTAGTGATGAGGAAACTCTCTCTTGATCAACAAACAATTGAACAGTCAAAATTACAATGAATGAACACCTCTATGATGTTTATGGAGAATCCCAGTAATGATACCACCGAAAAATCTTTTTGGACTAACAGAATGTTGGCTGTCCGGTGTTAAAGCTTAAAAAGTCAGCATGGATGTGGGCTGTACATTTCTTTGGCCTAACTACTGTTGCTAGAAAGAGAAAAGTCAGGGTCCACTGTTTTACACCATAACGCAAAGGCAATGACTTAAATGTTGCTTAATGAGATGTGGGTGTTAATAAAAATTTCCAACAGCTACATATTTACAGAGAAGTGACCTTACATAGGTGGGTGAGCTTGAACTCCATATGAACTGGAAACACTCAGAGACTACAAATCTTAGCCAAGGCATTAACAACATTGTTAGGCGAGTTCTCAAACATCCTGCACTGTTAACCCAACAGGCACTTTTTGGCTCTAGAGAACTAAACCAGAGCATCTGGAGAAAACCCATGCAAATGGAGAACATACAAATTCCAGAAATTTCCAGAAAGACCCCTAACTAACATAAGGGGTCCAACGAGCAACCTCCTGGCTGTCAAAAACAACAGCAATGATCAGGTTTATACACTCATTTTGGTGACAGCTTAGATATTTATACAATCATAAACATTCAAAAAGTATTTGGTTTTAATAAACAGCACACCCCTGATTTTTTTGTAATTTTTATGAGTCTAATGGCCCTTTTCCACTAGCACACCTTGACCTTACTCTACTCGGCCCTACTCGATTTGCAGCGTGTTTCCCCTAGCCTGGTACCTCCTAAAACAAGCTTGTTTTAGTACCTACTCCGCTCTGGTTCCAAGTGAGCAGTCGATACTAAAAGATGACGTCACTGACTGCCGGCTACTGATTGGTCAGACAATGTCGTGAGCGCGACAACCTAGCATGCTAGCGGTAGCTACCATTAGCTTACCCTCATACGTCTTTTCTTTGCAGCTCGATTGCTCTCGTCGTCAGCTTCATTCTGTCGTATAGCTTCCAAAACTCTCCTGTGCTCCTCAAGGGGTATTTCTTCTTACCACCTGCAGTCTTCTTCTGCTTTCCTTTTTTACTCGGTTTGTAACAAAAAGCCACAGATAGTTGTGTCGCGCTCAAAATTATGTCACTGCAGAGCCGCTCAGCGACACTGCACCCCATTGGGCAGGTGACTGGGACCAATGGAAAAGCAGCACAAGGGGAGTAGAGCAGAACAGGGTAGAGTCGAGTAGAGTAGAGTAGGGCTAATGGAAAAGGGCCATAAGACACCGTGATAGAGCCCCTGCCTCTTTAAGGCTACCTGGCTTACTGGTTGTCATGATGTCAACAACTCTGCACTTATTCCAGCGTCTATGCTTGCAATGAGCTTAAAATTATGATAAAACAGTCATAGGATAGCACACTGGTAGATCTATTCAGGGGGTGAGAAAACAACATGTCAAGCATCTGCTTGCCCTTCCAAGAGGGAGAGTGACAGAGGTCTTAGTGCTATGAATCTTGTTCACAGAGGTGCTCTATCAGGTGCAGGAGACATTTCAAATATACTTATGATCAACTTACACAGCAGAATATGGGTGCTTCACTTGAAAAACAATATGACCTACTTTATGTGCTTTAAGCTAACTAGAGAGTTTTGTTAATAAAGGTGAACTCTTTCAAGAACTTCCACACATGGGGTATTATTCTTTTCTAGACTTCACTGTAGACAGCAAAGAATGTGAGATGATGGAAAGAGGGAGCATGTTAGTCCAACTCGGCACATGCACTGGTGTGTGTCTTTGTGTCAGTGTATTTCACAGGCATGGGTGTCTGCCTGTATGTGATTGTGAGGATAAGAGCCATCCATTAAGCAGTGTTTACAGTGTGCAGAGCCAGAGTGGCTCTCTGACGCTCAGCTTGGCCTGGCCTCATCAATCAGGAAGACTTCCGCAGACACACGTCTGTGATCCCTGATGCTTGCCAGTCAGACTTTACTCATGACTTCTGGGATATTACGTTTGCTTGTTTTTGTAGTGGAATTCAGAAGATTCTTTGGATTCCTGCCTTCTGAGGTGCTGGTAACTTCTAGACATAATGTCATTCCAAATATAGAGCCATATATGTTGCACTTTGAGCTTGAATGTAGCAGTGACACTGTTGGGAAATTAGCAAGAAGACAGCTTAACCTAATATGGAAATTCCCATTTTTTCTTTATTTTGAGGCTAAGAACTTTCTGAGCACATTTAAACAATCTACACTTTGTGTTTAATGTGACACATTTTCGACAAAATCTTTGAAGTGCATCAGTAAATAGTCTTATGAACAGACCCAGAGTCTAACTTTTCCTCAGGCATGTTTTTGGTTTTTTATAAAAGGCTCTTATCTCTCATCAAGCTCTCTTTTAGTTGTTAATGCTGGGTATTATCTGTTACATGAAAGCTGCCTTGTGGCTTTGCATGTGAGGTTCAAACTCTGTTCTCAGAATGTTTGAAAAAATAACTCCACGTGTTGAATTTTAACAGATTGCTGCAACCGCAATTAACCTCTGTTTTCCTCAAGGTTTCAGGTGTGAGCTGTTGTGGGTGTATGACAGTGAGGTATGTGTGTGTGTGTGTGAGTGTGTGTGGGGGTGGGGATGGGGGGGCTCTCTATTTCACTCGGCTATCATAACAGGGTTGGATCTTTAAGAATATATAGAAGTGCAGGAGTTGAAACAAACAACACGTGCTGTAGTTGGATGCTATTGCCATGTTTTCAATGACGCATGAGTCTGGGCATGGGGAGAATTTTTTTCTTATTTAGATTCAGGTGGCATTAAAAGTTACACCATTAAAGTTAACAATTTTGTAAACACACTAATAATGTATCCAATAATTCATTTATTTTTCTCTTTGGGTCTCATAATTGATCATTTTTCAGTAGAATAAATACAAAAACTGTACAGGAAGTATGTGAATATGATGGATAAGAATGAGTTCAAATAGCATTTTCACAAGCAAAGACAGACAATCAAACTCTAAATCCTTAAGCTCTGGTGTATAGCCATGAAAGTCTAACTACGTCATGATTAAGTTTCATGATAGTCCTGTTGGGTGTTAATGGGACAATATGTGCAATAAGCAAAAAGACTGTCTCAAGGCTTTATGACCTTGAGCTTGACCTGACTTTCAAAATCAAATGACTTTTACATGTTAGTAAATTACGTTATGATAATTAATTAATATAGTCACAAGGATTGACCCATGCAGATGCACAAACCACCTAAAAAGATGATACCTTGGCAGACGTCAGTACTGAGCTAAAACTTTGATTTTTTTTCCCCAAACGAACACATATGAAAAAACAAACTTGATTTCTAAAATCTATGTTCAGTCTGTAAACATGTTGAAACTGCTATGAATGACCTTGAGAGTTAGGCAGAAGAAGTCCATGATAAATAGAGACTTTTTTCAAACTTACACTATAAAAAACAGTTTAAAAACAAGATAAAAAAAACAGCATTAGAAAGATGAGGTTCAATTTCCATATCAAGTACATTAAAACTCACCTTTTTATCCAATCCACTACATTAATATAGTACAATTTTAAAAACAATGTTAACCAAAGTGCTGCACGGTGACCACAATCAAACTTCAGTGAGAATTTCAACTTATCCTAAATATTTATTTTCATGTATTGTATTTTCTTAATAGTTCAACTTTCTTCTCAACGTCAGCTTTATATAAGAATTTTTAGGGATACCGTATTTCCAGCACTGTAAGTTGATTTTTTTTTTTCAGAGTTTAGCTGGTCCAGCAACTTATAGTCTGGTGCTACTTATATATCAAAATATACAGGTACATCTCAAAAAATTAGAATATCATGAAAAAGTTCAACATTTTTCATCACTCATTTCAGAATTTGAAACCCAGATATTATATAGATTCATTACAGATAGAGTGAAACATTTCAAATATTTATTGCTTGAAATTTTGGTAATTCTGAAATTAGTGATAAAAAATATTGAACTTTTTCATGATATTCTAATTTTTTGAGATGTACCTGTACATAATTTAACATATTTTAAACATTAAACAACCTTTCTGCAGATAACAAACTGTAGGTACTAAAATACTCTGTGGTAATCGAGCCAAAATAAAGTTTGAAAAAATGAAAATAAAAGCAAGATGGCCAAAGCTGGAGAAACAAGTCCACAGATGGGTGCTTGATCAATGTGCTGCAGGGAGAGGGTTGGTAACGGCAAAGTTATGTCTCCACGTCCTGGTAGCTGCCAAGGAAATAAATATAAAAGGGGCAGGTGTGTCTTCTTGTTTTTACTACTTCCTCTCTATCAGAACACTAAATAAATGCAACTTATAGTTCAGTGCACCTATATGTTTTTATCCTCTTCATGATGCATTTTTTGATGGATGCAACTTACACTTTGTAGTTTCACTTTGTTTTGATATTTTGCTTTTTCACATGATGTTTTGACCACCTAATCACAATTGTTTTTGATATAATTTAAAAATTTTTACCATTCTTTGGTCATTTTAGTTATTTCAAGTAGTTCGTTAGTTGCTTAATTTATTAATCCACTTTCACATCCGTTTCAATTTTATCTCCGTAAATGCATAGATGTAAAATTCAGCCACCAGGGGGCTCTCATCCAAATCAAGACTTGATGAGTGAAGACCAAAGATAATAAATAAACAGAGCCAGATATTGACCAATATTCCACCCAGCCCTCTTCCAAAATGAAACTATAGGTCCGTCTTGCTTTTGCATTAATTTTTGCACAATATTCAGTGTTTCTATGGCAACTATAAACATGCAGTGTATTTCATGGCAGCTCAGTCACCTTGGCCAAATCTTAGCGATGTAAAACTGTAAATAAAGAAACCTTTGAGAACTTCAGGTAATGTGGAGACAATGTAAGTACTCAACCTGAAAGACGAACCTATACATTTAACAGTTAGTCACTCTTAGCTTCAATTGAAAAACAATGTTTCCAATTTTATGTAAATTCTGTAAGTCCTTACCCTTGAATTAAAAAGTGAATTTTTCAGGTATAGCTGTCATGACCAAGATCCTGCTTTTGTTGCCACAAGTTAAGTGAAAACACTGTATATGTAAACAAATACAGTACAAAATTACATCCTTTTAGGGAGACATCGTTGAAGAGATCCTGGTAAAATAATGACCCAGTTGGCGGCAGAATAGCTCTGTGTGTCCGACTTGCCTGCAGCTGTAAATGTGAAATGTGGCTTTTGCAGAGCTGACCCAGAAGAAAGTCCCAAATAGCTGCCATGCATTAAGAGTGTTCTTCATGAAAGTAGGTTATCACAAAGAGTGAAACTTTCGCCTCAGCAACAACACCACAGGGAGCTGGCTATATTTATGAAAACGTAGAAAATGACAATGATTGTCACCACTGTACCTATTCTGTCAGATGCAGATCCATGAGGGAGAAAGCAGCACAGATTTCTTGCAGTTCGTTGACACAGCATAGCTCCTCAAATCCTGCAAGATATTGCAGGAGTGATAGGGAGCAGAGGGTTTAGTTTAAGTCCTTTTGCTTTAAGCACTGCAGCTCCCACAGTGTCATCACTGGATTTATCAGTTTTGCAAAAAGTATATTTAGAAGAAACCTTACCTTTTGGCAGTATCAGTTTCACCTTCTGCTCTGGGTTGTTTTGCTGGTTTGATATCAAATGTTCATGAATAGAATGAATTACATTTAAAAATAGTCGATGTTAGGTAAGTTTGAGTTCCAATAAGGGCCCTCTTTATTTTTGAGAGTTTATTTTGGAAGGATTAAATAACTTTGTAACTTAGCAAAATGCCACTTAATGAATGATTGTTTGTCTCTACGTTGCCCTGCTAGCAACTGGTTCAAAATAAAACCCATGATTCGCCCAGTGTCGGCTGGGATAGGCTCCAGCCCCCTGCAGCTCCGAAAGGGATAAGCAGTATAGATTATGGATGGATGGACTTTTAGACCAAATTTTTGGAAAATGGCATTTTTGTCCATAAATGGTCAGAAAAATAAAATTATGACACCATTCAAATACTAATGGTGCAACAATATCATTGTTGTTTCAATTATATGTGCATCCAGTATTGTTTTTTGATAAAAGCACAAAAACCTTCAGCCTTAATAAAGTACTTAGCCTCAAATAATAATAAAAAAACCCAACTCATTTTTGTGTGTGTTTTGATTTGGAAAAAAACCCCAGCAATATCATGTAGTCCAAGCTACCTAAATTCAAGATAGTTTTTTTTTATCAACACTGAAGCTGATTAGGTGTAACTCAAAAATGAGTAAAGAAATATCCCAAATATTTACCAAAAACCTTTTCAGGTTAGCTTTTATGGCTTTAACATTTAGAGAATTTCCAATAGAACATTCAATATTGATGCTGTTTTAGCACTACACACTAAAAATCCTGGGTTAAAAACAAACTTGGGTTGTTATGGCTAATAAACTCATTAAATAATGGGTAAAACATTTCATTGCCCCACAGTTCATTAGATGAATTAACCCAACTGTTTTAAAATGTGTAGAATCTCCAACTCTAATATGGTGAGAGATTCACAAGACATTAAATTATGCATCCCAAAAGTGGTATTATTATTGTAATGTACATTAGATCAGGTGTTATATTAGCTAATGTCATCAATTTAATACAAAGGACTCCAATGGAAACAAGCCATAGTGCTTGGATTTATCCTTTTATTATAGCATCCTTTTGTATGAAACTCTACCCCTGTGCTTTTGTGCAAACTGTGGATAAAGTATTCAATCAACCAATCTAACCCAACTTTCTGACCCAATTAATGGGTTACTCTCAGAAAATAACGCATAAATATTAGTCCAGTTAGAAAAAGAAATAAAAAAACAAATTTGGTTAAAATAAAATCCCTGTAACCCAAGAAATGGGTAGGAAAAAATGAAAAAATGAAAAATAACCCAGAAATATATATCTCATATATCTATAGCCCAGGAATTGGGTTGTCTGTCTGAAAGGCCTTAGAGTGCTGTAGATGTGTACACACTGTTACAAACCCCATTCCCACGCCTGTTTCAGACCCTGATATACACCACTGTGATGTTTCACCCTTACTGTGAATAGTGACGAGGTGGAATGGGGGATAAGTTTGCTCTTGTTTGCTCTGTCTCCATAAATAATGGTACATTATATCGGAGAGAGAGGAGCACACGGAGCCAAGGGGGGAGAGTAGTGCTGTGTGCACTTGTAGCTGTTTTTCTGTATATGTGACATGCACCATACCATGCTGTCTCACACTACACCAAGGCAGTGTCCCACAAATATTGTTTATCCTCAGAAATTCAGTGTGAAAGTCTCAAAGTGTAATGATGGCAGAGCTCCGCTGTGGTAACCTGACACGCCAGACCAGGGGTGGGCAACTGGCAGCCCAGGGGCCATATGTGGCCCTTTACCTCACTCAATGCAGCCCACCAATCATTTCCCAAAAGTAACAAAACATACTGGAAATGTAAAGAAACAAAAAAAAAAAACAGTTACTAAATATGATTTATCACGTAATACATAAACTAGGATCAGTGATAAAATATGTTTACTAACGGTAGATTGCTGGTAAGTGCTTTGTTCTTTAAAAGTAATTAAAGTTCTTATTTTGCTATAATTGTACCTCTAAAAATGTTGAGGCATTAAAATATAAGTTATAGTACTGGTAAATGCCATATTTGGAACCAATAGTAATGGTAATATATTTGTGCTTTAAAAACTAGTAAACATGTATTCTTTTATTGCATTAAGGAGAAGCTTAATTTAGCTCTACTTATGTGCCATGCTCAATAGAACATGATTTTTTAAATTATGTTAGAATATTCAAGTGTTGGTAAAATCCTTTGTTAAATTTTTTCTTTGCTATTTTTGTTTCTTATTATATTTTTCTTTATTGAGAGTTCCCAACAATATGTAACAGTGTGGCCCTCTGGCACTGAAAGAAAAATGAATATAGCCCTTTTGGTACTGATAGTTGCCCACCTCTGCACCAGACGAATGTTCCGTAAATTTGCCATGGAAATTGTTCACTAGTCCAAAGTGGTAAAGAGCCATTTGAAAACGTTTTCAGATGCAGAATCTTCAAAAACAACAGGAGGTTGTCCAGATGATTTCATCTGTGATGATATAGTTATATTATATATATTATAATGTAAATTTTGGAGTGAATCCATCAAGTGATGTCAGAGAAATGATGTTTTTTAAATACAGCCCAATGTTAACTTATGTATGGGATATTTTGCAAATTTGAGGATTTATTTATTTTTTTTGCATCCAGACAAATACAGCCCAAATGTAATGGCTTCTTTCTTGGTCCAAACCACAACACTGGTAAAAATTTTCATGTAAATCAATCCAGTAGTTTTTTTTGCATTATCTTGCAAACAGACACACAAAATCAGACGAACAAACAGACAGACAGACCTTGGCAAAATATAATCTCCTTTGCGGAGGTAAAAACATCCACAAAGGGCCCAGAAGGTTAATAGTGCTGCTGTTATTAAAGCTGTTCCACAAAGTGGAATTAAGAAAAAAAAGCTCTGAACTTGAGCACATGATGTGTTTTCTTGATTTTCATTAACAACAGGCGTGACAGAGGATGTGCTCAGCTGTGGGTGTAAGAAAAAGAAAGTGTCTGTTTTGCACGTGAACTTTGAGTGTTCCCTGTGTGCCTGCCTCTGGTCTCTGAAGAGTAGGGCTGTTGGCAGACCTGGTGACAGCTTGTTTCAGTTGCTTCTTTAGAAAGGATGAGGAAAAGGAAGGATGAAGAGAGAGAGGATAAACAGAAATGAATGTGATAAAAGACGCAAAAGGAAATAAATGAATTAATAAAAGCAGAGGTTGAAACATTGGTGAAAAAGGACAGGGGAAGGCGTGGGGGCTCAGTATCTCTGGGTAGAGCTTGTTCACCCGCAGAGCCAGCCGAGGTGCGCCTGAGCAGCCTTGCTCTCTGATTGGTGGACGTTGATGCAGCTCTTTCCCCTCCCCCTTGAAGAAAGAGGTGCAGCAGGAACGTCAGACCCAGACAGCACAAGACTCAGCTGCTGGAAAGATGCTTTCCTGCAGCTCTTTATAAGATGCAGCCAGCTAAGAAATTTAGGAAAGAGCAGAAGATTTCACAGATCTGATCTCATCCTGCACGACTTTTATTCCTGGGTTTTGAAATCAGTTTATCAGATAGCCCTGAAGTTTAACCTTCACAGAGAGGATCAGTCATTGAAGGCAGCGCAGACGTCTAGTCCCTTTGATTCACCGCTCTGAGAAGGACAGCGACCGGTCACCATGGGCAGACAGGGCCACGACAGCTCTGCTGCAGCCACTGGGATGCGTATCCAGCGCTCCCAGAGCAAGATGAGCCTGTCTGCATCATTTGAAGCGCTGGCTGTTTATTTCCCCTGCATGAACTCCTTCGATGAGGAGGATGGAGGTAAGATGACATTCAGGGAAATGGGGCCCAGAGGTGCCGTGTAGATTGTGATGTGGCAGAGAGGATGGATTAAGAATTAAAGGGACATTCAGGAGGTTCAGACTGTAGATGCTGTTTTGGATTAAGTGAACTAACAGACTTTATCAGAGTCAGTGATCAGAAATGTGGATAACTGTATCATGCTTTTCATATTATCAATTTAGGGATGGCATCTGCACCTTAGAATTATTTATGATTGAGGCTTTATTATGTGTTTAAGAAACAAATACTGCTCTTGATGTGCCGACTTTCATCGCAGTGTTGTTTCATACAGATATATTACATTAAAGTCATATACTGGATGTATTAACCTGCCGGCTTAACCAATTTCCAAGAAGATTTTACACCAAATTCTAAAAATATAACCACTGAAATGACTCATTGCTTGTGTTTTCATTTTAAGATCAAACTCTACAACACTGCTCAGTGACTGCCATGTATATGTTCATTATTACTGACCACACACATGAAGACTTTCAGATCTTCTATAAAAAAAGGGAGACAGTAGACTAAGTGAGGTTTGACAGATTTTTAACTTTTAATCCTCCAAAGGCAGACACCAGAAGATTAAACCTGTAAGACTAGAATGTATCAAGTAAAATATATTGTTGGACCGATTATGTGTACAGAAAAGTCAGAAATTGATTATATTTGCATTTTTTTCTCTTTTTGGGTTTAAAGCATAGATGGGCAGCTTGGGTTACTGAGATTGCCACATTAATGACAAAGTGTCACACATTACTGAATACTTTTAGTTTGACATTTTTCATTGCTAGATATTTTTTTAATCTAACCTTAATTTACCCAGGAGCATTTTAGTTGAGAGTCAGAAATCTCTTGTACAATGTAGTCCTGGCCAAGAAGTTTCACTCAATAACAAAAACAAGACATGACAAAAAAGACATCACAACTAACAAATCAGCATTAAAAACATGCATACACTGTTCAAGTTAAATATGGTAATAAGAAGATATTTTCTAATATTTTTGTGCCAATATCAATGCATGTAAATTTAGATGCAACCCAAATGCTCCAGTTAGCAGAGTTAAACATAGACTTTGGTTTCTTTCAATGCAACAAATACATATTAGTTGTTTGGACATGTGACTGTAAATTATTCTCTAGAAAAAACATTTAGTGATGATCAAAACAAGTTTTTTACTAAAACATTTCACCAATTAGATGTGCTTAGAGGGCACACACCTCCACCAAGGCATTGTCGGGCAAGTTACTGTAGGAAATGTGATGAAGTGCCCTCTCTCACACTGCAAACAATGCATTAGAATTAGCTTGATTCACATCCAGATTCACATCCCCACCAAAATCTTATCGCTTCTTCCTACTGCCATGACCAACACTCCCTGAAATTGCAGTGAAACTATGTATTTAACTTGCTGCGTTAAAAGCAAAACTATCTTGCACTAATAACAAAGTCTTTGTAAAATCCTGGATCTGCATTCAGATTTGAATCATCAAGAAAATGTAAACAACTTCTTCTTCTAAAAATGTCATGAGAATCTGTGTTATCAGTGAAAATGTAGAAAACCTGAGCTCTCAGTGTTAACAAATCTTTTTGAAGGTTCCTAAACCTGCACCAAGTGTAAGCACTTATTTTTTGTGCCATAACTAATGTTCCCAATGTCTTTGTAATCTGTTTTTAACTTCATTAGTGATCCTGTTCACAAACTAGCAAAAGAAAAAGAAAAAAAAACAATGCCAGCAAAAACATAACCTCCTTGGTGAAGGTAATCATGCCTCTAATTTCCTGCTAAGACTTTACATGAAGTAGTAATCAGAACTTATCTTACATTTTTTTTTATTGATTTTTGATATTGACTTGAGGGCCACTTGAGTATGCCAACCATGGCTCAGAACAAAAAGAAAGAGATGGGAGTAATGAGCCCCTTCATTGTGTTTTTGTCATCAAACAGTAGCCGTAATACTGATACACGCTAACATCAGCGTCCACAGCGTGAATATCTTCACACACCAGTTCTTTTTTGTCACAGAAGAAAAGAAAATGAGCAAAGAATATAGGAGATGGGCAACATTTGTTGGTGTTTGCTTTTATTGTAAATAAAAGTATGAATATTAGGTTGATGAGACTTCCTTCCTTATTTAATTTCTCTCAACAGCTCCATCACAGGAACCTCAGTTGATTAGATATTTACAAACCAGGATTTTTAAGCGTCCAACTCCATTGGGAGTAGAAAAATATCAATATTTATGGCACATATGTTCATTATAATTGTTCAAGTTGACATGGATGAAAGCTTTTTGTAGCTGTAATCTAGCTGTCAGGGATTTACAAACAAAATAAGAATATACAACATTACTCCCAAGTGCATTGCAGTTGCATATGCAGTTATTTATTGGACCCAACTAGTCAGCTTCTCCCATCACTGTGATTGTAACCTTTTTTTGTTCATTTTGTTAGTTGCTGAATGTCTCCACTTTGCTCAGTTGTTGTGCATACCAGTCTGGATGGGATGTGACGAGATTACTCTTTTCATCGTTAGGCCACTTTTTGTGGGAGGTACATAAAAAAAAGTGAAGGCAGCCAAACAATCAGACAATCTCCTTTCTTTTTATCCCTTCTTTTATTCCCACACATCTGATAATTAGTCAAATAGAATTCCCATAATTGATCAGCTTGTTTTGCTGCTCATTGATAACATCTTCCTGGCCTCTGATTGGCAGAGAGGTCTCTGAGCTGTGCTTTGCTGCAGACGTCAGAGACGACCTCTGTCGCATCGCTTCCTATTGTCTATTGCCGAGCAGGAAGAGGAGGTGGGAGTCAGCTGAATGGCAGAGATTTCAAGGCTAAACACGTCTGTTTGTGGCTGTGAAAGATAGGGCACATGTCTCTGCTCCTTCACCTCTGCCGAGAAGACAAGAGGGGAGGGGGAGTGAAGGCAGCAGGAGTTCTCAATGGCAAACATCAGCGCTGAAATCCACATTGGAATTATTGTTATTAGCTGATCAAAATATTTAAAATGCATAAATATCCAGAACACATCTTGTTTTACCTTTTTTGTCAAATCAGCTAATTAAAGCTTTTAATGCACTGCAGGTGGAACAGATCCTGGAGGATGCACTTTTCATACAAACAGTGCTATTATACTTTTGTTGCATGTTTGTAGGCGGAATTTGTTTTAAACCATTTTTTTTTGTCGGAAAGTTTCTTTTGTGCTGAAACTCTTGGGTTTTCTCTATGTTTACTCTTGTGAACAGTTCATTGGTTTGAATCAAATAATCAATTTAGAATTGAAATGTGACCCTAAAATCCAATCAAAGCATAACCTAGAGGAAGATTCACAGCTGTAGAACACGCTAAGAGCAACCACATCCAGAAGTTTTAGATCTTACATCTCGACACTTGACTGTTGAAGAAGTTGACTGAAGAAGTGACGACACTTCTGACAAAAATCCACAGCATTTTGTTTAGCACCAGCATATGACGTATGCCTGATACCCCAAATGAAGGTACCAAAAAAGGGGGATGGCATACATCACTTACTTTCGACCTTTTCCAGAATCAGATCGTTGAAACTCCTACAACAACATCCTGAACCAAACTGGACCAGCGTGCTTGATGGAAATGCACCTGAAAGTGTAAAGTGTCTTTCTGGTATTGGGACATCTCTAACTCTGTAAAAGCTCTAATGTAACATTTTGAATCATTATAGTTATTGTATTATTAGGAAGATTTTTATTTTTGTAATCATTATTTCAAAAATATTATGCTGTTTTAGTGAATCTGCATATCCACAGACTTAAACCTACAGAAGAGTTCGCTGCAAAAATTGTTTATGTGCTAAGGGCCATTGTCATCCAGCTGCTGTTGTGGATTAATAGCTATATAGTGGAGAAACATCTTGTTTGGAAAAAAAGCATTGATAAAAATAAAGATAGTAATAATAATAATCATGAGATGATAAGCCAATGCTTGATAACTTTTTAAAAGTTACACGTTTTTCAGTCAGTTTCCACAAATGTTATATTAAGACCAATTGTTTAATTTTTTTATTTCTGATATCAGCTAAAAAGATGTATGAGAAGAGCTTTGTTCTTTTTTTCCCATCGTTTGTCTTCTTACAGTATCAGCCCCGGTGAACTGTCCTCTTCCATGGCTCAGACTTTACACTTGTAAAGTCTGAGAGGGTTCAGGGCACAGGCTTAAGGGTGGAGTTTGAAATTAGGAAATTATTGATCATGCAAGGGCTCGATAAAATTGCCGTATGAGATTCAAAATATCCTGTTTTATACCAAAAAAATGCTCAGAGGACACAGCCTTCTGCCAAGCCATTTCTGACATTGTTCACTGAGTTATTGTCACTATAGTGAAGAACTGCCCTATCTGGCATGACTTAGGGAGTTATCTTGCTCATAGATTGAAAAATGGACAGACAAACATGAGAAATGAGAAGTCTAATTTGTCCATGTGCTGGACATCATGATGACTGTCTTTGTGTTGACACAAAAAGCCAAACCACCAGCCATTACCCTGGAATAGATCAGATCACGCCGTGCTGCTGTTTCTCAGGGGTGCTGAGTGAAGCTGCTTTTCGGGTGTGAGACTCGTTCTCGTTCATTCTTCTCTGTAGGTGTGTGCACATGTGCCACAGGCACAGCCACGTGGACACACGCGCAGCCCGTCAGTGAGGCAGGGTGGAGCTGAGCAGCAGCAGGGCTAATGGAAGAAGTCAGCTGTCTTCTTGGATTAGCTTGAATGGGGAGCAAACCCCGCATGTTTAGAGGTAGAGCAGGGGCCTACTACAGACTCCATAAGAGCCCCCAGGACAGTTAGCAGCACAGAGGAAGGACGGCTGAACATGTTGTTTTGTTTACCAGATACACAGAAAGCTGTGATGCTGTTCAGATCCCGTTTGATTGCTCAGTTGTATCCTTATGTGAATGAATGACCAAATGCTCTGGTATACTTTGGATTTCTTTCTTGTGGCTATCTAGCTCAGTTGTTGTTGTTGTTGACTTATTGTTGTTGTTATAAATGCACCTCGCTGTTTGCCACAGATGATTCCATGCCAGGCCCGACATTCTCACTTACCATCTTTCCGTTTTCATCTCTCTTCTTTTGCATGTGACTTTCTGTGCACAGAAGCAGGAGGGAAGAAGTTACGCAGCACCATCCAGAGGAGTACAGAGACGGGCCTGGCGGTCGAGATGAGGAGCAGGATGACTCGACAGGCCAGTCGGGAGTCCACAGACGGCAGCATGAACAGCTACAGCTCAGAGGGAAAGTGAGTGTGCTTATAATCTCTGGAAAATATCTAACGATGAGACATAACATCATGACCACCTGCTTTATATTGTGTTGGGACCTCTTTTGATTATTTGTTACAAACTAAAATAAACTGAGGATTCTTACACCTTCCTGACAGAACTAGCATTGATTTCAATAACTAGAGTAACAGTCTGTTTGATCGGACTATGCAGGCCTCAGACTAGGACCACTGCAGACCAGGAACACTCCACAAGAGCCACAGTTTTGAAGATGCTCTGCCCCTGATTTGACACTTGTCAAACTAACTCAAACCATTACGCTTGCCTATGTTTCCTGCTTTTAACATCAACTTTGAAGACAAAATGTTCACTTGCTGTCTAATATGTATCCCACCCGCTAACAGGAGTGATGATGAAGTGGTCATAGTGTTATGGCTGTTAGTGTATGCTTTATCACATGAGTAACTGTCCCCAATGAATTATTTCAAAGGATATATCTGCACCAAAACTTTACCTTTGCCTCCATAATGATCAGCTTCTCTTCTTGTTTCAGTCTCATCTTCCCCGGTGTGAGGCTTTCCTCAGATGCTCAGTTCAGCGACTTCCTGGATGGTCTCGGCCCCGCCCAGCTGGTTGGACGACAGACATTAGCTACTCCTCCTATGGGTGAGAACTGGAATCCCTTTTTCTGTCATGTTACTCTCCTTGGACTGTGTGGTTGGAATAAATAAGGTACATTAAAATATTACTTAAGAGTGGGTATCTGTTTGTTTTTAATTCATATGAAATGTTTGGCAAGTTAATTGAACAATTGTAATACGTCAAGTATAACCATTTTAGACTAAACAAAAACAATATTTTTTTTTGACTTATGACTTAGTTGCAAAACTTACCGCGTTCTCTTCAAATGACAGGCCGCTAACAGGCTAAAACAGGGTTTTTAGGAAATGACAGTAGGGTAGTATTTGTATCTTTCACAGACACAAAAGTTAAATTAATATTAGGGATTTCTGCAGATATCTTGACTCCTATGAAGTGATTGTTACCAATAGTGAAACTTTTGGTCAGGTCTTTACTTCACAGACTTTCTTTCTATGTGACAGATGTATAACAGGAAAAAAATGTAACTCTTGATATTAAACTCTTATTTAAATGTACCCCTGCACTGATGATGTATATCACCATTATTCCAGCCGATGTATGGCTGATAGGTATGGCCAATAAACTGGTTGTGAATATCGGCAAAAAAATCAGTATTGACTGATACCAATATCATACCAATAATATTGTGTTCGAATAAAATGATATTCATCACTCTGCCAGGTGTTTTTTCGTTGTATACTCATCCTGTGGTGCAGTCACTCGTCAAAATTTAAATACAATATCCAAGTTTTCCAATATGCTCAGTTGGAGAGTTTGATATTTTCACATCTGGCCAAAGCAGCCACAAATACAACTGAAACTAGAGGAGCAAGGAGAGAAGAGTAGGAGAGAGTTAATGTCCTCAGTGAGCCAAGTGCTG